>CAWUFW010002456.1:0-1200000 GCA_963921515.1 Calotriton arnoldi | reverse complement strand
TTGATTCCTTTGTGTTCTACTGCAGCTTCCCAGAGTGTTCTAAAGAACAACTAGAGTGCTAACAGCCTTACTTATGACAAAAGTATGGCACACCTGAAGCCATCTTGATTGGAATAAACTGGTAACACTTAAAACATTTAATTTAAAAAGGAACAAAATGATGGGGTTCATTTTGTCATAGAAATTATGGTTAGTGCTGTAGAAAGAAAAATTAGGACATGTTTCAAGTGTGATCTCAAATATCTTCCTGTTATATTTCAACAGGAGCAGCCTGTCAGTTGATGCGCCTTTGTGTTCTACTGCAGCTTCCCAGAGTGTTCTAAAGAACAACTAGAGTGCTAACAGCCTTACTTATGACAAAAGTATGGCACACCTGAAGCCATCTTGATTGGAATAAACTGGTAACACTTAAAACATTTAATTTAAAAGGAACAAAATGAGGGGGTTCATTTTGCCATAGAAATTATGGTTAGTGCTGCAAAAAGAAAATTTAGTGCATGTTTTAAGTGAGATCTCAAATCCTCTTCTATTTCATTAGAAAATTCTGACATGCAGACTGAAACAATCACTTTCAATACCAGCAGTAGACTTCCAGTTAACTCCTTGGTGAGCAGTAGCTTTACTACAGTGATCTAATGAACAACTAGAGTAATAACATTCTGAATTTATGGCAAATGTGTGACACATCTGAATGCCTTCTTGATGGAATCAAAGTAAAAAACTGAAAGCATTTCCTACTGAGGAGACTGCAGTAAATGAGGAAATTAGGAAACTTCATAACAAAGAAGTCTTCCAAGATGGCCACCAGTGAAAAAAGAGCCCAAATGTAGCACAAATATTACCCAGATGTAGCCCACATATAGCCCAATGACAAAAGTGTGCAAAACACTTTTTATTTTTAGTTTTTTTGCAGTTTTATGTAGTGCAGACTGGTCAGGTATTGGAGCGTTGCATCTTAAAACATGACCCCCCTACACTACAAAAACACCACTGCACTACCCTAAACCCTAAAACACTACCCCAGCACGACCCCCTACACTACACAAGCACCACTGCACTATCCTAAACCCTAAAACACTACCCCCAGCATGACCCCCTACACTACACAAACACCACTGCACTACCCTAAACCCTAAAACACTACCCCAACACCACTGCACTAACCTAAATCCTAAAACACTACCCCCAGCACGACCCCCTACACTACCCAAACACCACTGCACTACCCTAAAACATGACCCCCTACACTACACAAACACCACTGCACTACCCTAAACCCTAAAATACTACCCCCAGCACGACCCCCTACACTACACAAGCACCACTGCACTACCCTAAACCCTAAAACACTACCCCCAGCATGACCCCCTACACTACACAAACACCACTGCACTACCTTAAACCCTAAAACACTACCCCCAGCACGACCCCCTACACTACCCAAACACCACTGCACTAACCTAAATCCTAAAACACTACCCCCAGCACGACCCCCTACACTACCCAAACACCACTGCACTACCCTAAACCCTAAAACACTACCCCCAGCACGACCCCCTACACTACACAAGCACCACTGCACTACCCTAAACCCTAAAACACTACCCCCAGCACGACCCCCTACACTGCCCGAACACCACTGCACTGCCCTAAACCCTGAAACACCAGCCCCTACACGACCCCCTACAGTGCCCGAACACAACTGCACTGCCCTAAACCCTGAAACACATACCCTAGCACGACCCCCTACACTGCCCGAACACCACTGCACTGCCCTAAACCCTGAAACACCACCCCTTCACGACCCCCTACACTGCCCGAACACCACTGCACTGCCCTAAACCCTGAAACACCACCCCCAGCATGACCCCTACACTGCCCGAACACCACTGCACTGCCCTAAACCCTGAAACACTACCCCCAGCAAGACCTCCTACACTGCCCGAACACCACTGCACTGCCCTAAACCCTGAAACATCACCCCCAGCAAGACCCCCTACACTGCCCGAACACCACTGCCCTAAACCCTGAAACACTACCCCCAGCATGACCCCCTACACTGCCCGAACACCACTGCACTGCCCTAAACCCTGAAACACCACCCCCAGCACGACCCCCTACACTGCCCGAACACCACTGCACTGCCCTAAACCCTGAAACACCACCCCCTGCACGACCCCCTACACTGCCCGAACACTACTGCACTGCCCTAAACCCTGAAACACCATCCCCAGCATGACCCCCTACACTGCACGAACACCACTGCACTGCCCTAAACCCTGAAACACGACCCCCAGCAAGACCCCCTACACGGCCCGAACACCACTGCACTGCCCTAAACCCTGAAACACCACCCCCAGCAAGACCCCCTACACTGCCCGAACACCATTGCCCTAAACCCTGAAACACCACCCCCAGCAAGACCCCCTACACTGCCCGAACACCACTGCACTGCCCTAAACCCTGAAACACCAGCCCCAGCACGACCCCTACACTGCCCGAACACCACTGCACTGCCCTAAACCCTGAAACACCACCCCCTGCACGACCCCCTACACTGCCCGAACACCACTGCACTGCCCTAAACCCTGAAACACCACCCCCAGCACGACCCTCTAACTGCCCGAACACCACTGCACTGCCCTAAACCCTGAAACACCACCCCCTGCACGATCCCCTACACTGCCCGAACACTACTGCACTGCCCTAAACCCTGAAACACCACCCCCAGCACGACCCCCTACACTGCACGAACACCACTGCACTGCCCTAAACCCCGAAACACTACCCCCAGCAAGACCCCCTACACTGCCCGAACACCACTGCCCTAAACCCTGAAACACCACCCCCAGCAAGACCCCCTACACTGCCCGTACACCACTGCACTGCCCTAAACCCTGAAACACCACCCCCAGCATGACCCCCTACACTGCCCGAACACCACTGCACTGCCCTAAACCCTGAAACACCACCCCCAGCACGACCCCCTACACTGCCCGAACACCACTGCACTGCCCTAAACCATGAAACACCAGCCCCAGCACGACCCCCTACACTGCCCGAACACCACTGCACTGCCCTAAACACTGAAACACCACCCCCAGCACGACCCCCTACACTGCCCGAACACCACTGCACTGCCCTAAACCCTAAAACACCAGCCCCAGCACAACCCCGTACACTGCCCGAACACCACTGCACTGCCCTAAACCCTGAAACACCAGCCCCAGCACGACCGCCTACACTGCCCGAAAACCACTGCACTGCCCTAAACCCTGAAACACCAGCCCCAGCATGACCCCTACACTGCCCGAACACCACTGCACTAACCTAAACCCTCAAACACCAGCCCCAGCACGACCCCTACACTGCCCGAACACCACTGCACTGCCCTAAACCCTGAAACACCAGCCCCAGCAAGACCCCCTACACTGCCCGAACACCACTGCACTGCCCTAAACACTGAAACACCACCCCCAGCAAGACCCCCTACACTGCCCGAACACCACTGCACTAAAGCCTGAAACACCACCCCCAGCAAGACCACCTACACTGGCCGAACACCACTGCACTGCCCTAAACCCTGAAACACCACCCCCTGCACGACCCCCTACACTGCCCAAACACCACTGCACTGCCCTAAACCCTGAAAAACCACCCCCTGCACGACCCCCTACACTGCCCGAACACCACTGCACTGCCCTAAACCCTGAAACACCACCCCTCAGCACGACACCCTACACTGCCCGAACACCACTGCACTGCCCTAAACCCTGAAACACCACCCCCAGCACGACCCCCTACACTGCCCGAACACCACTGCACTGCCCTAAACCCTGAAACATCAACCCCAGCACGACCCCCTACACTGCCTGAACACCACTGCCCTAAACCCTGAAACACCACCCCCTACACTGCACGAACACCACTGCACTGCCCTAAACACTGAAACACCACCCCCAGCAAGACCCCCTACACTGCCCGAACACCACTGCACTAAAGCCTGAAACACCACCCCCAGCAAGACCACCTACACTGGCCGAACACCACTGCACTGCCCTAAACCCTGAAACACCACCCCCTGCACGACCCCCTACACTGCCCAAACACCACTGCACTGCCCTAAACCCTGAAAAACCACCCCCTGCACGACCCCCTACACTGCCCGAACACCACTGCACTGCCCTAAACCCTGAAACACCACCCCTCAGCACGACACCCTACACTGCCCGAACACCACTGCACTGCCCTAAACCCTGAAACACCACCCCCAGCACGACCCCCTACACTGCCCGAACACCACTGCACTGCCCTAAACCCTGAAACATCAACCCCAGCACGACCCCCTACACTGCCTGAACACCACTGCCCTAAACCCTGAAACACCACCCCCTACACTGCACGAACACCACTGCACTGCCCTAAATCCTGAAACACCACCTCCAGCAAAAACCCTACACTGCCTGAACACCATTGCTCTGCCCTAAATCCTGAAACACTAGCCCCAGCATGACCCCCTACACTGCCCAAACACCACTGCACTGCCTTAAACCCTGAAACACCACCCCCAGCACGACCCCCTACACTGCCCGAACACCACTGCACTGCCCTAAACCCTGAAACACCAGCCCCAGCAAGACCCCCTACACTCCCCGAACACCCCTGCACTGCCCTAAACCCTGAAACACCAGCCCCAGCACGACCCCCTACACTGCCCGAACACCACTGTACTGCCCTAAACCCTGAAACACCAGCCCCAGCATGACCCCCTACACTGCCCGAACACCACTGCACTGCCCTAAACCCTGAAACACCACCCCCAGCACGACCCCCTACACTGCCCGAACACCACTGCCCTAAACCCTGAAACACCACCCACTGCATGACCCCCTACACTGCCCGAACACCACTGCACTGCCCTAAACCCTGAAACACCACCCCTACACTGCCCGAACACCACTGCACTGCCCTAAACCCTGAAACACCACCCCCAGCACGACCCCCTACACTGCCCGAACACCACTGCACTGCCCTAAACCCTAAAACACCACCCCCAGCATTACCCCCTACACTGCCCAAACACCACTGCACTGCCCTACACCCTAGAACACTACCCCCAGCACGACCCCCTATACTACCCAAACACCACTGCCCTACCCTAAACCCTAAAATACTACCCCCAGCACAACCCCCTACACTACCCAAACACGACTGCACTGCACTGCCCTAAACCCTCAAACACTCCCCCCAGCACGACCCCCTACACTACCCGAACACCACTGCACTGCCCTAAACCCTAAAACACTCCCCCAGCACGACCCCCTACACTACCCGAACACCACTGCACTGCCCTAAACCCTAAAACACTCCCCCAGCACGACCCCCTACACTACCCAAACACCACTGCACTGCCCTAAACCCTAAAACACTACCCCCGCATGACCCCCTACACTACCCAAACACCAATGCACTACCCTAATCCCTAAAACACTACCCCCGCATGACCCCCTACACTACCCTAAACCCTAAAACACTACCCCCGCATGACTCCCTACACTACCCAAAGACCACTGCACTACCCTAAACCCTAAAACACGACCTCCTACACTACACAAACACCACTGCACTACCCTAAACCCTAAAACACTACCCCCTACACTACACAAACACCACTGCACTACCCTAAACCCTAAAACACTACCCCCAGCAGTACCCCTACACTACCCAAACACCACTGCACTAACCTAAACCCTAAAACACTACCCCCAGCAGTACCCCCTACACTACCCAAACACCACTGCACTACCCTAAATCACTACCCCCAGCACGACCCCCTACACTACCCAAACACCACTGCACTACCCTAAACCCTAAAACACTACCCCCAGCACGACCCTCTTCACTACCTAAACACAACTGCACAATTTGTTACAGGCGTTGCAACGCAGGCCTGTGGTGCTTACTGGAAGTACCTAGTGGGCTAGTTGGGCCCCAGGGACCCTCAGGATTCAAGGTGACCTAATCCCCCAACTTAAAACGCACCACGGGGCGCGTTTGCACAGTGGTGAAGGGAGGGGCGGGGCCTCAGGTGACATGTGCGCAAACACGCCCTGTGGTGCATTTTAAGTTGGGGAATTAATTCCCTTTGAATCCTGAGGGACCCTGGGGGCCAACTAGCCCACCAGGTACCTTCAGTAAGCACAACAGAGTTGCGTTGCAGAGAGGTGAAAAAAGGTGCGTGGCCTCGGAACGCCTCTCTGCAACTCAGCTCTGTGGTCCTAACTGTAGGTACCTGGGGGCTAGTTGGGCCCCAGGGACCCTCAGAATTCAAGGGGACTTAATCCCGCAACTTAAAACTCGCCACGGGGTGCGTTTGCACACATGTCACCTCAGGCCCCCCTCCCTTCACCACTGTGCAAACGCGCCCTGTAGCGCGTTTTAAGAGGAAGTTTTAATCCCCCTGCCCTATTATGTACTAGGGACTTGCAGAGGAGGTCATGCTAATCACAGGGGTACCCCAACGCATAGTGTTCCCTAGTGTATGTAGGTGTTTTCACTATATTCTAAGTGTCTTTTAGCATAGCACTGGCTCTGGTTAGTCAGAGTCAGTTACCACCAGTACCCGTCTGAAAAAGTTGTGGGCACAGGATGATTTTGCAACAAGGCCTCTTTCTGCTCCTCTGTTGGTTCTTTCTGCACATCTTTTGCTTCTTTCTGTGCGTTTTTTCTTCTTTCTTCACATGTCCTACCTCTGTAGGCATAGTTAGAAACTAGCATTTTAAAAAACCTTTGAAATTCACTTAAAAAAATCATAGGTTTCAGGCACGTTATAGTTAGAAATTAGCATTTAAAAAACCTTTGAAATTCACTGAAAAAACCATAGGTTTCAGACACGTTATAGTTAGAAATTAGCATTTAAAAAACCTTTGAAATTCACTGAAAAAACCATAGGTTTTAGGGACAGTTATAGTTAGTTGGACATTTCACTCGTACAAAACCATAGTAATTCCCCCGTTATAGTTAGTTCAGCTAACTATAACTCGCGCCCGCAATGCACTGCTGATGACGTCACATATTACATCACTCATGACATGGTCAGTGACATCACTGATGACATCACTGATGACATCTCAAATGACATCATCCATGTGATAATTTCATGCATCTTCTCACACCCTAATATAACTTTTGATACACCCACTCTAAATTACAGACTGCCATTCTCAAAACCATAGACACTCCAACACCAAAAACTACATACCCACTCTCTGATTCTTAGGTCTACACACACATCCACTCACTCACCCGTACAGTCACTCATACTTAGTCACTCAGTACAGGACTATCATATGCACTCATACACCTATATAAACACTCACACACCGCCACTCATCCATAGAGGTACTCACACACCTAGTCAGTCATGCAAAAAACTTAATCACACACCCATTTACTCACCTATACAGTTATACACACACCAGCTCACTTACTCATACAAATACTAGCACATTCTTACGCTCTTATACAATCACTGATACAAGTACACACTCATCCATACAGCCACTCTCACAATCACACACTCTCACTTATAGCCATTTATATACTCCAACACACATATATACTGCCTTTCACATATGTAGTTACTCACACATGTACCACTGAGATATACATTCAATCACTAACACACCCATACACACACTCACCCACCCATACAGTCCATCACAGCTGCACTCTTGAAACCATGCACCCAGTGAATCACCAACTCACACATCTATGCACAGAGTCACACACACCCCACCCACACAAACACTCAGGCACCCATACAGATACTCAGACAATCAATCAATAACCCATGTAGACACTCAAGTAGCTATTCAGAAAGCCATGCAGCCGCTTACAAACCAACAGACAGACGGATACAGACATTCTCACAGTTTAGTCACTAACCCATGCATTCAGTAAGATACATTTAATCACTCACTTGTAGAGTCAGTCACTCATGTACTAAATCATCCATTCAGACACTTATACACCCACTCATTCTTCAATACGCCTTTCCCTATATATATTAAACATATTTAAACTTTCCAGAAACACACAGTCACTGGATGATGTCATCAGTGATGTCATCAGTGATGTCATTTGAGATGTCATCAGTGATGTCATCAGTGATGTCACTGACCATGTCATGAGTGATGTAATATGTGACGTCATCAGCAGTGCATTGCGGGGCGCGAGTTATAGTTAGCTGAACTAACTATAACGGGGGAATTACTATGGTTTTGTACGAGTGAAATGTCCAACTAACTATAACTGTCCCTAAAACCTATGGTTTTTTCAGTGAATTTCAAAGGTTTTTTAAATGCTAATTTCTAACTATAACGTGTCTGAAACCTATGGTTTTTTCAGTGAATATATATATATATATATATATATATATATATCTCAAACAACATATTTTTTAAACAAACCATTTTAATTGCAAATAAAGAAATTCAACAAAATAAAAATGTACAATTTACTACAAATATATTACATATTAATAATTATAAATATTAGAATTTTACATAAACAAAAACATAATAATATAAATGTAAACAATATAAAGTAAACTATAAAATGTTACAATTAATACATATACTATTCTCACTACGATTTATGCAAGAATAGGCAAAGTAGAGGGGTAAATTTACTAGTCCCAGCCCATGCAGTGCAAGAGTAGGGTAATTGTTGGATTGCGGAGGGTTAAAATTTACTATTACGACTCCAGTCAGTGCAATAGTAGGGAAAGTGTTGGATGGCGGAGGGGGTAAAATGTACTATTCCTACTTCAGTCAGTGCAACAGTAGGGAAAGTGTTGGATTGCGGAGGGGTAAAATTTACTAGTCCCACTCCATTCAGTACAATGATAGTGAAAGTGTTGGATTGCGGAGGAGTAAAATTTACTATTCCCACTCCAGTCAGTGCAACAGAAGGGAAAGTGTTGGATGCGGAGGGTTAAAATGTACTTTTCCCATTTCAGCCAGTACAAGAGTAAGGAAAGTGTTGGATTGCAGGGGAGTAAAATTCACCATTCCCACTCCAGTCAGTGCAACAGAAGGGAAAGTGTTGGATTGCGGAGAGGTTAAAATGTACTTTTCCCACTTCAGCCAGTGCAAGATTAGGGAAAGTGTTGGATTTCGGGGGGTAAATTTACCATTCCCACTGCAGTCAGTGCAACAGTAGGGAAAGTGTTGGATTGCGGAGGGGTTCAATTTACTATTCCCACTCCAGTCAGTGCAACAGTAGGGAAAGTGTTGGATTGCGGAGGGGTAAAATTTACTCTCCCTACACCATTCAGTGTAACAGTAGGAAATGTGTTGGATTGCAGAGGGGTAAAATTTACTAGTTCCACTCCAGTCATTGCAATGATAGTGAAAGTGTTGCATTGTGGAGGAGTAATTTCAGTATTCCCACTCCAGTCAGTGCAACAGAAGAGAAAATGTTGGATTGCGGAGGAGTTAAAAATTACTTTTCCCACTTCAGCCAGTGCAAGATTATGGAAAGTGTTGGATTGCAGGGGGGTAAAATTTACCATGTTGGATTGTGGAGGAGTGCAATTTACTATTCCCACTCCAGTCAGTGCAACAGTAGAGAAAGTGTTGGATTGCGGAGGGGTAAAATGTACTATTCCCACTCCAGCCAGAGCAACAGTAGGGAAGCTATTGGATTGCGGAGGGGTAAGATGTACTGTTCCCACTCCAGTCAGTGCAACATTAGAAACAGACTAATTAACTTGAACAAAATAAAATAATTTCCGAAAACATACTAAATAACAAAAAATATAAATATGTAATTTTTCAATTTAAAAAAATTAAATTAAATAAATTAAATATTTATTACAATGTTTAATACAGATCTTAAATTACTACAAATATTATCATAATTAAAATACAAAACTATATTCTCAAAGTAATATTAACTGATAAATACAATGTTATTTACATTTACAAAGTACAACACAATTAACCTCTTCGACGCGGCGCAAATTCTCCCGCGGTGCGGCGGAATTTGACGCGTGCGTAGTTCGGACGGCCCCCGTCCGTCCGACGCACACGAACACCGTGACGTCGGACGGCCGAGGGCCGTCCGACGCATGGAAGAGGATAAGACATACAATAATAAACACCAATATTATAAAACATTAATTAACTATTTTTAAATTTATTGTTACTTAAATAACTATATACCCTGTGTTTTCAACAAGTACACAACACTTATCTAAAATGAATTCTTCAAATGATATTATTTACGCATTTTACATAATTAAATAATTATAAAAATATTTATAATAATTAACTATTATTCAAATAATTATATTCAATTATCTCCCCACCCTTTATCCATACAAAAGAAACAACCGACCCCTAATATATAAATTAAAAAATATATTATTTACATCATTTTCATAATTAATTGTCAATTAAACAATTATTATTATTAACAATTAACTATAAAAAAGTAATTAATGTATCACCCTTTACTCCTACAAATGCCACAAGTCTCACCTAATACATGACATAAAGAATATCTTAATTACATGTTTTACGTAATTATTTATCACTTCAATAATTATTATGAATTAATATTATTAATGAATTATTATCATTAATTTCCTACATACCCTTTACTCATACAAAAACAACACACACTAAAATAATCCAAATTATTGTATTACACAATTTAAATTATTAGTGATCAAATAAATTATTATTATTAATTAACAATTAATTATTAATTAATTATAATTAATTTACTTCCCACTCTAGGTCCCTAGAAAACACACAACCCGCACCTGAAACATAATTAACAAAAATAATTATACAATTAGCAGAATTAATTCTCAATGACCTAATTGATATTAATTGACAATTAATTATAATTAATTTACTTCCCACTCTAGGTCCCTAGAAAATACACAACCCGCACCTGAAACATAATTAACAAATATAATTATACAATTAACATAAATATTTATCAATTAAATAAAAACTATTAATTAATATTTAATTATAATCAATTTACTTCCCACCCTGTACCCTTATAAACCACATAACCTACTACAGTAATAAAAATAAAAAATATATAAAAAAATTAATTTCATAACTACTAACAATTCAAAAACATTAACAATAATTAAACAAAGATTATATAACATATACAATTAAAACTCACATTTCCCCATGGGAGCATGTGCTATGGCCGTACACCGGCCATAGCACAAGCTCCCATAGGGAAATGAGAGGTTGTGTTCATCCCTGCACCGTGTGGCAGGCACCTCAGGGTGCCTGCCACACGGTACAGGGATCAACAAGAGGGCATCATAGGTGCCCCTTCGGCCTCCAACTGGAGATCACAAATAGAAGGGGGCCCTGCTAGGGGCCCCCAAACTCGCTCTCCGACAGGCTTTCTATGTCGGAAAGCCCAGCACGGTAAGCCTGCCGAAAACCGAGCATCGTAATCCAGATGGCATAAAAGGTCGTCCATATGTATTACGGGCCGTTCTCCGACTGGCCGATCGGCTCCTTGAGCACGTCAGAAGCTAGCTGGAATGACCAGATGGTTTCACTTCCAACCGCCTAAATTGTAATTAGGCAGTTGGAAGTTGAGGCCCGATTTTGATGCGGTTTGGAAAGCTTCCCGAACGAATGGGTTTGGGAATGGTTTCTGGCCGAATTGGATCGGGAGAGTCCAACCGACCGAATACGATGCATCCGGATGCTTCCAGATACGATTTGGTTGGACTCCCATTGACTTCAATGGGAGCCTTTGTTCTGACCGAATGCATAGACTCCCATTGAAGAAAGGGCTGGCTGGGGAAAATCGGGCACCCTGTGGCGGGCAACCCCTGGTGACTGCCACACTGTGCATGGCTGGTAAGGGGGGACCCATGGGTACTCCCACGGGCCCGATTGGGAAGGCTATGGGCCCCCAAAGTCTAATTCTGACGGCACGATTCAGAAAGGCTATCCAAATCCAGCATCGTACTCGGTCATTCGGAAATGCGGCCCAGAGATGTACGATTCTGCTCCGTACGGCTCGGTCATTCCAAATGCCGTCGGGTTTGGATTGGGACATTCTTAACGCCTTACTCACATCGTACTCGGTCGGTCGGAAACCTTTCCGAGTCGGTCGGAAAGACACAATCCCGATCCAATTTAGACGAAGCAAATGCCGTTAGGAGGCCTTCCTAACCACATCGGAATCATGCCCTTGGTTGGAAATCCTCCAACCTGAGATCGGAGGCTTTCCGACCAACATCGTAATCAGCCCCATAGCAGGAAAGAGCGCAAATGCTTGCTGGCAGAAGGAGTGTGTTGGGACATTGCAGAGATAGTTCAATCTCACTGATTCTCCCACATTTACTGTGGTGTTGGGAACCTCATGGTTGTGAATGAAAAATCTGCAGCGCAATTGGAGAGAACAGAATATAACCTTTTTGTCCCAGTGTAAAGATCTCCAGTGCTCCCCATGTAACATATTAGGACCAGAGCTTCCATTAACTTGCTGTATGCTACAATCAGAATTTTCCCTTTCTCAATTTCAGGAAACCCACATGGATTTTGCTGGTTTTTAGTCGAGAGGAGGCTGATGAGTTACCACGCCACAAGCTTTACAACTGCACCAAGGATCTCATCTCAGTGACAGAGTATCCCTATGGATGAATTTATCCTCTCACAATACAGGATGATGAGTTACTCTGAAATTACTTGCAAGAAAATCTTCAAAAATTATTTATCTAGCAAACTGAGGGGAGAGTATCACCCATGTATTTATTAGAGAGAACTTAACAATATTTCAATTCATAACCAATATCCTCAGCCACTCATATCAGAATTATTAGACCAGATCAAGTATGCAAACATTTTCTCCAAATCGATCTAGAGCAGTGCTTATATTTTGGGAGGATACATAAGGATATGAATGAAAAACAGCATTCAACACCAGATGTGGACACTTTGAATATCTCGTAGTAACATTTGTTCTGTAAAATGCTGCAGCAGCATTTCAAAATTTTGTAAATTTCATTTTCAAGGACATTCTGGATGCATATGTGGCCATCTATCTGTTCTCGTCCTCCCTGAGTCATTGAAAAAACATTGGGAACATGTCAAAGAAGTCCTCAAGAGATTAATACAGTCTTTTGTTTGCAAAGTTGGAGAACTCTGTCTTTGAAGTCTCTGAAGCAATTTTTCTAGGCTTTAGGGTATCTGGTCAAAGGCTTCCTATGGATCAAGACAAAGTGAAGACAGTGTAACAATGACTATATTACAAAAAAAAAAACTGAAAGAAATCCAATGGATTTAAGGATTTGCTGATATTTATTGGTATTTTGTACAAGAGTCTTCTAAAATAGTTTGACCCATTTCTAGACACACAAAAAGGAGTTCCCTATCAATCGGCTGCAGAACTAGAAGAGGCTTTTCAACAACTGAAAGAAGCATTCACAAATGCTCTTATTCTAAAACACCAAAATAGTTCAGTGCCATGGATTGTGGAGATGGGTGTCTCTTTCTATGCCATCATTCTCTCCCAAAAGGATCCCTATACAGGTTCTTTGCACCAAGTAGCATACTTCTTTTGAATTTTAACAGCTTCAGAGATCAATTGTACCATTTATGATTGAAAACTCCTGCCCATCAAAGACTCGCTGTCTCACTGGAGACACTATTTGGAGGGGGCTCAACATTGCAATCTCCATTAGGAAAGACTACAGGAAATCAATGAATCCTCTTCATGCAAGGTGGTCCATTTTTTTGTGAAGGCTTAATAATGAAGGAACAGAAGCCTGTTATCACTCTATCCTCCATATTGGTGCTCACAAGAAGTTAAAGAAGCAGAGATCTATTCACATTAGCTATGAGAAACATATCAAGCCCTTCATCCCGCACAAGATGCAATACAGAGAAAAATAAAAAGAGACCTCTTTGCTGTCAGGATAAAGGACCTAATTTAGAGTTTGGCAGATGAGTTACTCTATCGCAAATGTAATGAATATCTTGTCTGGCTTATTACAATGCCAAAGGATATATAGCACTCGTAATAAGGCTGACAGACTATCCATCATGTTTGTGACGGAGGCTAAAATTCTTTATCGCTGACCTTGAGTTACAAAGGACCTTATTATGAGTTTGGCAGTGTGGGAGCGCGACCACCCTGCTCCCGCACCACCAAATCCATGAACAAACTGCCCGCCAGACCAGGAGCTTTCTCCCGTCTGGCGGGCGGTTCTTTGGTGTTCCCAGGGCGGTGCCTATGAAATAGGCACCACATAGGAAACGTCAAAGGCAGTACCTCCACGGCATGGACCGCTGCAGTCCATGCCATGGAGGAACTGGCATGCATGCACACAGGGAGACACATGTTGTGCCCTCCTGTGTGCATCCACATGGCATGAGGCACAAGGGGGCCCTGTAGGGTCCACTTTGTTTCCTCACCACCACACTTTTCATGGCGGTCGCACCGTCATGGAAAGTGTTGCGGTGAGGAAACTTGTAATATGCTTGGTGGGGCCACAGTGGCCCTGCCAAGGATATTGTGGCCTCAATACCACCACGCCACCGCCAGGGATCTCAACTCCCTGGCAGTTGCGGTGATCCCAGGGCAGCCCGGCTTCCCTGGATGCAATGGGGCGGACCGAAGACCGCCACCACTGCACCCCCTGAATCTGGTGGTCCATGGACTGCCAGACTCGTAATAAAGCCCAAAGACTTACCCTGAAACTGAGTCATAATTCTCCAGTTTTGGGACATACTGGATACAGAAAATCAGGGAATTTATAACTTGTCAATTTGTCAATTCTGATGGCACGACAGGAAAGGAGATATTTTCTAACAGTATGTAAACTGTTCT
The DNA here is from genome assembly GCA_963921515.1 of Calotriton arnoldi. Lineage (NCBI taxonomy): Eukaryota > Metazoa > Chordata > Amphibia > Caudata > Salamandridae > Calotriton > Calotriton arnoldi. The sequence continues at coordinate 1,185,108 of CAWUFW010002456.1, read as the reverse complement.
GAAACTAAGGTATCCCAAAGGAAACCAATACCACCCTACTACATGCCTCAACAACCATGGTCACAAGTCTCTATGAATTTTTTAACAACTTTGCCACTTTCAGAGAGGATGATATTCTTATTAGTTGTTATTGTTTTTCTTACTAAGTACATTCACTTTCTCCCTATAGCAAAGATTCACACAGTACCCACCCTAGCTATACTATTTCTCTAATAAATTGTTGGGTTGCATGGAATGACAAATATCATCATTACAGTCTGGGTTTCCAGCTTAGACCTGGGTGAAATTTAAAGTGCACCGCACAGATGTAATTCATGTAATTTCTGAAATTTCACATTATGCTTTTTAGACAAAAAAATCCCCAAATTATGCCAGTTCGCATAACTGTGTGCCATTGTTGCTTAAAAAGAATTCTGTGAACATCACATTCACTGTAAGAATTTACTGCAAATGGATGGGAACAACAGAACATGAGAAGTGCTTTATCTTTTTTGCACTTTCTTTTAGCACAAAATGTGTCCTCATGTCACATATTGACACCAGGACGCACTTCACTGTAAAATATACCACATAATGACAGATTAGCATTTTGCTTAATTTCACATAAATTTGCTGAAATTTAGCATAGTTTCATTTAAATAGGTGAAAGCAAGTTACACAAATTCAGCACACCCCTAGTCCCAGATCATAGCCAGGTTCTGGAATGCATTACTCAAACAACTAGGAGTCATGCATTTCTTGTCCGCAAGTTATCACCCTCAGATGGATGGACTAACACAGCTATTAAATCAGACCCTCAAACAATCCCTATGGTGATTTTTGATGCACCATGTAGAGCAGATGATAAAATGGATATCTATTGTGGAACCTTTGTATAAGAACACCCTCAACACTTTATTAGGGTACTCTGAGTTTTACTGCTCTTTTGGCTTTCACCCACACATTTGGTCACCTGTTGTTTACACATCTGTAGTTACTTCTGTGCAAGCATTACTTAAAGACCTCCATAGGATTCTGGACTCAACCCTTGTTCATTTACAAACTGCTAAATCCACACACAGGAAATTTTCAGAAAGAAGATGCAGTTCTAGCCCAAGGTAGGAGATAAGGTGTGGCTGTCCACAGATTGTCTCTTTGTATGTCATTTTTCACATCACTAGATTGGTGAGACAATCAGCGCTAAGATTAACACTACCATGCCACTGGAGAATCCATTTTGTATTTCATGTCTCTAGGGTAAAAAAAGGCAGTCTCTTTCACTCAAGTAACACCTCCCTCTACTTTACTGTAGTGGATAAAACACTGGAGTATGAAGAAGAAGAGATCCTTCATTTTCATTCTGTTAGGGGTCAACTGCAATACTTGGAAGGGGTGTCATATATCTGATATTTCTTGGCCCATGCCCTAAGATTGATGAGAACATTCCTTAAGATGTTCCTTGGTAAATACAAAACCAAAAGGAGGGGGAGGCCTTTGGGGGCAGCATTGTCAGATCTTCAAGAGAAACAACACAGAAAAGGACCTAGAAACTTTACATAATAATTCCACATTTGTAAAGCGCAAACTTATCAACCCTAAGGGTATTCAGATGCTGGAGGGGCCGTCAGGGAAATTAAGTGAGCTACTGCCCAGAGTCACATGGTGCTGAGCTGAGCTGCCGCCGAGAATCGAACCGTGTGCCTCGTGCTCCAGACTCAGCCACAGTGGCGCTGCGCCACACCTTTCCCATGTGGAGGAGATGCAGGATAGTGCAATGGAAACTGCAGTCTTGCAGGGAAGCAATTTCCAGGTCACCACTAGAGGTGGACAGAATGTTTCACTCCGTCCATGGAATTGGTGGAATTTTGGTCACTCCATGTTACTCTTTAATGCCGAGTTTGGGCCAAATTCAGCCAATTGATGCATGGTTAAATTTCCCTCCCGTGAGGCTCCAGAAAATGCGAGCTGGCAAGCAAGATTTGGCATCCTTTAGCATGATTTTATAACGCGGGCTGTCGTAGTCAGAGGGATGCCGCTCAGGTAGATTGGCTGCCGCTCAAGCAGATTTTCAACTTCAATAGCCACACGCTCTTGCACAACGCATGGTGCAGTTCACTCTGATTTTTCTAAATCGCTGCATGAGCATCATATTTTCCACACGTTGTGGAACTCCACAGAGTGAAATTTCATGAGTTCTGCCCACCCATAGTCCACCCACCCCCCTTCATTCACACACGTTTATTGTTTCTTCCTCCTTGTTGCCCTACATCAGTCATGTTACATTATTTCATTGACTTTGATCTAGCGTTTCCTACAATTTTGTCTTTAGAGCATGGTAAACCTATGTTTTTTCTCCTGTGATTTTGTTGTGGAATCCTGTACAGCTCAGTCGGCCCACTACTGTGGCGTTTGTTTGTCTTCCAATTTCCCATGTTTGCCAGGGGGCTAGTTACAATGAGACTTCTGAGCTCACTGATTATGCATTTCTGTCTTGTATCATTATTGTTATGGCTCCCCTTTTGTTCAAGTGACATACATATCGTCTTCTTGTATGTGTTTTAACAGAAAGTTGTGCCATGTATATATGACGCTGTGCCTCCTGTAGTCTTGAAAGTCTGGTCCAGGTTTCCTACCAACTAACCTGCGGACACAAGTGCTCTATCTCCCATCCACACCCTCTTTTCCCCCAGCCCTAGGTTTACATCACTATCTTGATGTCTATATTCAGGAGCTGTGTTAACATATAAAAGAAAAAGGTTGAATTGGCCTCGCTATCCAGTATCTGAGGGTCCAATTTCGAGTCTGGCAGTCTTTGATCGCCAGACTCGCGGTGGCGTAGTGGTGGCATAGCAGTGGCGGTCCTCCATCAGCCCTATTCTGAGGTGGATTTTTGGACCGCCCACCGCTGTGCCGGCTGCCCCAGTAGACCACCATTCCCCGGCGGTGGTGCATTGCACAGGCTTATATAATATGGAAGGCTGGACTGCAGCGGCCTCCTTGCGTATTTTGAGTTTCCCCTCTGCCAGCCTTTTTGAAAAGTCTGGCGGAGGGAAAACAAAGAGCCCCATGCCCCTGCCACCATGGGATGCATTCAGGGGGGGACAACATGTGCCCTCCTGTTTGCATGCATCCCAAGATCCTTCACAGTCCATGCCGTTCTGGAACTTCTTTTGAGTTTGAGTGGTACTCGTAATTTGGCGGGCAGTCACTGCACGGCTTTGGCGGTGCTGAGCTGGTGCAGAGCTGGCGCAGCACCGCCAAAGTTGTAATCGGCCCCCGAGTTTTTAAGGTTTGTGACAAGTTGCCTACTGAGGTTATGATCAAATTCTAAGATTTATATACATGCTGGCTTATGTTTCTTATATTTGTTACCCTCTATTATTGTTTGCTAGCACCTGTTTCGATTTTCTTAAATATTTTCTTTAGCCTTGTAAAGTCTTGGAATCAATAACCATTTTATTGAATGTAGTTTTAAACTGGGTTGTTGTGGCTCAGGATGTTATGTTAATTGTTTACTGCTGAGTGAACAATTTAATTAAATCAGTGCAGGCTCTGAGGACTGACTGTGCTTGAGAGACATTTTGTGGTGATTTGTTGAGGGATGTTTTATTTTGTACACCTCTGTTTTCCAAGTGCTACCCTGTTCAGTGTAATGTTATGATGGGAAGTACTTGTGTATTTTGGGGATCCCCATCAAGCAATAAAAAGAGTTAATACAATGCATCCATATAGGCTTAAAACCTCCATGGATCCCTTATTATACAAAAGCTATACCTTAAAATGCATAACCTACTAATTAGATAAAGGATCAAGAGGAAAACTTGCACAAGAGTGGCCACTCTTCAGATATATAGATCCTATTGGGGTATCCACAAAGAGTGTGAGATCTCATTAGACTGTGATTTAAGACAAGAACTCTGGTGAGGAGGATTGTCTATCTAAATTGCTATTTTAGAGTTTGCCTGCATAATTTGAAATGATTTCTAGGACTTGGATAAGCTTAAAATCCTGAATTCATCAATTCTGACTAAGAAGAGCCTGTAGCATGCATTGCTGCGGACACATGTTAAAGGTGCAAAAGGGACAGCCAGAGACAGTCCTAGGGGTGAACAACACCACCCCCATCATACGCTCTCTGGCAGATATTCCTGCTGACCAGTTGAAATAGTTTACAAAACAGATTATATTGCCTCACCATATTTGTAAAAGGGTTTTTCCTATCTACTGAATGCACTAGAGAAATCTCAGTATGATTCTAGATGTATTTTCGAAAAAGTCATCAGTAATTCATAGTGTGTTTACAGTTGGTGTTTATATTGACAACAGAAGAAACCTTGTGATTTACTTTGTTTGTTTATTGCCCAAATTCCATAGAACAAAACTGTATTGAATTATTACCTCCTCATCACTTTCTTGCCCAGTCGCTCGACCCACTCCCTTACATCATGGCATAGGGTGAGGCTGTCCAAATTCGGATTACCAGTGAACGAGTGCAAACTGGCTGCCCCGAACTTCAAGCTCTATTATCTGGCCGCCCAACTGCAGTGGGTGGCCAGGTGGATGTCTACATGTTGAGATGGTATGGATGTTAGGGAAGTAGATACCTCTTCTCTGACTTTAATGACTCAGTTGCTCTTTGATCCCGTCAGGGAAGGACAATTCAAAGGCGACGATAAACTTGGGAGAATTCTCCATTATGCTTGGGCTAGGTCACTCCTGAGAACACATTCACGACTCCTTTTTGCCCAGAAGAGCCCCATAAAATCCTTGCTGGTGCTTCCACATAGTGGGAATCGGGAGAGATGGGTGCCTAGGAGGCCCATGAGCTTGCTATAGTAAGACAACTGTACAGATACGGAAGCTGCATGGAGTTTAGTGTGTTTCAAGAAGAATATGCTATTCTAGATAGCAACTTTTTACTACATGGTGCACTATTAGCAACACTGCAAAAATGGTGGAAGCAGGGCACACAGGAACCCCCTGTACAAGGTGGTCTGAAAGTTTTATACTCATAAAATGGCGGTGCTGTGACTCTTTTGTATCTGTTGCTCTTAAAGCTTTTGAAAAACAAATCTGATGCGGCTGCTAGACAAATGGTCCGAATTGAATATGAACAAGACTGAGTGGGATAGTGTGTTGAGATGTACTCCTAAAGTTTCTCGGAATTCTAGATTTCAACTTATTTACTTCTTGCAGAGGTTTTATATAACACCACGTGAATTAACCACATCTTTCCCACAGCCTGGGCAGACTGTCCCCAATGCGGAGAAGAGGGTGCTGATCTTTTCCACATAGTCTGGAATTGTCCACAACATGGCGGTGCTGTGACTCTTTTGTATCTGTTGCTCTTAAAGCTTTTGAAAAACAAATCTAGATGCGGCTGCTAGACAAATGGTCCGAATTGAATATGAACAAGACTGAGTGGGATAGTGTGTTGAGATGTACTCCTAAAGTTTCTCGGAATTCTAGATTTCAACTTATTTACTTCTTGCAGAGGTTTTATATAACACCACGTGAATTAACCACATCTTTCCCACAGCCTGGGCAGACTGTCCCCAATGCGGAGAAGAGGGTGCTGATCTTTTCCACATAGTCTGGAATTGTCCACAACATGGCGGTGCTGTGACTCTTTTGTATCTGTTGCTCTTAAAGCTTTTGAAAAACAAATCTGATGCGGCTGCTAGACAAATGGTCCGAATTGAATATGAACAAGACTGAGTGGGATAGTGTGTTGAGATGTACTCCTAAAGTTTCTCGGAATTCTAGATTTCAACTTATTTACTTCTTGCAGAGGTTTTATATAACACCACGTGAATTAACCACATCTTTCCCACAGCCTGGGCAGAATGTCCCCAATGCGGAGAAGAGGGTGCTGATCTTTTCCACATAGTCTGGAATTGTCCACAACTTCATCACTATTGGAAGAGAATACTACAATTCCTCCACTTGGCCACTGATAGGAAAATCCCTGACACCCTAGCAATGTGTTTATTGGGCCTGCTTCAGCGGTCTAAGGCTGTGAAGGTAACAACCAGGCTTATTCACCTGGCTTTGGCGATAGCTAGAAGACAGATATTCATTGACTGGCAAAAAAAACAGGTGGCCAGATGTCGGGAAATGGGCAACAGAACTTAACAAGTGGGTGGCATGTGAAGGCCACGTATTATGGCTATAGGTGAAAAGTGGAGCGAGCCCATCCAGCTTCCTAGAAGCGCGGGATGTGATCATAGCTGCTTGCCCCATGTTGGATGGTAATGGTACCAGCAAAGGCAGACAAAGACTGAAGCCAAATGCACTTAAGTGCTGTATATCATACAACCCACCCTGCGATAACCAGGGAGCACAGAGAGTACATGTAGGCCAGTGCTGTACCAATCCAACAGCCTCAGGGAAGTAATCACTAGTTATACTTGGTCATTGTGTTTTCCAAGCTCTCGCAGTTCAGTGGTTTATAGTTGTTGAATTTTAAAACAGGATGGATGATAGCTTCCAGAATTGAATCTCATGTTTACATATTTAGAATAAGTACTTGATAAAAGGCGCACCAATTGTGATTCATTGATTGTCGGACATGTGGCTCTGAAAACTGATGTGACAAGGGTATAATTAATTCAGTAAGATGCAACTGAGTAAGATGTCTCGATATAATACATGCTATGCAAAGGTTACCATAAAATAAGAAAACATTATTTTTAAAAACAAATCCTAACGTGTGTCCAGTCCACACCCTGAAATTAGGCATCTCACATTCTACCTAAAAGAAAAATAAAATCAAAATCCTCCTGCAGTAAGCGTCTATTAGAACCTACCCTGAAACCCCCTTTTTTTGCTAGTCTTCTTTGGGACGCTGTTGCCCTGTGCATGCTGCCTCGGGACAAAAGTTCCTGCTTAACTTCCAAGCAAAGGGGTCGATTACGATGTCAGGTGGATCGCCACCACCCGCATGGCGGTGGCGATCCGCCCGCCATAATCGCCCGTCCGCCAACAAATTCCCCCCGCCATATTACCATGGCGGAGGGGAGCCCGGCAGACGGTAAGACCGTCCGCATGTTTTCCGCCTGGCCGAAAAGTCGACCGGGCGGAAAAGGGTTTAATATGGTGGCGGTGTCTGCAAGACACCGCCATCCATATTATGATGCCGGCAGAGATGAGCCTTTCCATGGTGGCGTCGCCGCCATGGAAAGGCTCGCGGTCTTGCTGTTGGGGGCCCGTTGCGGGCCCCAGGGTGTTGGGGGGTGGGGGCTGCACATGGGGGGTACCTGCATCTGCATGCACAAGGTGGCAGGCACCGCGCGGTGCCTGTCACGTTGTGCATGCAGATGCACAACATGCATTTCCAGCACTGTGGCGGGCGGTGTTGTGAGCACCGCCCGCCACAATGCTGGAAATGGGGATGCCACCGCCACCGTGGCGGTGGCATCCTAATCACATGTGCGGGACCGCCGCACACATAGCGGGCGGTCCCATTTACCGGGACGATGGCGGGCGGACAAAGTCCGCCCGCCATCATAATCGGCCCCAAAGTTTGGTCTTTTCTGCTTTCTGACTTGCTCTTTGCTTTGATGCGTGTGCAAGTCTTGTTACATACTTGGGACCATCTTGGAATGTTTTTCTTCACGTCGTGCTGACTTTTTAAAGCATTAGTTTACAGGTAATTCCTTCAACGTTTTACACTTTTCTGTTTAATCCTTTACTATGTTCTTTTCTTTAGGTCTCTTTTCTTGGTAGGCCCTGACTTGCACACTTGATTCACTCTGGCCAGTAGATATTGTACTTGGTGGAGGTCTTGAGGACAACATCTGTCCAAATATATCATCCCCAGAATCTGTGCCTATCTCATCCTCGTCCTTCTCTTTGCTATCCCTCTTATCTCCTGTCTGAGTTACATCCGAAGTAATAGCTGGGTACAATCTGGTTCCCTCTATTATAGCCTTTCTCTATATATGCTGTCTTTCATCCCATTTAGCATCTGCATAGTTATGCACTGCTCTTTTTGTTATCCTCTGGTATTTTCCCTCTCTCTTTCCTTCACAACCTTTTCCCATACAACCAAGTCTAAGTTTTGTGCAGGTCTTAGTGATAGCTTTGTTTCGTACATTTTTCCCTTCAAATTATGAAGAATCCTAGTATTAAACGTTCAATATCAAAGCTCTCTCCTTCTCAGTGATCTTAGAAGTACTTAACCCAGGAGGTGCCTCTTCACCCTTCCATACTGGAATTGTCACATCTCCCCTTACTAAATTCTTAAGTTCTTTAAAATGTTTTATTTTTTTCTAATTCAATGAGTAAGAAGGCAAATTCAGTTCAATGTTATTATTCTGTTCAGTATACGTCAAATTTCAACAAGCCAATCCTAATATAGCTATTAATTTCTCGAATTTAGTTCAACAAATTCAATTACGTTATTCACTTTTCTACTGTCCAATCTCAACGCAACACTTCGACGTCACCAACCAATCCCATCGCGAAACACACCAACCAACCAATCCCAGCGCGAAACAATGTGACGTATTACCTCACTACTTGCAGTGGTTCACCCTCCTTTCTAATTTCTCATACATTCACTCAAATTCAACTTAATCTTCAATAAAATTCAACAAACCTTTCTTTTTTGCTCTACTAAAGGAATAACAGGATTACAATTGCTCAAGAATAATTTTCCACAACTGCAAGTGAAATCTCGACCAGCGTGAAATCATCCTAATCCGTGCAACTTCCCCGTTTACGCAATTATGTTCTACTAACATCGATCAATATTTTTTTTTTTTATTGAACATTTTCATTATGAACATGTTAGTGCAAACAGTTCAGCAGTTGCATTGTCAGAGAGTAGTGGAACATTGATTTACCTACAGGTAAAAAGTAACCAGCAGTAGCCAACAGCAATAATTCTTACATCAGACAGTAGGGATAAGAATGAGATAAACAGAGACAAGTTTGATATCCCTGTATCAATCATGATCTATAGAGGTGTAGGCTCATTAGCGTGGGTATTGGTCATTCTTATAGGTGTGTGCGCGGGACTGATCGCAGGGGTGTTATGGCCTGAACTAGCATCTGCCAAGCCGTGAAGGTAAGTAACCAGCGATCCCCAGATATCAAGTGGCCTACTCGCTGTCGGCATAAGGTTCCAGAATTCTGTCAGTTGTGTCTGGCAATATGCAGCGTCGGCAAGCCAGGATTTGAGCAATGGCGCCGCTTTCTGCCCCCAGTGTATAGCCACTCTACGCCTGGCTAGAACCAGTAGCATTGCTACCAGACGCCGACTGGCATCAGGAATTTCTTTAACATACCCAAGTAGGCAAAGAAGGGGACCAGGTGTAATGGTATCTGAGGTGATAGCGCTAATTGCCTCGCAGACCTCCAGCCAGTAAGAAGCCACTTTAGGACATGACCAGGCCAGGTGAGTGAATGTGGCGTCGGGCGCCGAGCAGCGTGTGCATCGTGTGTCCGCGGCTAGGCCCATTTTGTGCAGTGTCATAGGGGTACAGTATAGTCTGTGAAGGAATTTGAAGTGTATCTGTCTCAGCCTATAATTGGGGGATAGTCTTTCGGTCTGGTTGCAGCAGTATTGCCACTGCTCAGGAGTGGGACTGTCTAGCAAGTCTCCCCACCACGCACTGCGCGCACGTTCTGTATCAATGGGTGATGCTGCGATAGATAACGAATATAGTCTGGTGACAAGTTTTCGGTGCGAGGTAGTTGTGTGAATGTATTCTAGTGCCGGGTTGGAAGGAGGTGGTGCCGGGAATGCACTGTTTGTGTTTTTACAGGTTGCCCGTATTTGGTGATACAGTAAGCTGTCCAGAAGTGTAGGTGTTGATGTTTCGGTGCGCTCAGGTGGAGGAAGGAAGTGACCCTCCGGGTATAGTTCAGCGTTTATGCAGATTCCTGGTGCCTTCGCGCGGCGTGCCATACCTTTGTTTTGTAATGGAGGGAAGGCAGGATTTTCGGCAAGTTGCATAGATGGGGCGTATTGGGTATCTGTGCCAGTAAGCTAACGCAGTCCCTCCCATGCCCAACACAAGCATTCAACCGTGTTTATTTCTTTCCTGGGATTTTTATAGGGCAGGAACCGTGATGTGCTGAGTGGCCAGGGAGAGGCCAGATCAGCCTCCACTGCCGTATGAATGGTGTCGGATGGAGCCAGAAGTGTAGGAAACTAGTCTGAGCGCAATATGCGCACAATTTCAGATTTGGGGCGCCAAGTCCGCCGCGTGAGAAAGGTAGCGTCAGGATATCATATGCAATTCCCGGCTGACTTCCCACCCATGTAAGTGAGATTAAGTTAGAGAGCAATCTGTTAAAAAATTGAATCGTAAGAGGGAGCGGAATGTTTAAAAACAAATAAAGAAATTTTGGTAGGATAATCATTTTGGCAATTGCGATGCAGCCAGTCAAGGATAGAGGAAGTTTATTCCAAAAGGGTATTTTTGTTTCCAGCCATTCCATAGCCTTGCCATAGTTCACTGACCAGATTTCATCCGTGTTTCTGCTGAGCCTAATGCCTAAGTATCTAATCGGCTCAGTTGCCCATTTTAGTGGAAACTCTGTCGGGCAAGGGTGTGTTACATCCGAGTATATGCCAAAACGTATGACTTCCCTGGTCATGGGGTCTAAGTTCTTGTGTGGCTCGCAGATATATAATGCGACGTCGTCTGCATACATAGAGTTGACCAAAGCACGGGCAGAGAACCCGATGCCACGCTGAGTGTGATGCTGTCGTAGCTGAGCAGCGAGGGGCTCCATGGCGATGGCAAAAAGCAGGGGCGAAAGTGGGCAACCCTGTCGTGTGCCTCTAGTGATTGCGATGGGTTCGGTTATCTGCCCATTAAGTTTGATGCGCGCAGTAGGGAGGGTGTATAGCAGTCTAATACTGCGAATGAAGTCCTGGCTGAGGCCAAGGCGGGCCAGGAGAGAGAACAGAAAGGGCCACTCGAGGGAGTCAATCGCCTTAGTGGTGTCAAGGAGCACAGCCACTGCAGGTAAGGCCGGATTAATTTGATGCATTACGGAGAAAATAGTTCTAAGGTTATGTGAGGTGGCTCGGCCAGGAATAAAGCCGGATTGGTCTGGGCGTATTATTAGCGGCATGAGGGTGAGTAGTCGATTTGCTAATATTTTGGCCAATATTTTGTTGTCCGTGTTAATGAGCGAGAGGGGGCGGTACGAGTCGCAGGATGTTGGCGGCTTATCTGGTTTCAATATTAGAGTGATGAGTGCCTCGCGTAGTGAAGGGGGAAGGCGTCCGACTTCAATGGATTCATTATACATTTCCACTAGGTGGGGTATTAAGATTGAGGCATACGCTTTATAGAATGCCGGGGTAAGGCCATCCATGCCGGGTGCTTTGTCAGCAGGGAGGCTCGCAATGGCCTGAGTGATTTCCCCATTTGTGAATGGGGCATCAAGGTATTCGAGATGGGCCGGACTGAGCCAATGGAGCTCAATCGAGTCAAAGTACTGTTGTAGGGAGTCTGGGTCCTGACTAGATCCTGCGGTGTAGAGTTGAGAATAGAAAGTGGTGATTGTTTCTATAATGTCGTCCGGCACGGTAATTCTATTGCCAAACTCAGTGGCCAGCTGCGTCATATAAGTGGATGCATGGGGTTTTCACAGCAGGTTAGCCAGGGTCTTATCAGGGCGCTCGCCCTCGACATATCTGCGGGCAGACGTCTCGCGGCCAAGGCAGCTTATTTTGCGTTCGGCTTCTGAGTGGTACGCAGGGATTTTGACCCTTATGTCAGCCAGTGTATCCGGGTTGGGGTTGGAACAGTAAGTCTGATCTAGAGCTTTGATGTCAGTTTCTAAGCGTCTCAAGGTGTCCCGTATGGCCTGGAGGATTCCGGCCTGTTTTGCAATGCATATCCCCCTAATCACCACCTTAAACGATTCCCAGAGAATTGAGGGAGATTCAGCCGAGCCGGTGTTGAGTTAGAAGAAGTCGATAATGGTGCTGCACAATTCTTCCTTAAACACAGTGTCGCGCAAGGCATGAGGAGGTAAACGCCACGAGAACATGCGCTGACAGGTTTGTGGCAGCTTTAAAGTAAAACGTACAGGGGCATGATCAGATAAGGTGCGGGCATGTGTTCGACTGAGGAGGTCCAGCTGGCCGCATCTCTTGTTGTAAGCCATAAATCGATATGTGACCAAGCGCCATGTGTGGTGGATATGCAAGTGCCTTCAGTGTCCATGCGGTGAGTGTGTTGCCAGAGGTCCACTAAGGTGTTCTCCTGAATTAATGTGTGTAGGGCAGCAGTGGCTTGTGGATGCTGTATTCGCATGTCCGATCGATCAAAAGTGTTGAGCAGTGCTATGTTGAAGTCACCACCCCATATGACTGGATATGAGCCAAGGGATGAACGCAGTCTCCAAATGTTAAGGAAAAAGTCCGGGTCATCCGGGTTGGGGCCATAGATGGCAGCCAGGATAAGAGGTTGGGAATAAAGTGTGCCTGTTAGTATAACGTATCTGTCAGCAGTATCAGTGTACGTTTGATCATTGCGCCATGGTATGCCACGTCCAATCAAAATAGTGACCCCCCTGGCATAGTTGGAGTAGGCCGCCGAGTAGGAATCTCCCCAATGGCGGGCCTTGAGTCTAGCAGTATTAGTGGAGGCAAGATGCGTTTCCTGTAGGAAACATATGTCGGTGTTGTGTCTGGCTAAGTAGGCGTGGATAAGCCTAGATTTACGGTGATCGTTGATGCCTCTAACATTCCAAGTAATAAACGTTACCTCAGCCATACTAGTAATCTGTGATGTATATATGTGTACCACTGGTGTCGTTCTGGCAGCTGCTGGAGTAGGGAACCTTGTTGTGCAGTGTGCAGTAGTCGTTTATGACAATAGATGCTATGTGCTGAAATTGTCGGACTGTTTGAAGTAACCCAAACCCATAGGAGAGGGGCAAATTTCAGGCCCCTAACTGCAACAAACCTAACCCTCCCTCCTCCCACTCCAACCCCCCAATCAGGTTGAGATGCATTCCCCCCACCTCCCCAGAACACCCAACAACTGCAGAGCAGAAAACAAGTGGGATTCATCCCAATTGGGAGCGAGGGCTCAGCCAGACCATCCCCCGTCAGAAGGCGGGGTGACCGGGTGAAGGTGTGAGATAACAGAGACAAGGCCCGGTAGTCAGATCATTGTTTGCCTGCAAAATGCAAAGAAGTGCTATGCTTCGGAGAACGGGTAACAACGAAAATGTAATATTATATGTACCCCACAGAGGTCAGCAATGAAAAAATCTAGTCATTGTCATTTAGGTGGCTATTCTCACCCTCCGTCGGTAAAGTACGGGTTCGGTCCTTATTCAATTGCTTCACATAGGACATAGTAGCCTTAGGGTCCGTGAAATAGCGGGGTTTGCCCTCCTTATCAATTCACAACTTGGCCGTGTACAAGAGGGCATATGTGATTTTGAGTTGCTGAAGCAGCCGCATGGCCGGTAGAAAGTCCTTTCTGGCATTTTGGACAGTTAAGGTAAAATCCGGGTAAAAAGCAAGGATGTTGCCCTGATGTCGAACTTCTTTCATCTCTCTCGCTTTCCTCAGGATGGCGTCGCGGTCGCCATAATTTAGGATGCGGGCGATGATTGGTCTTGCTGCAGCTCCCGGGGGCATGGCCGCGGGTCTAGGGAGAGGTGGGCATGCTCCACTATGAAGCATTCAGATAATGCCGAGCCGAAGAGTTCGCGCAGCAGCGCTTCCAGGTAGTCCTCCACTTTGCCCATCGCAGTGGTCTCAGGAATGCTTGTTATGCGCATATTGTTCCTGCGGGCGACGGGATTCGAGGTCTTCATTTTTGGCGCGTATGAGGTCCAAGACCTTGTCCATCTTAAGCAAGCGTCGCTGGGCCCCAGCAATGGAATCATCGGCGTCTGCCTTGATTCGGTTATCATGAGAGTCAACGCGTTGTTTGACCTGATCTAGGTGCAATGCAAGATTGTCTATTTTAGAGTCAATGGTCTTCAGGCTAGTTTTGACTTCCAGAAGTAATGATTTAATGTCCTCATCCTGTACAGTAGGAGCCTCTGTTTGGGTAGCCTGATCGCCAACATCTTGCTGCGCGTCTCGGCCTCGACCTGTGCGTCTGCCCTCAAAGTTCAATTTAGGCTGTTTCTGGTCAGTTTTCCCCATTTCGACCAAGGGGCAGGATCTCTGTACTGGGGTGGGTCAGATAGTGCGCCCCTCAGAACCTCAATGTAGGAGGCCCAGCGGGAGGCCCAGGGAGGACAGAATTCGCTATGTGCCCAACAGCGCAGTCCGCAATAATAATGTTCAGGGAGGCCCACGGGCAGTAGCTGGAGGTTGTAGGAGTAACATGGTGTTGTACCAATGAAGGGCGAGATACTAGTACAGGGCACGCCCTCCCGACAGACCGAGGAACCCCCCAGCATGGCGGCCTTTGCACATCAATTTTTCCCGACCCGCCGTCTTTGTGTCGGGTCCCAAATCATATGGTGTCTGGGCTCCATAAAATGGGCAGTGGTGCTCACTCACCACATGGCAGGTTCCGGGGGTCGGTTCTCCCAGGGCCCCCACGGCAAGCACCTCCAGGTCCAGGCAGTCGATGCAGCAGAAATCCCAGGTGGGCTGGAGAGCACACCTCCAGGCCGCACCACGTCAGATCAGGGGAAAGTTGCAGAGCCTCAGGCGGCAGGCAGGCCGCAGTCGTCTTCCGACCGGCAGCTGGTCACTCACCCCGCAGTCAGGAAGGAGCCTCCCCGCAGCAGCATGGGTATTTCAGCAGCAGTGCCAGGATAGCAGGATCTCCGGATTTGACCGCGCGAGCTCTCACCGGGAGCGCGCAGGTCCGCCAGGCCAAAGTAGGATCTTAATCAGGTGGGCCGCGCCTGGAACCTTGCAGCCACCACCGCACGCCCTCCGGGGCTCGCACCCCTCCAGACGTCTGCAAGTATCATGACAGGCAGGTCAGGTGCAGCCGGCGTCACCAGTCAGGAGCAAGTCAGCAGCCAGCTCAGCTTCACGCCTCCCAGCCAGCCGCCACGTCCACGCGGCCTACCAGTCGCAGCGGGGTCCACAGAGATCCGCCGTTCAATCACCTTCCCAGGCGGCCTAGCCCCGGCAAAGCAGCCGGATCGGGCCAGGTGGTGTTATGCACCGCAGGCAGGTATCTCAGGCCGTGATTGGCAGGCCTTGTCGCAGGATAATGCCGGATAATTCTCATCCGGTCGGCAGAGCTCACTCAAGGTGCAGCCATCTTGCCGCCGGTGAGAACACGCCCCCAGCATCGATCAATGTTAATGAATCACAACAATGCTTAGTATCTCTATCTCAATGGTATAGGTGATAGTACCTCTATCTCAACTTCTGTCTCAAAGGAATAGATGATGGTACATCCAGACGAAATGGTGGCCACGCCCAACCCAGTGAGTAAGATTAGGGACTTGGGAGTGGTAATGGACAATAAATTGACATTTGGGTTGCATGTCAGCACAGCCACGTCCTCCACTTTCCTCATCCTAAGGATGCTCAGAAAGGTTTTTCCTTTCATTCCCGCCAATTCCCCAAAAACTGTGATCACTGCATTAGTTTTAACCAAAACAGACTACTGCAATGCCTTGTTTCTCGACATGCAGCATCAACACCTTAATAGGCTTAAGGTCTTATAAAATGCGGCTTCCAGAATGTTGACTGGGATTCCCAAAAACAAATCAGTCTCGTAAGCCATCAAACATCTTTACCGGATGGCTGTTAGGCAGAGCATTAAATTCAAAGCCCTTTGTCTTGCCAACAAGGCTCTTCATGGAGCTGGCCCAGATTTCCTGCAACAACCCTTCATGTGGTATAGTCCAGGGAGAACCCAGAAATTAGTGGTTCATAGGCTCAAACTAACCAATGAAAGAGGAAGAAGTTTTGTGAATACTATGGCTAATGAATGGAACCTACTTCCCCCCCATATCAGGACTATTCCAAACCTGCTTATGTTCAGGAAGGCACTAAAAACCTGGCTTTTTCCCAAGTAGAACAAAGATTGGGGCTCATATTTTTCTCTCTCCGAGCTAGCACCTTGACACCTTTGGGTAATTGTTTGCGCAAACAAGTCTTCTATTTATCTATTTTTGTGTATCTTTGGGGTCTTTTGACAATAGCAAGTCTGAAATCATCAACCTCTTTTCTTCAACAACTTATCAATACTTTAACTCACTCATCCATTCGCCCTCAAACATTGCTATCTCAACAAAAGCACAATTATCATAAGCAAAGTAGCACCCTATTAGTACTCACACCTTCACACTGCAAACACCTTCTAGTACCGCTTCATCAGAACTTCGAGTTCTGAACTTTGGATTCGGTGATTGGGAATTTTAGTCTAACTTGGAAATGATTTTATAGCTCCATTCAGGATGTGAAGAATCATCTGCTACCAGAAAACTGATACTGCGGAAATCAATTCAACTCAACCCTTGACTTACAAAGTTCCACTCAGTCTCTGCGCTATGTTCTTCTTCAGGCAAATTAATCTTTGCCATCGTTTTAGAATGGAGCATAAGTCAAAAGCATCCTAATAAATGTCATAATTACAGGCAATTTAGTTTTGTCAATGTTGAGAGTATTGGATACGTTTTAAAACCTTTATTTCTAATTAAGATATTGGTAAATTGTTTATTTTCTTTCTCTTTATTCAAATTAGTAAGTCAGATAAATCTGTTTATAGAAATATCAGAAAAGCATGGTTAGATTTAAAAATAATGCAAGTAGGACAAGCTTGTTCC
The DNA here is from genome assembly GCA_963921515.1 of Calotriton arnoldi. Taxonomy (NCBI): domain Eukaryota; kingdom Metazoa; phylum Chordata; class Amphibia; order Caudata; family Salamandridae; genus Calotriton; species Calotriton arnoldi. The sequence goes on along the minus strand of CAWUFW010002456.1, from coordinate 1,168,386 downwards.
ATAAAGGAAATAGTCCCTATTCTAAGTCCCTAAGAGTAAGAATTTAAGTAGAACCCATAAAGAGTTCTTGAGATATAGTGAGATCTGCGGAGCATTTAAAAAGTTGAACTCCCCATAAAGATCAGTCCAGGAAAACTCAGCAGTCTCCCTATGAGAAACAACAGGTGCTGTGGTAGCTACACCCGTTAGGCATAAAGAATATGAAATCAGGAAAGATTCATCGCCATAGTGGCCGATATAAAGTCCTGTCAGCAGTAGTTTATAACAAGTCTCTTAAAATCCCCAGTAGGAGAGTCCAAAATATTCCAGGGGAGGGATATGGGCAAAATGTAAAAAATGCAATGTACTAACTATGAAACACACACTAATATGAAACACAACACATGTATCGATGTATTCTATTCCTATCGTCTGCTGCTTCTTCCTTCATTACTATGGTAAACACACGATGTAGACAAGATACAGTCTGACAGTATCAGTTTGTTGCATAACATTCATCCACTTAATTATTTTACTTTGTTTCTCATGGGAACCTCAACGAGTCTAGGTTATCATCTATTACGTGTTCCAGTGCGTAACAATTAACCATTCTAAATACAGAAATATTTTAATTCAGCATCCTCACGAGATTTACGTCTTCTTGTTAGGTCTATTTCTTTTTATATACTGTTCACTATTAATCATTGTGCTAGAAACTAAATGAAATGAGAGCATGCATTTTATAAAGAAGAAATACATTTTTATAATGTCAGCGCATTCTACAGCAATGACAAGTTTAAGCAAGTAACATTCAGGGCATCTAACAAAGAGATTTGTGCATTTCTAAAAGGCATTTATTTATTTAAAAGGTAAATAGACAAAGATGAGGCCAAGTCTGGCTCTTTTCTTATGAAAGTACAATAGAAATGGAAGCTTAGTGCAAGTAAATAAACTACACGTTAATTTAGCACATTTTCTCACCTGTCAGTTCTGCAACGTGATTTTACGATAATGTCTAGCTAAATGTTTGGCTCTAACATTATATTTTTTAATGCTAAATTATCCTGCTCTATCATACTTATATTTCCTTTTTAAAAAAAGAATATTGAAAAGTACACAAACATAAAATAAATTTACAAATCTTTCAAATGCTAAAAGCTAACTAATTATATAGATTTGTAATGAGAGGGTAGCTCTTACGGGAGCTGTTTAGTTGAATAGATTCAAACACAGAGCGATGCAGGTGATTATAGAGCATGTCTGTTAGACCTGGCCCTTTTTGCAGGATTATACCCAAACTTGATGCTTTCTTCCTCCTATTTTTTCTGCCCTGTTTTTGTTGGCTCTAGGACTCTGGGCACTTTACACTGCTGATCAGTGTTAAAGTGCATATGCTCTCTGTCTAAATTGTATTGCCAATTGGTTATCCATGATTGGCATATTTGATTTACTGGTAAGTCCCTAGTAGAGTGCACTGTGTGTGTCCACAGCCTGTAAATCAAAGGCTACTAGTGGGCCTGCAGCACTGATTGTGCCACCCACATGGGTAGCTCTGCAATCATGTCTCAGACCTGTCACTGCAGTGTCTGCAAGTGCTCTTTTAAACTGCCATATCGACCTGGCAAGTGCACCCACTTGCCAGGCCCAAACCTTCCCTTTTATCACATGTAAGGTACACCTAAGGTAGCCCATGGGCAGGGTGCAATGTATATGAAAGGTAGGCGTGTTTTACATGTCCTGATAGTGAAATACTGACTGCTAATTTCGTTTATCACTATCTCTCCCATAGATTATCATTGGAGCTGCCTTCTAACACCTCACAAGTGTAACTTTCAATTGGGAAGAGATAGAGATTTGGAGTTTAGGTTCCCTGAATTCAGGATTTAAAAACACACATTTCTGTAAAGGTGTTTTTTAAATTGTGTGGTTGAAAATGGCACTTTTAGAAAGTGGGCATTTTCTTGCTATGCCATCCTGTGCCTCCGACTGCCTGTGGAATCCATGTCTGGTTTAGACTGACAGTTGGGCTGGTTGTGCATTCACTCTAGACAGTGACACAAAGGGAGCTGAGGTGTGACCTGCATATCCTGATTGCTCATTACCAGGCTGATGGGCCTTCCTGAGCTAGAGTGGTGTGAGGAGTTGTCACTGACACCAGAATAGGACTGTGCCTGTCCTCTCACAATGCTTTCTCCACCCACCGTAGTATGTCTTGAGCCAGGTCAGTGCAAGGCAGGATCCATGCACTACAAAGACTATCCTTTGAAGTATGCCTATTTCAAAGGCGTAAAGGGTTATAAGTATTGGACCTGTAACCCCACATTTGTAGAACACTTCTGGATCAAGAGGAGATTCTGCCAGGAAGAAGAGCTGGAAAAGCTGTAGCAGGGGATCTGCCAATCTGCTTGTTGCTGTATTGTGCTGGCCTGCTGCTTGGTCCTTCTGTCTTGCACAGTGGAAGGACTGGACTTTACTTTCTTATCCTGCTTTTGAAGATTCTCCAAAGGCTTGTGTGTGCTTGCCTCCTGTTAAGAAGTCTCAGGGACACAAAAGACTTCTTGCAACTCTGCTGGGGCTGCTAGACTCTCCCATCTGTGAGTCCTACCCTTGCCTGAGGTGCCTCCCTCCAAAGGGCCTCAGAAGTGGGTTCTACAGCTGATCTCTGTAAGAAACTGTGCGAAGCAATGCAAGGCCTCGAAAGCCTCTCCATGCAGCCTCTTGGAACTGATGATGCAAAGCTCTGCGAAGCCTCACCACACAGCCTCTCGGAACCAATGCCGGACGACCCGAAGCCTCACCAGGTTCCGCCACACAGCTGACAGCTCCTCAGGACCAACGCCAGATGACAAGAAGGCCTGCGAAGCTTTGCCGCACAGCCTGCCAGAGCTGACGCCAGATGGCGCTACGACTCGCAAAGCGACTCATCATCTCCAGTGCGTAACGCATCATACTTGTGCACAAATTCTTCATCAACAGAGCCCCTCAGCACAGACCCAAGGCTGCATATCCAGAAACCGACAATTCGCTTCCCCTTGTAGTAAGGAATCGATGCAACACTTCTCTGCACAGAAGAAATGGTGCCTCCATTCCACTGGGACTAAGGGATCAATGCAACGCTTGTGTTTCTGACTCATCCGGCTGTTTTTCGTTTTGGATTTCAAAGCATCAAAGGTACTTTGTGCTAAAATCAACGCATCCATAGAGTTCTATAGTCTAAACTTGCTTAAACCTTCAAAAGCGATATTTCTGCTTATTTATGTTGGATTTTTGTCGTTTTAGTCTTGTTTGGTTTAGATCAAGATTGGCTATTTTTCTAAACTGGTGTTATGTCTTCACTGGGTTACTGTGTGTTTTATGTACAAATGCTTTACACATTGCCTCTGAGATAAGCCTGACTGATCATAACAAGCTACCAATCGGGTGAGCACGGGTTATCCTGGGTAATAAATCCCCTTACCCTGACAAAAAGGAAGGGTCCCTACTTGAACAGGGTGCAAGCCACTGCCAGCTAGAGACACCCATTTCTAACAATGTCTGACAGAACTTTGCAGATTCTGTGTGAATATAGCATTACCATGGTTAGTAATATGGATACTATCTCTGTGAAACTGAGATAGATTTTATTTTTACACTCAAATGGTAAAAACATCCAAAAGGCCTGATTATGAGTTGCATAGCACAGGCAGGGCAGTAAATCTGTGTATGAAAGTTATGTTAGTGCACAGTAACACCAAACCAATACCATGCAATTGTGAGGTGTAGCCCGTAGAATGGGGAATTACTGTGAGGACCCCTATTTACTGGTCGTAAAAACACATGGCATTCCAAATTTCCTTTGGTTTAATGCAAACATCTACCACCTGCTCTGAGGAGGCAGCAAATGTTCGCTGGGGACTCTGTGGGGGTGTGGATAGAAGTGGGGAGTAAGTGAGAGAAGGGGTAGATAAGGTCTGGTGAGGGTGTGACTAGATGCTTCAAAAGCAGAAAAACATGTGATGAGAGATGCTCTTCTCAGTCAACAGCACAACCCTTTTCAGGGTGAACCACAAAAAGTCACTAAATTAACCTCTGGCAGGTTGATACAATAGCAGTCAGGCTTAACTTAGAGGCAATGTGTAAAAAATGTATGCAGAACTTATACAGTAATAAAGTGAAAACACAATACAAGAAAATTCCAACGCAAATTTAAAAAATAGGTGAAATTTAATAAATGATTTAACACCAAAATGACACAAATTCAATCAGTAGAGCCAGAGTTATGAATTTGTGAATTTGAAAGTGAAAACTATGCCCTAAAAGATCATATCGTCAACCGTGCACATCTAGTTGCACGAGACAGGGCCAAAGTCAAAAGTTATGGTTGACCATGATGGAGCAGGGCTCGATTACACGAAGTTGATTGGGCCCGGCCCCCACTTCCTTCAGACTTAGAAGAATTTTTTAATAAAAAAAATGTCTCCAAATGTAAAGTTGAGTGGGGCAAGGCAGACGACAGTTTCTGAGGAGGCTTCATCATCGGGGAGCCGCTGTACAAAGTTGTATGAAGATTTCTACGTTTAGACTTTAGGGAGATTTAAAAAAAAATCATGCAGCGCAGACCCCCGCAAGGCTGCCCTGCGTTGCGTGACAGGGAGGGAGCAGGAGAGTGCTATATCTTCAAAGATATGGCTCTCTCCTCCTCTTTCCCTTGCGCAGGCGCTGATTACAGCTGACTTGCGCCAAGCACACACTTTAGCGCCATAGTGCTAGGGTGTGTGCATTAGTCTAGCATAGGATTTGTACTGGAAGGGTAACCTTCCAGTACAAAATACGATGCCCAGACACATGCCAAGTTTCCAGGACTAAAAGGGTACACCATTTGGAGGCTCAGGAGACACTCAGGCTGGGTCCAGGTGTGGGTTCGAAATGGTTGGAGTCTTTTCTCCCCCTGTGGCTCTGATCAGGGCGCCAGCCCACCAGCTCTGGGTATATGGTATATGAAGTTACTAGGGACTTCTAAGTAAATTAAATATGCCAATCAGGTGTAAGCCAATTTTACCATGTTTTAGGGAGTAAGTACAAGCACTTTAGCACTGGTTACCAGTGGTAAAGTGCACTGAGTCATAGGATAAACAAAAATAAATTCAGTAAAACAGAGGTGGTAAAGGCAAAGCATGGGGGAAAGTCGCAAGTTCAAGCTGACCACGTTGGAGCGCAGGTTCAATAGAGGGACCAGGTTAGTCCCGCTGTAAATTTACCTTCAAAGTCCAGCGCCAAGAGTTCCATTGACGGTGGAGGAGGCTGCAAGGAGCAGGTAGAGCATTGTGGAGGGTCGTCGCTGTAGTGCAAATAGCAAACCAGTTGTTGCAGGCTGTCGTCACTGTAGTGGAAATAGAATGTATGACAGAATATCGACGGACAGAAAATCGACCTGCAAAAATATCGACACAGAAATATAGAAGTCAAAAATATCGAAGTCCAATCTACATAAAGGTAAGTACAAAAATATCGAAAAAAATATATAGTTGTCAAAAATATCGAAGTTAAAAATATCGTTTTTTTTAATGTTTTAATAATAATGTAAAATTAAGTAAATAATACATATAATTAAAATAAATATAGTTAAAAATATTAAAAGATATTTAAAAATAATAACTAAGGGGCCCATTAGGATGTCGGGCGGAAGCACTACCGCCGTGCTGGCGGATGCAAAAACCACCAGTTACCGCCTGCACGCAGCAGTCCACACGCCCGCCCGATTACGATGCGAAAAGTCAGCCAAACACCGCCGGCAAGCCAGCGACACCGTCCGCCATCAAAGTGCGCCCGTACACGTAGCGGCGCAGCACAATTGACACACACCGTCCGACGAAACACGTACCGCCCGGCGTACAAATTACGATGCCGCACACAAACTGAACCCACGGCTAAGAAACACCATACGTCAAACCGAAGCGGTAACACGAACGCCGAGCACGGACACCGAAGAAGCGGCACCCCCGAGCATGAATCCAGCACTGCAGGCCCTCCCTATGCTCTATCTGATGCACCACCAAGGACGCAACGTACCGCGAAGACGCAGGTAGGCACACATACAACAAGTGCACGCAAACAGCGCACACAGTGCAAGGGCGGAAAAAGCGGACAACCCCCCACCCCCGCGTGTACACGACACATCTACCATAGCATCCACATATGACACACAGGCCAAATTGTAACATCTCGTAACACATGTGTACACACCACCTGGGACTAGGAACCAACCACCCCGTCACGGCCCCAAAGCGGCGATGACGCTGCCACACATGCGCACAACGCAGAGGCCAACCGCAGCGCCATGCATGCGTCGCACACAGACACAGGGACACAACCAAGCAGCACACACACCAGCCCCACCCCGAACGCACATGACACGTGACAGGCCTGCCACAGACATGTCCCCAACGCCCAATTCACGGACAACACCCAACGTCACACAACCGACGCACACATGTCAGTGAAGTCACGCAACAGCAGGACACACCCCAGTGCAACAAACATGGCGAAGCACACAGCGGCGGCAACACCAACTAGGAGAAGCAGGGCCCCTTCGGGAAGAGGAACGCCAGTACCACACTGAAATACCCATACCACCCTGCACATATGAACAAGACATACAAAACGGAACACCAAAGAGCCCGGGGACCGACAACAGGTGGCCCAAGAATAACACTCACACACAAGGCCCAACGCAGAGCGGAAAGGCAGCCTGCCGCCCACACAAGGGAGAGCAGACAGCACTGAATGACCTTCCATTCCAACTCCGAAACCACAGCCCTACGAAAGAAGCCGGTGAATACAGCCATTGTCCAATAAAAGACCAACACAGGCATGCAGAGGAGACCGACCACAGGGCAGATAGCGCATATCACAGAAGAACACAACGGACGGGAAAGAACAAAGAAAACACTCCCCATGTCGGCCCCATGCAAGTTAATTGGAAGGAGTCACACATCACTGACCTTGAACTGTCTGAGAAGCATGTGGGATGAGGGCCCGTGTCCTCTGCACAAGCCAACAGAACACAAGTCCTGTCTCCCTACGACTACACAGAGCTCACAGCAACCTCGGAGCGTGCACATTGCAGACTGCACACACAGCCGGAGCACGCCACCACAACGCACCGCTGCAAAATGGCAACCGCAACACACCTACCCAACTACGCCGGACAGGTCAAGCTGTACAAAACCAACCTGATACATATATTGGGATGCGAACTCCTGTCCCTGCTGAACGTAAGTTACCGACTGACTTACCGCATCACATTGTTCAGCTGCGTCATACCCGTCTTCTACTGTCGGAGGTGTCCCTACCAGCATCCCGTAGAGATGTGTCTCTCCAACCCGGCATGTCTAAAGGCGGACCTGCTAGTACTATTCCTCCCTCTGGACGCACACGACAGGGCCTGCTCTGCCTATGGGGGCATGGCGTATGTGGCCAACATCGCACCCGCACTGAAATGGGACCACTGTGCCTCCACACGACGGATCATCGAGCACAGCTACATCGAATGTCACCCAGCATGCCCCATCATGGTCCTCCAAGGGACAACTTACGAACAACACCTTGACAGCCACCATCCGCTACATTGGCTGGCAAACATAAACACCACCAATGACATAGAAGCCCTGCTGGACGGCATCGCATACCTGACAACCTGTAAATTCGTCGGACCCCAACGCAGGTTCCCCGATTGACCTATGATGTCCAACCCCGCACCCATGCTTAGCTTCCGCACGGACTGGCCAGTCACCACCACAACAGCCATACCAAACGACCGGCAACAATTACCACACCATCAACGACATCGCCATGACATCGGATATGACCGGGACATGCACACTGTTCCCCATCACATCCAGGAACACCGCATGCATCGTGGGAGGCAGTGGCATGGGGTCTGTGTATCGCACCCACATGGACGGAACTGCACGAACAACCAGGACACGACATGGATCCAGCGCCCATGGACACACACACCGCTCAGTGGACATGAATAGGTCGCCTGGAGTCTGTGGGTGCTGCACCCCTCCCACCCCCGCCCCGGGAATCCCATACCAGGACCTTTGCACGGACGACAAGTGCAAACAACAACAACACGACCCCAGTGACTGTGACATGTCCAGTAACCACCACATTGCAACAACAAGTGGCACGCCGCTGCATGCACGCAAGCACATGCCCTGATGTCATCTCACATGCACGCGTGCATGAGGAACAACCGCAGCAAACCTGTCACATGGAACTGAGATGGACTGTGCCCATGATGCCAAGCGGTCTGGTAGGCTACTTGTATACCGTCTGTGTCAAAGTCCGCAGCTCCGCAGCTATACGTAAATGTACATTAGCACAGCCTTGGCCAAGCAGATGTAACTCTGAAGCCCACATCCCACATGCAACAGCCAATCACATGTAACCCCACACCCTATCCCATTTGTAATCATGCTCAGTATATCCTCAACATGTATTCCGCTGCCAGTAGTGTCCACTATACTGCATCACAGAGGACAGAAGACTCAATATAATGTTTGAAACCAAAACTGTCTCCGCTGACTCATTTCACAAGTACGAATGAGAGAGGATGAGAGTTTGTGAAGTACACGGCAGTCGTGACATGACCATGTAGTCCACTGGTATTGGATGTCAACGCAAATGAGTAGCACAACTGTGGAAGACACACATGTGTCGTGTGAAGTCGTATGGACGCAGTGCTCAGGTGGGTGGGTGCGACGGGTAGATGCGCACATGCCAAGTTGGAGCACGCCGTGTTGGGAGGGGTCATGAACAGTACACCACCGCTTCCCTGGGCATTGTGAGAGGACACCTGTCGGGGGAAGTGAACACGTGTGTGCACAGCAGCCGGGCACACGAACAATGCGGAACCAGGCGCACACGTCAGCCCACCCTCCGTGGACTAGCTGGATCCTGTTGTGCGCCCGCCATGCCCCTTGACAAGGCACACACAGCCCCAGTCGACCAGGTGTAACCCCAACATAGTCAATCCGCACAGGCGATACAGGGCACGGGATGGCAGTGGAGCATGGTGTGTGAGAGGTCTCCTCGCGCTCCTCCTGGTCATATCACGTAGGCAATAGAACCTCAACGTGTAGCATGGCACAAGTCAAATGGAAGTGTAGGGGGACGCACCTCAGCACGAGCAGCACTGACGTCACGGGAGGTGGCTCGCACCATCCCATCCATTGCCCATTATACCAACCACGCCACATGCCATTGCGACTAAGTGCAAGCGCGTGCGCCACCACCCCCGAGCCCTCCCCAGAGAGGCCAAAGAGTGAATGTGTGGGCCATCAGTCACAGACGGACGCGGCCTGGCCGCAAGGGCAGCCACAGCCACTGGGTGTCGCAGGTGGCGGATCCGGAAGGCGAAGACTGTGATGCATAGTCCATGCAGGCCGGGTCTCCATTTGGGGCACCACGCAGGTGGACGGCGTCCCGCCACACATCATACCCAGAGACAGCCCACTCGTGCAACTGGACCCACACATACACTCCTTGCCCTCTCTGGTGCGAGCTTGGGGCTGCCTGTGCAAGCGCTAGCCTCGCAGGTGCACATGCATATTGGGGGAGCGAGGGGAGGACATGAGGGCTGGGGCGAAGATGACTGTATCACTGTCAGTGAGTACAAGGGATGACCCAGATGTGGAAAGGAAGAGACGTGTCCCGTGTGTACTGCAACTAGTCGCCAATCCAACTACCCCCCATGTCCGGAATGTAAGCCCGCACCTAGACCCGCCCATCCGCCACATCGAATATACCACCAGCACAACAACCTTCCCATTCGAAACACTGACTGGGGGTGGCGACCAGTGAACAAACATGTGTAGCCTCCCCACGCGTACATGTGGGCCCTCCATGATCCATGTCACCTGCGGCAAAGTCATGACATGCGCAATGAGGGAAGTGAGGTGAGCTGTCCGCCCCACGCACAGAAGGTGCATCAGCTCCACAGACCCAGCAGCGAGTCCAGCAGGGGTCACATGTGCAGGGGCAGCTGTGCCTGGTGTGAAGGCACATGCACATGGACAGCACATCGACCAATGTGTAGTCTGCCCACATCTACAGTCCATCATCATGCGGACATAGGAATTGTACACAGGGCAACACATCTTAGTGGGTGCACCCACCGTGACCAACAATGCGCAATCATCGACGTACCCGCCCTGTGCATGGCCCCCCACCCAACGGAGGCACATCCAGTGCCACCATCCCACACACACAAGCCTTCCACGGAACATGCTGTGTCCAATGGTCAGTACAGAGTCAGCGCCCATCTGGTGGATCCTGAACAGGAGACACATGCACACACATGATAGCTCCCACTATGTACGTCTGCCACCTGGCACGTGCAATGTAACCTCTCACCTGTGACGTGTGACTGCAAGCACACAGCCGTCTTGGCATGGGGCTGTCAATGTGGACACCTGTCAATGTTTCGGGAGGTGTGATCCGTACAGTGCTGTACATAGGGTGCAGTGCTGACACCTACTACTGTCTCATATCCCCTCGTGCCACAGGTCCCACTTGTTTTGGCCGCTCAGCCTGTGCCCACATCGTCGTCGTCGTGTGCCATACTCATCCAGCCTCGGAAGCAGTGCCATGCTCAGCAGACATTCATGTTGCCGTGGCGTTGCCGCTTGACGAATATGCAGTCAGTCCCCATCAGCACGCCCCGCAAGTCATTGGGGCCTAGATCCCCATGTGCATGACCATGGCAGTGGTTTGCATCACTAGCCATTGCCATTGGTGGGAGACCTGTGTAAGTGTATTGTGGCCGTGCCGTCCCTGCTTGACAGCTGGGCTGTGACTCATGTGCTTGCTCAGTCATGTCAGTGATGTGAATGCGAAATTGCTATGTGTTGTGTTGCTCTGACATGTGTCCACTGCCATCTTCCCTAGGCGGAGACCGAACATTGACCGCCCATACCAATTGCTGGTGGACATGGAGGATACTGAGGTCATAAGGAAGTTTTGGCTGGACAGGCCAACCCTGCATCGACTGTGTGCCATGTTGGAACCCCATCTCCGTCCCCGCAGGGTGTATCCGACAGCATTCACCCCCACGGCTAAGGTGATGGCCGCCATGCATTTCTTCGCCACTGGGTCATTCCAGCACACAGTGGGCAGTGGAGGAGGGATGTCCCAGCCCATGTTCAGCAAGGTGCTGAGGGATGTACTGGCAGCCATGATGCTGTACCGAAACAGGTACATCAGATTCCCCAGGGCTCGTGAATTGGCGGCAGTGAAGGGTGCATTCTATGCCCTTGGCAGGATCCCACACGTCGTTGGTGCCATTGATTGCACACATGTTGGCCTTGTTCCACCACAGGCCACTGAGCACCTGTACCGCAACAGGAAGCACACGCACTCCCTGAATGTGCAAGTGGTGTGCCTTGCGGACATGGTGATAACCCACGTGTGTGCAAAGTTCCCAGGCTCGGCCCATGACGCACACGTAATGCGCAACAGCATCTTGCCACGACTGATGTCCAATCTGCAACAGGATCGTGGCTGTATTGTCGGTGAGTATGTGGAGTGGTGTAGCGTGCTGGTTGTGCGATGCTGACCCCTGTCCAGTTGGAATAGCAACGGTTCTCTGTGTCCCTCACACCCAGGTGACTCTGCGTACCCGAATGGGGCATGGCTGCTCAGTCCATTGAGGAATCCTCGCACCCCAGCAGACGATCGCTACAATGAGGCACATGGGAGGACCAGACGTGTGGTCGAGCGTACCTTTGGCCTCCTCAAGTCCAGGTTCAGGTGCCTGGACCGCACCGAGGGTGCGCTGGCGTACTCCCCACAGAAGGTGTGCCAGATAGTGGTGGCGTGCTGCATGCTGCACAATCTGGCCATTCGGAAGCAGATCCCCCTCATTGTGGATGACGGAGATCAACCAGGGCCCCAGCCCGCAGACCAGGACAGCTCGAGTGAGGAGGACAGCGGAGAGGAGGAAGCTGGGAATGTGCGCCAGCAGCTCATCGCCCGCTACTTCACTTAACGGTGAGTGTCCATGTACGACGGCTGATGTGTCTGTATTTGTGCAGGTGTGTGTGTGCTGTGTCAGGGTGGCCTTTTGTTCACTGCGTGCTGTGTGTCAACGCTCCATGCCCAGGTTAGTATGCCACTGATGGTGGCTGTGGCATTGTGCCCTATTGCTCTGTGCGATGTGTGTACATTGCTTGTAGTTGTTGACATGTACTGTGTGATGGGTGTGTGACACACTCATTGAATGTGCTCCTGTTCTGTCTCCCACCCCTAGGTCCCTACAGGCCCTCCGGTTCCATTGCCATGCCACGCATCAGGTGCCGTTCCGCTCAAGGTGGCCGTTGTATTCCGTACAATTAAAACACAGGGCACAGACAGCAGTTTGTGGAAGAGGTGCATTTATTTCAAACTGTGACATGTGATTGTGTGTAAGGTGATGACAAAAGTGGTGCGTGCAGTGACAATGAGCTGTCGGTCATGGCTGCGTGATGCTCAGGGTGTACCCACTGGTTCTATGTCCATAGTCCAACACACACATGCCATCCAGATGGCTGTGTGGAGTGGGATCGTAGTCCAAGTCAATGCAGTGGGTGGTCAAGGAAGGCTGGGTGGCTGCCTCACTTGCATCTGGAGCGTGCGAAGTCCTCCCGGGAGATCTGTTTCCACTTCGGACGGCCCCTTCCACGTTTGCGAGGGGGGGTGCCTGCTAGCGACATGCTGGTGGTTGAGGTGTGCTCACTGGCTGTGGACGCAGGGGAACTGGACACTGCTGCTCGACCCTGCGCCCCGGCAGGTGGTGGCGGAGGGGAGCTGCTGTCCCTGGCTGTGACCTCACCGCCACCACCAGCTGGCCCATGAGGTCCACGAGTTGGCCCATACGGGCGTCCATGGACCTCAGCACCCCCAGCACCTCACGCGTGTCTGTAGCTGACCTGGCCCATTGTCCTTGGGCCTCTTCATAGGCCCCAAGGACTCTGGCCATTTGAGGCAGGGCATGGCTCCCAGGGGAGGCTGGCGTTTCCCTGACCCTGCTCCTCCTACCAGTCCTGCTGCCACCGGCCCTGCCCACTAGCCACATTGCTCACCACGGTCCTCGCCCTGGCTCCCAGGGTGGATCCAGTCGTCCGGGCCACCACCTGCGCTGGGGCTGGGGCCAGCGAAGACGTGGTGGCGGTTGCGGCAGTGGTAGTGGCCGCAATGACCGTGGGTGTGGCCGCAATGCCCGTGGGTGTGGCCGCAATGACCGTGGGTGTGGCCGCAACGACAGTGGCAGCAGGGGGCTGGGAATGTTCAGCAGCCCTGGATGATGGGTTGGTGGGTAGGAGGGGTCCTGGGGAGTGGCTGGGCCCTGCCACACTAGATGGGCCTGCTTGGTGGTCCGTGTCCAAAGAGGAGGACAGATCCTCCACATCCGTGTGTCCTCGTTGGGGGCTTGTAGGCTGGCTGTGCTGGCTGCTGTCTCCATCCCCAGCATCCAGCAGTTCGTCACCTGTGGAGAGAATGAGATTTGTTATTGTGTTGCACCTGGCGAAGTCTGTATTGGTTGTCTGACATTCTCCGTTCGTGCACTCACGTGCACGTGTGTCCCGGAGGCGGGTGTGTGGCTGTACAATCTGTTGTTGTGTGTGCTTGGCAATGGGACTGTGTGCTGTGCACATGTGGCATGGGACGGATTGGCTATGCCGATGGGTGTGTTGCTGTGCTCCTACTTATTGTGACTCTGGTGTATGCGGGCTCCAGGCCCATCCTGGGTCTGGTTTGTACTTTGCTTTTGGGGTGCATATGGAACGCTTAGGAACGCATTTGGCAACATGGGGGTCATGCCCCAGGAACGCATTTGGGATGGAATATGCTTTTGGGGTGCAAATGGAACGCTTAGGAACGCATATGGCAACATGGGGGTCATGCCCCAGAAACGCATTTGGGATGGAATATGCTTTTGGGCTACATGCTGTGAGCCATGGGTGCCGAACGTGACATGTGTTGTGGCAGCATGACAGTGCATGGTCTGAGGTGTGTGCATGTCTGACATACCCTGCATATTTGCTGTCTGTTGTGATTACTGGACATGGCATTGGACGCATCGTTATGAGTGTGTGATGGTTGTGTGCCACCCGACGTATTGCAGTTGTCCCATCTCCTTGGTGTGCGTGCTGCCCTGTGCCATGTGCATCACTGCAGTGCTCGGGGGGTGTGGCCCATGTTGTGTGTTGTTGCTCACAGTGTGGCGTGCGCTTCATTGACTTCTGGCACATGGTTGGTCATGGGCATGTATCTTAGCGTGACTGCTGTATGTGTGGCAGCTGTGCGGATGACATGCCTTTCATGAGACTGGGGCTGACGGATGGGATGGATGGTATGTTGTATGTGCATGGTGTGTCTGTGTGTTTGATGGGTTCAGTGGTGTTCGTGTGCATTTATGTTGTTCCGCTCTGTTGCGTCTTGTGTTGTTTGTCTTACATAGGCGTAGTTGTGGGGTGTGTGGTTGACAGGCAGTAGGGGCTACATGGACAGGACTTCAATGGTGTTTCGGTTGTGTGTGATGGGTTGCACAGTGGCTGCCGTGTGGTACTATATTCAGTGTGGCTTGTGCATGCAGACGTGGCTCCTTGGGTGTTGCTGTGTCTGTGATGGGTCATGTGGGGTGTGAGTCTGTGGTTCATGTCCGTGTGCACATTGTTCACTTGTTCGTGACAGTGGGCGGTGCTGCGTGTTCGTCTGCTACGTAACATGTCCCATGTGTTGGTCGTGTTACGGTCCTCATGCCTCCAGTAATCCAGCCCTGTCCAGTTTCCCACCTGCAGGTTGTTCGTGCGTGCACTGTACTGGATGCCACATGGTTCTAAGCGGGGGTGCTCCATGTTGCAGGTCTGTGGGGGTGGGGGCGGTGTTGTGGGTCGTGGTGATGGCTGGACACCCACTGACACCGATTGTTGTGGACCGTGATGTCTACCTTTCGGCTGTCGGTGTGCACTGCGGTGGCTGACACGTGGGTGTGGGGTGTGGGGGATGCTCCTCCTTGCTGTGCTGTGGGACTAGGGGCCTGGTGTGTGTTGTACTTGAGCTGTCCACCCTCCCACCCACTGCACTTTATGTTCCTGCCACTTACCTGTTACTTGTCGGTTAGTGCAGCTATGGCGGACACATGGGTGTGGTGGGTGCTCGTTGTGGCGCTTCTGGCATACTTGGGGACCTGTTGGTGGTTACGTGGCTGGCTGAGTGTACACATGCCCCCACGTATCTTACAGTTGTTAGGTTTGGGCTGTGTGTGGTGGTGTCTGTTGCATGTGTGTGTGATGTGTTGTGTATTGTGTGCTGGACATGGGGGTGTTTGTCCCTGGGAGCTGTGGCATGGTGGTAGTGCATGTGAGTACATAGCGGTGTGCTGGTATACATTAGTTTGTACTTACCAGCCTCCACTCCCCCTGCTAATCCGGCGAGGATCTCCGGATGTATAATGACTCGCACCTTCTCCTCCCACGCTTTGAAGGTCTTGAAGAGCGCGGGATTCCCTCCGCCAGTGACGGCAGCCAGCTCTCTGTTCTTGCTCTCCTTCTTCTTGACCAGGCTCTTGACGTCATTCCACCGTTTGTTGATTTCAACTCTGTTCCTGGGCAGGGTCCCGACTGCATTGACCTGGTCTACGATCCGGTTCCACATTCTGTTTCTGGTGGCTAGTGGTGTGTGCTGGACCAGGTTCCCATAGATTTGTGGGTGCACCTTGATAATCTCGTCGACCATGACCGTCAGCTCAATGGGCGTGAACTTGGACATTCTTTGTGGTGCCATGGTGTTTGTGGTGCTGGTGCGGTGTGTGTTGTGTAATGTGCAGGGGGTTTGTGGTGCCGGTGTTTGGTGGTGGTGGTGGTGGTGGTGGTTGTGATGTGTGCGTTTCTGTGGTGTGCTGCTGTCCTTGCTGTGTCACTGTGTCCTCTCCTCTCCTCTCTAGTTTGCAATGTTGCAAGGGGTTGTGGTCTGTGGGAGTGCTGCTTTTGTACTTACCTATGTGGGTGTGTCCTCATGGTCTGTTGTTTTCAGGTGTGTTGTGTCTGGTGTTCTGGCCTTTGTATTTTTTGTTGGTCCAGGGGGGTGTTTTCGGGATGTGTACTGTGCTTGTGTATTTGTGCGTGCCTTGCTGTGTGGACTTGTTGGCCATGTTGTGTGCGATTGTTTTTGTCAGCGGATGGTTTCTGTGCAGGGACGTGGGCGCCATGGCTTCTGCCGTGTCAATTCTCATCGGCGTTGTTTGCGCTGGCGGGCGGTATATTTGTGGTTTACCCGCGCTCATGGCGGTGCGATCGTAATTTCACGTGCGGTGTGTCGGCCGTGAGGGCGGGCGGTTTTGTGTTGTCGTGCGTGTTTCCGTCCGTGGCGGGCGGTTTGACTCCGACTCGGACGAGGGCGGGCGGTATCTTGTGTGGTTTTTCCGCCGATGGCGGTTTTCGGTTTGTGTAATCGTAATGGCGTGGTCGGTGTTCAGACGGTGTGTGCGGGCGGATTTTTGCCGCTTTCATGCCTGGCGGATTTTTTCACGCCCGGTATCGTAATGGGCCCCTAAATGTTAAAATAAATTAAACATATACATATAAATTAATATATATACTTACTCCGCATACTGCAACAGTAGAGAAATTGTTGGATAGCGTAGGGGTAAAAATTACTATTCCCACTCCAGTGAGTGCAACAGTAGGGAAAGTGTTGGATAGCGTAGGGGTAGAAATTACTATTCCCACTCCAGAGAGTGCAACAGTAGGGAATGCGCTGGATAGCGTAGGGGTAAAAATTACTATTCCCACTCCAGAGAGTGCAACAGTAGGGGAAGCGCTGGATAGCGTAGGGGTAAAAATTACTATTCCCACTCCAATGAGTGCAACAGTAGGGAACGGGTTGGATAGCGTAGGGGTAAAAATTACTATTCCCACTCCAGAGAGTGCAACAGTAGGGAAAGCGCTGGATAGCGTAGGGGTAAAAATTACTATTCCCACTCCAGTGAGTGCAACAGTAGAAAAAGCGCTGGATAGCGTAGGGGTAAAATTACTATTCCCACTCCAGAGAGTGCAACAGTAGGGAAAGCGTTGGATAGCGTAGGGGTAAAATTACTATTCCCACTCCAGAGAGTGCAATAGTAGGGAAAGCGCTGGATAACGTAGGGGTAAAAATTACTATTCCCACTCCAGTAAGTGCAACAGTAGGGAAAGCGCTGGATAGCGTAGGGGTAAAAATTACTATTCCCACTCCAGAGAGTGCAACAGTAGGGAAAGCGTTGGATAGCGTACGGGTAAAAATTACTATTCCCACTCCAGAGAGTGTAACAGTAGGGAAAGCGCTGGATAGCGTAGGGGTAAAAATTACTATTCCCACTCCAGTGAGTGCAACAGTAGGGAAAGCGTTGGACAACGTAGATGTTAAAAATAACATACTTATAAATGAAATAAATATTGTAATTAAATAATGATTGATTAATAAATTTAGAAGAAAAAAAAACCTACAAATATATCAAAAATAATAATTACTTTAATAATATTAAATACTTCCCACCCTATTCCCCAATAAAGACACAACACACTCCACATAACATTTCACACAATTAAATTAATTTTCAATTAATCAATTAATAAAAATTAATTTGCAATTAATAATTAACTAAAAAAATGTCAATAACAATAAATAATATGTAATAAAAATTAATAACCAATTAATAATTAATTAACAAACTAATTAATTAGCAATACCAATAAATAATATTTAATAAAAAGTAAGAACCAATTAATAACTAATTAACAAAAAAAATAAGTATTAATACCAATAAATGATATTTAATAAACATTAATAACTAATTAATAATTAATTAGCAAAAAATATCAATACCAATAAATTATATTTAATAAAAAGTAATAACCAATTAAAAATTTATTGACAGACAAATTAATTATCAATACTCAATTTTTCTTAATTAATTACTTAGGGGCCCATTACGATACCCGGCGTAAAAAAATCCGCCAGGCATGGAAGCGGCAAAAATCCGCCCGCACACACCGCCTGAACACCGACCACGCCATTACGATTACACAAACCGAAAACCGCCATCGGTGGAAAAATCACACAAAATACCGCCCGCCAACGTCCGAGTCGGAGTCAAACCGCCCGCCACGGACGGAAACACGCACGACAACACAAAACCGCCCGCCCTCACGGCCGACACACCGCACGTGAAATTACGATCGCACCGACATGAGCGCGGAAAAACCACAAATATACCGCCCGCCAGCGCAAACAACGCCGATGAGAATCGACACGGCAGAAGCCATGGCGCCCACGTACCTGCACAGAAACCATCCGCACACAAAACCAATAGCACACAACATGGCCAACAAGTCCACACAGCAAGGCACGCACAAATACACAAGCACAGTACACATCCCGAAAACACCCCCCGGACAAACAAAAAATACAAAGGCCAGAACCCCAGACACAACACACCTGAAAACAACAGACCATGAGGACACACCCACATAGGTGAGTACAAAAGCAGCACTCCCACAGACCACAACCCCTTGCTACATTGCAAACCAGAGAGGAGAGGAGAGGACACAGTGACACAGCAAGGACAGCAGCACACCACAGAAACGCACACATCACCACCACCACCACCACCACCAAACACCTGCACCACAAACCCCCTGCACATTACACAACACACACCGCACCAGCACCACAAACACCATGGCACCACAAAGAATGCCCAAGTACACGCCCATTGAGCTGACGGTCATGGTCGACGAGATCATCAAGGTGTACCCACAAATCTATGGGAACATGGTCCAGCACACACCACTAGCCACCAGAAACAGAATGTGGAACCGGATCGTAGACCAGGTCAATGCAGTCGGGACCCTGCCCAGGAACAGAGGTGAAATAAACAAACGTTGGAATGACGTAAAGAGCCTGGTCAAGAAGAAGGAGGGCAAAAACAGAGAGCTGGCTGCCGTCACTGGCGGAGGGAATCCCGCGCTCTTTAAGACCTTCAAAGCGTGGGAGGAGAAGGTGCGAGTCGTAATACATCCGGAGATCCTCGCCGGATTAGCAGGGGAGTGGAGGCTGGTAAGTACAAACTAATGTATACCAGCACACCGCTATGTACTCACATGCACTACCACCATGCCACAGCTCCCAGGGACAAACACCCCCATGTCCAGCACACAATACACAACACATCACACACACATGCAACAGACACCACCACACACAGCCCAAACCGAACAACTGTAACATACGTGGGGACATGTGTACACTCAGCCAGCCACGTAACCACCAACAGGTCCCCAAATATGCCAGAAGCGCCACAACGAGCACCCACCACACCCATGTGTCCGCCACAGCTGCACTAACCGACAAGTAACAGGTAAGTGGCAGGAACACAAAGTGCAGTGGGTGGGAGGGTGGACAGCCCAAGTACAACACACACCAGGCCCCAGTCCCACAGCACAGCAAGGAGGAGCATCCCCCACACCCCACAGCCACGTGTCAGCCACCGCAGTGCACAACGACAGCCGAAAGGCAGACATCACGGTCCACAGCAATCGGTGTCAGTGGGTGTCCAGCCACCCCCATGACCCACAACACCCCCCACCCCCACAGACCTGCAACATGGAGCACCCCCGCTTAGAGCCATGTGGCATCCAGTACAGTGCACGCACGAACAACTTGCAGGTGGGAAACTGGACAGGGCTGGATTACTGGAGGCATGAGGACCATAACACGACCAACACATGGGACATGTCACGTAGCAGACGAACACGCAGCACCGCCCACCGTCACGAACAAGTGAACAATGTGCACACGGACATGAACAACAGACTCACACCCCACATGACCCATCACATACATAGCAACACCCAAGGAGCCACGTCTGCATGCACAAGCCACACTGAATATAGTACCACACGGCAGCCACTGTGCAACTCATCACACACAACCGAAACACCATTGAAGTCCTGTCCATGTAGCCCCTACTGCCTGTCAACCACACACCCCACAACTACGCCTATGTAAGACAAACAACACTAGACGCAACAGAGCGGAACAACATAAATGCACACGAACACCACTGAACCCATCAAACACACAGACACACCATGCACATACAACATACCATCCATCCCATCCGTCAGCCCCAGTCTCATGAAAGGCATGTCATCCGCACAGCTGCCACACATACAGCAGTCACGCTAAGATACATGCCCATGACCAACCATGTGCCAGAAGTCAATGAAGCGCACGACACACTGTGAGCAACAACACACAACATGGGCCACACCCCCCGAGCACTGCAGTGATGCACATGGCACAGGGCAGCACGCACACCAAGGAGATGGGACAACTGCAATACGTTGGCTGGCACACAACCATCACTCACTCATAACGATGCGTCCAATGCCATGTCCAGCAATCACAACAGACAGCAGATATGCAGGCCATGTCAAGCATGCACACACCTCAAACCATGCACTGTCATGCTGCCACAACACATGTCACGTTCGGCACCCATGGCTCACAGCATGTACCCCAAAAGCATATCCCCTCCCAAATGCGAATCTGGGGCATGGCCCCCATGTTGCCATATGCGTTCCTAAGCGTTCCATTTGAACCCCAAAAGCATATTCCCTCCCAAATGCGAATCTGGGGCATGGCCCCCATGTTGCCATATGCGTTCCTAAGCGTCCCATCTGAACACCAAAAGCAAAGTACAAACCAGACCCAGGATGGGCCAGGAGCCCGCATACACCAGAGTCACAATAAGTAGGGGCACAGCAACACACCCATCGGCATGGCCAATCCGTCCCATGCCACATGTGCACAGCACACAGTCCCATTGCCAAGCACACACAACTACAAATGCTACAGCCACACACACGCCTCCGGGAAACCCATGTACGAGATTGCACGAACTGTTAATGTCAGACGACAAATACATACTTCGCCAGGTGCAACACAATAACAAATCTCATTCTCTCCACAGGTGACGAACTGCTGGATGCTGGGGATGGAGCCAGCAGCCAGCACAGCCAGCCTACAAGCCCCCAACGAGGACACACGGATCTGGAGGATCTGTCCTCCTCTTCGGACACGGACCACCAAGCAGGCCCATCTGGTGTGGCAGGGCCCAGCCGCTCCCCAGGACCCCTCCTACCCACCAACCCATCATCCAGGGCTGCTGAACATTCCCAGCCCCCTGCTGCCACTGTCGTTGCGGCCACACCCACGGTCATTGCGGCCACACCCACGGTCATTGCGGCCACTACCATTGCCGCAACCGCCACCATCGCCGCACCGACCACCACCGCCGCCACCACCACCACGTCTTCGCTGGCACCAGCCCCAGCGCAGGTGGTGGCCCGGCCGACTGGATCCACCCTGGGAGCCACAGCGAGGACCGTGGTGAGCAATGTGGCTAGTGGGCAGGCCGGTGGCAGCAGGACTGGTAGGAGGAGCAGGGTCAGGGAAACGCCAGCCTCCCCTGGGAGCCATGCCCTGCCTCAAATGGCCAGAGTCCTTGGGGCCTATGAAGAGGCCCAAGGACAATGGGTCCGGGCTGCTTCAGACACGCGTGAGGTGCTGGGGGTGCTGAGGTCCATGGACGCCCGTATGGGCCAACTCGTGGACCTCATGGGCCAGCTGGTGGTGGCGGTGAGGTCACTGCCAGGGACAGCAGCTCCCCCTCCGCCACCACCTGCCGGGGCGCAGGGTGGAGCAGCAGTGTCCAGTTCCCCTGCGTCCACAGCCAGTGAGCACACCTCAACCACCAGCATGTCGCAAGCAGGCACCCCCCTCGCAAACGTGGAAGGGGCCGTCCGAAGTGGAAACAGATCTCCCGGGAGGACTTCGCACGCTCCAAACGCAAGTGAGGCAGCCAGCCAGCCTTCCGCCAGCCTTCCTTGACCAGCCACTGCATTGACTTGGACTACGATCCCACTCCACACAGCCATCTGGATGGCATGTGTGTGTTGGACTATGGACATAGAACCAGTGGGTACACCCTGATCATCACGCAGCCATGACCGACAGCTCATTGTCACTGCACGCACCACTTTTGTCATCACCTTACACACAATCACATGTCACAGTTTGTAATAAATGCACCTTTTTCACTAACTGCTGTTTGTGCCCTGTGTTTTATTTGTACGGAATACAACGGCCACCTTGGGCGGAAAGGCACCTGATGCGTGGCATGGCAATTGAATCCGGAGGGCCTGTAGGGACCTAGGGGTGGGAGACAGAACAGGAGCACATTCAATGAGTGTGTCACACACCCATCACACAGTACATGTCAACAACTACAAGCAATGTACACACATCGCACAGAGCAATAGGGCACAATGCCACAGCCACCAACAGTGGCATACTACCCTGGCCATGGAGCGTTGACACACAGCACGCAGTGAACAAACGGCCACCCTGACACAGCACACACACACCTGCACAGATACAGCCACATCAGCCGTCGTACATGGACACTCACCGTCAAGTGAAGTAGCGGGCGATGAGCTGCTGCCGCACATTACCAGCTTCCTCCTCTCCGCTGTCCTCCTCACTCGAGCTGTCCTGGTCTGCGGGCTGGGGCCCTGGTTGATCTCCGTCATCCACGATGAGGGGGATCTGCTTCCGAATGGCCAGATTGTGCAGCATGCAGCACGCCACCACTATCTGGCACACCTTCTGTGGGGAGTACGCCAGCGCCCCCCCGGTGCGGTCCAGGCACCTGAACCTGGACTTGAGGAGGCCAAAGGTACGCTCGACCACACGTCTGGTCCTCCCATGTGCCTCATTGTAGCGATCGTCTGCTGGGGTGCGAGGATTCCTCAATGGACTGAGCAGCCATGCCCCATTCAGGTACGCAGAGTCACCTGGGTGTGAGGGACACAGAGAACCGTTGCTATTCCAACTGGACAGGGGACAGCATCGCACAACCAGCACGCTACACCACTCCACATACTCACCGACAATACAGGCATGATCCTGTTGCATATTGGACATCAGTCGTGGCAAGATGCTGTTGCGCATTATGTGTGCGTCATGGGCCGAGCCTGGGAACTTTGCACACACGTGGGTGATCACCATGTCCGCAAGGCACACCACTTGCACATTCAGGGAGTGCGTGTGCTTCCTGTTGCGGTACAGGTGCTCAGTGGCCTGTGGTGGAACAAGGCCGACATGTGTGCAGTCAATGGCTCCAACGACGTGTGGTTTTCTGCCAAGGGCATAGAATGCACCCTTCACTGCCGCCAATTCACGAGCCCTGGGGAAGCGGATGTACCTGTTTCGGTACAGCATCATGGCTGCCAGTACATCCCTCAGCACCTTGCTGAACATGGGCTGGGACATCCCTCCTCCAATGCCCACTGTGTGCTGGAATGACCCAGTGGCGAAGAAATGCATGGCGGCCATCACCTTAGCCGTGGGGGTGACAGCAGTCGGATACACCCTGCGGGGACGGAGATGGGGTTCTAACATGGCACACAGTCGATGCAGGCTTGGCCTGTCCAGCCGAAACTTCCTAATAACCTCTGTATCGTCCATGTCCGCCAGCAATTGGTATGGGCGGTCAATGTTCGGTCTCCGCCTAGGGACAATGGCAGAGGACACATGTCAAAGCAACACGACACATAGCAATTTCGCATACACATCACTGACATGACTGAGCAAGCACATGAGCCACAGCCCAGCTGTCAAGCTGGGACGGCACGGCCATAATACACTTACACAGGTCTCCCAACAATGGCAATGGCTAGTGATACAAACCACTGCCATGTGCATGCACATGGGGATCTAGGCCCCAATGACTTGCGGGGCGTGCTGATGGGGACTGACTGCATATCCGTCAAGCGGCAACGCCACGGCAACATGAATGTCTGCTGAGCATGGAACTGCTTCCGCGGCTGGATGAGTATGGCACACGACGACGACGATGTGGGCACAGGCTGAGCGGCCAAAACAAGTGGGACCTGTGGCACGAGGGGATATGAGACAGTAGTAGGTGTCAGCACTGCACCCTATGTACAGCACTGTACGGATCACACCTCCCGAAACATTGACAGGTGTCCACATTGACAGCCCCATGCCAAGACGGCTGTGTGCTTGCAGTCACACGTCACAGGTGAGAGGTTACATTGCACGTGCCAGGTGGCAGACGTACATAGTGGGAGCTGGCATGTGTGTGCATGTGTCTCCTGTTCAGGATCCACCAGATGGGCGCTGACTCTGTACTGACCATTGGACACAGCATGTTCCGTGGAAGGCTTGTGTGTGTGGGATGGTGGCACTGGATGTGCCTCCGTTGGGTGGGGGGCCATGCACAGGGCGGGTACGTCGATGATTGCGCATTGTTGGTCACGGTGGGTGCACCAACTAAGATGTGTTGCCCTGTGTTCAATTCCTATGTCTGCATGATGATGGACTGTAGATGTGGGCAGACTACACATTGGTCGATGTGCTGTCTATATGCATGTGCCTTCACACCAGGCACAGCTGCCCCTGCACATGTGACCCCTGCTGGACTCGCTGCTGGGTCTGTGGAGCTGATGCACCTTCTGCGCATGGGGCGGACAGCTCTCCTCACTTCCCTCATTGCGCATGTCATGACTTTGCCGCAGGTGACATGGATCATGGAGGGCCCACATGTACGCGTGGGTAGGCTACACATGATTGTACACTGGTCGCCACCCCCAGTCAGTGTTTCGAATGGGAAGGTTGTCGTGCTGGTGGTATGTTCGATGTGGCGGATGGGCGGGCCTAGGTGCGGGCTTACATTCCGGACATGGGGGGTAGTTGGATTGGCGACTAGTTGCAGTACACACGGGACACGTCTCTTCCTTTCCACATCTGGGTCATCCCTTGTACTAACTGACAGTGATACAGTCATCTTCGCCCCAGCCCTCATGTCCTCCCCTCGCTCCCCCAATATGCATGCTCACCTGCGAGGCTAGCGCTTGCACAGGCAGCCCCAAGCTCGCACCAGAGAGGGCAAGGAGTGTATGTGTGGGTCCAGTTGCACGAGTGGGCTGTCTCAGGGTATGATGTGTTGCGGGACGCCGTCCACCTGCGTGGTGCCCCAAATGGAGACCCGGCCTGCATGGACTATGCATCACAGTCTTCGCCTTCCGGATCCGCCACCTGCGACACCCAGTGGCTGTGGCTGCCCTTGCGGCCATGCCGCGTCCGTCTGTGACTGATGGCCCACACATTCACTCTTTGGCCTCTCTGGGGAGGGCTCGGGGGTGATGGCGCACGCGCTTGCACTTAGTCGCAATTGCATGTGGCGTGGTTGGTATGATGGGCAATGGATGGGATGGTGCGAGCCACCTCCCGTGACGTCAGTGCTGCTCGTGCTGTGGTGCGTCCCCCCTACACTTCCATTTGACTTGTGCCATGCTAGACGTTGAGGTTCTATTGCCTGCGTGATATGACCAGGAGGAGCGCGAGGAGACCTCTCACACACCATGCTCCACTGCCATCCCGTGCCCTGTATCGCCTGTGCGGATTGACTATGTTGGGGTTACACCTGGTCGACTGGGGCTGTGTGTGCCTTGTCAAGGGGCATGGCGGGCGCACAACAGGATCCAGCTTGTCCACAGAGGGTGGGCTGAGGTGCGCCTGGTACCGCTTTGTACGTGTGCCCGGCTGCTGTGCACACACGTGTTCACTCCCCCCGACAGGTGTCCTCTCACAATGCCCAGGGAAGCGGTGGTGTACTGTTCATGACCCCTCCCAACACGGCGTGCTCCAACTTGGCATGTGCGCATCTACCCGTCGCACCCACCCACCTGAGCACTGCGTCCATACGACTTCACACGACACATGTGTGTCTTCCACAGTAGTGCTACTCATTTGCGTTGACATCCAATACCAGTGGACTACATGGTCATGTCACGACTGCCGTGTACTTCACATACTCTCATCCTCTCTCATTCGTACTTGTGAAATGAGTCAGCGGAGACAGTTTTGGTTTCAAACATTATATTGAGTCTTCTGTCCTCTGTGATGCAGTATAGTGGACACTACTGGCAGCGGAATACATGTTGAGGATATACTGAGCATGATTGCAAATGGGATAGGGTGTGGGGTTACATGTGATTGGCTGTTGCATGTGGGATGTGGGCTTCAGAGTGACATCTGCTTGGCCAAGGCTGTGCTAATGTACATTTACGTATTGCTGCGGAGCTGCGGACTTTGACACAGACGGTATACATGTAGCCTACCAGACCGCTTGGCATCATGGGCACAGTCCATCTCAGTTCCATGTGACAGGTTTGCTGCGGTTGTTCCTCATGCACGCGTGCATGTGAGATGACATCAGGGCATGTGCTTGCGTGCATGCAGCGGCGAGCCACTTGTTGTTGCACTGTGGTGGTTACTGGACATGTCACAGTCACTGGGGTCGTGTTGTTGTTGTATGCACTTGTCGTCCATGCAAAGGTCCTGGTAAGGGATTCCCGGGGCGGGGGTGGGAGGGGTGCAGCACCCACAGACTCCAGGCGACCTATTCATGTCCACTGAGCGGTGTGTGTGTCCATGTGCGCTGGATCCATGTCGTGTCCTGGTTGTTCGTGCAGTTCCGTCCATGTGGGTGCGATACACAGAGCCCATGCCACTGCCTCCCACGATGCATGCGGTGTTCCTGGATGTGATGGGGAACAGTGTGCATGTCCCGGTCATATCCGATGTCATGGCGATGTCGTTGATGGTGTGGTTACAGTTGCCGGTCGTTTGGTATGGCTGTTGTGGTGGTGACTGGCCAGTCCGTGCGGAAGCTAAGCATGGGTGCGGGGTTGGACATCATAGGTCACTCGGGGAACCTGCGTTGTGGTCCGACGAATTTACAGGTTGTCAGGTATGCGATGCCGTCCAGCAGGGCTTCCATGTCATTGGTGGTGTACATGTTTGCCAGCCAATGTAGTGGATGGTGGCTGTCAAGGTGTTGTTCGTAAGTTGTCCCTTGGAGGACCATGATGGGGCATGCTGGGTGACATTCGATGTAGCTGTTCTCGATGATCCGTCGTGTGGAGGCACAGTGGTCCCATTTCAGTGCGGGTGCGATGTTGGCCACATACGCCATGCCCCCATAGGCAGAGCAGCCCTGTCGTGTGCGTCCAGAGGGAAGAGTAGTGGTAGCAGGTCCGCCTTCAGACATGCCGGGTTGGAGAGGCATATCTCGACGGGATGCTGGTATGGACACCTCCGACAGTAGAAGACGGGCATGACGCAGCTGAACAATGTGATGCGGTAAGTCAGTCGGTAACTTACGTTCAGCAGGGACAGGAGATCGCATCCCAATGTATGGAACAGGTTGGTTTTGTACAGCTTGAGCTGTTCGGCGTAGTTGGGTAGGTGTGTTGCGGTTGCCATTTCCCAGCGGTGCGTTGTGGTGGCGTGCTCCGGCTGTGTGTGCAGTCTGCAATGTGCATGCTCCGAGGTTGCTGTGAGCTCTGTGTAGTCGTAGGGAGACAGGACTTGTGTTCTGTTTGCTTGTTTGGAGGACACGGGCCCTCTTCCCACATGCTTCTCAGACAGTTCAAGGTCAGTGATGTGTGTCTCCTTCCAATTAACTTGCATGTGGCCGACATGGGGGAGTGTTTTCTTCTTTCTTCCCCGTCCGTTGTGTGCTTCTGTGATATGCGCTATCTGCCCTGTGGTCGGTCTCCTCGGCATGCCTGTGTTGGTCTATTCTTGGACAATGGCTGTATTCACCGGCTTCTGTCGTAGGGCTGTGGTTTCGGAGTTGGAATGGAAGGTCATTCAGTGCTGTCTGCTCTCCCTTGTGTGGGCGGCAGGCTGCCTTTCCGCTCTGCGTTGGGCCTTGTGTGTGAATGTTATTCTTGGGCCACCTGTTGTCGGTCCCCGGGCTCTTTGGTGTTCCGTTTAATATGTCTTGTTCATATGTGCAGGGTGGTATGGGTGTTTCAGTGTGGTACTGGCGTTCCTCTTCCCGAAGGGGCCCTGCTTCTCCTAGTTGGTGTTGCCGCCGCTGTGTGCTTCGCCATGTTTGTTACACTGGGGTGTGTCCTGCTGTTGCGTGTCTTCACTGACATGTGTGCGTCGGTTGTGTGGCGTTGGGTGTTGTCCGTGAATTGGGCGTTGGGGACATGTCTGTGGCAGGCCTGTCACGTGTCATGTGCGTTCGGGGTGGGGCTGATGTGTGTGCTGCTTGGTTGTGTCCCTGTGTCTGTGTGCGACGCATGCATGGCGCTGCGGTTGGCCTCTGCGTTGTGCGCATGTGTGGCGGCGTCATCGGCGCTTTGGGGCCGTGACGGGGTGGTTGGTTCCTAGTCCCAGGTGGTGTGTACACATGTGTTCCGCGATGTTACGATTTGGCCTGTGTGTCATATGTGGATGCAATGGTGGATGTGTAGTGTACACGCGCTGGTGGGGGGTTGTCCGCTTTTTCCGCCCTTGCACTGTGTGAGCTGTTTGCGTGCACTTGTTGTGTGTGTGCCTACCTGCGTCTCCGCGGTACGTTGCGTCCTTGGTGGTGCATCAGCAGGAGCATGGGGAGGGCCTGCAGTGCTGGATTCATGCTCGGGGAGCCGCTTCTTCGTTGTCCGTGCTCGGCATCCGTGTTACCGCTTCGGTTTGTCGTACGGTATCTCTTGGCCGTGGGAGCCGTTTGTTTGCGGCATCGTAATTTATGCGCCGGGCGGGACGTGTTTCGTCGGACGGTGTGTGTCAGTTGGGCTGCGCCGCTACGTGTACGGGCGCACTTTGATGGCGGACGGTGTTGCTGGCTTGCCGGCGGTGTTTGGCCTACTTTTCGCATCGTAATTGGACGGGCGTGTGGACTGCTGCGTGCCGGCGGTAACTGGTGCTTTTTGCATCCGCCAGCACGGCGGTGGTGCTTCCGCCCGCCATCGTAATGGGCCCCTTAATTACAAATAATTTACTTACCACCCTATTCCCTTAAAAACACACAACCCACTCCAATAATAAATTAATACAAATAAAATAATTATCAATTAATAATAATTAATTACCAATTAATAATTAATTAACAATAAATTAATTATTAATAACAATAATTAAAAATTAATAAATACTTAATAAAAGTTAAATTAGTTCCCACCCTATTCCCCTATAAACCCACAACCCGCTACAGAAATAAAACACAAAATTTAATTAAAATAAATTAATAATTCCTAAAAATTATTATTTAATTTACTATAATTAAATTACTTCCCACCCTATTCCCCTATAAACCCACAACCCGCTACGGTACTAAAACGCAAAATTTACTTTAAAAAAAATTACTAATTTCAAAAAAATGTATACATATATTTAAAAAAACAGTACAATACTTAACAAAAAATATAGAACACATACATATTAAATACATACTAAAATACATAACACTCATATAAATATCGATATTATTAACATCGATAATTTAACTATCGATATTACTAACATCGATATTTGCAACATCGATATTTCTTACCTTAACTTCGATATTCTGGTTGTAGATATTCTTGACTTCGATATTTTGTCCCTACGATATTTAAAACTCGATATAACTGTGCTTCGATATTTAAAAATCGATATTTTGACTGTCCACCGTGGAAATAGATGTCCGGTGTGGTGTACGGCTGTTGCTGTGGCTTTGCTTTTGGGGTCAATGCGGGCTGTCATTGCTGTAGCACGAAGTACGGCTCTTGTGTTGCCTGTCGGCGCTGGTGGTTGCTGTAGCGCAAGGAGCAACTCTCACCGGAACTTCACATTGACAGACATCACAGGCGGCAGAGTCTCAGCATGAACGGACCCTTTCTGGCCATAAAGTGCCCAAACCTCAGGGTTTTCACCTTTTCTTGCAGAGGAGTACACTCTGATTCCAGTCAAGGGCCCAGGACCTGGGGAGGCACCTCTTAGGGATCAGAGACTCACTCCAGCAGTGATCCAAATCCCATTAGGCAATGCCATACACACACTCGTCCTTGCCATCCCAAATAGCACCCCTGGGATCCTGTTTTCATGAGAAAGTGGAAATGTACCAGCAAGATGTCTGACACTGGTGCATGGTGTTTGGAGCACAAGGCCTTGATCAGAGTTGGCTTCAACTACATCATGCACCAGTGTTAGCTAACCTGCTAGTCCACTTCCCCTCACTGTGAGGTAGGCATAGGCCCAGAGGAGTTTGCGGGGCTGGGTTGGAGGAGGAGTGTCTGCACTGACTCAAGCCCCCATCAGGCCTGGGCCCACACACACCTTCCCACCCAGCTCAACCAGCCCCCCTGAAACTCTGCTTTCCTTACATTGAATGGAAATGTACCATCAAGATGGCTGACAGTTGTGCCTGTTGTCTGAGCTGACAACAACTCCCATCATGGCCTTGTGCTCCTCACACCAGCCCCCAGCGTCAGCCATCTTGCTAGTACATTTCCACTCACTATCAGGGACAGCATAGTTCCAGGTGTGCTGTTTGGGCTGGTTGGGAAGGTGTGTTTAGGACAGGGCCTGATGGGAGATGAAGTCAGTGCAAAGACTCCTTCTCCCACCCAGCACAACCAGGTCATCTGTGCCTATTGGTACCTGACAGGGAATGGAAGTGTACTATCAAGATGTCTGACACTGGTGACTGGTGTGTGTAGCACAAGGCCTTGATGGGAGTTGGCTTCAAGTTCAACAGCATGCATCAGTGTCAGCCATCTTACTAGTCCACTTCCCCTCACTGTGAGGGAGGCATAGGCCCAGAGGAGTTATCGGAGCTGGGAGGGAGAAGGAGTATTTGCAATGGCTACAACTCCCATCAGGCCCTATCCTACACACACCTACCCACCCAGCACCAAAGGCCTACCTAGAACTCTGCTTTCCTGACAGTGAGTGGGAATGTACTTGCAAGATGTCTGACACTGATGACTGGTGTCTGATTTGTCCACAACTCCCATCATGGCCTTGTGCTACAGACCCCAGTCCACAGTGTCAGCCATTTTGTCAGTACATTTCCACTCACTGTCAGGTAAGCATGGTTCCTGGTGGGCTGTTTGTGGTGATTTTTTTCGATTTAAGCATTAGTGTCTACCTTATTTCAGCACCTAACTGTGACATCCCTTTAACCTTTGTTTTTTTTCAGTGAAAAAAATGTATATAACATTTTAAATTAAAAAAATGCCCTTAGGGGTTAACGTGCCAAATAAATATATCTATATTTAGAAAACCTGACTTCACAATTTTAGTTAATCATTTTTATGGGTTGCAAAACTCATATTTCACACGACTGGTGCCATCCGTGAATTATTTCCCATATTTTACACAAATTAATCATTGACAGGAAATACAGCTTTACTAATACAGCTTTTCATGGACAATAGACATGTACATGTTAAAATTGTCTCTCCAGTGTCTGTTCATGAAAAAAATTGAACAGTCCAGCACATGTAGACTGGGGCACTACACATTGGAAAAACAGCAAACTGTCAGAAAAACATAGTTTCAACTTCTGATAGCGGGATAGGTATTCCTTTTTAAATCCAATAAGCATAATTTAAAAATATACCACTTTTACCTGTCCATTTCCCCCCTCCTAAATGGTACAGTCCAACTTTCCAAGATCTGGGAACTCATATTGCAGCGGGATTAGAAAATAAAAGCAACGTATCAGAGTAAACTGCTCTCTCTCTGTGTAGCTTCAATCTCAATGTAAAAATGTAGCAAACAATAGTCAAAGAGAAAACAAATATTCATGTAGTCTGTGTGTATAGCAGAAATTAGGATACAAATGAAAAAGACTAAAAATAAATTATATCCAAAAAGTATAGAAACATATAAGAGAAAGAATACATAGTTAACACATTTGAAAAATATACCAAATATTTTAAATAAAAAGGTACATAAGCAAAGATTTTAAATTAACATGTGCTGCCAAGTACATTATTTCAAATGGATAGTGCTAAAATGAATTAATGGATCATGTAATATAGAAAAAATACATACCAGCACCATTTAGGTATGAAATGCTCTCACAGTATAATAATTATTGCAATAAATATAGGAACTATTCATTATATCTTTATATTACAACACATAAAAAAAGAGATTGTACTCTCTCAAAAGTATACCACAGGTGAGTTAGGTGAGTCTTCCCTGGGAGAGACATTTTTTTCAACCTCAGTTACTTTTGTGATGTTTGAAGAATCTGCACAAAGATTTCCAAATAATAAAAGTGCATCTGCCTTGGTCCTTCTTGGCAAGTTTTGTACATCTCTGTGGAGTAGGGGCGAAAAAAAGGGGTATCCCAAAAGTGACATTTCCCATTTTAATTTGTCTGGGATTATTTGCTCTTCATACAGAAAAGTGACTGAACAGAATTTCTCCAAAGTTCCCATGTAAGTAGAACTTTAACCAAGGAGGATCTGTTGCTTGTTTTGGTTGAAACTTGTTCAGTCGTTTTCGAGAAATTAGTGCTTACAATGTTTTCTGATCTGGGTATGAAGAGCTTACATTTTACAAATACCTGAACTTTTTTGCATCTCAAAAGTGAAACAAACAGTGCAAAGTATTGTCGTCGGATTTACTTCCCAATGCAAACCATGATTTGTGTTGGAAATATAAAATAGTGCTATGTTCTACTTTGCTTCAAAGGGGTGTACCATAAGTGATACGTAGGTGTTGCCATGCAATCACTCGTGGGATTTGATGCAAAATCCGATCTACTAACATTGGTACACAGGGATTTGTGCCACAAATTTACACCAGTTTGAGGCCGTCGTAGCAAAAGAGCAACTTTCCAAATTTGCATGTATCTGGCACTGTACAGCTCACATACAAAGTGGGGAAAGTATTATAGCATGGTTTCTACCCTTCCAGTACAAAACCTATGCTTAACAGAATGCAGACACCCTTGCGCCATGCTGCAAGGGTATGTGCATTTGTGCATGGCAGCCTAAAGTGCAACAAAGTTGGGAGAGGAAGACAGTGCCATATCTAAGTAGATATGGCACTGTTCCGCTCTATCCCTTTCACGCAGTGTAACAACTTTGGTTGCTACACTGCATTGCGTGAAATGTTAGTAAATCTGATCCCAAGTGTCTTGAGTTCCTTAATTATGCTGATGATACCCCCCTTTATCCACACCTTTCTTGTTATTGTGAGAATGATTGCGAAACACTTGAGCTTTATTATAATGCAATGAAAACATTGGATGGAGGCCGATTGGCTGAAGATATATCCCAGTAAAAATGAATTGATAGTTGTGTAGCTGTGTAAATGTGCCTCTGAATGTACAGCTACCATTCATTATAGGGTTGTCAGAGTTCTACCTTCACTCAAGTTAAAACCATGATGACATTGTTGATCCTGAGTTAACAATAGAGTAACAAGTAAAGAGATTATTATGTGGGGGACTGTCATCGGTCTCGACTACTTGAGATGGAAAAGGACTGGGCAATGAAGACTAGCATCATCATTGGAAAAATACATGATTTCAGTACATGTAAGACTGCAATCCCTGTACAAAAACCCATCTCTTATTTCCTTCTTACAGTTGAGTTATGATGTCTCTATTCCCTTTATTAACGAAATAACATAGCTGCTCAACAGTAATAAATTATTACAGTTCAGTTGTGATGTCAAATTGCCTGGTGCCATAGCTAACAGCCAAGGAGTAAGGCAGGTCACTGAGCATCATTATAGCTGCAGTTTAAACAACTAAAATGAGAACTGGATTTTCCTTCATCTGATACATTATCCTAGAAAGAAAGAGTGATCAGTAGAGAGGACAAATATATGGAAATGTGTTTATTGTTTCCATGCTATAGGTCATTTCCAGGCAGATAGAATCTCTGTGTGCTGCTACACAATCTGAGCCACAATATTTAAATTTGATTTACATTAAACTGATTCTAATATCTTTTTGCAAAATGGACTAACAGCTTGTTGGAGTGTTTAATTTTGCAGTACAGATTCTGCTTTTATTCTTCATGTCTGCAATGAATGTTAAAGAGCAAGACACCAAGTAGTTAAGTGATTTTTAGGAAGGGTGATGGTGTGACCATGTATTATAAACTGTAAAGAATCCTCTGCCGTACATCAAAAGGATATTGCAAGTTACCTCATAGTGCCATGACCTTATAACGGAACAAAGCCTTCGCCCTCAGTCCTCTACATGGCATGGACTCCTTGGTGACTTGCAATATCCCTAAAATCTATGCCAAGGGATACTTTATCCTGTATATTACAATGATTCTTTTTCTGAGCCTTCCCAAGAATCGTTTCAATAGGTTTCAGAAGTTGCGGAGCTCAGAGTTTAGGCACAGTTATTTATTGCTCACTTTAAAAAAGCTACATTAGTTGACAATTCCCAAAAGCATCCTCTTCAAATCAAGTCGTTTCTCTGTGTATGCACTATGCACCTGGCAGAGGCCTACGATTTGTATCCAAAGATCTCTTATTTCTCCCAAGGAGCTTTAAAGTTTGTAAAGGGGGGCAAGTTGTGGAATATCCTGCTGCGGCAGCTGAGGAAGAAATGGATAATTCATCTGTTATGCTTATCTAGACCTTTTTTGCTGCCTTTTTAGGTCTCGCATAGCGTTGCAGAGCAACGCGCTGTTCGCTTTGTGAGACATGCAGTATACAGTGTAGTGGGGGAAGCTCATCCCACTTTCCGTCCATGTTTTTCATTGGCTTAAATCAGAAATGCTGCATTCTGATTTGTTTTCGGCTTGTTTGTCCCTCCTCCTGAAGGCCATGTCGTCATTTTTATCCTTCCATGGCTATCAGCCCCTTTACTTTACAAACTCTTTTGTTCCTCTGCCCCCCCCTTCCCTCCAGCAGTCTGTAACTTCTCTGCCCACCACCACCCCCCCACTCCCGATCATGCCTTCTTGGACCCACGCACTTTTGTTTATAATGCAATAGGGCTCCCGTAATACGAGTCCTATTGCATTTTGAAGTGCTTGTTTTCTTATGGGATTGCCTGGCTGAGTCTCGCACTTTATTTTGCCTGACCTGTCCAGGCGGCTATAATACGCATGCGTCGTCCAGCAGCCGCTAAACAGACGCTCCTGCGCATGAAGACGAAGGGGCGAGATGAAGCAATGTATAAAACAGGTTATAATTGTTATTAGCGTGTCACGCGGCATTGTGTGTGTGTTCTGTCAGAGTCTCGTTTACATTTCACTGAGGAGAACAACCTGCGCCGAGAATGAATCAATAGTGTCAGGTTATGTGAGCTCAACCCCATGTGGCGGTGAGGTTCTAACTGTCTTTTGCCCTTGGTTCGTGCACGCACTTTTCCCAGGCAGCACACGAGGTTTGCAACTTGGACCTATTTTAAAAAGACTGGCTACGGTTGCTGCTGGGGACGGTTATTAATGGTTTCAACAGAGACCGGTTTAATTGTGTGTGTGTTTGCGAGGTGGTGGGGCGTGGGGGTGGCTGCCTCTGCCGCTCGTGCCATCTGAAGGAGAACGGCAGCGTCTCGAGCTTGTGTACATCTGGCAGCTGAATGTTGGCAGTGTCTGTCCGACACCTTTGCGTGTCTGTATAAACACAGCAGGGGTGTGTGTGTGTGAGGGGGATATGTTACTTACTGTCTTGTCACGTTGCAGGGCACCCACACGTGCACAGCGAGAGAGCGTTCCAAAGTCCGGACTCCTTTCAAAGAGACGGCCCCTTTCTGGCATCGCTGGTATCTTGCATCTGTCCTGTGAGGCGAGATTAAAATATTTTTGTGATGCTGCTCGGGTCTGGTTTAGCATACTTCCTAGCCAGCTACTGGAAATCTTGCCTCAAGATCTGGTGGTGGCATGCTACGTTATGTGAGCACTTCACTACTACCCTCCTCTGGTGGTGTTGCGTTTTTGTGTTGTGTAAAATTTTGTAATGCCATTTTCATGTGTTCTGTTGTGTCACGCGCCTCTGCTATTATGTAATGTCAGTTAAGTCCACTCTGTGTCGTGATGTGTTCAGAAATGTGCATATATGGCACTAAAAATCTTTAAACAACTAAGCGCCTTGAGAAAGGGGCTTCCGGACTGAGGGCCGATCTTGTGAGTTCATTCCCGAGAGCGCGTTTACCTGTGCCTGACCAGCCCTGCTCCCCACTTAGGAGGAAATGCATAGTGTTGCAGGTTTCTACATTGTTTCTACATTACAGCCACCCATCCCCCTTTTCCTTTTCACAGCAACTCACATTATTTTTTAGTGTGTATTCTGTACTTGTCTGGTGGCCACTTGCAGATGTGTGCCAGGACTAGCAGCCATCATTTGGAAAATGTAACGTATATTTTTGTGAGTGTCTGCCTTTGAATAACAGCACACTTGTGACCTGCATTGTCTCGAGCCTGTTCCACTGTTTAAAATAAACAAGACTTCTAAAGGGTAAATGAACATGTGCAGTTCAGCTCACACTAATCCCCTTCCAGATTCAGTTTCACCACCCTGCAGACTCTGGGAGCTCTTAGTTTACATTGATTGTGACAGACTTGCTGTAGCTCCTAAGGGTTTACTCACAGCGCTGAGCTATGTGCTTGAAGCAATTTGCTCCCAGTCAAAACATTTGTTTAAAGCCATGGAACAGCCACACTGTCTGCATATAGTGCTTTCCATTCCGAGTGCTTCTCAAAATCTGTTCAGTGAGCTTATTTTGATAGCAAAAACAGCCAATCACTTGATGTTTCTCGAGAGGTGAAAGAAAACAAATTGCAACCTAATAGTGTCAGCTATTAAACAAATGTTAGTTTAGCGAATGTTACATACAAATTCGTTTTATTTCATGCATTTTAGTTGAACTGGGTTGGATTAATTATGGTTGGGCTCAAGAAGATGTGTTGGACTGGACTGAATTGGATGAGGCTGAGTTGGAATGGTTAAACTGGGATAGGATGTATTTGGTTAGAATGGATTGGATACGGTTAAGTTAAGCTTAACCCTATCCATGTGTGGCGTTTTGGATTTTTATGTACATGTACTACTGAAGGTATTACCAGGCCTTGTTTTTATGTCCTATAAAACGTTAAGTGTGTGGCAAAAATCCCTTACCTTATGCCTTGCTCATGTATTTTTGCAAGCACATCAATTTCAGCCACATGCGGTGTTCAGATTCTTGTACGTTCGTTGCCTAAGCAAACAAGCATTGGCATAGCCAATAGGTCTTGCCTTTGGGACCTTATAAGTGTTTAGCCATGCAACAGTTGATGTTGTTACACCAAGGATATTGTGCTGCATAACTAAATACTTATAAGGTCCCAAAAGCGAGACCTATTGGCTATGCCAATGCTTGTTTAATTTAACTGACTCTATGGGGGCACCTGGATACCATTCCATGCTTTTTGTGCTAGACAGAAATTCTACCTTAAGTAAATTAAGGCAGCTCAACTGACGTTAACTCCACTAAACTAAACTTAGGCCGAGATTCTACATAGAAGTCACACAACGCAGTGCAGCAAGTAAAGTTGCTGCAGTAAGCAGAGTTGCTGAGCTGCATTGCGTGCATCTGCTAATATGTAGTGCTGTTCTGCTCTCTCCCTGCGCTGGTGCACATTCGGCAGTCATGCGCCAATGCAGACACCCTTGTGCCATAGTGCAAGGGTGCCTGCGTTGTGGGAAGAATACATTAACATTTAAGGTAAAAAGGAGAGACAAATTTGTACGAAGTAAACCATAAAACCTGGATTAGTTGCTACTTCCCTGTTTAACCAAACTGTGTGATCTTAGGCAAATATTTTATTTCACCGATCCTGTTTTTTATGAAGCACTTTCAAATACATGAGTTCAGAATTCCAGTTGTACAAAAACCTATTGGGTTTCATTTAATAGACTGTAATGTTGCTCTAGCTATAAGAATCTGGACCAAACATAGGGTTCACATGACAACTGTCTTGCCTCTTAGTTCACTAAAGGCACTGTTGCCAGGGTGGGGGTCGGGGCTGCGGTAGGGACAGGAATAGTTTTAAGTTCATGTTTTAAAACTATCACTTTTAATAAGTACTTCTCAGTGCAGTGCTATAATGGGAAATGTTAATGTCAAAGCTTACAACACATTAAAGAAATACACAGTTTTTAATTTTGAAGAAAACGTTATCATATTTTACGTTGTTTGTTATATGATTTACATGCAAATATTTTGTGGCCGCAGCTCGTGCAATTGGATCTAAGAGCCAAGCAAGACCCTCTGCTTGGCTCTGGCTTGACTCACCATGTTAATTTTTTGGCTCGCCCACCTCTACTTCCAGTATAAAAACTATGCTTTAAAGCATTACCCCCTTTTTATGTGTGCTGTACAATGCAGCACACGTGGAAAGTGAGAAACATTAGGAGAAATTAAAACATTTCACTTCCTTACACCTACCTTGATGAGGTGCAGGACTTTGGTGCACATCCCTGTCTACAATACCTTGTAAATAGAGATTTGCTTCAAAATTCATGGGTGGTTCGATGGCAACCCAATGCATCACCCATTGAATGCCACCTTGAGGGAAAGTAATGCACAGCAATGAATTGCAGAACTTTACATTGCTTTGGGTAACAACACAACTCAAATCGTAATTTGCGTTGGATTGTAAATCCCAATTGAACACTTTGCATCAGTTTCATGTTAGAAAAATAAAATAAACCCAGTTTAAAGTGTTTGTAAATCTGACCCTCAGTCTCTCATATGTTTGGCTAAAGCATCTTGCACTAAACAATACTCCATTGCAACCTCTCCTGCACGCCAATAATTATGTTTCATTTTCAGTTAAATTCTGTGCAAAGGAAAATGTAGCAACTTGTCATGGAATATCCACCCCTTACTTTACATAGTAGAATAAATCAATTTATGGACTTGTGCTACATAACGAAACAATATTTGTTTTTCAGTAAACCACACACTGTACTACCACATAACAAAAAACGTCAAAGCAAAGTAAAATGTGAGTCAAAAACACCTTAACACAGAAAACTGGAACTTACTGGAAAACACTGGGAAGCAAAATGATAGCAATACTTATGAAAGTCATGTCTGCCATTTGCTAGGGGGCGTTATTGATTATAGTTGGACAACTTTGTGTGTTGCCCCCAGCTGTCCTAGGATGACACCCCAATATGTAACAATATCAGGGGCTACAATAATATAAACGCAGACTGCTGTATAGACTGCATTAACAGAGTTAAGCCTAGTGCCCTCAAAGAAGAGTATTATGAAAATGAGTTATAAGTGGTGAGAACTTAAAAGGCATATACTGTAAAATATTTCATAGTAGGTGCTTTTGACAAAGGGCAATATTGTCATTGCTTCTTTAAGAAAGCGCATGTGTGTGCATGTGTGTCTTTTTATTTTGTGATTAAAAAAAGAAACAACATGTTATCATTATCATGATAAAACAAATGAATGTACGCGGGCGATTAATGAATAGCAATGTGTTTTTATGACCAGCTAAGGCATCCAAATTGTCTGCACTTCCTAAACAAAAAAATAAAAACGTACACCAGCAATTACTATATGATCATATCGACAAAGTCAATACATGATAGAACAAACACTGACTGTACATTACAAGCTACACATCATATTAAATTTGTAGTTTAACAAAAGAATCCTAGATGCCCCATCACCAGAACATACTTGGAACCCAAATTGGACAATGTAGTCTTTCTTGAACTGCCATGGATGAAATTGACAGGGCAATCAGGCAAACCATGAAGAGCATAAGAGAGCAAGAACTAAAAATCTTCCCCGAAAAACAGAGTGTACCCCGTAAAATTCAACAGTTGGGCACCCAACAGCTGTATGCCCAGAAAGTAATGGCAGGTGGGACTCATGGCTTTTGGCATGTTGTTTGTTTCATCTTTACCCACATCGTACATGTGCTTGGGAAATCCCACTAATGGTATCAATGAAAATTTTACCCTGTGCATATTTGTAATTTAAAAACACAACACTGGCATTTTTGCCGGTATGTAAAGTTGTGACAACAATAGTAGCTTGATTGGAGAGAGATTTTACCTGTTAAAGTGGCGTAGAGGAAGAAAACTTTGCTGTTGGCTTCATTGAAAGATAACGTAGGTACCTTCGCAGTTTCATGAAGGGCAAAATCAGGAGCTTCACGTAACTCTAATGATAGAAAAAACTTAGCAGAACTCTAGTATAAACCACCGAAAACATTTTTTGCTGGATTCCGATTCCACCTAGTGCTCTAAAGTTACCAGAAAGAGAAACATGTATCAAATGTTTAAATGAATGATTAAATACATAAATGAGATGGCACGTGACTGTAAAGGGGGTGCTTGCTGGATTTTTTAAGACTCCAAATCATGGCATGAAACTCTGGACTTTAATTTTAAATCTGGAGGAATGTAATGTTTTCAAACTTGTTTAAATCATAAACATTGCAATGATTTACCTTTCGTTCGAAGCAAAATAACGTCTGCATCCACATAGATTTTCGAATTTACCGTATGGGTGACCCTCATGTCGAGTAGCCTCCTCATGTTTCCTGCCATCGCCAGGGTGGGAAAATTCCACAAATAGTCGCATCTTTCCTTGAACCCGATGTTGATACGGGTTGTAATTAGTCCATTGACTGATATAAATCACAACTTCTTAGTTCAGAGAATCAGTCTATTCAGAGTCCCCTTCGTTCTTCAAATGCTGCTCTGTTTGATGACCGATGGACGACCCAGACCAGGTCATCCCCGTACACTGCGCTTGTTCATGTCTGCCATTAGCAGAGGGGGGCGCTTCCTCCGGGCCTGACAGATATCCTTCTGATAAATGTCCAACTTAGTCACTTTCTGTCAACTTGGACCTACAAGACAGAATATTGAAGCTAAAAACAGAAGCAGCCTTTGACGTGACCCGGGTAACGATTTGCAGTGGCCCATTTAGGACAATTATTTCCATAGAAATAGAACAGATAGGGCTGGAAAGAGTCATTTTTGAATGATAAATGCACAACACTGCGCATGCCCTCGATAGAGTTTTTAGGTCGAGCCTCGAGTAGCGTGCAAGCGCTGCCCTGGCAAGACTTTATGTTAGGGGGTTTGAAAAGCTGACCACACGCTCGTGCGTCATGGCCTTTTCCGTGCGGTTACGAGCAAGCAAAAGGCCATGGTGCACGAGCGTGTGGTCAGCTCAGCAGGCTGCCGCGCTCGCTCGCCCCCGCTCCTCTCTTCCCTGTAGTTGCTTTCACTTTCGCGGCCGCATTCTTACAGCGCGCGCATGGGCCATCTGGGTTTCATTATTTTCTTGTTTTTTTCTGTAGGCGGACACGTGCACAGAGACCACGACTGATAGAACTTCCGGCAGCAAAGGGACCAAGAGTTTATTTTCCGTGATTTCGAAGATACCAGGTTTTGCCAAAGCGCAATATGCACATCGCGTACTTTTTTCAACCCGATAACTAAGGAATTGACAGGCTTATCTCCCACCGCTTATCGCTGCTCAAAATCATCCCCCAGGGCAGAAAGAAAACCATATCCTGCGGAATACTGGGGAGGAGGCAGGGCTGACCCTGAGGGCCCAGTCCACAATGCCGCAGATCACAGGCAGTTATGGGGGAGGGACAAATGGTTGTAAGAAGGCTGAGGGCTAATTTGGCACGAAAAACGTTTGAGTTCCTACCCATGCCAGGCGCACCCAACCCTCCCTCCCCAAGGTGCCGCGGTACTCACAGGGATGTCTGCCATGGCCAGCATCATCTCTTCCATCAACTCGTCTTCTTCCTCCATAGCCGCTCCCACGGGTGCAGGCACTCACACGCCCCGGCAGCAGGGATTCCGTGGGCGGGGCTTGAGGCGGGGAGGAGCTGCCACGCGCCGGGACTCAAGCGATTCTTATGATGTGGCGGCTGGCACGGTAGAAGACGCGCACCCTCCCGAGAATCCGCCTCTTGCTGGGATGGGGGCGGAACCGCTGTACACTCACCCCCGGCGCGAGCGGTTGAAATCCCTGTCCTCAGTGCCAGATCAGCGGGAAGGCAGAGGGGGTCTACTGCGTCACAGCCAAACCAACTGCACAATGTGCTGACACAGGGAGCGGGTAGCCCAACTAATGCCTGCGTACAGCAACAGCATCGACGGGCTGGTAGACGGTTGGTGACCGGGGCTAGCTTATTGGAGGCGCAAGGCTTCTAATGGGAGGAAGATCATGTGCTACAGGTGCCCAACCATAGACGCTTCACTTATCCAGGCTCTAGAGGAAGCGTGCAGGTGTCGTTCTTCGCTTGCTTAGCTCTTACGTTGCTCCCCCACTCCCCCAGGGATGCTAACTAACCTTCGATTAAGGAGGAGATATGTGACTGTATTCTGGGGATATTTTAAACAAGTATTCACCTTTCCTTTCTTCCAAAAGATAATTACTTGATTTGCAGCAAAATTGTCCCTGCTTTCACCAAAAGTCTGCATTTCTTCTGTACAGGAGAATATTCAGTATATGTCTTTGAGCAGCTGTTTAATGTGCCCATGAGGCCTCCAGAGGGTGCCAGGGTTGGTGGTGCCCCAAACATGGGAGTAGGGTCAACAGTACTGTAACATGTGTACACACACACACACACATACAGACAGACATACATACAAGTAAAACACAGCCAGCAACCCATACATCTAGCAGACAAACAGACCAGTCCAGATGGCTCTTTAGACAGCCACAAGCCATCACTATTTTTCTCATCAGTCACAACTTGCTGCTGTGTGTTTATTTCTGCTGTGCTCAAAGGAGAGCCTGGTGTTATGCAGAACTTTTAATCACATGAAAGCAGTTGGCATTTTATTTTATAGACAGACCTGAACCAATGCCCTTTGCTCACATACAGAAGTGATTGAAATTCGAAGTTGAAACTGTTTTTACAAGTACATTGGGCAACAGCACATTAAACAATGAGTTCTGTCTTTGTAGGGCATGTGAATGAAGTGTGGCACTGCAGGTGCTGCCTCTATATCAGCAATCCACATTGTACAAGACCCTAGAAAATAGATGCCTGCCCCGCTCTCTTTGATGACTGGCACAGCTCTGATTCTCATCTGCTTTGTATTTCGTGAGTGCCATTTTCCTGCGAGGTTTGTACATGCATTTATTTCTGAACAAAAACATATTTGTTTACCAGAGAGCAGAGCATGGTGCGCAAAGCAGCGATATGAAGGATTTCTGGACTCTACACACAATGTGTGTGTGCGTGTGTGTTTGTGTGTGTGTGTGTGTAAGAGGAGGGGGGCTTGGTGAAAACGTTTTCTTTTAACGAAAATTGTCACGGTGTATTACCACTGTTCTTTAAAACACAACATAAGCGATTGGGTCATCTGTGTCCACTTTCATCTTCAGAAATTAAATAGCACCTGGAAATGAAGCCACTCTATACGGTCAGTGCAGCATCACCTCAACATCAGCACAGCGCCACCTCAGAATCAGCACATTATCACCTCAGCACAGTACCAGTCCAGCATCACTCAGCACCAGTACCAGCTCAACACCACCACCAGCTCAGCCACACCTCAAAGCCAGTGCTGCCCACCTCAGCAGCAACTCAGCACTAAAGAAGCACCACTTCAGCATCAGCACAGCACCACCTCAGCACAGCTCCAACTAAGCATCGCTCAGCACCAGCTCAGCACCACCTGAGCAATAACGCAGCACCACCACCTCAGCACCACCACAGCATGACTCATCACCAGCACAGCATCACTCAGCACCACCACAGCATTACTCAGCATCACCTAAGCACCAGCACAGCATCGCCTCAGCATCACTCAAAACCACCACAGCAGCACCTCAGCATCAGCATAGCACCACCTCTGCATCAATGCACCACCACCAGTTCTGCACCAACTCAGCACCAGTGCAGCCCTACCACAGCATCACCACATCACCACCTCAGCACCAGCACAGCACCACCTCAGCAGTAACTCAGCACCAATGTAGCACCACTTCAGCATTAGCTCAGCACCATCTCAGTATCACTGCAGCATCACCTCAGCACCAGCACAGCATCACTCAGTACCACCTGAGTACCAGCACAGCGCACCTGAGCACCACCAAAGCATCACTCAGCACCACCTCAATATCACTCAGCACCACCTGAGCACCACCTCCGCACAAGCACACCACCACGTCAGCACCACCTCAGTATCACTCAGCACCAGTGCAGCACCACCTCAGCACCAGCATAGCATCAGTGCAGCATCACCTCAGCATCAATGAAGCACCACATCAGCATCGAACCACCTGAGCACCACCACAGCACAATTTTAGCATCAGTACAGCGCCACCTCTGCATCAGTGCACCAGTGCAGCACCAACTGAGAATCAGCTCAGAACCACCTCAACACCAGGGCAGTACCCCCTCAGAACCAGTGCAGCACCATCTCAACATCAGCACAGCTCTACCTCAACTGCAATTCAGCACCAACGCAGCACCACTTCAGCATCAGTGCAGCACCACCTCAGCATCAATGCAGCAACACCTCACAACTGCACCAACTCAGCATCACTTAGCACCATCTGAGGACCAGCTCAGCCCCGCCTGAGCACCAGCACATCACCACCACCTCAGCATGACTCAGCACCACCTCAACATCACTCACCACCACTTCAGCATCACTCTGCACCACCTCTGTATCACTCAGCACCACCACAGCATCAGCACAGCACCATCTCAACATCAGCACAGCACCATCTCCTCATCAGTGCACCACCGCCAGTGCAGCACCAACTCCGCATCAGTGCAGCACCACCTCAGGCCAGCACCACCTCAGGCCAGCACCACCTAGGCACCAGCGTAGCACCAGTGCAGCACCAGCTCAGCACCAGCGCAGTATCACCTCAACATCAGCACAGCTCGATCTCAGCATCATCATAGCACCACCTCTGCATCAGTGCACCACCACCAGTGGAGCCCCACCTCAGCACCAGTGCAGCCCCATCTCAACAGCAATTCAGTAACAATGCAGCACCACTTCA
Organism: Calotriton arnoldi; assembly: GCA_963921515.1. NCBI lineage: Eukaryota > Metazoa > Chordata > Amphibia > Caudata > Salamandridae > Calotriton > Calotriton arnoldi. The sequence goes on along the minus strand of CAWUFW010002456.1, from coordinate 1,123,475 downwards.
GCATCAGCGCAGCATCACCACAGCACCAACTCAGCATCACTCAGCACCACCTGAGCACCAGTGCAGCACCACCACCTCAGCACAACTCAGCACCACAGCATCCCTTAGCACTTACTGCTCAGCATCAACTGAGCATCACCTCCTCACCAGCACACCACCACCTCAGCATCATTCAGCACCACCTCAGTCTGCCCTTGGAATCTGGCATCTGTTGATTCTCCCCTAATGTCTGTCCGCTGCTCGGGTTGTAATTCAGGTCCTATTTCCCAACCTCCACCCTCCTGTTGTTTATGTCCCCCATAATAAAAAATGAAAAGCTATAACAAAGAAGCATTAGAACAGGCAGGAAGAAGTTGCCAGCATTGCAAGGACAAAAAAACTAGAAGACATTTATTATGTTAATTCTTTTTTTAATAGGTTCGTTCAGTTTTACATAATGTCTTCGTTATATATAAGGTAACAAAATGCTTATAACACTTTTTTATTATAACTTTTCAATGTGCTGCACAGCAGCCACACTGCTCTACAACATAGATTAAAGACATTGGCAAAGCCAATAGCTCTGGCTAAACACTTATATGGACCCAAAGGCGAGACCTATTGGCTATGCCAATGCTTGTTTTGTTTTATCGTCGGTGACAGCGTTCCCATCCCGAGTGCGACTTCTGTAAAACGCACTCTGTTCAGTAAACCACGTTCCGTGTCTGAATTGATCCCGTTTTAATTAGTTAAACTATCTGCGCTCCTCATTTTAACCCGCATAACTTATTAAAAAGGTCTATGAGCGCAGGCTCCAAAGCCAATCGATGCCGGCCTGAACGCTGTAAATAAAATGACCTCTGGGAGGCCGCTAACATCTCACCTCCAATATTAAGGGCCATTAATCATCACAACGGTGTTTAAACAGCAGCTATTCACAGAAATGTAATTCAGAGGAAAGTAAGCAAGCTCGCTATGAAACCGCAAGTCTGTGGTGGCAGATTAGAATGCTATCGAGGCACATCCGCTGCAAATGATGTTTTCCATACTGAGGCATGGAATAAATCAAGAGTGGTGTGATATGCAGCATGCCAGCCCTGGTTTTTATTTCTGCATTGGTCAAACTAATGGAGATTGGACTACGCCTGCTTAATATGTGACTATAGACTTCCGAGTGAGCCTCCCAGAACCACCTTCGGTGCCCTGTGTGGTTTTTGAAGGCGTCGCTTTCAATCGCTTTCCAGTGTGTGATTACCATAATGAGTGGGCTGCTTGACCCTTTCTCGAATTGCCGATCCCAAGATTTTCCAATTACACCTTTGACACTATTTCTCCCCCTCTGCAAAGGGCCCGGGCCATTTCTATCCCGGCGATATGCAAACTTTTGGCCAGAAAGGATTGGATTTCATCCACTAGTCTGAGGAAGTGAAATGATTTAAAATAAAGAATCAGGAAGAAAAAAACACAAAGAAGGGTTTTATGATTGAAATTGTATAAAGAGTGAATCGGCCAAAACAGCACATAGATTGATTCATGGCATAATCTCAGAATACAGAGATGTACTCTAATATCTCTCACATTTGTCTGCAAAAGGGAAAAATGTCACAGGCATGTCGTTCTGATTCAAAGCGATGTTAGGTCCAAAATGCTAGACACAAAGGGGAATATTTAATAAAAGTTCATGCAACGTAGGACAGCCAGCAAAGTTGCAGCACTGCGTTTTGTGAATGGGTTAGAGTTGAATAGTGCCACATCTACTAAGATATGGTGCTCTTCTGCCCTTTCAGAACGCTGCCACACTTTAGGCCATCTAGTGCCAACACAGCCACCCTTGCGCCATTGCGCATGGAGAAATGTGTCATGGACCGGTTTGATTTTCTGAAGGAAGGAATACTTTCCTGCAGAAAAACAATCCTTAGAGGCAAATTCCTCTATCCATGTGTGCTGAATTCAAAGAGAAAGTAACTAGGAGAAATAATGATATTTCTCCTCACTACACCTCTAGCGGGTAGGTGCACCATTTTGGTTTACACCCAGGTTTACAAGTCTTTGTAAATCTGGGTTTGCATCAAAATACATGGGTAAATACATGGGAATGCCCATGCTCCACCCATGTAATGCGTACCGGACGTAAAGTAACGCAAGGCAGTGCTATGCGCTGCATTGCAATACTTTATTTTCACTAAACCACGCAAAGCCATGCAAATCGACTATGCGTGGCTTAGTAAATGCCCAAAACAATTTTGCCTGAGTTTTTTGAGCAAGAAAAATGCACTCATCTTCGTGGTATTTGAAAATGATGTCGTCAAGAGAGCATGTTTTTGATTTTTAATCCTTTTATTTAGTGCAGGTGATTAGGTTCACAGACAGGAAGAAAAGCAAAAACAGCCGACACGTGTTTCGCCCTTGGCACCTAATTGGCCGAGGGCTTTCTCAAGGCTGTACATGATACATTGTGATTAGTCCAATGCCACGTGTGTCATAATTATGAGAAAGAAGGGGGGTTTAAAATTTTAGGAAAATGGCCAAGTGCAATGGAATCGGATTTGTGTGAGGGACAGAAATAAGAAGGAGGGAGAGAGAATAGAAGAATCAGAGTGAACACAAAAGTAAAGAGAGAAAAGAGACAGAAAAGGGAAATCGAAGAGATGAGGCAAAGCATGTAGTGTTTGAAGATGCGAACATGCCAAAGTTGGTGTGAATGGTGAGATGTGCAAGTAAGGAGAGGGGGTAAAAAGAGGGAGGGTGTAGCATAGTTATTAATCAACGACCAAAAAATAAAATAAAATAAAATTAAGATACGCAGCAATGGTAGAGGAGAACAAACAACAGCAACTAGAAAGACATATCTCTAGAAAAGGGAGTTCTAAGGTACATTACTTGGCCAATTATATTAATGTTCATCCTCAAATAGGTCTGCTTTTAGACTGCATATTGAGGGGGAAAAGAACAAACTAGGCTAGCCTATTGAGTAGTAACAGTGTAAAAGTTATGTTCTAAATCACAGCACACATGTAGACTCTTTGGCAATTAATCTCCATATCAGGTCTGTGGAGGAAGCAAGCAAGTATTTATACGAACACACACAGTGATTTGTTCAAGACAAAACGTTGACGATAATAGATATGGGCTGTAACTTGTTACCAAAAAACGTAAAAATATGCGCAAACTGGTGCACTTACATCCTCATAAGGTCAAACATAGTCTCATAACGTGTAACATACGACAAGCCATAAGGTACAATGATGCACTCACCAATAACTTGTCCATGTGTTACATAACCTAAAGGGGATGAGGAAAAAGGGACAGGAATCACAGAACGTAAGGACAGAATCAAAAAGGGGGGCAAGACACCATCTAAAAAGGGAACCTGAGGTCTTGCCGGTGTTGATATATGTGAATATAGTATTCACGCAGTGCGGGGGATTATATTCAGAGCAAACTTAAGGCCAGATATCAAACAATTATATGGGTACGAAGGTGGCTATCAGTGTAAAATCATCTAAGGTTATCCCGGCAATAGTACAAATATATGTTATTGGCGCATAGTGGGGGTTATGGTTAGGGCAAAGGAAAGCCAAAACGAGTGTAAAGGCCATAATTGAAAAACCGCATAGTACTTACAATCAATCAATCAATTAATCAATCAATCAATCACAAGATTTGTAAAGCGCACTACTTATCCGCGAGGGTCTCAAGGCGCTGAGGGAGAGGAGGGGGGGTGTTGCCGCTACTGGTCGAATAGCCAGGTCTTGAGTCGTCTCCTGAAGGTCAGCAGGTCTTGGGTCTGTCGTAGGTTGAGGGGAAGGGTGTTCCAGATCTTGGCGGCGCGGTGAGAGAAGGATCTGCCTCCGGTGGTGGTTCTCCGGATGTGCGGGATGGTGGCCAGGGAGAGGTCGGCGGAGCGGAGATGACGGTTGGGAACGTAGAAGGAGAGTCGACTGTTGAGGTAGGCTGGGCCGGTTTTGTGAAGTGCCTTGTGTGCGTGGATCAGGAGTTTGAAGGAGATTCTCTTGTCGACGGGGAGCCAGTGCAGGTTTTTCAGGTGGGGGTGATGTGGCTGTGGCGTGGAATGTCGAGGATCAGGCATGCAGAGGCGTTTTGGATTCTTTGCAGTCGTTTGATGAGCTTGGTCGGGGCTCCTGCGTAGAGGGCGTTTCCGTAGTCGAGTCTGCTGCTGACGAGGGCCTGGGTGACTGTTCTTCTCGTGTCTGTCGGGATCCACCTGTAGATCTTGCGGAGCATGCGGAGGGTGTTGAAGCAGGAGGAGGAGACTGCGTTGACTTGCTTGGTCATGGTGAGCGTTGAGTCGAGGATGACTCCCATGTTCCGTGCGTGGTCGGTTGGTGTCGGGGGTGCCCCTAGTGACGAGGGCCACCAGGAGTCGTCCCAGGCTGATGGGTTGGAGCAGAGGATGAGGATCTCCGTCTTGTCTGTGTTCAGCTTAAGTCGGCTGCACTTCATCCAGTCGGCGACGGCTTTCATTCCTTCGTGGAGGTTGGATTTGGCGGTGAGGGGGTCCTTGGTGAGGGAGAGGATCAGTTGAGTGTCGTCGGCGTAGGAGATTATGTTGAGGTCGTGCTGTCGGGCGATGCGTGTGAGTGGAGCCATGTAGATGTTGAACAGTGTCGGGCTGAGGGAAGATCCCTGGGGTACGCCGCAGATGATCTCGGAGGCTTCGGATCGGAATGGGGGGAGGCGTCAAAGGTACGTCAAAGGTACGTCCACTCTCGTCGCTGCGGTCCCGATACTGATGCTAAGGCGGGCGTCTCGTCCAACGTGGATAAAGGCCCGGGCGACATCATCCCGTCGTCACCGTGTTGATAGTGTCATGGACAACAGCATACAATTGAAGAGATACTATCTCTTCAGCCACGGTGAAAGCTATTGTTTAGAAATCTCTTTAGAAAAACTTAAAGTCGAAAAATGAGGGCGTACTTAATGGGCCGAAATAAAGAAAATTAGAATGATGTAAAAAGAAGATAAAAACGAAACAAACTCAAGGGAGTATGAAAGGTAATATTAGTCAGAGGTCAGGCCCTCAAGGCATTAGTGTTGGTATCCAGGCGGATGGACCAAAAAAATGGAAATTTGAGTAATGTTAAACGCACAGTAATCTCAGTAAAAGCACTCATAATATACAAAAAAAATATAGAATATATACAAAACATACAAAATCAAGGGAGTATGAAAAGTAATTATGGTCAGAGGTCAGGCTCTCATATCATTAGGGTCGGTCTCCAGGTGGTCGAAGAAAAGATCAGGTCCAAGACATTGATGATAAAGGGCACAACACTATTTCGGAGGGGGGAGGACCTCCCCCCTCTGTTTTTTTGTATATTATGAGTGCTTTCCATAACATTAATTTTGTACCTTGCTCTACCGCGGTTATGGCTGATTTACTGAGATTACTGTGCTTTTAACATTACTTTTAACATTACATTACTGAGATTACTGTGCTTTTAACATTACTCAACTCAGACCTATTTGAGGATGAACATTAATATAACTGGCCAAGTAATGTACCTTAGAACTCACTTTTCTAGAGAAATGTCTTTCTAATTGCTGTTGTTTGTTCTCCTCTACCATTGCTGCGCATCTTAATTTTATTTTATTTTTTGGTCGTTGATTAATAACTATGCTACACCCTCTCTCTTTTTACCCCCTCTCCTTACTTGCACATCTCACCATTCACACCAACGTTGGCATGTTCACATCTTCAAACACTCCTTGCTTTGCCTCATCTCTTTGATTTCCCTTTTCTGTCTCTTTTCTCTCTTTACTTTTGTGTTCACTCTGATTCTTCTATTCTCTCTCCCTCCTTCTTATCTCTGTCCCTCACACAAATCCCATTCCATTGCACTTGGGCATTTTCCTAAAATGTTTAACCCCCCTTCTTTCTCATAATTATGACACACATGGCATTGGACTAATCACAATGTATCACGTACAGCCTTGAGAAAGTCCTCGGCCAATTAGGTGCCACGGGCGAAACACGTGTCAGCTGTTTTTGCTTTTCTTCCTGTCTGTGAACCTAATCACCTGCACTAAATAAAAGGATTAAAAATCTAAAACATGCTCTCTTGACAACATCATTTTCAAATACCACGAATATAAGTGCATTTTTCTTCCTCAAAAAACTCCGGCAAACATGTTGAATCAGGAGCTCATGGGTGCAGCTCCTTGAGGAGAAAGTGCCGAACTTGGATTGGGTCTTGTCCCTGGTGCAGCCGTCTTTCGGATAGGATCCACCCATTTGCTTACAACTCCAAAAACAATTTTGGTAGGGGTTGCACCTTAAAAGTGACATAACCCCAATGCTATGGTTTTTGAGTGTAGCTCGGTGAAGTTCTTATCGCTAGTATTAAGACCAACATAACCAGTGGGGCACAGTTCTTGCTGGTTCTCATTATTCCTATAACACAGCATTGATCTCATCAAAACAAGGACTCTGAGCTTATAGATGTTTGTATGGACACTCTAAAGGTCTGACCAACACCCTGGGTGCCAAGTCTACCAGTTTGCAGACATAACCTAATGAATACTGAAGCCCCATAATCCCTAATTACAGTTGACCATTTTCATAATGGTAATCCTGGGACATTATAGGCATCATTGTCATAATCCTGCCTATTCCTAGCAAAATGATGGTCATCCTTGACACATTTTGAGCATTCTTGGCTTAATTGTGACCATCATTGGCATGGTAGAGACATAACAATGGCAATGTCAGATATATTGAGGGTATCCTTGTCATTATGTTGTCCACTGCTGTAATGGTAGCCATTCATGGCATAATGTGGACATTCTTGGTCTAATTGAAGGCACTCCATGCATAGTAGTGGCCACCCATTGCCTAATGGTGACCAGACCTTGTGAATTGTGGGTATCCCTGGAATTATAGTGATCACCCCTGTCACATGCTGAAAATACATGGGCATGTGAGACAGTTGCATCCCTGAGTACTTGAAGAAAATAACAATCTGATGTGTGATGACCTAACATCTACTTACTAAAAATGAAAACCAGTATCGTGCAGCCAAAATGATTCTTTTTCAGAAATTAATTGCCTATTTTTAGGGATTAAGTATGTTTACCCATAAGGAAAAGTTTGGATATAGCAACACAATTTTTGTATATTCAGAAAAGTATAACGTGATGTTTGATGATATAAATGTTGTATTTCAAAATGTATTGCATGCTGACATGTTAATAATAACTCATAGTGAATTTTGCAGATTTTTAGTTGATGTTATGTGTTGGTTCCTAAAGGCATCTGCTGCAAAGGCTATTTAATTTCTCATGTGTCATGTCCCAGGTCGTTGTGCTAGTTGAATTATGCAGTAACATTCATAATTTTCTGTACAAAGAGATTAGGTGATTGGGGCAGAATCAAACGATTTACAGACTAGTTTTAGTGCCAAAGTTAAACTCAGCTCCCTGGGTTCCAAAATCAGCAGCTTAGCCACTAGACCACATAATCATAGGCTGCAACTTTTGGTCAAACATCCAAGGTCTATTTTAAAAGCTCAGGGAAGGCAATGGAGGTAGAAAAATGTTCGAGGAAAAAGTCTAGATGTCAGTATTGATTTTTTTAGCAAGGTGAGGTGCAAATGTCAGACCAGGCTGAATGGGGAAAAGGCTGGAATGCATTAGATTTTGAGGACACTGTAGACATTTGCTTTTGAATTAAAAATGATCCAGAAACTGAAATAATTTAAACAACAATAATTGTGTAGGCTGTGTTTGAGAGAGTTGCAACATCCTCATATTGTTTCAACAGGTGCTCATGGGGAAGAGATCTTAGATTGAAGAAAATCCTCTGGATGAGAGTAGGTGCTGCTGGAGGCCAAACCCACTGGTGTTGGTAGGGGCTGCTGGAGGTCATAATAGAATTTAAATGCCATCAAATTGATACTGTGAAGAAATCTTTTGAAGCGGGGTTTGCAACAACCTGAGTTAATCGTAGACAGACAAAGATGGATTGATATTGTCAAAGCAGCTTAACAAATACTCTTCGAAAAGGACTTTGGTAATGATAGCTTTTCAAAGCAAAGTTCCTGTTCAAGCTGAGGTTCGTGGTAGACGTATCTTAAAGGTGACTTAATGTTCTCAAAAAGCTCATGAAACATCCCTCTAAGAATGGAGATATATTTCAGGAGAAACCTCCTGTTCAATGTTTGTTTCTGCACCTTCGGGTTTCGTGGTAACTTGCTAGTTCTGTGTTTCTGGCATGGCATCTTACTTCGGTGTTTCAGGAATAGCACATTCATATATCAAGTCAGACCCTCCTGGAGCTCCACATCTGCCCTTCTTCTGAGACCTCTTAGCTTGAGTAGAAAATATTTACACCATCCCAGCCAAAGGAGTCTGCTACAATTAGATTACTTTAAACATTTATAGACTAACAGTACAACTCTAAGTGCAAGGGGGATGGCTAAATATGACACCTGTGCCACACCCCCTGTGTGGACAGAAATCACAATTTTAGGTTTTGCAGAGTATACTTCAACCGTTAGTCCCTGGATGAGAGAAGTTCAACATCCTTGCCATTTTCCCTAACAAGGTCACACGAGACAAAATATAGCAGCCGAAAAAGCTCAGTAAGTACTCGTACATATGGATTTTGGTGCTAAAAGCACCGTAATCTACATTTTATGCTCATTTTGAAAGACAAAAGAGCAAAAGTAGTAACTCTGGGATTCAGATTTCACAGTGTAAGAAATATTTCTTATTTCCTTCGGGCAGACTTAGGGCCTGATTATTACCCTGGTGGTCTGGGAACCAATGTCACTTTCTGGTGGTCTGACCACCCACATACCTGGTGGTCCGACTGCCGGACTGTGATGCGGGCAGTTAGACTTCCTCCAGCCCACCTCCCAACCACCGCCATGATCCAAGCTCCAGCGGAACTGGAGACAGCGGTGGTCAATGTTAGCATTGCCAGCATGGGCATCACCATGGGAATTATGACCTGCCTTTCCGCCAACCTTTTCATGGCGGGGAAACCACCATGAAAAGGTTGGCGGAAAGGTAGATAAAGGGCCACAAAAAGGGCCCCAGGGCGAATAAGCCCATGTGGACTGTGTCCGGAGACCATGTTGTGCCCCCCTAAGCCAGCATGGTCAGTGCGTGCACTGTTTGCCATGCATGACATGGTGCATGGAAACAGTGAGCCCGACTTGCAGGAGGTGCAACAGTGCGGCTGGCATTGACTGCAGGCTATCTCTTAGAGCCGAAGCATGCCGCCGCTGTGGCTGCACCATCGATACACCACCAGCCCCATGGTGATCTCATAATGTGGCGGTCATGTTCCCAACCGCCGCCACAGTGGACTGAAGGTGTGACCGCCACGGTCATAATCAGGCCCTTAATTAGGGTCTAAGTAAGGGCATGGGAAAGCTGAATGAATTACATAAAAAAGTACACCCCTTAATCTACCCGTTTACATTTATTGACCTTTGGTTGCGGGGTGGGAGGTAGGTCAGGAGGGAAGTTGACGACCCACACTGATTCATCCGAGCTGGAGCACTACACAGATTGCCTGGCTTACTGAACCAAAGGGTATTCTCTTTTGTGGGCATAATATGTGAAACAAACCCTGATACTTTGTCTCCAACCCTGATACTTTGGCTCCAACAAATACATCATCTGTTGTGGATACCTTTAATGTGAAAGCCATCTTTCATCATTTCATCGTAGAGGCCTCTTCTACTATATACTTAGGGGCAGAATGACATGCTTCAACCCAAAAAATATATATATTATCTGTTTTACTAAGATTAAAAAAAGGCCACTAGATTTGGATCTTATTTCTTACTATGAACATATAATATATAACTGGATATACACATATATATTTTTTGCTTTTCACCCGGGCTTGTAGGCACCAGTATAATTCACTGCGCTGGTTAGGTCTGGTTACAGATATCCTTTGCTGCCTGGAATACTTCAAGCCAATAAATCCTTCTAAAAAGTGCAATAAGATATCAGTAGAGAGAACATTCTTTTCTTTTGCCCCCTTCAGCCTTTGGTTCTCATTGGTTTTCATTGTTTGACGTTGTTGTGATGGGCTGTCCATCAGGGCTATGACATTTTGAGGATAGTTACATTGTCCCAATTGGGTTCCTTTTAGGCTTTGGGGAAACTTTTATCACCCTTGAGCTTGAGTGCATGGTTTAATGTTTCTGTCTTTACTTGTAGAAAAGCGTTTTAATTGCTGGTATATGACCATTTTAGAAGTGGTTGAGGTTTGGATATTATAGCTTGTTATAAATACACAGCGCTCTTTACTAATGAGCTTTTGCATTCATTTATTTCCCTTTGCTTACTTGATATAAATTTATTAAATTTACAACTTCTTTTTCATAAAGTAAATATCCAAGGACACAGAGGCATTCTTAACCCCTTTACCGCGGCGAACATTCCACCGCGGTGCGGCGGTTTAAAGGAGTGGGCGGGGCCGCGTCGGCCAACGGATGTGCGCAGCACTACCAAGGTAGTGCTCGCGACGGCCGTTGGCCGACGAACGCAGCGAAGGGGTTAAAGATGCCATGAAAATATTGTCCCTTTGCCAAAATGACCCACTATGCAGTATTTTGATTAGTATGCCTTTTACGTTCGCTATGTACAACACAAACTTCATCTTCAGTCTAATTTTCATAACACTGTTCTTTGAAGGTGCAGCTTAATTCTTGCTAATTAAATATGTTTAGGAAAGGGACCTTCTTCCTAGTGTCAATATTGTTGTACCCCAAGATATTGCTTCCTTATGGGATTTTCTTTCTAGAACAGTAAAGGGTAGTGTACACAAAGTAGCCCAACAATTACCAAACACACCAGTTGCCATTCACCAGGTATAGTTATCTAAAGAAATTATAATCCTGCCCTAACGTAAGTATAACTTGCGCCCCCACCATGCATAGTTTCAGATATTGCAGTGATGTCACTAGTGATTTCATCAAACATGCCATAAGTGTTGTTATGTGGGAGGTAATTAGCAGTGCATGGTGAGGGTGTGAGTGATAGTTACTTTAGGTTATGAGATATAGTTACTTGAGCTAACTATAACTGGTGAACTTCATTGGTTTTTTTTTCATTTAAAATTTCACGTAGCCCCAAAATAACTGGGGCCGTGGGTGAAGCCCCATGGCCCCCACCTCCCCAGCTGGATCCCCAGACAATATTGTGGTGGGAGCTAGCCCAATTTTTAATCTTTAGTGGGTGCCCCTTTGATGGGGGCACTAGGGCCTCCGCTACCCTAGCCGGCTCCCCAGCCAGCACCATAGTGGGTGCTGGTGGTAGCCAGCACCTTTTCTTTGCTCCTGCCTGGTGGGAGCAGCTGTTTTAAACTGCTCCCATTGGGCAGGAGCAGAGTGGAGTTCCCTGCCTTGAAGAGTACGAGCAGGGCACACTCTCCCGGGCAGGGAATCACAGTGTCCTGGCGTGGGCTTCCCAGGACACTGTGAAATATCGTGCCCCGGTGGATGGGGTCCCAGGGGCCGATATTGGCATGGGGAGGAAAGGCATGTGGCCTCCCTCTCCTTTAAAAAGAAATTTGGCCCCAGGGATGTGGCCCTAGGGACCTAAGAAGGCTCGGGGACAGTGGCTGTGCGCACCCTTCACTACATTGAATATTCAGCCCTGGGGGATGGGGTACCCGGGGCCTCTTTGAGGTACGTGGTAGGAGGCTGCATGCCCCCGCCCCTTATTATGAACTCGTCCTCAGGGGATGGGGTTCCGGGGCCTCATAAAGGGTCAGGGAGGGGGAGACATATGTCCGCTTCCCCTATGAATGTAACATGCCCACCCCGGCCCTGGTCCACCCTAAGGGAGTTTTCATTATTAGCGTGAGAACCCACTCTATTTTTTTTTTAACTTTTCTGCAGATTTGCAGATCCTCTGCAAATTTGTAGCATTTATTTTAAAAAAAAGGTTTTGTTTTGGTCCCAGGCAGGGTCCCCACCACCAGGCACAGGGGGTCAGGGTATCCCTACCCTGCCCAGTTATATTTTTTTCCCCCATATTTTTAGGACTTGTGATTGAGTTCTGAGTCCTAAGCTGGCTAAGATTAGCCCAAATTTGGCAGTAAGTTAGATCTTGGTCCAGAAAGGAAGCCTTTGTAATTTGGTGTAAATCTGTTTAGTATTTTTGAACAATTAATGCAAAAAAAGATTGCACTATTCACTCCGCTGAGGATTCGCGTGGCCAACAGATCTCATGATGAGATCTGGTTGACTGTCTCGACATCAACAAGAATGTGTCAGCAGACATCTTAGGACTCAGAATCTAGGGGCTGATTACGATGAAGTCCGCCCGCCACCGTAGCGGTGATTGGGATCGCCCGCCAGACATGCGGTGGTCCCACCACTGCGATTAGGATGCGCCTGCCATACTGGCGGGCGCATCCTGGGCCTTTAACATTGTGGGCGGTGCTGCTGGCTGCAGCACCGTCCCCAATGTTAAAGGTGCCTGCAACGCATTTCCCTGCACCACGTGGCAGGCACCACGCGGTGCACCATGGGTACCCCCCAGTGCAGCGACACCCCCCCAAGGGGTGCTGCAACGGGCCCCCAAACCCAATCCCCACCAGCCTTTCCATGGTGGCATCACCGCCATGGAAAGGCCTCTACACAGGCACCGCCACCATATTAGTGGCCCTGCTCCGTCCGCCAGGCAATGGGTGCGATTGACACCGGCGGAAAAGCGGCGGACGGACTTTGCGTCCGCCGCGATACCCACCGCCATCCTAATATGGCGGTGGGTAAATCTCATTGTGATGGCGGAACGATCGCCACCGCCGGCCCGGCGGTGGCGATCGTTCCGCCATCATAATGAGCCCCCTAGTCCCGTGTCCTAGGAAAAAAGTAAAAAAAACATAAGGGGGCAGGGTAGGAATACCCTGAACCCTCTAAGCCTGGTGGTGAGGTCCCAGGCCCAAAAACTTTAAATTTTGCCACAAATTCATGGAGGATCCACAAATCTGCAGCAAAATAAAAAAGAAATAGGAGCGTTTTTTTACTTTTGCCATGGATTCGCAGATCTTCTGCAAATTTCTGTGCTACTCTTAACCCTCCACCCCTCTTGGGTAGCATGAAATATTCATTTTGGGGAGGGGCACGTAGCACCTCTCCCTGACCCTCTGTGAGGCCCCTGGGATCCTATCCCGGGGGCCAAAGTGTAAAAAAAGCGGAGGAGGGTGCATGGCCCCCCCTTCCTGAGCCTTATTAGTAATTGAGCCGGCCCCAAGGATGTGGTCTGTAGAGCCTTTACAGGCTCGGAGATGGGATCGCTGGGGCCTTGTTGTGGTAGGGGTTGTGCTCCCGCCCCGAAAAGACCATTTTGCAGCACCCCCTGGACCCTGCTGCAGATTTGTGGATCCTCTGTGAATTTGTGGCAAAATAAAAAAATATGTTTTTTTCCTCTGGGACCCCACCACCAGGCCTAGAGAGTATTTATGTTTTTTTCCCCTTTTTTTTTGACCCAGGACTGAGTCTCGAGTCGTAAGATGGCTGCTGCAACATCTTTGTTGATATGGTGGCAGGCATTCAGATCTCACGATGAGATGGGTCGGCCCGCAGATCCTCTACAGTGTGATATATACTACGTTTTTTTGCCTAATTTGCTGAAAAAATACTGAATGGATTTACACCAAATCACAAAGAGCACTCTTTCTGGACCAAGATCTAGCTTTCTGCCAAATGTGGTGTAATCCATTCAGCAATTTGGGCTGTAGCTGTGTCTACAGTTCCTATGGGAAAATGAATGGGGAAAACGCGTTTTGGGACCCCCTTTTTCTCAGCTTGAATCACTCTGAAACTTTCCATGCACAACCTAGGCCTAAAAACCCCACTTTTTTGCAAAGTTTTTTGAAGTTATTAGCAACACAAAAAAGGCATTTCCTATGGAAACCCAATACTCATTTACTCATTAATTCTGCCGCTCCGCCAGTGGAATTAATCTGAAGTGTTTGAACAGCCCTGGAAGAGGGAGCAATCCCTCTATATTTGAAAAACACTGCAGATTAAACTTTACTCTGAAGTGATTTTTAAACACAGAGGGACGGCTCTCTTTTCTGGCCCTGTTTAAAAATCACTGACTTCACTGCTGTGCATACCCCTTGGCACCTTACATACTCAGAGTATGTAAGGGTTATATTCTCTGAGTATGTAAGGGAGCCGAGGGGTATGCACAGCAGTGCAAACTCCTCCGGCGCCCTTACATACTCTGCAGTGATCACTGCAGAGTATGTTAGTGTGCCGAGGGGTATGCATAGCAGTGTCAAATGCCAAACACACTTAAGGTTCATACCCCTATGCGCCCTTATGGCACCAAGGAGTATGCAGTGCATTTGGCAGCGCTATTTCCTAATGCAAAATGCATCCTTAAATCAATTTTTAAACGTGAAGGTGCATTTTGCACTCAGAAAATAGAGCCAAATGCCCACTCCGCCCCGCTGCAGAATTCGATGGAATCTCACAGAATTTTAATGTAATTCCACGGAATCCCACGGAATCAAATTCCACGAATTCCATCCACCCCTAACCAAAATCATTCCCTGCATAGGTAATCTGTGACATTTCATTTATTACAGAGAAGTATAATCTACCCTTAAATGCCTATTGATTTTAACATATGTTTTTTGTAATAAATATTTTAGGCCTAATGTGCTCATCATATCCTTTCATAGTGAATAAATCAGCCCTATGGCAACAGAAATATCTTTTTCTAGTGAACCAATCAGGCTAAAGCTGTTATCAGCAGCTTATCATCATAACCAACTGAGGCCTCCTGTAATGAGCGTAAGTTTCTCACAATGCAGCCATCAGACATACAGCCATAAAATTACAGAGTATACAAAATTGCAGCTTGCAAAGTAAAACAGTTTCTCTCTCAGAGGATCTCCATTGATATTCATATGCACTGAATAGTCCCACCCATGTGCAAGAATCCCAGGCCACTTCTTTACAATATATCTTCTGAAGTGTAGATGCTTGCCTTTCTTCAGTAAGGCCTGGATGAGCACTTAAGTTATTAAATGTTTTGCAGCCCATAAATGAGGCTATATTGGCCAAATTGCTTTAATTTGCATTTAAAATAGTGTTAATATAAATTTAAAAACCAGGAAAAATTTGCTGGTTTTGCATTAATTGTCCTTACAAATCTCACTCATAAACCTTTTTTAAAGGAAAATGATGAAGAAGGAAGTGGAGATAGTAGACATATAGGGCCCGATTCACAAAGGTAAAGTTAGACCAAAACTTTAACTTAGACCAAAAGTCTAACTTTACTTCTTTTGGGGGCGTGACCGAGCCGAGCAGCAAGATGGCAGCTTGGTAAAGGGGCTCTGCCGGCCGAGCATACTATCCGGCAATTATCCTGCTGTAAACTGCCTCATCCTGGCTCCCAAGTACGGGGCACACATGCAGAAAACAGAGTGGCACGCAGTGATGCAATTTGTGCTCCGACATTCGTCTGCCTGTTGCTGTGATTGCCGCTGAGAATTGGCGGCCTAGCTCCGGCGGTGCACGAGCCGGGATTCCGGGCCGAGACGAAGCCCCCCCTCGGGGTGCGCTGATCGCTGTGTCCGGGTGACGGCGTTCTGCCTACCTGGATAGAGGGGCCGCGGCGGAGCGACGCGCCCACGGGGAGAGGCAAGTGGAGCTGCGGAGGGGGGTCCCGGGGCCTGAACCAGCGTGCAAAGTCCTACCCCACTGGCGTGACGCGAGGGGCGGGCCCGCGGCTACGGCGGGGCCCGATTACAAGAGCCGCACTGGGAGATCGCTGAGGCTCGCGGCGTAGATGGACAGTGCCTGCTGAGGAGTGGGTCTCTGGGACGCTCCACCCCCGCTGGTGATAGGTGACGGAGCCGCCCTACAGCGCTGGAGCGGAGGACTGCGGACGTGGTGCCCTGCATATCGCGCCCAACGGAGGCGACATCCAAGCACCATCGAGGCCGCGCAGGGGCCCAGAAGGAGAGGCAGCACGGAGTGCAGAGGTCTGATCCCGCAATATTGAGGTACGGGGACCGCATTTAAAAGGGAGCTGCTGTGGGGACTGGCGGGGGCCCCTCTACAATTGACGACGCTAGATGCAAAAGTGCTGAGACTGGGCCCTACTTATACGACCAACTTCGGTGCAAGACTTGGTCCGCTCCAATTGGACTCTGTTACCAGCACTCCGCATCAGTGAGTAGAGTGATTGGGTGCAGTGAACATCGGCCGGTGAGGGGCAAGCACATATAAACTCAAGGCACTAAGAGGGGGTACTGAATTGACCCGCCCGGCGAGGAGAACCTGGAGGGCAGGGCTGTAATTATTTGGTGATGCAGGGTGCTCTTCCCACAAGCCTGATAAAATTCTGCGCATCTGGCAGTGGTGGCTGCTGTGCTGCGGTGAGGCCACGGCGGGACTGGTGGAAGTGGGCGGCGAGGTGCCGGACCACGTGGCTGCCTTGACGGAGGCTCAGCGACGATATAAGGCAAACTTGCTGGATTAGACTGGTGGGGTGCGGTAATTGTGCCTGCCGAGGGCAACACAGAGGGAAAGGCCTAACTGCGTTGAAGTGGAAGACGACCGGTATCCTATGCAAGGTTTTGCTTGGGGGTGACGTTGCCTCTCTGTAGTGCGGTTCGGGGGCCGCTGGCTTCCTAAACACGTGACATAGGCTGGGTTGCCGCATTGTGGATGTGCCTTCCCCTTTCGTCTCCCGACGGAGAGCCCGACTGAGATTGTGAGCAGGCACCGGGTAGCAGCACTGAGAGGGTGGTGTGGCCGCTGCTTCTTGTTCGCACCCACTCGAGTACGACTGGAGATTTCGCTTGCCCTGGATGGTACTGCCGCAGCGCAGAGCTACGATGGGGAAGGCAGAGAACAAACAACCAAAAATAACATTTGAAAAATGCACCACTAGGCAAGTTGATAGCGAGCTGATGTCACAGACAATTGTACCAGAGACACAGCTGGAACCGGAGCAGGAGGAAGACATAAAGACCATGTTGCGAGACGTAAAGGTCTGCCTCAAAGAAATAGACTCTAAGATAGATTCCCTTGCTGCCCGAATGGATCAAGTGTCGCACAGAGTGGATAAACACGAAGCCCGACTGAACACACTAGAAACCAGAGTTTCTGACACGGATGATCGCCAGGTGGAAACGCAGGATCCCCTACTCCGTATGGACAAAGTACTGGAGGTCATCAAGGCGCGCAACGAAGACCTCGAAGCCCGCTCAAGGAGAAACAATGTACGCATTACCGGTGTTTCAGAGTCCACAAATATACCCAACATGGAGCAATACGTGGAGGGCCTCCTGCAGGATCTGTTTGAAACTGACCTGTCAGCCATGTTTCTGTTGGAACGTGCCCACCGTACCCTTGGTCCTCGCCCGCCGCCCGGCGCTCTGCCGAGGCCAATACTGGCTCGGCTGCTCAACTACAGAGACCGAGACACTGTTCTTCGCCTGGTTCGGGAACGGGGGGAGTTACAATACCAGAACAATGCCATCTCACTATACCCCGACTTCACCCAAGCGGTCTAGGCGGCACGACGCAAGTTCCTCCCAGCCAAAAAACTGCTACAGAAAACTGGAACTAAATACGCAATGTTGTATCCCGCCAAACTCCGTGTACATGCTAGCGGCAAACCTCTATTCTTCACGGAGGCGAGTGCCGCAATTAAATTTGCCAAACAACACGCACGCCAACAGCGCGACAAAGGCCGTGATAAAGACAACTCATCACAGAGTCAGCTAAGTGACAATGACTAGTACATATACCTCTCAATTTTGTCCCATCAGTGATCCTGTCTTATGATTGGTTCAGTGTATCATTGGGAGTAACTATTATCATCCTCCATGTTATTGATTTCGAACATACCAATGTCTTTAGGTAGTTCTAATGATGCTCGGCCACCCTGTTGCGATGATGCGACAGGGCAGTATGCCGGCAACCTCACACCCCCTTTGGGATGATTCCCTATAGTGTTACTTCTTACGGGCTTCTGTTAATTATTGGGTGGTCAGTTTTAGATATTCAACCTGATTGGGGGGGTTGGAGTGGGTGGTGGGTTGGCTGGGGATGTTACTGTTTGTTTTTGTTTATTGCAGTGCACATCATATTCTTTACTGGATATTTTACAAAATGGGAATACCTGTCACTGCCCAGACTTTGCCATCACACAGCAGGAGAGTTACTACAGGGAGTTACTGAAGATACACCTAAAAGCAGGGACTCTAGCCGCCACAGAGATATATTTTTCTTACTATCTGTATGTCAAAATTAACATGCATTACTTGGAATGTACGTGGTCTAAATGACCATAGAAAGACATGGCTGGTGCAATCATATCTCACGAGACATTCAGCCGAGGTGTGCCTCCTACAGGAAACCCATCTGAGGGGTACAGCCTGCGATAGATTGAAGTCCCCCATTTGGAGCGAGGTATATACATCCTGCTACTCCAACTATTCCGGAGGGGTGGCAACGTTAATCAGAAGGGGCATTCCCTGGCAAACAATCAAGGTAGTCAGTGACCCAGAAGGGCGTTACCTACTAGTACTGGGGACATTATTTCACCAACCGGTTCTCATCGCCAACGTCTATGGGCCCAATGTGGATGATCCCACTTTTTTCCAGCAGGTGTGGCACCACATACAATCCATGGGAGACGCCGCGTTAATTTGGGGTGGAGACTTCAACACAGTACTGTCGCTTGAGGAGGACAGGGTCGGCACCTCACACACACATCACCCACAGGCAGCCGCGGTTTTGAAGGGACTGATTGCTGACTATAGTTTAGTCGACAACTGGCGGGTATTTCATCCTAACACTCGGGAGGGCACTTGTATTACGCAGCAACATAACGCATGGTCACTATTGGATTTCTGGCTCAATCAATCAATCAATCATATCATTTGTAAAGCGCACTACTCACCCGTGAGGGTCTCAAGGCGCTGGGGTGGGGAATGCTGCTACTGCTCGAAAAGCCAGGTCTTGAGGAGTTTTCTGAAGGTCAGCAGGTCAGCAGGTCTTGGGTCTGCCGTAGGTGGATGGGGAGGGTGTTCCAGGTCTTGGCGGCGAGGTGGGAGAACGATCTGCCAGCGGAGGTCGCTCTTCGGAAGTGGGGGACAGTGGCGAGGGCGAGGTCGGCGGAGTGGAGCTGGCGGGTGGGGGTGTAGAAGCTGAGTCGTCTGTTGAGGTATGTTGGTCCGGTGTTGTGGAGTGCCTTGTGTGCGTGGGTGAGGAGTTTGAAGGTTATCCTCTTGTTGACCGGGAGCCAGTGCAGGTCTCTCAGGTGGGGTGTGATGTGGCTGCGGCGAGGGATGTCGAGGATCAGGCGTGCAGAGGCGTTCTGGATGCGTTGGAGCCGTCTCAGGAGTTTGGCTGAGGCTCCTGCGTAGAGGGCGTTTCCGTAGTCTAACCTGCTGCTGACGAGGGCCTGGGTGACCGTTCTTCTCGTTTCAGTGGGGATCCACTTGTAGATCCTGCAGAGCATGCGGAGGGTGTTGAAGCAGGCGGAGGAGACGGCGTTGACCTGTTTAGTCATGGAGAGGGTGGAGTCGAGGATGACCCCTAGGTTGCGTGCGTGGTCGGTGGGTGTTGGGGCGGTTCCCAGTGCGGTCGGCCACCAGGAGTCGTCCCAGGCCGAAGGGGTGGATCCGAGGATGAGGACCTCCATCTTGTCCGAGTTCAGCTTCAGTCGGCTGTTCCTCATCCATTCAGCGACGGCCTTCATTCCTTCGTGAAGGTTGGTTTTGGCGGTGTGGGGGTCCTTGGTGAGGGAGAGGATCAGCTGGGTGTCATCGGCGTAGGAGATGATGTTGAGGTTGTGCCGACGGGCGACGTTGGCGAGCGGTGCCATGTAGATGTTAAACAGAGTTGGGCTGAGGGAAGAGCCCTGGGGTACGCCTCAGATGATCTCTGTGGCTTCGGAGCGGAAGGGGGGAAGGCGGACGCTCTGTGTTCTGCCAGAGAGGAAGGAGGTGGTCCAGTCCAGGGCCTTCTCTTGGATCCCGGCATTGTGGAGGCGTGTTCGTAGTGTGTGGTGGCAGACCGTGTCGAAGGCGGCTGACAGGTCCAGGAGGATGAGGGCCGCCGTTTCTCCGTTGTCCAGCAGGGACTTGATGTCATCGGTGGCGGCGATGAGGGCAGTCTCGGTGCTGTGGTTGCTGCGGAACCCGGACTGGGAAGGGTCCAGGATGTTGTTCTCCTTGAGGTAGCGGGTCAGTTGTTTGTTGACGGTCTTCTCGATGACCTTTGCCGGGAACAGGAGCAGGGAGATGGGCCGGACGTTCTTGAGGTCCTTGGGGTCCGCCTTGGGTTTCTTGAGTAAGGCGTTGATCTCGGCGTGCTTCCAGCTCTCCGGGAAGGTTGCTGTCTTGAAGGAGGTGTTGATGACTTTCCGGAGATGGGGTGCGATGGCTGTGCTGGCTTTGTTGAAGATGTGGTGTGGGCATGGGTCTGACGGAGATCCGGAGTGGATGGTGTTCATGATCTTGATGGTGTCGTCGTCGTTGATGTTGGTCCAGGAGAGCAGGCGGTTGGTGCGGATGGTGGTCGTGGGGGCGGAGGTCTCAGTGGTTGTCGGGGCAGTCGTGGCGTTGAAGCTGTCGTGGATGTCTGCGATCTTGCGGTGGAAGAAGGTGGCCAGCGAGTCGCACAGGTCTTGCGAGGGTGGGACGTCGTTGGTGTTGGAGCTGGGGTTGGAGAGTTCCTTCACGATGTTGAAGAGCTCTTTGCTGTTGTGCGCGTTGTTGTCTAGGCGGTCTTTGAAGGAGGCCCTTTTGGCGGATCTGATGAGGTGATGGTGTCTGCGGGTGGCGTTCTTGTGGGCTGCGTGGCTGTCCGGTGTTCGTTCACGGAGCCAGATCTTCTCCAGCTTTCGGCAGGTTTGCTTGGAGGCCCGAAGGTCTTCAGTGAACCAGCTGGCTTTCTTGTTGGTGTGACTGTTGGAGGGTTTCTTGATCGGGGCGAGGGTGTTGGCGCAGTCGTTGATCCACTGTCTGAGGTTGCAGGCGGCGGTGTCGGGGTCGGTGGGGTCGGCGGATGGGCTCTGGGAGAGGGTGGTGGTTAGCTGGTCTTCGGTGACTTTGCTCCAGCAGCGGCGGGGCATCTGTTGGGTGCGGTGGTGCATGGTGGGTTTCTTGAAGGTGAAGTGGATGCAGCGATGGTCGGTCCAGTGGAGTTCGGTGGTGTGGTTGAAGGAGACGTGGGGGCTTGCGGAGAAGATGGGGTCAAGCGTGTGACCGGCGGAGTGGGTGGGTGTTGTGACGAGTTGTCTGAGTCCGAGGTTGGCTAGGTTGTCGATCAGAGTGGTGGAGTTGGTGTCGTTGTTGTTCTCGAGGTGGAAGTTCAGGTCCCCGAGGAGGATGTAGTCCGTGGAGGCGAGGGCGTGTGTGCTGATGAAGTCGGCGATGGAGTCGCTGAACTGTGGTCGGGGTTCGGGGGGTCTGTAGACGAGGGTTCCTCTGAGGGTGGTGTTGGGATCGGTGTGGATCTGGAAGTGCAGGTGTTCAGCGGTGCTGAGGGTGTCGTCGGTGTTGGTCGAGACTCTGAGAGTGTTCCTGTCTATGCCACTCCCTAACAATCCATTGTTCCCCCCGCTTATGGAACGCAAGGCACAGGAGCGCGCGTCTAATCACAACATTAAGGTAGGTGGCGATCTCTACCCTGAAGATACCTTCCACACACTGCAGCAAATGTGCGACCCCACAACACCCTCAGCGCTAGATATGCTATTATACTATCAGCTCTGAGCATCCTGAAAGAGCAAATTCCCCACATTTCCAGGCCCGCCGCCGACGTTGCTTGCACTGGAAAACCTGTTGGGGGTGGAATCGGGGCGGAAACTCATTTCCCGCATTTACAACATCACACAAAAGGCATTTCCGATCATTGTCCCGACCTCTCGTCGGGCCTGGGAGGTGGAGCTGGGGGACAGTATTACGGATGAACAGTGGAGTCTCAGTTGTAAACAGCTGGAGCGCTTGTCGTCCAATTACCGTCCAATTACCGTCTCCGGCTTATACACTTTAAGTACCTCCACCGCTTCTACCGCACTCCCATACAACTATATAAGATGGGGCTATGCGAAGATGATTGTTGCTGGCGCTGCGGTGCCCCCCGAGCGACCTTCTTACATTTGGCATGGCACTGCAGACCAATAGCAAATTTCTGGATCACCATACTACGCCACATTAACCAACAGCTAAGGACCGAGACCATATGCGCGGAAAGCATCGAGGGGGCAGATGTTTTGGGTTGCTAAGATCTGCTCCCAGACCACCTGCCTAATCATTATGGTAGTCTATCGCCCTCCTCGAACGCCCCCC
Source organism: Calotriton arnoldi (assembly GCA_963921515.1). Classification (NCBI taxonomy): domain Eukaryota; kingdom Metazoa; phylum Chordata; class Amphibia; order Caudata; family Salamandridae; genus Calotriton; species Calotriton arnoldi. The sequence goes on along the minus strand of CAWUFW010002456.1, from coordinate 1,101,169 downwards.
AAATTTGTTGAGCTCTTCACCGAACTAGTCAACGATATCCGCTCCCGGTATCAATTTATCCTGGTGATGGGGGACTTCAATTTCCACTGGGATCAGATACCCAAAGACAACCAGGCCAAACATTTGTAGGAGGCACTGGTCTCCCTGGAACTCAGACAACTGGTGAAGGCCCCTACCCACGAGATGGGACACACACTTGATTTGATCTGGATGTCCCACCCATTAGCTAGCTTAATAGATATTAGTCCCTGTGCCTGGTCCGATCATCATTTAATCAGAGGCCTGTTTCCACCCACAAAACAAGCAGTCCATTCCCCCCCGGGGTGGAAAGTGCTGTGGGGATGGAATACAATAAGAGAAGACGACCTGGTTAAAATTCTACATAAATCAGCCCCCCTAAGTCTAGCACAGGGAAACCTTGACCAGGAAAGTGCCTCCCTTTCCACGAGGCTGAAGGACGCCATTGACACTGTAGCCCCTGCACGTAGGGAAAGAGTGAGGAACAAAGGCAAAGGGGCCCCTTGGTTCAATGAGGCTCTAAGAATCAAGAAACAAACCCTACGCCAGTGCGAGAGAGCCTGGCGTAAAACTTACGATCCAGGCGCCCTGTCTAAATATAAAACAATGTTCGCAGTATATAAAAAAGCGATTTTTGTAAGGAAAGCAGAATATTATGAAACTAGGATTCGGACCGCTGTCAATACACAAAAGGAGACCTTTCGGATTCTAAAAGAGTTGAGGCAGTCTCAGGAACGGAAGCCCCCCAACAGCTCTGAAGATTGTAACAAATTTCAATCCTTCTTCTTGAAAAAAGTGAAGGACCTGCTCACAGAGATCTGCCTCACTCCTACTGTCCACTGTCCCCTAGCATCTGCCCCCCGCCACATGCTTACGATAAACAGCTCACTGTATTCCCAAAGCTTAAACATGACTCCCTGACCCTCCTAATGAGCCGGGTTAAGTCAGGGTCACCTGCGGACCCCTGTCCACCTATGGTTTTCAGTTTGGCACTCCCAGGGATAGAGAGCGAGGTCCTCATGCTACTAAATCGGTCTCTTGAATCTGGCCACGTTCCCACCGATTTTAAGGAAGCACGAGTCATCCCTCTTCTGAAAAAACCAGGGGCAGACGTGAAGAACCTTAAAAATCTTAGGCCAATTTCCCAGCTCCCTTTCCTAGTAAAAGTGCTGGAACAGCACGTGCTGAAATCCTTGTCACATCATTAGAAGTAAATCAACTTCTGCAAACTAATCAGGCAGGTTTTAGGGCCCATCATAGTACAGAAATGGTAATGCTGGCAGTAACGGATGAACTTAGACTCAGGGCCGATAACAAAAAGCCAAGTGCCCTGGTCCTGCTAGACCTATCCGCGGCATTTGATACGGTCAATCACGTCCAACTTTTGTCGCAGATCTCGGAGTTGGGCATCCAGGGTACGGCTCTTAAATGGCTCACGTCCTTCCTAACTGACCGATTACAGAGAATACAGTTGGCCGAACAGGTGTCTGATGCCGGCAAGCTCACGTGTGGGGTCCCACAGGGCTCGGTGTTGTCCCCCCTCTTATTCAATGCCTACCTCCAGCCCTTGGTGGCCGCTCTGACTCACATGGAGTGCCAGGTCTATAACTACGTGGACGACACCCAAATTATCATCCAGATAGACAACTCCCCTGCTGCCCACACACGAATGCAAAATATTTTAAAATTTACAGTCAACTGGATGACGGACAATTTCCTCAAAATTAATCCTGATAAAACCGAGGTACTGGCCATCACCACGGACTCTAATCCCTGGAGTGACCTCTTCTGGCCACAAGAGCTGGGCGCAAATCCTGAACCTGCCCAGGCCGTAAAAAGCCTGGGCATCAAAATTGATGCCAAGCTCTCTTTGACCCACCAGGTATCTGCTGTAGTAGGAACATGTGTTGGTCTGCTAAGGCAATTATGGAAACTAGCTCCCCTCCTTTCCTTCGCAACACTCAGAATGGCAGTATCGGCTATGATAGTGTCACGACTGGACTACGGAAATTCACTGTACATTGGCCTTCCAGAAAAGTTGCTTGCCAGATTGCAGGTGATTATGAACGATGCCGCCAGACTGATTTTCAGACTCCCTAGGAGAGCCCACGCCACCCCCCTCCTACGTCAGCTGCACTGGCTTCCGGTCAGGCTTAGAACCAGGTTTAAGGGCCTTTGCATCGTGCACAAAGCAATTTATGGCCAGGCCCCAACCTACATTAAAGACCCTCTGGTAAACTACACACCTAGCAGGTCACCCCGTTCCTCGGAGGCAGGCTTGCTGGCCTGTCCCCGTTTTAACATGACCTCCAAAGGAGGTAGAGCATTCTCGACCTTAATTCCTCAACTGTGGAACAAGCTGCCGGAGTATCTTCGTAAGGAACACGCCCTCCTCCCATTTAGGAAGAAGTTAAAAACACTCCTCTTTGTGGAAGCCTGGGGCACAACCTAACCATTCATAACCACACCATGTGCTACGGTAGGGCTCTCTCTCACAGCGCTTAGAGACCTGACGGTGATTATGCGCTCTACAAATTACAATTACAATTACATAAAAGCCATTACTAGGTTGGACCTACCCTGCACACCATTGGTATCCCTGTTGGGGGTTATTGAGACAGTGCCACCTAAATCACGCAAACTGCCGGAAATTTTACTTTTAATGGCTAAAAGACAGGTGGCCTTACACTGGGGGGCGACCCTGCCTCCGACGGGGAAGGAGTGGGTTAGAAGTGTGACATACTGTAGGGCACAGTTGACAAACTATTGGGAACTTCTGCCGACCAGATCCCGTCCGAGAGACATATGGGAACCCTATGTGACCTGGCTTAATTCTGCGGCTGTAGATGATTAGTGAAGCAAAAAAAAAAAAGATTGTAATGTATGTATCGGGGGGGGGGGGGAGGTGTCCTCAAGATTGTGATGTACAGTGATGTCCTTGAAATGTATATCGTTATACAGTACTCCTCGCTGTAGTTGTGGATTAGCACATTGTGTTACAGGAACTGTGATGGCGTGCACAGATTGTGGCAAATGTAATGGTATTCTGACCGGACCGGCAGATTTGCTTATGAGTATTGCACTGCACTTTATGTTATTGTTGTACATGTTACGAAAAATGCAAATAAAAATAATATTTAAAAAAAACTTTACTTCTTTTGGTTATTCACAGAGGTAAAGTTTGACCAAAAGTCTAACTTAGACCAAAAGTCTAACTTTACTCGTAGTAATTTACCTTTGTGGATACGAAAAGTAGTAAAGTCAGACTTTTGGTCTGAGTTAGACTTTTGGTCTAACTATACCTTTGTGAATCGGGCCCATAGGCTGCAACTCTGCAGTTATGAAGAGAGCCCATGCCTTTAAGGGCTCACAGAAAAAGGAAAATGCCTCTCGGGATTGTTTTTGTGCAGGAAGGTGTCCCTTCATGCACAAAAAGAACCCTGCTTACAACACAGGCAACCTTGCACCATGGTGCAATGGTGCCTGCATTGGCACTAGGGAGCACATTGTGCTCCAGCGCATTATACATAACATTATACAGCACATCCCTGCCCTTTACCTATCATGCAGTGCAGCACAGCAAGGTAAACTTGCTGCGCTGCGTGATTTCTTAATAAATATGCCCCATTGAGCCTCTGCTTCATCTATTTCCGTTTCCCAGTCCGGTAAGGGGACACATTTCACAAAGTCTAACAGAGTGGAAATCCATCACAAAAGATGCCTGGGTTCTGAATATTGTACAGAATGGTTTTTGTCTCAGATTCACCAGCTCTGCACCAAATATTCCATCACAATCATCCAAACAACATTTGCAAATGCTAAGATCAGAAGTGAACATCCTTCTGCAGAAGCATTCAGTGGAGCTCATTCCCCCCAACCAACAAGGCACAGGGATATATTCCTGTTACTTTTTGTGAAAAAGAACTGTTCCAAAAACTAATTCAGAACCATGTTAGATCTGAAGGTCAAGTCAAGTCAAAATAACTTTATTCGGTTCCAAGGACCATAAAAGTTTGACAAACATACATTACACTTTGAAATTTCCGTAGCATATTTGTGCAACAGCATAGATAAATCAATAAAAACGAGCATTTCATAGCATTCAAACAATTAAAAAAGGGATATAATACCTAGTACCAAATACCCCGTAAGACAGACTATGTCGCCAATCATAAAGTTTCATGGTTATATAAAAAATTGTTATATAAAAAGTTGCAACTTGCCTGATCATCTATTGTGACTCATAGCGTTTTCTAATGGCCATTGCAACTTTAATATAATTAGACACTGCAGTGCAAATAACAAAAGTAGCCAAAGAGTACAAGAAATTTAAACCTTCAATATAGGTACAAGGCTGTATTTCCCTCAAAAGTGGGGCTAGAAATTGTCCCCTCAGCTCTTTATATAGGGGGCAGAACAACATAAAGTGCAGAGTGCTCTGAGCGGGCAAGGTGTGAGTTTATCAACCCATCCTGATTGTTTTGGGAATGCCACTAAAAAGTACAAAGAGCGTAAACGAATTCTGGTTAAAAGAAACCGGGTCTGTACATTGGTGGTAAAAGTGTTGCTGAGGGCGCGCCCGTATGTGGATGGGGCGTGACTCCAGTATCGGAGCATCGCCTTTGATCGTCTTTTATGCCTTCAGCGTCTGCGCGTTAAAGAAGATGCACTTTTGTGAGCAAGGGTATGGCAAGACACAATGGTGCGGATTTGTTCCTAATCGCATTATTACCGAGCTGAACAGTCAGAGGTACTGTTTTTCTTTCGCATAAATAGATACAAGTTGAATTGTTCCGATGGCTCCCCGCAGTTCCTTTTCGGTGCCGTTCTGCAATATCGAAAGGGGGCGGAGGGCAGTACCGGGGGCGCTTGCTGTCCGTATTGCTAACATTCCAATGCTGGGAGCAGGAGTACTGGTCACGAGACGGGGCGCGTGAAAAAATCCAAGGTAGCTTTTCTTCTGACCGCCTCTTGGCCCCCGGGAGTCACTAGGTAAACAAGTTGAAACATGCATAACGGAAAGCGCGGGGTCATTTTAATCCTAAAATCATGCAACATAAATTGGAAGGTATTTCAGCAATGTGGTGCATTCCGGTCATTTCAACAGCAAGCCCATGCCAACCAGCACTGTTTAACTAATGTTAAACCAGGGAAAACTCGTGTTTTATTACACCCCCTGCGTCGCAAGGCTGGGTTGACAATGCTGAAGCGGTACGGCGCTTCACAGATGGATGACTGTTTATTAGTTTAGTGTTACCTCAAATGGTTATGTCAGGAGTGAGTCGGGGAAATGCGCATAGGTGACTGTCTGTGCTTCTCACTGTGTGCTTACAAACAGTGGGGTAGCGCCATGACGCCATGATCTGCTTCCTAGCCCATTCATTAGTCCGCTTGCGTTTTATAGGCGGGGAAGCCCGGTAATGGCAGCCCGGGTAATTAAAAAAATATATATATATATGCGGCGCTGCAATAGGCGGGTGCCGCGCCGATGGGGGGGGCGCGGGGATGGCGGCTTGCTGCTATGTGCGTTAAAAGCACGCTGTAAGGGATTAGAAGGCCGCGCAGGAAGGAGGCAGAGCCTGTATGCGGGAGAGAGGCGGCTTGCGGCGCGAGTCTGGTGGAAAACTTTATTGATATTGACAATGAGGCCGTGCCACGGATGTGGTCGCGATCATGTACTGAACATCAATGTCTTAATTTTTCTCTTTTTGTTGCTTTTATGTTGGTGATATCCGGAGGTGCGCTTCGCTGGGAAGGCCGATGCATGGTGTACACGTGTCGTCCGGCGGGTGAAAACGGTCCAAAGACCGTGGAGCAGGTACATCTTGCTAAATGCCGACAACATTTCCCAGCAGCAACGGCCCCAGCGGAAGTGTTCGTGAACGCTATGGAAGGCAGCTCTCCTTAATGGGCGCTGGGACAGGCGCAGATTAGTCCTGAGTGTAATTGCCTGAGTGCGTTCATGGGAAATTGTTTTATAGCTCTATTAAGAGCATAGCTACCTTCTCACCCTTTCCTAAAAACAAAAAAACAAAATAAAATGATAACTCCTCGGTGTTATTAACGGAGTGTTTGTAGGGGGTGTTCTGAGAGTGTTGGTTATGGGAGTCACTTGGGTTGAAGGAAGTTATCTTTGGGCGTTATTCAACACCAACAATAGGTGCTAATTTGATCTAGGTTCTCATATAGCTAGTAAATGAGACAACATATGGTTTTTGTGGGTGGCTGTATTTTTACATAATAAGGGCTAAATTAATACTATTTTGTATATGCATGAGGGAGAGGTTTAATTAAGCGCAGGAGTCTGCCCAGAATACAACTCAATTCTCTATTGAAAGGTATTATTAAGTACCCCTTCCTATTCATGCAACCAGGTAAAGCATTATTCCATTTAACCCTAATATGTCTGCTGTGTGTAGAACTCGCTGGATAGTTGATAGTGCTTTAGGTTCATTCGTTACAGTGAATCTGGGCTTCATGGGCACATATTTGTGGGCATCTTTTATGCCCTGTCAATCAGGAGCTTTAACCTTTATTAGCTATACTCATTCAGTACAGGGCCTGTATGTATACTGGCAGCACCCTTGGTGAAACCAAAATTGGTGCAGCTACGAACTAAAGCCCTACTTAATAACTTCACGTTTTGGTGTCCAGGCGGCCGCATCAGCGCAAAGCATTCGTATGCTTCCAGGACAATTTACCAGCAACAGTTCAAGCACCGCTTCCAGCAAGGGTGGTACAGCCCACACTAGGGCAAGCTTTTCGTGCGCATCTGTGTGCATGCACACGCGCGCTCTCTCTCTCTCAGGCAGCAGTGCTACATGGTGGGAGGGGCCGATGCAGTTCAGACAATATCCGATAATAATTTCATTTGAACCTTTCTAACACACTCCTACTTGATTGCATTATTTCTTAGGATGCTTTTCATGCCAATGGTTGCGCTACTTATTGTCAAATGGAGAAGGTGGCACCTATTGTCAAAACCTACCGGCTTTGGAGCCAGTGACTCACCGAATGCATATATCTTGGGTGATGTAACTAGTGCTCATGTAAAGCGCTCCAAGTTTGCGTTATATATAAACATACAAATCTCTGCAAAGCTACATCAAAAGCAGGTGTGGTTGCTCTCCCCTTCTTGTTAAGGAGAGAAAGGGACAGTAGTGTTGTATGAAGGAGTCTCACTAACTTATCCCCGGGGAGCGTAACGGATAGTTAAACCTGGGCCGCACCATATCACCTGCACACAAGGGTATGGTATATCCTACCTTTGGCGCTTTATAAGCATGATGGACACACAGGTTGCAATAATGGTAAGTCGTGTGATTTGGTTCATTCACGTTAATAGCATAAGGACGGCAGCAATTTTGTCCAGGTCCAGCGGTGCACTCTATCTTGTTTAGCTGCTCGTGGCCATTTAGACTCAGTTGGCTCTTATCTAGGGATTGCTATCCTTGCAACCCTAAAGAGGCATCTTATTAAATTTTAACGCTTCACCTCAATTTTCTTACTTTTCTAGATTAACTTTTGTCATGATTTCCTCCGTTAAAAAAAAAAAAAAAATGAGCAAAGGAAAGTATCCGGCGACACAAAGCCACACTCACAGAGCTGTGTTGGTGGGGTTATTAACACGTCTGTTAATACCGGATGCGTTATTGAAGCTGTCATGTGTTTGTGGCACTCTGTCACTCTGCAGCACTCAGCGCTGGGGAAGTTATCAAGGTTTATCTTACAGCTAAGAGTCAAAACTGAGTACACCCACAGGACGCGGTGTAATGCCTGTATAATGTGTAAGAGTACCTTGATATATTCCATGTGCTTGCCTACAAGAATCTGTCTTAGAGTGTGTGAGGGGTTACAAAGTGTCTTGGGCTCTAATGCAGCCGCATCCACACATTATGGCATTATCGTTGTATGGTATGGCTCCTCAACACCTACGGAAAACCTAGCAGCCCTCACCAGTGGGGAGATTGTGCTGCTTGCGGCCAATATAATATTTAGTTTTCTCTATATGAATGGTTCATCTTCAAGACGTTCCTTGCATATGCAAGCGGACACAAATATAGGTTGTCTGTACATACCTCGCTTCAGCTTCTCTGCAACTGTGTAGCTTTTCCAGTGTTGCTGACGCGCATACGCTCAGTACAAGAAATCGGTACTGGCCTGTAAAGATTGTCGGACCTGTAAAGTACAAGCCAACAGACCCGCAAGACTGGGGTAAGTGAGCAGCTACATTAGTTATTTTTATTGTCAGGGGCGGATTGGTCATTTAACGTTTGTAGCAAGAGCCTTGAGTCCAGTGTATCAGCCATTGGACATTAAGCCCTGTTAAAGTACAGTGCTCAGAGTGTTTGCGGCCGCACAATGCCCAGCCCCTATTTTACAGGGTGCTGTGAGCGGAGCACGGCCGCTTCAGGGCAGTGGCCATAGCAATCGTCCTTATAAATTCGGCCCGCTTAGGACAAGATTGGAAGCTACTTTTTACTATGGCAGTAAAAAAGCTGGGACGTGTCAGTTATTTAGCATGCATAGTTATTAAACGTACATTGCTTAAAAGCGAGACATCATTCTCCAGGGAGTGGCCTTCAATGATGAAATAGGGAGTGGTGCCCCCATAGTTATCACCAGGGGTCTCAGCAAAACCCAGGAGTCAGTGCCTCAGGCTCTCACATAGAGGGTAAGCCGGCCTAGCGTAAGCAAGGCCCGGTTTATAAGCATTAGGCATAACTACAACTAACAGTACCCCATGATGCTGGGTTTTGGGATTTTGGGGATTACACCTGTGTGCAGGTATCCCAATGGCAGTGTTTAATAAAAAAATTAAAAAAAAAAGTGAAGGCAGATGCCCAAATTGGCGGTCACAATAAGGTGTGCTGGATATTCTTCAAATGGGAATATGATAGTTTTCTTAGGTATCCAGCTTCTATCTTGCGGGTGGATACCTCGAGTGGTATGAGCTAGGGGGGGCTCCGGTAAAGGCAATAAGCAAATCCCCCCCCCCCAAAAAAAGCTGAACCAGTCGATCAAAAGAATCTTAGCGGGTTCCACAATGGGCTCTATTCGGCACAGCTTGCTCCAGCCAAAAAAAAACAAAAGGAGTTGGTCCGTCTGGAGAGATGGGGTGCATCTGTCGGCAAAAGGGCAGGACATCTTTATCCAGACTATACTGGGGGCTATTATGGAGCACAGTCAGCGCCAGGGGGAGGGAGGGCGAGTGCGCCAGGGAGCTTCTCACCCTGTGGCGGAGCGCTGACAGATAACAGCAAAGGAGCATGCACAGCAATGGAGGTTCAGCGACTTGATGGACCCCAGGAGGGGGTAGGATGGAAGTGTGCAGAGGGTAGGCGTGGAGGGGACTGACCTGCTGGTGGTCCTGGACTCTACTGCCCTAACCCACAACGAATGGACTGAGTAGAATCTTGGGGAGGCTGCCTGGGTTCAGGTACCCCGGTGGGCCGGTGCGCTATGCGGTGCCCTGGATTTCAAGTAATGCAACTGTTTGCTGTAGCGCGTTGGGCCCTGCTGGCACAATGTGCGGAGCTGAACGGGTCGGCCGAGTCGGCCAAATTCAAGTTAAAGTGTACGGCCAAGCTAAAGTTCAAGTGTAATGTTTGGCCTAATTTCCTTACTGCCTTTGACATGTGGATGTCGCTAAAGTGTGATGCTGTGAATAATGATATATATCCAAGAAGATTACTTTTACTCTCGTAGTGGTTTGTGGTGATTATCTGATTTGATGTGAATAAAAAGTCTACGCCTTGGACAACACAACCTGATTCTGAGAGTTTTTGGGCCCTGCGGGGGCGGAAAGGTGACAGAAGTGGGGGAGGAGTGAGTTACGTTGTGCGCATAGTATAAGAAGACTTCACTTTTTTAGAAGGTTTAAAATGGCTAATAACTAAGAAAAGTTATTGTGCACTACTACTCTTCCATACTCATCGCAGCAGCGTCTATCTGCTTGCGATTCAGGCTGATTGGGGTGGCTTAAATAAACACATTTTTTTAAGCTGTTCCCAAGCAAAGTGGCAAATACATGCGGATTCCAAAGACAAAGTGAAATCACTTACATACTTTAGGCCTGATTAGGATGGCACTCAGACCGCCACTGACAGGCCGTCGGTGGGGATCCGACCGCCATCCAGCACAGCAGTCCGACTGCCGCATTATGATGTGGTCTTCCGACCGCTGTGGTCGAAGGGACTGACCAATGCATCCGACAGGCCCAAGGAGCCCATCAGTCGGATCATAATCTCTACAATAGGGGCAGTGCCTGTAGAGGCACTGCCGTAGGGATTATGATGTTCCTTTCTGACAGCCTTTCCATGGCAGTCCAACCGCCATGGCAAGGGGCGTTGGGGGCCCCTGGCAGGGCCTCTGTGCCCCGTGGGCCTCCGCTATGAGGCCCGGGAGGCACCTGTGGTGTCCCCTCAAACATCCATGTCCCGTTTGCCAGGCACCAGATGGTGCCTGGAAATGGGGCATGGATGTTTCAAAACATCTCCTTTTCCACTGCAACTTGTGCTGCAGCCCTTTTCCAGGCGACAGCACAAGCTGCAATGGAAAAGGGGATGTTTCTGACCGCCTACATGGCGGTAGCATCTTAATTTGGTGGTTGGAACCGCCGACTACATGTCAGTCGGTTTCCAACCCGCTGCGATGGCGGTCGAATGCTCGTCCGACCGCCATCGTAATTAGGCCCTTTGTTTGGATGTTGTGATTCGAAAACTATAAATAACATTGCAATGGATGTCACACAGCATTGAAACAAAATGCAGGTGCCGATCATCGTGTAAAAATGAAGGCTCAATGGAAACCTTCGTCCAGCATCACAGCTTGCTTTCTGCTGCCTCACTTGGAAATTGCAACAAGTGTTGCCGATACTACAGCACATGCTTTGTGAAGGCAACTGAATGGAGCTGAAATGAAACACCGGCAGCATCTGACTTTTAAAAAGGTGCTTTACTGTTTTAATAGTTACTTTATAATGATTAAGGCTCCCTGTTTTCCGTTTTTACGGATTTTTACAGATAAATACAGACAGAAAACAATGTGTTTGCTGTCTGCATTTATTTTTAAAGGTGGATAAATACAGAAAATTGTGCTCCTTTAAGTGAACCTCTGTGCTGTCTTTCATGAATTATAGCCCAACAGCTGAGCAGATGGACAGCATGGAAAATGAAAAAAACAGGATGACATTTCTTTAAATAATGGCATATGTCAACATACATTTGTGGTATAATGCTAATATTTACCAGTGGATGTACTGTTATGTAATATTTCGTAGCTTAAATAGCGAAAACACGAGAGGCATCAAATTATAAGTGTGCATTGATCAGTTAAATAAATATGGAAATGTACAGTTTTACAACTTCATTTTTAGGCAACACAAAATAAATATGGATAAATACAGATAAAATGGCCCAAAAATAAATATGGATAAATACAGATGGAAATGTTAAAAAAATAAATACCATAAAACCGGGAGCCCTAATAATGATGTAACCCTGTGGAACAGTGAAACAGACATCTGGGGCTTCCAGTCTCCCGCGGATTTGCTTCAGCTGGCCTTGCTGAAATCTGGGGTCAAAGCAACAAGACAGGGGTCGCAAGGTGAAGACCAGATGTCGCACGTGTGACCTCTGGCGGCCCATAAATGATGTCTGTGTCCACTAGAGGAATTCCAGTTGTGGAAATATGCCAAGCATCTATGTGGAGATCAGTTCACACTTTTACCAAACACTATTGTTTGGACTCAGATGCATGAACAGATACTCAAGTAAGACAGGCTTCCCATAGGAATCTATTTGCTTCCTTTTCTCTGTCAGTCGTCTCTTTTCTATTTTACCGCAGTTTGTAGAAATGAGCATGCTACTCTATTCATTGCTTATGATTATCAATTGAGATCACCTGACAGAGAAGGAATGGTTTCTTACCTGTAAGGATTACCGATAAGAAACCATTTCATCTCTCCTAAGAGGGCCTAACAAGGGCTCTGACAGTACAAATCTATACCCACGATTTGTCAGAGGGGGTAACCAGCACCAAAACATTTGCCTACTATAGTAATCTATGAGATTACATGTAAAAAAATACCGATTTGTAGGTTTTAACTCAGAGTAATAGCAATCTACCCTTACATGCCTATGCCTATTGACTTTAATATATGCTTTTCACAATCAATATGTCAGGCCTACTGCTAAGTAACTTCTCATAATAAAATCTGGGATATAGCCTTTATTATTGTCATGTCAACATAACCAATTCAAACCCATTGTAATGAGTGTAAAATGAAAGTACAAATACATACAAAATTACAGGTGGCAAAGCAAAATACTTTCTCTCCTAAGAGAACCTAACAAGAAATATTGTGGTGCATATTTATCCCCTCAGTTTGTTCGGGTGGATCACCAACACCAAAACCCTTGTTTACTACAGCAATCTGTGCGGTTCCATGAAATAAAATTCCTGTCTACCGGCTTTAGCACTGAGTATTAACAATCCCTCCTCAAATTCTCAAACGCCTATTGCTTTTTAACACTTGCTTTTCCCAATGAACTGATAAAGCCTATTGTAGCTGAAATTTCATTTCATTTAGAGGGGTGCATTATAATTACGCATGTAGAGCGCAGCCGCATATAATGCTTTGTCATTTTAACATGAAGTGTAATAACATAAAACGTGATGCATTTGGGTCATTGAATAGTAAACGTGAAGAGTTAATGTAGAAAGTTGATGTAACTAGCAGAAAACACTAACATGAAGAATTGTGTTGTGCAACTGACAATCATTCATTATTAAATGTGTTTATTAATCGTGTCATTTCACATGTAGGTAGGAAAATTAACTGAACGTGCCTATTTTCTATGCAATATCATAAATAAGGCTTCCAGTTTTCCGTTTTTACTGATTTTTACAGATAAATACAGACATAAAACAATCTATTTCTTGTCTTTATTTTTAAAAGTAGAAAAATACAGAGAATTGTGCTTGTTGAGAGTGACACTCCTTGTTGTCCTTCATGAACTCCAGACCAACTGCTCAGCAGATAGACACCATGGGGATTTAAAAACAGGATGAAATTCCCTTAAATACAGGCATAAGTATTTGTGTATAATGCTAACATTTACCTGTCGGAGTAGTGTTTTATTATATTTGGCTGCTTAATTTGCTAAAATGCGACAGGCATCAAAGTATGAGTGCATGTTTATCAGTTAAATAAAGGTGGAAATATACCATTTTACGACTCCATTTATTCTCAAAACATAAAATAAATATGGATAAATACCATTAAAATGGCCAGAAAATAAATATGGATAAATACAGATGGAAATGTTAAAAAAACAAATACCGTGAAACCGGGAGCCCTAATCATAAAGTTCATACTCCATTTCTCTTATGTTAGATGAATCTTGTAGGCCTGAAGTGCATTTCCCTGGAAGCTCTTGCTTTAGAATTAACAGTTTAAATTTCATGTGTGCTGAGGATTTCATTATTTCTCACGTTTGAGTTGCAGGTGGAAGAAACACCCTTGTTAGTTAGAATAATGTCTTTGTTTTAGTAGTCAGGCAAGGAGAGAAGAGGATATATCGTGAGCTAAGGCCGATAAGGAGAACTGTTGTATTTTCACACCGGAGAAGGTGTCAACATGTTACTGTTCAGGAACAGTGCTGTCCCGTGGAAAAGTACTCATGAGATAATGGTCGGAGAGGATGGCGTGACCCGCAAGGACTCTTGGGAAGATACCTGTGATATTGGGACGTTGCAAGTAGGGAAAGTAGCCCACTTCTTCTCTACCTTTGGAGAGAGAGCACCCCAGAACAAGCTCTGTCTCCATAACTTTATGCTATTTGACCCATCGATAGTGGAGAGACTTCTTAGGAAGACTCCACTTGCTGACACCTTCTTATTTCTTTCCCCGAGGATGCTTAAGTAGGGATGTCACCTTAGCGCTAGTGTAGGGATAGATTGATGCTTTACATTCATCATCCCTCAATGCAGGGAAATTTGGCCTCATGCTTTTTGATCCTCTGCTTCCTATTTCTTGAGTTAATTGTTTTATGCATATTGCACCGACTCAAATTTTTTCGCAGATTTGGCTTTATGTGGATTCCAATGTATTTCTACACTCATTTTGATGTGTCTCTATGTCCAGTTATTTTTGGCTTTGTAATAAAGTAACTAACTCTGCGTAGTGGTCTGTGGTTACTATGGGGTCGATTCCGAATCGGGCCGGAAATCTCTCCGACCGAGCCGGACCCGGAGAGATTTCCGACCGAATCGGACCCGTGCAGTCCGACCGAACGAGTCCGATGCATTCGTATGCCACCGGACACGAGTCGGTCGGACTCCCATTGAACTCAATGGGAGCCGGTCGTACAACGCGTACGCGGGCTCCCATTGCCTCAATGGGTGCGAGGCGGACAAGGGCGCCCCCTACAGCGAGTACGCCGCGAGCGCTCCGCGGCGTACACGCACAGGTAGGGGGACCCATGGGTCCCCCTGTGTGCGCCTCGCGCGGTACGCGTACAGGGGGTCCGACACGGACCCCCAAAGTACGGCTCCGACAGCGAGTTCGAGTCGGACGGCGCGAGTCGGTCGGAGCGGTCGAGGTGCGCATCGTACTTACCCGGCCGGAAAACGTCTCCATTGCGCGGTGCGAATCGGGTCCGAGCGAGTCGGTCGGAGCGGTACGATCCGGGTACGAGTCGGTCGGAGCGGTCGGGTCGCCCGGACGAGTCGGTCGGCGGACTCGCATCGTACTCGCTCGGCCGGACCCGCGTACGATTCGGTCGGGAAAAAGGGCTCCGAATCGGATCCGGTAAAGCCGAATCCTATTCGGAGCCCTACCGGCCGAGATCGGAATCGGCCCCTATGTGTCCAGAGAAATTCCCAATGAATTGATTGGTAATGTTAACGATTTTCTCCCCTCTATGGTTACATGCTGCTAAAAAGAACCATCGGATTGAAGCTCTAGAACAGATCTAGAATACTCTTTAACACTCACCATACACTTTACTCAACACTGGTCTAAACAAGTGCATTTTAACTGTCAACCATCATGCATACAGTTATAAAAATACAAATATGTAGAAAAATAGAGCTTGAAAAACAATATACAACCCTTGTTAGCAGGGAATCATCACAGTGAAAACACCCCGGGTTTGTCACCGTGGGTGGCCATCCACAAAACCCTTTACTGCTACAGTAATCTGTGAGATCACATGTAACAAAATACCTGTCTATAGACTGTGATACAATGTAATAACAACTAATCTTACGAGGAGAACATGGCAGCTTGCTGAGGAGCAGGTCGAGAGTCTGTCTGCGAGGTGGCATGGGTTCAGGGAAGCAGAGCACTGTTGAACAATGTCCATGTGGGGGCTTTTAGGGTGAGAGGAGCAACAAGGAGGTAGAATAGGGAGGGAGGGAGGAGACCATCCTACCTGATCCCATGTTGAAAGAGCTTGGGAGCTGATTGCTTACAGCCCATGAATTGAGGCAGGGTTGTGCGGCAACACAGCATGTCTTCATGAGGGCCAATCCAGGCAGTGGCTGCATGCATCAACAGCTTCGAGGAGCAAGAGGCTGGAAATGAGAATGATGGCAGGCACGCCTATTGGCAGGTGAACCGCCTGCGGTATCTGGCTGCCCTGGGCATTTGAGAGGAGAGTGGAGAAAAAGAACAATCAAATGCGGATCTGGTAAAAAAGGTAGGGCAGAGCAAATATAGATGTGGTGGTGCTCGGGATAGTGAGATGTTGGGAGTGAAGATAAGGATTCACCAGGAGGCTTATCTATACAGCTTAAGGTCTGGGAAGTTTTACGAGCTAAGTAAACATCAAGGGCTGCAAGGTAGCTAGTAAAAAAGACATAACACAGAAACAGAAGAAGAGGGTAAGTAGTTCTCAGATCAAGATAACACCATCCATAAGATCCTTTTTAAAGTAGATGCAGAGTTTAAGAAGGGTAAAGGAGATAACCAAAGAAGATAACACTAGGGAAGAAATGGCCGAAAAGTTTGCGGAGGGGAGGGATGGTATCAGTACTGTAGGTCTAGTGTTAGAAGTCACACCAAAGGTTGAGCAACGCATAGGAGGACAAATCTCCATGGGCCCAAAGGAGAGGGAGGTACATAGGAAGAAATGCATGGTACTACCTTAATAAAAAACAAAGACACATAGATTTGCTGTGCTTTAAAGAGTTGAGGGGATGGATATCTAGGATTGTCAGAGTCGTCAGGAACTTCGAGCGAAGGTGTATGTCAAAATCATTTAGTCGACATGGGGAGTGCATTGAGCCTGGAATTCAAAAAATGTTGCAGATTATTTCCTTATAAATGAGGAAGAGTTTTGAAATCTCAGTGGCCAATCAGAAAGGTATACAAGAAACCTGCGGGGAACTAGAGAAGAAACTGGATAATTTGTCTATGTAAAATGAGGCATTAGTAGGACGACTGAAACAAACATTCAGAAATTTGGGTGATGAAATAAAAGAACTTGAGAGCTTGGTTGGATGGGATGGAGAGATTAGGAAATAGAGCAAGAAGGAATAACATAAGAATTTTGAATATAGTATAGGGGGCTAATGGAGATTACTTGAAGGTGTTTGTAGTTAACCTGTTCAAGAGTACAGTAGTAACAAACAACATAGATATTGACCTAATGCATGCAATTCAGAGTCCACCAAGATCCTTTCAAACTGAGTCTGAGCTAAAAAAAAAAAGGGAGGATTTTGGTCAACTTTTTATAATAAAGAGTGAAGGTGCAGATTGTGGCTGCAGGTCTCACAGGGAAGTCACT
This sequence comes from Calotriton arnoldi, assembly GCA_963921515.1. Taxonomy (NCBI): domain Eukaryota; kingdom Metazoa; phylum Chordata; class Amphibia; order Caudata; family Salamandridae; genus Calotriton; species Calotriton arnoldi. The sequence goes on along the minus strand of CAWUFW010002456.1, from coordinate 1,084,355 downwards.
TCAGGTGAAGGGGATACACTATAGCATACACTCCTATCCTAGATATGGGATAGGCAATGAGAGTTGGGGAAGCAGATGGATGAGCTGAAGGAGATGGTGTCAACAACACAAATGAAGTTCCCAGTGCTGTTGAAAGTCATGTGTAAGAATGAGATGCATAATTTTAGAGATGCGGATGAGGTGGACCTGTTTATTTTAAAAGTAAAAGCTGAAATGAGAGATTAGGGGATCCTCTGGGGGATAGGATATATAGTCTGAAAAAACCCCACAGGCAAGATGCAAATTTGACGTTTCAGAGATTGTCAAGAGGAGTGGGGGAAGGGTTTCCCATGGTGGGAGGGCACTGGGTGAGGTTTGGGTGCAGGTCACATGGGATGGGGAGCATGAGGGACACAGAAAAAAAGTCTTTAGTGCATCTTGGCGAGTTAGGGCACATCTAGGTCTAGATAACTGGGTGAGACAAATAAGAAAACCCAGTTACGGGGGTGAGGGGAAGACGTCAGACCAAGTAATATCCTAGCTAACATGGAATGTACATGGCTTAAGGTACGGACAAAACAACAGTTAGTGGTACAGTATCTTGGAGATCATGGAGCTGCTATTATGAAACTGTAGGAAAGACATTTTTTGAAAAAAGAAATTCTGACACTTTTCAGGAAAGAGGGGAGGGTCATGCAAGTAGGTACCAAAGATCAGATGTGCTGTACTGAAGAAGTGGTGATTTTGGTGAGGCGGCATTCAAGTGTGGAGAAGTTGGACAGTAGGGTAGATGATTAAGGGAGATGGATGATAGCACATGTTAAGATACAGCAAAGAATTGTTGTATGTGTTGGTTTCTATGTACCGAACATATGTGATCTAGAGTCATTGAGGGAGGTATCTTTAAGCTTCTAGGATTATAACTGTCCGATAGTTATTGGAGGGGATTTTAATGTCCTGCTGGATAATGGATTGGATAGATCTACGGCTCATGCACAGCTGATTTCACCAAAACCACATGTCTTTTTGACTTTTATGTTGGAAGAACTGGGTCAGAGAGCAGAAAGAAGGTAGACTATGGATGGACGACTGCTGCATATGGGACAGGGAGTTCAGGCTTCGATGAATAGGTCTTGTGCCTCCTTTAATGTAAATATAGGTTTGGCAAAGGTCAAGGTAGCATTGGATGCATGCAAAGCATTTCTGAGAGGGCAAATTATTAGCCTAAATCACCATCAAAATAGGAAGAGAAAGGCAGAGGTGTACATTAAGGAGAAGAAGATTGGGAATTCTATAAGGGTATTGGAGAATGGCAATCTGGAGTGGTGTACATGAAGGTATTGGCAAAGTCTTTTTGATGTCTTCGGGAATTTGTATCAGCTCCATTAAATGTAATCACATTTTTGTTATAAAACCCTGTTATCAGTTTGCAGGTGCGTATGCTGCCCTATTTATTATGTTGTTTTTTCTAAGACTTCATGTCTTAAATTAAATGAATTTACTGCTCAGAATAAATACATTATTTCATTCAGTTAACAAAGCAAAACATTACATTTATGCAAGCATTTTGGAAACAGTTAACACACTGCATTTATCCATCTGCATATTATATGCACTCTCTTTGTATAGTTTGTCGGTTTCTGAGCTGATAGATGGAATCCTTTGAAAAACTCAAATTTCTTTATAGGTCTGGCTTGAAAGCACACCTGTCCCCAGACATTATGTTATCAACCTAAAAAAGGGCTCTAGGAATGACTAGCCAGAGATGGGATTTGGCTCCCACACATGGTGTTACGCAGGAGTACACGTTTTGATTCAACAGTAGTTGTGTGCTTCCTCAAAAAAAGTGCCTGTCCTCAATGACACTGCGTTCATTTTGTTTATCTATATAGCTGCCTGAGCTTGAACTTTCAGGGCCAAGGGGCACACACAGAATTGCAATGCTATTAGATTGTCTTAGATGCTTAGATAATTTAAGGTGTTAACAAGCGGTTTAAGTAGGCTAGCCCACTTCCTCATGCTGTAGTGGGGGAAGGCAACATGTGAATGACACAACAACAGACCAATGGATGAAGAGAGGTAGCTGAAAGTCCCTATAAGTAGGTATAATATCCATAAATGTTTTGTAAAATCAAAAGGTTGTGGCTAACGTCAGACTTAATATGGATGGAGTGCTTCTTAGAGTGATTAAAAGTGGCTTTGATTGATTCACGCACTTATCGCTTTTTGCATTGTCTAACTCCAGTTGAGAGTTACTGGTGTGCTGTGTGATGTTTACAACAGTATAAAGTCTCATACTCCCTTCTCACCCATCACCACAAAATAGCTTCATAGTGAGAACAGTCCCAACAATATGGGAAAGAATCGCCCATACATTCTTAATCAAGCATTTGCGAAGTCAACTTGTTTTACTTTTGCCATTGCTAGCTGATCTATTGCCTTTGTCAATGCTTTTTTTTTTTTTGGTGCCTAAATGCACAGCTTATATAAATTTGAGAAGACACATGGTTAGAGAACTGCAGAAAGAATACAAATAGTAAATAAAATACTGGTTACACCAGTCCTAAAATTGCACTTTATTTGGCCATCTCAGCTTATAAAATTCTGCAACCAGATTGAGAAACACGTTATTCCTTTGATGGATGGACTGAAACAATTTGTTGGGAATTATATACTGAGGACACTGTAATTTTCTTTCTTCTGAAAGGTTAAAGAATAAACATCCCTTTGTCTTCTCTACCTGAAAACAAAGGGACATTTGCAGGTACATGGCATGCCTTTTTACATACACTTGAGGACGGGTTCCTCCCTTAATACTGCCCTCAAGAGTCAATCAGCCAATCAGTATTTGAAAAAGTCATGTTAACTAACTAAGGTGTGGAGCTGGACTCATCACCAGTACCAAAAGAGTGTAGTCACTAGGGGCCAGCACCACTGTGCAATGCATAACATCTAGTTATGTGTTCCAAAGCGGTGTTGTCCATCTTTCAGTGATGCTTTATGAAATAGATGACCTAGTGGATCAGAGAAAGGCACAAGATGGCCAGTGCCACCTTTGAATGCATAATTTCTAGCTATGCACTCCAAAGAGGCTCTGGCCATTTTGTACATTGCTGCAATACACTAGGCTGTCATTTTGTAGAGCACCATTGACACCAATTTATTTATATCATTGTTAGAAATGGGGTTTCTGGTTGGCTAGGGATTACAGCTAAGTCAGGCAGAAACCACCACTCTAGTCAGGGTAAGGGAGTTACACACCCAAGATAACCCCTGCTCACCCCCTTGGTAGCTTTGCAGAGCAGTCAGGATTATCCCAGAGGCAATGTGTAAAGCATTTGCGCAACACACACACATCAGTGACACCCTAGGCACACCACAAAAAGAGACTCCACACAGTGGTATATAAAAATATCACTTGTATTATATGACACATTAGACCACAATCACATAAATTACTGCGCCACTAGGCACGTGTCATCAAAAATGTGTATAAGAAATTTAGACCACAAATCACATACATCATCTTGCCCACAAGGCAATTGTCGTGACATCACATAGACCATAAATCACTTTGTCATGGTGCCACTAGGCACTTGTCACCAAAAATGCATATATCAGAAGATCACTTTAGGCGGTAATCTCATAGATCACGGTGCCACTAGACACATATTCCGAACACAATTGGTGCTATAAATAATAAATTAATGCACACATTGGCTTAGATCATTCATTCTCAGCAGACCTAGATTCACACAACTACATTGACCACTTGAAATACAGCAATAACATCAGATGGACCAACAGATATTCAGATACTCATGTGCACAGATTCTGAATTGAGCATCTGTGCCAGAATAGAACCTTGGCTGTGTATTACCTAGGTGTCCAGGTCCTGCAATACTTGGACTCCCTTAGACCTGCTCTCTGACAGGTCAAGGCCCTCGTGAACCCAGCTCTTGCCTGTGCCTGAGGCTCCCACTTCTGCTTCAGCCTCATTATTTCCCTCCTTCTCCAGCTCTTCTGGGCCTGTTTCTCTCACTCAGTCTGTGTGCTCTTCCTTCTCACTTTGTCGTTCTGTTCACTCTGCCCCATTTTCCCCTCACTTTACTCTCTCTTTCACACTTTTGCCAATTTTGAATTCTGCACTCCGTGCTCCATTTGCCCGTTTTCTCACTACACTCTTCCTCTCTCAGGCCATCTCTGTACTTTTTCTCATTTCTGTCACTTCTTCTGCCCTACATTTTCCTCCTTTGCCTGTGCCTTTTTCCCTTTTGTTGCCTTTTATTCCTGCCTCCCATGTCCCTCCCTCCTCCCCATGCTCCTTTCCATGTCGTCGCTCCTTTCAAGTGCTCCTGCTAAGCCGCACCCACCATTTTCTGCACTCCTCCCTCCTCCCAGGACCTACTTAATGGCGGTCGCAATGTAGACCAGCTATCAAGCAGGCGCCCAGGCTCTGCCCTCTTTGGACTCACCTGGACCTTTCAAGGCCCTCTCTGACCCGGCTCCTGCCTGCACCTGAGGGTCCCACCTCTACTCCAGCCTCATACTTTCTCTCCTTTTCTAGCTCTTCTGGGCACTCTTTGCCTGTTTCTCTCACTCACTGTGTGCACTCTTCCTTCTCACTTTGTTCTTTCTTTTCAATCTGCTCAATTTTCCCCTCATTGCATTCTCTCTTTTACACTTCCACCTGTTTTAAACTCTGCTCATATTTGCCCATTTCCTCACTTCACTCTTCGTGTCTCCGTATTCTCTCTTTAACACTTTTGCACAGTTTTTAACTCTGCACTCCATGTCATTTTTACCTGCTTCTTCCCATTCCTTCACTCTTGTCCCACTCTCCCACTAAGCCTTGCCCCCTGCCCTCTTCCCCCTCCCAGGACCTAGTTCATAGCAGACGCAGTGCAGACACTCTGCTTGTGCACCAAAGGTGCACCAGGGGGCAAGTCTGTCTGCCCCCGTCCACACCTGGACAATGCACTGCACCACAAATCTTGGCCCTTCTTCCCCTCCTGCGCTATTCAGTTGCAATCCCTGCTACCAGAACCCAGGGCACTCATCCTCTCACTGCTGCCATACCACACTACACAGAGGGAGTCTTTGCATTCACCCAATGGCTCCTCATCTGTAACACCGCAGCCCAGAGCATCTCTTCCTCATGGAAACATGACTGACGACTGAGTAGGCTCCTTACATCACCACAGCTATCCCAGGAGGGTACAAAAACGCACATGAGAGCTGAGAAATCAAACCAGGAGGAGGAATAGTAAATTCAAACAATACTTCAACTGCACTACAACCACAAAGACTGCAACCATCTAGTTGGAACTCCTACATTCCAAGCTTACAGTTTCAGCAACATTCACCCTAAGTGGAACCATTGTCTACCGAACATTGGGATCACAAGCCACTTTTGGCAACAACATAGCCAACTTCATCGCCCCACTCACCATCGACTTCAACAACTACATCCCACTAGACAATTTCAACTTCCACTTTAAGAGATAAGACCGACACCTACACCACTGCATTCCTTGAGAGCGTAGAAAACCTGGAACTGACACCACAAGTTATCAGACAGACACACTTTACCAGACACATCTCGACCCTATCTAAATAAGATAAACCCTACCAACAACTTCAACAGCAACATCAAATATCTTGGCAAATGGATTATAACATGTGCCGACTCCCTGGTACCTAGTAAACACAGCACACTGAGGAGGTCATGGAAAAAGGCCAGCTGGTACACAGAGGAACTCCGTGCAACAAAACAACACTGCAAACAACTTGAAGGAAGATGGAGAGTGAACCACCTTGAAAATGACAATGAGACAAACAAAGCTGCGCTAGGACACTACCATCAAGAATTAAACAATACAAGAAAAAGGCTGTAGCATAACGCATAGGCAACAACTCCAACAGCGGCAAAGAAATCTTCGCAATTGACTTCACCTCACCAGTTTCCACCACAAAAAGCATCACCCCCTCACAAGAACTATGCAACAAAATCTCTGAATTTTTCAACAACAAAATCAAAGCCATCTGTAACAACTTCAATCCCCAACCAAAACCCTGCACCCTCACCTTTAGCCTACCCATAATCACCCACAGAAAAAACTTGAGTTCCTGGGAATCATTCCAAGTGGAAGAAACAGCTAACATCATGAGGACCATCTACTCCAGACAACCAATGGACTCCTGCCTCCACCACATCTTCAATTAGGGCTCTGTCCCCACTTGGAAAGTCCTTGCCGGCATCCTGAACAAATCCTTCCTCTCAGAGATGTTCCCAGATGCATGGAAACACTAAAGAAAGCTTCGGCAGACCCCATTCAACTGGTAAACTACCGCCCTATGTCCCTTCTACCATTCCAAGGTAATGGAGAAAGCCATCAACGAAGAACTCGCTCAACACCTCAATGCAAACCGGCTCCTTGACACCACACAATCAGGTTTTCGGCCCAACCACAGCACTGAGACTGCCCTCATGACAGCCACAGACATCATCAGGTGATCCTCGACCGTGGAGATGCAACAGCTCTCATAAGACACAACCTCTCAGCGGCCCTTAATACATTCTCCACCATGATCAGAAGACTACATGAAATTGGCGTCCAAGGACCTGCCCTCAACTAGATCTGCTCCTGCCTTACAGGAGAGCTCAAAAAATCAACCGCCACCCTACACGTTGAGGCCAAGACCCTCATATGTGGAGTTCCCCAAGGATCATTCATCTCTCAGTCCAAAGTTATTCAACATATACATGGTCCACTGGAGGATCTCTTCACACAACATCAACATACTCTCCTACACAGATGACACGAAACTGATACACTTTCTGTTGGAAAAGACAGCCACTACAAAAATCAACAAATATTGAATAAAAAATAGTGAGTATATCGGCATGTCAAAAATATTGACAGAAATATCAAAGGTAAAAATATCTTTTAAATTGTAGTTATTAATATTGTTGTAAAAATATCGATTTAAAGAAAATATTGTTGTGAGTAATATTGTTTACAAGTGTTATTTTGCATGTAATTTATTGTAGGTGTGTTTTGCTGTATATGTGTATTCATTTTTTTAAATTTGCTTTTTTGAAAGATAATTCATTAATTAAGAAATTGTTGAAATTTGTCTTTTTAGTTGTATGAATGTATAAAATAATGGATTTACATTTTTTTTTAGCAGTGGGATGTTAGGTATTTGGGGTTAAGGGTAGGGAGATTCTTAAAAAAATGTATATTTTAAAGTACATTTAATGTTAAATATGTTAATGATGTCCAAATTAATATAGTAAAATTCATAAATTATTTTACAATAATACTGTTTATAAAAATTATTTATAATCAATTTTTATATATATGAACTATAACACATTTTAAAATATTATTTTATTGTAAATATTACAACAAATATTTTAATTAAAAACATCTAAAATTAAACAAAATATAATATTTAAATTTAAAAAGTACAGTATTTTTAAAATGTGTAAAATAAATAAATCTCTGTAATAAAATTATTATAATTTTATATATTTTACAAAATTTGTGTTTCAATCCATAATGTCATTGTCATTTTCTTCTTACATTAATATTTTAAAGAGCTGGTGTTATATATATTTCTTTTATTTTTTTATTGTTAATTTTGGATTAAGATTTTATTTTTTTATTTTATTGTTCCAAGTTTAGGGATGGTAGTAAATCATTTTAAAAAACTACATTAATTAATAATAGTGTTAACACATATTTTATATTTTAATGTTTAAATATGAATATATAGGTTTGCAGTTTTGGTTAGGGTGTTTTTTTTACTAAATGTTAGTTTGCTTTATATATCCTCAAGTTTGTGTATAGAGTAATGATTGTGTATATAAAGGGCCTGATTCACAAAGGTCCTCTGCACTCTTGATGGAGGCCTCACAGTCATGGGGAAGTCTCTGCACTCGGGGTGGAATCTCCACAATGAGAATTTTCCATTGCGAAGATTCCACCTCGAGTGCAGAGACTCTCCCACGACTGCAGGGACTCCACCACGAGTGTGGAGGCCCTTTGTGAATCAGGCCCAAATTTTTTAATTTGTAGAATCTTGCATAAAATGTTTTAGATTGTAGTGAAAAAAGTACATTTGACCTCTTAGGGCCTTATTACGATATTGGTGGGCCCACCATCAAAAGGCCATCGGTAGCAGGTAGGCCCACCAGCATACATAGAAGCGGTCCAACCGCCGGATTATGATCGGACTGATCGCTGCCTTTCTGATGGGCTAGGGAGCCCCTTGGTGTAGCGGTGGGACCGTAATCCCTACAATTGGGGCGGTGTCTGCTCAGGTACCGCAGTAGGGATTACAATGGCCCTCTTCCCTCTGCCTTTACATGGTGGTCAAACTGCCATGTAAAGGCAGACAAAATTGGACTTTGCGGGCCCCTAGCAGGGCCCCGTCCCCCGTTGGCCTCTGCTGTGGGGCCAGGGGGGCACATGTTGTGCCCCCCAAACATCCATGCACTACGTGCCTGGCACAAGGTGCATGGATGTTTGAAACCTGCTCTTTTGAATTGTGGCTTGTGCTGTGGCCCTTTTCTGGGCCTGCATGGTGGTCACATTGTAAGTGGGCAGGTGTAACCTCCGACATGTAGTCGGTTAGACACCTGTCTGATACGGTGGCGATCGTACGCTCGTCCGACCGCCATCGTAATGAGGCCCTAAGTGTCCAACACCTTCCCCAAATGGTTTTAGATTGGATTGGGGATAGTACATTTTGCCCCTTTGGTATTCAACACCTTCCACCAACTAGGTTAGATTAGAGTGGGAATAGTAAACATCACCCCTTTAGTGTCTAACATCTTCCTCAAATTGGTATAGATTCGAGTGGGAATAGTAAATGTAACCCCTCTAGTGTCCAATTCTTTCCCCAAATTGTTTTAGATTGTAGTGGGAATAGTAAATGCCACTTCTTTAGTGGCAAACACTTTCCCCAAATCGTTTGAGATTGGATTGTGAACAGTAAATGTCACCTCTTTAGTTTACAGTACTTTCCACATATTGGTTTTAATTGTAGTGGAAACAGGAGCCCTTCAGCCAGTCGGAGCCCGGCCCGTAATCCCAAAGGACGGTCTTCCTGCCCTTGGGATTATGATGCACAGTCTCCGGCAAGGTTGCCATGTCAGCCTTACCGACATGGAAACCCTGTCGGAAAGAGTGTTTGCACGGCCTCTGGTTGGGGGCCGAGGGGGTACCTACGGTGCACCCTTATTAATCCCTGCACCACGTGACAGGCACCTTGAGGTGCCTGCCACAGGGTGCAGGGATTTACACCACTTCCCATTTCCCTATGGAAGCATGTTTTACAGCCGGTTTACAGCCGTAACACATGCACCCATAGGGAAATGTTGGAATGCGTCCGAACAGTGTTCAGTCGCATCCAAATCAGGCGGTCGGGACCACCGACCGGAAGTCTGTCGGTCCCGTTTACAAGATGGGGTCGGGCGGACATCATAATCGGCCCCTTAGTGTCCAACACTTTCCCCAAATTGGTTTAAATTGGAGTGGGAATAGTAAATGTTACCCTTTTAGTGTTCAGCACCTTTATCAAATTGGTATAGATTGACGTGGGAATAGTAAATGTCACCACTTTAGTGTCCAACACCTTCCCTATATGGGTATAGATTGGAGTGGTAATAGTAAATGTCCCCTTTAGTGGCCAACACTTTTTAAAAAATGGTTCATGTTGGTGCATGATTATTAAATTATACAATTTTAGTTTGAAATCCTTTGTTTGAATTGTATTAGCTTGTAGGAGAAATACTTTGTGTTATTTAATTAGCATTGTTGGTGTTTAAAAATATAATAAAATCAGTGAGTGCATGTTTGTAATAAATAATATTATTAATTACATATTTGTATATGATAAAGATGTAACGCATTTTTCCAAATTTATTTGTTTTCAAAGTTTATTTTATTTATAGTTTTACATTTTTAAATATACAAATTTCAAATTAAAAGTAAATATTTATATATAGATAAATACATAAAACATGTTAATAAATTTTTAATAGTGCACGAAAAATGTAAATTTAAAGTGCATTCAATGTTGTACATTTTTAAATGTTTTCTAAATTGCTTTATACACATATTTTACATGTTTTATACAAATATTTTCAACATTCATCTTAACATTCCATTTTTTTTAGTCTATATTAAATTATTGAATATATATTTTTTATTATTAATTTGCACTTTACATTTTTTTACTTTTTTATATGATTTTTTGACATGTTTTAAATACTTAAATTTGTTTTAACATTTTGAATACAGTCGATCAACATTTCTACTTTTTTTCTCATTCATTTCAATGGGGACATAGGCTTTTTTTACTTTCATTTAGCAGCCATTTTCTTATACCATTACCTCCCATTTCGCAGCCTATCTGTGTAATTTTTTGTCTATTTTCCGGGATCCAGGTCGCGGTAATGTGCTGCTGTTCATTGGAACAGGTAAGTCCTTTTTAAAGGTTTTTTTGTACGTTTTGAGGCTGGGGTTGTAAGGGGGAGGTCTAGATGTTAACTATAGGGTTGTTTATGGGTTTTCTGCACATTTAGGGCCTGATTACGATATCAGTCAGAAAGACTCTGAAAAGTATTTGGATTTTCCTAAACCGTGTTGGAACCTATGTTTCCGACCGAGTCAGAAACATTTCCAACTGACCGATTATGATGGAAAGGTAACCGTTCGGTCATTCCGAATCGGTTCTGACAGGCATTCGGAAACTCTGAGTCGATCGAAGCCGAATCGTACAGCTCTACGGACCGCGTTTCTGACCAACGTATTACGATGGTGGATTCGGACAGCCTTTCCAACTCGAACCGTCCGACATGAAACGGCTGTTGGAAACTGACTTTGGGGGCCCCTAGCAGGCCCCCCTTCATCCTGAGGCCTCCGGTTGGGGGCCGTGGGGGTACCCAAGGGACCCCCTGTAGAACCATGCACAGTGTGACAGGCACCATGGGGTGCCCGCCACAGGGTGCAAGGTTTTCTGAAACAACCCCTTTTTTCAATGGGAGCCTTTGTTGTCGGTCAGAACACACGCTCCTATTGAAGTCAATGGGAGACTTTCCGAACGATGTTCGGAAGCATCATAATTGGTCGGTCGGAACTTCCGACCGCGAGTCGGTCGAAACAGATTCTGACAAGGAGTCGGGTGGTTTAGTTTCCGACTGACATCGTAATCAGGTCCTTAGCTGTGTTTTTTACTAGTGTATCGTTTGGGGTTTTTGTACACTGTTTAATGATGTTTCGTTATGTTACATTGGCCCTAAATATGATGTCGGATGGACTTGCATCTGCCCGACACTGTTGCGGATTGGCACTACCCAACTATAGGTCGGCTGTTCCGAAAGCACATTTTGGATGCCACCACATCCATTTTTCAATGGTAGCTTGTGCAGGGGGCAGAAAAGGCCCTCAGAACAAGCCACAATTGAAAAATTGATGTTTTTAAACATTCCTGCACCGTGTGGCCTGCACCATGCAATGCCTAGCACAAAGTGCAGGGATGTTTATGGGAGCACCCTAGGTGCCCCTCAGGCACCATAGTGGAGGGCTAGGGGGAAGGAGGCCCTGCTAGGGGCCCCCAAAGTCACTTTCCAACAGCCTTTCCATGTTGGAAAGGCCGACATGGAAAGGATGTCGGCAACTGACATCATAATCCCAACGGGGGAGTCGAGGCTGGCTCCGCCATCATTATGGGATTATTTGTGTTTCCAAATCCCCCTGCAGATTTCACTCAGACCGCCGTCATCATATTATGGCAGTCAGAGTGAGACCAACAATGTCGGGCGGAATGCCTCCAATAGTTGATTGGAGGCTTTCCGCTCAACATTGTAATCAGGCTCAAAATGTTATGTTACTTTTTTATGATGATTAAGGGTCTTATTACGATCCCAGTCGGGGTTGCCTCAAACCGACATCGTTTCGGTCTCGGGATCGACCGAACTTTGGTCGGCGATTCCGACTGCCTGATTACGATGCAACCGAACACTGTTCGGTCGCATACTCACTTTTCTCTATGGGAGCTTGTGTCACAGCCGTAAACAGGCTGGAATACAGGCCCCTATAGAGAAATGGGTGTGTGTGTAATACCCTGCACCCTGTGGCAGGCACCCCATGGAGCCTGCCACACAGTGCAGGGCTTTACAGGGGGGTACCCTAGGTACCCCCTCAGCCACCAACTGTAGACCGCAGAGGCAAGGGGGCCCTGTTAGGGGCCCCCAAAGTCTTTTTCCAACAGCCTTTCTATGACGGAAAGGCCGGCACTGAAAGGCTGTGGGATACCAACATCGTAATCCCGACGGCGGTAACGCCGTCCATAGGGGGACATGGTGTGGTTCCAACCAGCTGGAAGACTCCAAGAGCCGGTCCGAACCGAGTCGGAATGACCAGCTGGTTTACGTTCCGACTACCGACATCGTAACCGGGTGGTTGGACCGCAAACCGACCCTGTCGGTTGGAAAGCTTCCGACTAGCGGTCAGAGACTTTTCAACCGACATCGTAATCGGCCCCTAAGTGTAATGTATATGTATTTGTGGGAATGTTATGTTTTGTGGGTGGGTTTTCTTGTTTTCTTTTTTTCAATGAACGTGTCCTATGGGCATTGGGAGTCACTTTTGGTTTATATTAAACCAATATGTTTAGTTTCAATTTCCTTTTTTTCGGGTTTCCAGGAGCTTTTCTGTTTTTTAAACACTTTTTTGGGTTTTTAATGGTTCCTACATACTTTTTTGGGCTTTTTGTAAAATAATTTTTGACTACATGGATACTGAAGAAGATCCGCAGCTACTGAACAGTAAGTTATATATATTTTATTTTATTTTGGGTGGGAAATGTTATATTTTATTGTTTGTGTAAATATTATGTGATTGTTATTTGGATATGTATGGTTTATGTGTTGTATTTATTTTACTTGATGGATTGAGTTTGTTCTTTGAGCTTTTTGGTTGGTCAGGTTTACATTTGTAATGTAAATAATGTATGTATTATTTTATATCTCAGTGTTATTTAATATTGGAGTTTTATTAAATGTTTAGACTAATGTGATAAATTATTATGTTTTTTATTTATGTGAAAAATTATTTGTCATCTTGGTTTAGATTTTGTGACAGGTTTTTGGACTTCTATAGGTTGCTATATATTTTATAATATACTTTGGCTATTATTTCCCCGTAATCTACTCCTTTTTTATTTATGGAGATTTTGACTTTACATTGTAGCATTCCGTACATTCTTTTGGTTTGTTTGCCAAGTTTAGGTGCAATTTGGCTAACAGATTGCTTCAATGGTAGCTTAGCTCTTTTTGTAATGCTTCTATAAATGTATAGGTTGGAGGCTGGCTTCTGCCTATGTGGTCGACCAAGTAAACATAAGAACCAGGGTAATTATATTCTGCAAATAACTGTGGTTTACCTGGGATAGCATTAGCCCAAAGGAGTAATGCTATGTGATTAAGTTACAGCACATATAAGGAAAAAAACAAAATACCTAACACACATAAAAACACCCAAAAGGAAAATGTTACGTAAATAAATCATAGAATGTCAATCTTATCCCATCAGTCCCAATCCATAAATTGCTAGCCACACATCTTTACACATGAGATGTCAGAAGTTGGTCAGACATAGCAAGCTTTAATCAAAGCCAGTGATTATGAGGCAACACATAAAAAGATGATACACAGTATACATTATAAATGGCTACCATTAATTCAACAAGAATGATATACTGGTAGGTAAATCTAAGAATGAAACAGTATCAAGAATGCGAATGCAGCATAACTTTATTGTAGTCCATATTTATTGAATGGAAATCAACGTTTCAGCCCAACTGTAAAATTGACCAGGGTCATTATCAGAACAAAAGGGTTGCAAGACATATAATCAGCAGCCAGTTCTCTGTACAATAATTATCAGGGAAGAAAGGGGTAACCGAAGTAACCGAGGTTAGGTCAGTCCAAGTATTAATAGGACAAACGTTTATCTGAACAGGTACACTCTTGGAAAAGCAGACTCTTCCCGGAGCACTGAATGCAGGAACAACTCTCAGCTGCTTCAATAGCACAAACGGGTATTCGTGCACTTGCGAGGTCATATGGTGAACAACGAATGTGAAACAGCAGATAACTACTGATAACGGAGAGAGCCCTCAGAACCAATTGGACAAGAGTTGTCCAAATCTCAGAGAAGCAAACTCTTCAAGAAGCTAGGGGTGACGAGCAGGCAGGAGAAAATCAACACTTCATAGATCGCACAGTCATGTATCCGTCTTTTGAAACAAACTGAGATATAGTCACATCACATCTGATTCAGCCGCAATTTAGCAAGTCCAAAACCTGTGGATTGGAAGGCATTGTGCCATCCTTCCACTGCATTGTTTGTTTTGGTTTCCTGTGACAAGGTGCTGTCATAGACATTCCACCATGGTATTTTGAAATTCCGTTGTCATCTGTGTCCAGAGCGATGGAGTCTGCCAACCCAAGTTGTTTTGAAATATTCCATTAGGGGGCTTGGTTTGGCTTTGTTTTCTTGGTAGAAAGGGATTTCTATTAATAAATTGTAGGGGTTAGCTACCTCTGTGACAGGGACATAGGCTAGTGCTATCATTCATTTTTTTCAAAGGTGAATTGGCTGTTTGAAACGTATTCTACACTTTGTGCAGATTGTTGGAGGTGTCTTTATATGCTTTGATTAGAATGATGATAACAGCCTTGTATGGCTGTGTGAGGGTAAATTTTTAAAATGGTGTGAATCATGGCTTGTTCAAGTCTATGATTATTTTTTGTTGGCAGTAGTTATTTGTTTTATGTGGTTTAAGAGTTCGTAGTAAGTGCTGCTTTGTTCTTTTAGTAGTAGGGCATATATATAAGGGATATTTGTGTTTTGATATTCACCATGTATGGTAAATACCTGAGTCAATGGTTTGGGACACATTTTGAAGGTCCCCTCCATCATCCAGGTTTGGCAAAGGCTTAGTTTTAGTAAGTTATTTGCTGTAGAGAATATTAGGTAGTCATATAAAGGGAAAGGTTCCTCATTATGTGTAATTGTTAAATGTTCTGGTATTTCTATGTCTTGGTATCTTCTAGGAGCAGGAGGATTATCGCTGGGGGCTTAC
Organism: Calotriton arnoldi; assembly: GCA_963921515.1. Lineage (NCBI taxonomy): Eukaryota > Metazoa > Chordata > Amphibia > Caudata > Salamandridae > Calotriton > Calotriton arnoldi. The sequence goes on along the minus strand of CAWUFW010002456.1, from coordinate 1,069,211 downwards.
TTAGTTTGTGCAATTAAACGTTTTAAAGTGGGTATAGGTGGTAGTTCAATCAATAAAACTTTATTCAACTTTAAAAGATAAAATCATACAATTAAACATAAAAGAAAGTGGCAAATCATCACAGTTGTGTATAAGAACACAAAGAGGCCTATTACAATGTTGGGCAGACTTGCATCCATTGACACGTTTCTCGGAAACGGAACCGACCGACCTCTGTCCCCACTGCTTGATTAGGATGCGACCGAACACTGTTCGGTTGCATTCCGACATTTCCCTATGGGAGCATGTGTTACAGCCGTAAACCGGCCATTGTACATGCTCCCATAAGGAAATGGGAGGTGGTGTTAATCCTTACACCCCGTGGCAGGCACCTCAAGGTGCCTGCCACAGGGTGCAGGGATTCCCTTGGCCACCAACCGGAGGCCACCAAGGAAAGGGGGCCCTAGTAGGATCCCCCACACTCGCTCTGTCAGAAAGCCTGGCATGGAAAGGCTGCCGGAGACCGAGTATCGTAATCCCAAGGGTGGAAAGGCTGCCCTTTGGGATTATGGGCAGGCCTCCAAGTGGCGGACGGGCTCCTTGAGCCCGTCGGAAGCCAGCCAGAATGATCGGCCGGTTGCAATTCCGACCGGCTGATTCATAATCATTGAGTTAGTGATGCGGCGAGCGCAAGGTAAGTGGTTTCATTTATTTTTTATTTTACCTATCCTGTCATCTGTCGACTTCCCCCACCCCGCCTCACCACTCTTACCTGTGCTGCCCGCGCCTGCTCAAGTGTCTTCAACAGATAACTTTACGAGGTGGAACTGCAGAGAAAACACACTTGGATGATTTGTAATTAAGAGAAGGAGATATATATCTTTTTATTACTATGGGGAGGGAGCCCCACGGCCCCCATCCCCAGGCCGATTGTTGCCCTAGGGTCATGCCCAGGTTACCTGGGTGCCCCTATGGTATCCTGTGTGCAATGAAACCACGGGGAGCCTCAAGGCCCCCGAGGTCCCAGCTGGGTCCCCTTCTCCTGTTGGAGCCAGAATTGCTGTGGCAGACACGGGGATGCTGAAAGGCAGCTCCTTGTTTGTCAGAGCAAATGCTTTCATCTGTTTCCCTGCACACATTTTTGCAGAGGAACAGATGAAAACTAGGCCTTGGCATTGAACTTTGCTCCTTTCGCGGAGTTTGCGGAGTTTTCTGCACTCCGCGGAGCTCGCAAAGTGCAGAAAACTCCGCTTCGCGATATGCAGCGGAGTTTTTTCCCTGCTCGCGATCGCGAACGGTAAGTTCGCAATCGCAGACGGTAAGTTTGCGAGCTGCCGCTTGGGTAGAATTTCTACCCGAGCGGCAGGAATATCAGCACAAACTGCAGTTCAGACTGCACTCCGCTACTCGCGGAACTTCACAGAGTTTTTTTGTAACTTTGCGGAGTCCCTGGGGCTGCGAGGGGGCCGTGTGGGCCCCCTGCAGTTATTTAAATATTTAGCCCAGGAAGGTGGCGGTCCCCGGGCGTGGGGCGTGTCCTCCGCATAACTAGGTATAGGAAAGCAATATTTTTGTTAGCAATAGTTATTGTCCATCATTTTTGTGTTTTGATATTGTACGCATCGATATTATGTCAGTGATGCCATAAGCATAGTAGCCACTTGGATGAAGTCAAACTGGCTCAAACTCAACAGATACAAAACGGAAGTGGTCTTCTTTGGGAGAAAGGCCTCTGGTTGGGACTCCACCTGGTGGCTAACTGACTCGGCTCTCCAACCCTACCCCCCTACTCATGGCAGAAATCTGGGAATCATCCTGGACGACAAGCTCGGCATTACAGCCCAAGAAAATGTAGTGACCTTCACCTGTTTCAATGTCCGAAAGATGCTGTGAAAGATCATTAAGTGGCTACCAGGGAACACCAGGAAAATAGTTACGCAGGCCCTGATTACCAGCAGACTTGACTATGGCAACACACTCTATGAAGTAATCTCTAAGAAGCTCATGAACAGGCTCCAAACCATGCAAAACGCTGCAGCAAGACTCATCCTCTACCTACCCTGCCACACCCATATCAACCACATCTCAGAGAACTTCACTGCCTCCCCATACACAAACGCAGCCAGTTCAAACTGCTCACACAAGGCACTACACAACATTGCCCCTGCCTACCTCAACAGGCGCATTCACTTCCTCATACCTCTGGGCAATTCCAGTCAGCCAGACTCTCACTAGCTTATGTACCCCACAACCACAAAGCCACAGTCGGTGGCCGTACCTTCTCCTACATCTCCCTTGAAGCATGGAACGACCTCCCACATCAGAGCCTCGTCATCGGTTCTCATGTTCCACAAGAACCTCAAGATGTGGCTCTTTGATTGATCTCACTAAGGAGACAGCTTCCAAACTACCTGCAAAGAGCTTGGACACCCTCACAGGAGGTTAGCATGCTATACAAATATATATAACATAACAACATAACACAGACTTACATACACTCATGCACATGAACTGTTAAATATAAAACCATAACACTACACTGACCAACAGGAGATATACAGGCACCCAGGCACAAACACCATCACACAGATGCAAACTTAGACACCAAACCCAAACAGATAGGCCAAAGGACTTGGGAACCACATATATTCCCATACAAACACAAACAGATCCCATATACAGTTCCATATAACACAGTTAAAGTCAGACTGCAAACTGGAAAACATATCTAGAAAGACAGTGGTTAGAAAAGTAGACAGGCAAAGCGACAAATGAATAGATGGACACATGGATGTGCGCTTAATTGCTGTTGTGGAGTTTAAAATACTGTGTTCACTTAAATTAAGCTCTTTGACACCCATAAAATCATTGGTCTGGCTGTCAAAGTGACTGCTGGTGGATGTTGGCTGCCTTCAACCTCCAGCCTCCTCTTGATCTTTTTTTACAGTGAGCACGTCTATGTAACAATAGAATACTTTCTGCATGCCTATTTCATCAATTGCATCTTTAATATTGTTATACCAGGTCCAGGAATGTCTTGAGGAGGTGGTGGTGATGTTCCAGGTTTATCCTGTGCACTAATCAATAGTTGGAGAATTATGCCTGCACAATTCTGTATAGTTCCTAACCCTATGCCCACCTACTTTTTGAGCACTTCCTCTTCGGTTGACTGTAATATTTCCAGAATCCCTACATTCAAGAACTTCTCTTCCTTCTGGAAGAGCTTTAGGCAGACCCCAAGATGCCTCCTAATTTAGGTGAGGTCACCTTGTTAATGTCAGTATCCTTGGAATCAGAGGTTCTAAGAGTCTGCTAGGAACTAATGGGAGCAGAAACCTGTCAGCCCTTTTTTGGATCAGAAAGTCAAATGAAGAAGTGTTATGAGTGTGCTTTCTTCTGCCAACTATCCCTTATTCATCCTCAATGCCAAATTACTGCTAATTAGACAGTTGTTGACAAACCCCTGCCTTCCTCGGACCAGAGGAAAGCCATTGCTCTCTGATGAGAAGTTCATTAACAACAGACAGGAATGTGTATTCAACTTCTGGAAGTAAGATGAGTGGCAGAACTTGTTTAAGCCAGCTGTGGCATAGGTTGCCCAAAACACAACTTTATAAAGATACTTTTGCATTAAAGTTATCAAATATCTGAATGCATCTATAACTGACAACTTGAAAAATAAGTTTAAAAAAACATTGAATTTTTTCCTAGCATTTTCCCAAGCAGCGATGTGAAATAAATATATTATTCACACCTATCACTAACTATGGAAAATCTAGCCTTAAACTCCATAGTAAAGGTTGCTTCTTGACGTTCAGCCAAATGTAAATATTATGTCACTTTTTATATCAGTGAGCTCCTTGCTTTGTGGGATTACATGACACACTTTATGGATGATTTATTAATACAAGAATAGGTTTTCATACAATTCTTTGCCATGTGTTACTGCAGTGCCTTTAATCTGCAGTCCATCCACAGCACAACGATGCTCTTGGCAGGCCTATATTTTTGACATATATGTGGGTGGTGAAAATACACACTGCAGACCATGCATGACATTTAACCTACACGCAATTGGTGCAATTTCGGCTCCATCTTCCATGGCCTAACAAGAAAATGTAACAGAACAATGAGGTGAAACTAATTATACCAGAGCACACAAGCTATGGTACTTAATACCACTTTTATGGTTCACATTGTCCTAATATTACCATAAATAGAGTCCAACAAAGACAGATAGCCTTGAACGACCATGCAGAAAAGCCGTATGTGTTCCACTTTGCTACATTTTCCCAATGGCTTGTCATTTTGCATTTTACTGTATATAAAATGAATGCTTTAATATTCTGTTAGTCTTAGCTTTGAAGCGTTAAATTTACATTTAACCTGTCACTTGAACGATTCCTTGCAGTTCATGTTTCCATTGGGAAAATAAGAGCTGCTTAATACTGAAAGGGTTAAATTCTTTTGTCAGTCAGTCCAATTAACACCGAAATTCGTAGATACCTGCGCTGTGCGTAGATCTTTCCCCCGCAGTACTTTCTCAGCCAAATGTGATTTCCTTCTACCCCTGCCACCAATGAAAACTCCAGATTAAAAAATTTAAATATGCACAGGCTAAGCATCATTTCAAAAGCATGATATTGACGTCCATTTCCCTGTCGTCCAGCCAGTTGCAAAGCTTGGAATATTAGCTTACCTCACTCTTATTATCCAAATGACTTAGAATTAGCATATGAACGTTAGCAGTTCATTTTAGAAAGCAAAACAGAAATATACTGATAACATTGTACACACACAAAGAAATAATTGAAGCAAATTCTCTTTGTCAACCCACATTAAACAGTGAGGAACAGAGTCTCAAAGACATTCACAGATGTCTGACTGTATGCTGAGTTCACAGAATCTAAATTTGAGTCACAAATAATGACTTATAAATGTGTGACTGTTTTATTATGCACGGGTAACTCTTATTCCTGTGATGAGAAATGGACGTTTCAAAGATGGGATACCATGGAATGTTTAGCAACACCCACATACTCCAACTTTGTAGAGATTTAAAATATTTTTTCTAATCTATTCCCACCCATAAAATGGTCACATATCTACTGCTGTCAAGAGCAGTAGAAAATTCCTATCCAGGATGGAAAAAACCCTAAATTGGTGGATTTGTAGGGAAAAATGTTCCTTCCATGTGGAATAAAATAAAGAAAAAAATGCAATTGTGAATTTGTAATGGCATTTTCGCATTCGCAAATTGTAAACTTCATACAATTGCACATTGTAAAGCCTGCATTATGAATGGCACGAAAATACTACAATGAGTTCTGTTGGGTCCAACAATTGCTTAGTGTTAAGGAAAAATTAATCATGATAAAACATTTAAAGCTTGTAAATACTGTAGACAAGTTGGGACACTCCAGACAAGAAAACATAGTAATTATGTTTTAGATTTTATATATCCATTAAATGTTGCATGGAATATAAGACTGTTGTACAGTGAGATCAAAGGCCAAAAGTGCAAACAAAATAACGCAACAAATAATGTGGTAGTGTGACATATATATATATATATTCACTGAAAAAACCATAGGTTTTAGGGACAGTTATAGTTAGTTGGACATTTCACTCGTACAAAACCATAGAAATTCCCCCGTTATAGTTAGTTCAGCTAACTATAACTCGCGCCCGCAATGCACTGCTGATGACGTCACATATTACATCACTCATGACATGGTCAGTGACATCACTGATGACATCTCAAATGACATCACTGATGACATCATCCAGTGACTGTGTGTTTCTGTAAAGTTTAAATATGTTTAATATATATAGGGAAAGGCGTATTGAAGAATGAGTGGGTGTATAAGTGTCTGAATGGATGATTTAGTACGTGAGTGACTGACTCTACAAGTGAGTGATTAAATGTATCTTACTGAATGCATGGGTTAGTGACTAAACTGTGTGAATGTCTGTATCCGTCTCTCTGTTGGTTTGTAAGCGGCTGCATGGCTTTCTGAATAGCTACATGAGTGTCTACATGGGTTATTGATTGATTGTCTGAGTATCTGTATGGGTGCCTGAGTGTTTGTGTGGGTGGGGTGTGTGTGACTCTGTGCATAGATGTGTGAGTTGGTGATTCACTGGGTGCATGGTTTCAAGAGTGCATCTGTGATGGACTGTATGGGTGGGTGAGTGTGTGTATGGGTGTGTTAGTGATTGAATGTATATCTCAGTGGTACATGTGTGAGTAACTACATATGTGAAAGGCAGTATATATGTGTGTTGGAGTATATAAATGGCTATAAGTGAGAGTGTGTGATGGTGAGAGTGGCTTTATGGATGAGTGTGTACTTGTATCAGTGATTGTATAAGAGTGTAAGAATGTGCTAGTATTTGTATGAGTAAGTGAGCTGGTGTGTGTATAACTGTATAGGTGAGTAAATGGGTGTGTGATTAAGTTTTTTGCATGACTGACTAGGTGTGTGAGTACCTCTATGGATGAGTGGCGGTGTGTGAGTGTTTATATAGGTGTATGAGTGCATATGATAGTCCTGTACTGAGTGACTAAGTATGAGTGACTGTACGGGTGAGTGAGTGGATGTGTGTGTAGACCTAAGAATCAGTGAGTGGGTATGTAGTTTTTGGTGTTGGAGTGTCTATGGTTTTGAGAATGGCAGTCTGTAATTTAGAGTGGGTGTATCAAAAGTTATATTAGGGTGTGAGAAGATGCATGAAATTATCACATGGATGATGTCATCAGTGATGTCATTTGAGATGTCATCAGTGATGTCATCAGTGATTTCACTGACCATGTCATGAGTGATGTAATATGTGACGTCATCAGCAGTGCATTGCGAGGCGCGAGTTATAGTTAGCTGAACTAACTATAACGGGGAATTTCTATGGTTTTGTACGAGTGAAATGTCCAACTAACTATAACTGTCCCTAAAACCTATGGTTTTTTCAGTGAATTTCAAAGGTTTTTTAAATGCTAATTTCTAACTATAACGTGTCTGAAACCTATGGTTTTTTCAGTGAATTTCAAAGGTTTTTAAATGCTAATTTCTAACTATAACGTGCCTGAAACCTATGATTTTTAAGTGAATTTCAAAGGTTTTTTAAATGCTAGTTTCTAACTATGCCTACAGAGGTAGGACATGTGAAGAAAGAAGAAAAAACGCACAGAAAGAAGCAAAAGATGTGCAGAAAGAACCAACAGAGGAGCAGAAAGAGGCCTTGTTGCAAAATCATCCTGTGCCCACAACTTTTTCAGACGGGTACTGGTGGTAACTGACTCTGACTAACCAGAGCCAGTGCTATGCTAAAAGACACTTAGAATACAGTGAAAACACCTACATACACTAGGGAACACTATGCGTTGGGGTACCCCTGTGATTAGCATGACCTCCTCTGCAAGTTCCTAGTACATAATAGGGCAGGGGGATTAAAACTACCTCTTAAAACGCGCTACAGGGCGCGTTTGCACAGTGGTGAAGGGAGGGGGCCTGAGGTGACATGTGTGCAAACGCACCCGTGGCGCGTTTTAAGTCACGGGATTAAGTCCCTTGAATTCTGAGGGTCCCTGGGGCCCAACTAGCCCCCCAGGTACCTACAGTTAGGACCACAGAGCTGAGTTGCAGAGAGGCGTTCCGAGGACACGCACCTTTTTCACCTCTCTGCAACGCAACTCTGTTGTGCTTACTGAAGGTACCTGGTGGGCTAATTGGCCCCCAGGGTCCCTCAGGATTCAAAGGGAATTAATTCCCCAACTTAAAACGCACCACAGGGCGTGTTTGCGCACATGTCACCTGAGGCCCCGCCCCTCCCTTCACCACTGTGCAAACGCGCCCCGTGGTGCGTTTTAAGTTGGGGGATTAGGTCACCTTGAATCCTGAGGGTCCCTGGGGCCCAACTAGCCCACTAGGTACTTCCAGTAAGCACCACAGGCCTGCGTTGCAACGCCTGTAACAAATTGTGCAGTTGTGTTTAGGTAGTGAAGAGGGTCGTGCTGGGGTAGTGTTTTAGGGTTTAGGGTAGTGCAGTGGTGTTTGTGTAGTGTAGGGGGTCATGCTGGGGGTAGATTTAGGGTTTAGGGTAGTGCAGTGGTGTTTGGGTAGTGTAGGGAGTCGTGCTGGGGGAGTGTTTTAGGGTTTAGGGTAGTGCAGTGGTGTGTGGGTAGTGTAGGGGGTCGTGCTGGGGGTAGTGTTTTAGGGTTTAGGGTAGTGCAGTGGTGTTTGGGTAGTGTAGGGGGTCGTGCTGGGGGTAGTGATTTAGGGTAGTGCAGTGGTGTTTGGGTAGTGTAGGGGTACTGCTGGGGGTAGTGTTTTAGGGTTTAGGTTAGTGCAGTGGTGTTTGGGTAGTGTAGGGGTACTGCTGGGGGTAGTGTTTTAGGGTTTAGGGTAGTGCAGTGGTGTTTGTGTAGTGTAGGGGGTAGTGTTTTAGGGTTTAGGGTAGTGCAGTGGTGTTTGTGTAGTGTAGGAGGTCGTGTTTTAGGGTTTAGGGTAGTGCAGTGGTCTTTGGGTAGTGTAGGGAGTCATGCGGAGGTAGTGTTTTAGGGTTTAGGGTAGTGTAGGGGGTCATGCGGGGGTAGTGTTTTAGGGATTAGGGTAGTGCATTGGTGTTTGGGTAGTGTAGGGGTCATGCGGGGGTAGTGTTTTAGGGTTTAGGGCAGTGCAGTGGTGTTCGGGTAGTGTAGGGGTCGTGCTGGGGGAGTGTTTTAGGGTTTAGGGCAGTGCAGTGGTGTTCGGGTAGTGTAGGGGTCGTGCTGGGGGAGTGTTTTAGGGTTTAGGGCAGTGCAGTGGTGTTCGGGTAGTGTAGGGGGTCGTGCTGGGGGAGTGTTTGAGGGTTTAGGGCAGTGCAGTCGTGTTCGGGTAGTGTAGGGGGTTGTGCTGGGGGTAGTATTTTAGGGTTTAGGGTAGTGCAGTGGTGTTCGGGTAGCGTAGGGGGTCGTGCTGGGGGTAGTGTTCTAGGGTTTAGGGCAGTACAGTGGTGTTTGGGCAGTGTAGGGGGTCATGCTGGGAGTAGTGTTTTAGGGTTTAGGGCAGTGCAGTGGTGTTCGGGCAGTGTAGGGGGTCGTGCTGGGGGTGGTGTTTCAGGGTTTAGGGCAGTGCAGTGGTGTTCGGACAGTGTAGGGGGTGGTGTTTCAGGGTTTAGGGCAGTGCAGTGGTGTTCGAGCAGTGTAGGGGGTCGTGCAGGGGGTGGTGTTTCAGGGTTTAGGGCAGTGGTGTTCGGGTAGTGTAGGGGGTCATGCTGGGGGTGGTGTTTCAGGGTTTGGGGCAGTGCAGTGGTGTTCGAGCAGTAAAGGGGTCGTGCTGGGGGTGGTGTTTCAGGGTTTAGGGCAGTGCAGTGGTGTTCGGGCAGTGTAGGAGGCGGTGCAGGGGGTGGTGTTTCAGGGTTTAGGGCAGTGCAGTGGTGTTCGGGCAGTGTAGGGGGTGCTGCAGGGGGTGGTGTTTCAGGGTTTAGGGCAGTGCAGTGGTGTTCGGGCAGTGTAGGGGGTGCTGCAGGGGTGGTGTTTCAGGGTTTAGGGCAGTGCAGTGGTGTTCGGGCAGTGTAGGGGGTCGTGCTGGGGCTGGTGTTTCAGGGTTTAGGCAGTACAGTGGTGTTCGGGCAGTGTAGGGGGTCGTGCTGGGGCTGGTATTTCACGGTTTAGGGCAGTGCAGTGGTGTTCGGGCAGTGTAGGGGGTTGTGCTGTGGCTGGTGTTTCAGGGTTTAGGGCAGTGCAGTGGTGTTCGGGCAGTGTAGGTGGTCGTGCTGTGGCTGGTGTTTCAGGGTTTAGGGCAGTGCAGTGGTGTTTGGGCAGTGTAGGTGGTCGTGCTGGGGCTGGTGTTTCAGGGTTTAGGGCAGTGCAGTGGTGTTCGGGCAGTGTAGGGGGTCATGCTGGGGCTGGTGTTTCAGGGTTTAGGGCAGTGCAGTGGTGTTCGGGCAGTGTAGGGGGTCTTGCTGGGGCTGGTGTTTCAGAGTCTAGGGCAGTGCAGTGGTGTTCGGGCAGTGTAGGGGGTCTTGCTGGGGCTGGTGTTTCAGGGTTTAGGGCAGTGCAGTGGTGTTCGGGCAGTGTAGGGGGTCGTGCTGGGGGTGGTGTTTCAGGGTTTAGGGCAGTGCAGTGGTGTTTGGGCAGTGTAGGGGGTCATGCTGGGGATAGTGTTTCAGGATTTAGGGCAGAGCAATGGTGTTCAGGCAGTGTAGGGGGTTTTGCTGGAGGTGGTGTTTCAGGGTTTAGGGCAGTGCAGTGGTGTTCGTGCAGTGTAGGGGGTGGTGTTTCAGGGTTTAGGGCAGTGGTGTTCAGGCAGTGTAGGGGTCTTGCTGGGGTTGATGTTTCAGGGTTTAGGGCAGTGCAGTGATGTTCGGGCAGTGTAGGGGGTCGTGCTGGGGGTGGTGTTTCAGGGTTTAGGGCAGTGCAGTGGTGTTCCGGCAGTGTAGGAGGTCGTGCAGGGGGTGGTGTTTCAGGGTTTAGGGCAGTGCAGTGGTGTTCGGGCAGTGTAGGGGGTCGTGCTGGGGGTGGTGTTTCAGGGTTTAGGGCAGTGCAGTGGTGTTCGGGCAGTGTAGGGTGTCGTGCTGAGGGGTGGTGTTTCAGGGTTTAGGGCAGTGCAGTGGTGTTCGGGCAGTGTAGGGGGTCGTGCAGGGGTTGATGTTTCAGGGTTTAGGGCAGTGCAGTGGTGTTTGGGCAGTGTAGGGGGTCGTGCAGGGGGTGGTATTTCAGGGTTTAGGGCAGTGCAGTGGTGTTCGGCCAGTGTAGGTGGTCTTGCTGGGGGTGGTGTTTCAGGCTTTAGTGCAGTGGTGTTCGGGCAGTGTAGGGGTCTTGCTGGGGGTGGTGTTTCAGGGTTTAGGGCAGTGCAGTGGTGTTCGGGCAGTGTAGGGGGTCTTGCTGGGGCTGGTGTTTCAGGGTTTAGGGCAGTGCAGTGGTTTTCGGGCAGTGTAGGCGGTCGTGCTGGGGCTGGTGTTTCAGGGTTTAGGGCAGTGCAGTGGTGTTCGGGCAGTGTACGGGGTTGTGCTGGGGCTGGTGTTTCAGGGTTTAGGGCAGTGCAGTGGTGTTCGGGCAGTGTAGGGGGTCGTGCTGGGGGTGGTGTTTCAGGGTTTAGGGCAGTGCAGTGGTGTTCGGGCAGTGTAGGGGGTCGTGCTGGGGCTGGTGTTTCATGGTTTAGGGCAGTGCAGTGGTGTTCGGGCAGTGTAGGGGTCGTGGTGGGGGTGGTGTTTCAGGGTTTAGGGCAGTGCAGTGGTGTTCGGGCAGTGTAGGGGTCATGCTGGGGGTGGTGTTTCAGGGTTTAGGGCAGTGCAGTGGTGTACGGGCAGTGTAGGGGTCTTGCTGGGGCTGGTGTTTCAGGGTTTAGGGCAGTGGTGTTCGGGCAGTGTAGGGGGTCTTGCTGGGGGTAGAGTTTCGGGGTTTAGGGCAGTGCAGTGGTGTTCGTGCAGTGTAGGGGGTCGTGCTGGGGGTGGTGTTTCAGGATTTAGGGCAGTGCAGTAGTGTTCGGGCAGTGTAGGGGATCATGCAGGGGGTGGTGTTTCAGGGTTTAGGGCAGTGCAGTGGTGTTCGGGCAGTGTAGGGGGTCGTGCTGGGGGTGGTGTTTCAGGGTTTAGGGCAGTGCAGTGGTGTTCGGGCAGTGTAGGGGGTCGTGCAGGGGGTGGTGTTTCAGGGTTTAGGGCAGTGCAGTGGTGTTCGGGCAGTGTAGGGGTCGTGCTGGGGCTGGTGTTTCAGGGTTTAGGGCAGTGGTGTTCGGGCAGTGTAGGGGGTCTTGCTGGGGGTGGTGTTTCAGGGTTTAGGGCAGTGGTGTTCGGGCAGTGTAGGGGGTCTTGCTGGGGGTGGTGTTTCAGGGTTTAGGGCAGTGCAGTGGTGTTCGGGCAGTGTAGGGGGTCTTGCTGGGGGTAGTGTTTCAGGGTTTAGGGCAGTGCAGTGGTGTTCGTGCAGTGTAGGGGGTCGTGCTGGGGATGGTGTTTCAGGGTTTAGGGCAGTGCAGTAGTGTTCGGGCAGTGTAGGGGGTCGTGCTGGGGGTGCTGTTTCAGGGTTTAGGGCAGTGCAGTGGTGTTCGGGCAGTGTAGGGGGTCGTGCTGGGGCTGGTGTTTCAGGGTTTAGGGCAGTGCAGTGGTGTTCGGGCAGTGTAGGGGGTCATGCTGGGGCTGGTGTTTCAGGGTTTAGGGCAGTGCAGTGGTGTACGGGCAGTGTAGGGGGTCTTGCTGGGGCTGGTGTTTCAGAGTCTAGGGCAGTGCAGTGGTGTTCGGGCAGTGTAGGGGGTCTTGCTGGGGCTGGTGTTTCAGGGTTTAGGGCAGTGCAGTGGTGTTCGGGCAGTGTAGGGGGTCATGCTGGGGGTGGTGTTTCAGTGTTTAGGGCAGTGCAGTGGTGTTTGGGCAGTGTAGGGGGTCATGCTGGGGCTAGTGTTTCAGGATTTAGGGCAGGGCAATGGTGTTCAGGCAGTGTAGGGGTTTTGCTGGAGGTGGTGTTTCAGGGTTTAGGGCAGTGCAGTGGTGTTCGTGCAGTGTAGGGGGTGGTGTTTCAGGGTTTAGGGCAGTGGTGTTCAGGCAGTGTAGGGGGTCTTGCTGGGGTTGATGTTTCAGGGTTTAGGGCAGTGCAGTGGTGTTCGGGCAGTGTAGGGGGTCGTGCTGGGGGTGGTGTTTCAGGGTTTAGGGCAGTGCAGTGGTGTTCCGGCAGTGTAGGAGGTCGTGCAGGGGGTGGTGTTTCAGGGTTTAGGGCAGTGCAGTGGTGTTCGGGCAGTGTAGGGGGTCGTGCTGGGGTGGTGTTTCAGGGTTTAGGGCAGTGCAGTGGTGTTCGGGCAGTGTAGGGTGTCGTGCTGAGGGGTGGTGTTTCAGGGTTTAGGGCAGTGCAGTGGTGTTCGGGCAGTGTAGGGGGTCGTGCAGGGGGTGGTGTTTCAGGGTTTAGGGCAGTGCAGTGGTGTTTGGGCAGTGTAGGGGGTCGTGCAGGGGGTGGTGTTTCAGGGTTTAGGGCAGTGCAGTGGTGTTCGGCCAGTGTAGGTGGTCTTGCTGGGGGTGGTGTTTCAGGCTTTAGTGCAGTGGTGTTCGGGCAGTGTAGGGGGTCTTGCTGGGGGTGGTGTTTCAGGGTTTAGGGCAGTGCAGTGGTGTTCAGGCAGTGTAGGGGGTCTTGCTGGGGCTAGTGTTTCAGGGTTTAGGGCAGTGCAGTGGTTTTCGGGCAGTGTAGGCGGTCGTGCTAGGGCTGGTGTTTCAGGGTTTAGGGCAGTGCAGTGGTGCTCGGGCAGTGTACGGGGTTGTGCTGGGGCTGGTGTTTCAGGGTTTAGGGCAGTGCAGTGGTGTTCGGGCAGTGTAGGGGGTCGTGCTGGGGGTGGTGTTTCAGTGTTTAGGGCAGTGCAGTGGTGTTCGGGCAGTGTAGGGGGTCGTGCTGGGGCTGGTGTTTCATGGTTTAGGGCAGTGCAGTGGTGTTCGGGCAGTGTAGGGGGTCATGCTGGGGGTGGTGTTTCAGGGTTTAGGGCAGTGCAGTGGTGTACGGGCAGTGTAGGGGGTCTTGCTGGGGGTGGTGTTTCAGGGTTTAGGGCAGTGGTGTTCGGGCATTGTAGGGGGTCTTGCTGGGGGTAGTGTTTCGGGGTTTAGGGCAGTGCAGTGGTGTTCGTGCAGTGTAGGGGGTCGTGCTGGGGGTGGTGTTTCAGGGTTTAGGGCAGTGCAGTAGTGTTCGGGCAGTGTAGGGGATCGTGCAGGGGGTGGTGTTTCAGGGTTTAGGGCAGTGCAGTGGTGTTCGGGCAGTGTAGGGGGTCGTGCTGGGGGTGGTGTTTCAGGGTTTAGGGCAGTGCAGTGGTGTTCGGGCAGTGTAGGGGGTCGTGCAGGGGTGGTGTTTCAGGGTTTAGGGCAGTGCAGTGGTGTTCGGGCAGTGTAGGGGTCATGCTGGGGCTGGTGTTTCAGGGTTTAGGGCAGTGCAGTGGTGTTCGGGCAGTGTAGGGGGTCTTGCTGGAGGTGGTGTTTCAGGGTTTAGGGCAGTGGTGTTCGGGCAGTGTAGGGGGTCTTGCTGGGGTGGTGTTTCAGGGTTTAGGGCAGTGCAGTGGTGTTCGGGCAGTGTAGGGGGTCTTGCTGGGGGTAGTGTTTCAGGGTTTAGGGCAGTGGTGTTCGTGCAGTGTAGGGGGTCGTGCTGGGGATGGTGTTTCAGGGTTTAGGGCAGTGCAGTAGTGTTCGGGCAGTGTAGGGGGTCGTGCTGGGGTTGGTGTTTCAGGGTTTAGGGCAGTGCAGTGGTGTTCGGGCAGTGTAGGGGGTCGTGCTGGGGGTGGTGTTTCAGGGTTTAGGGCAGTGGTGTTCGGGCAGTGTAGGGGTCTTGCTGGGGGTGATGTTTCAGGGTTTAGGGCAGTGCAGTGATGTTCGGGCAGTGTAGGAGGTCTTGCTGGGGTAGTGTTTCAGGGTTTAGGGCAGTGCAGTGGTGTTCGGGCAGTGTAGGGGTCATGCTGGGGGTGGTGTTTCAGGGTTTAGGGCAGTGCAGTGGTGTTCGGGCAGTGTAGGGGGTCGTGAAGGGGGTGGTGTTTCAGGGTTTAGGGCAGTGCAGTGGTGTTCGGGCAGTGTAGGGGTCGTGCTAGGGTATGTGTTTCAGGGTTTAGGGCAGTGCAGTGGTGTTCGGGCAGTGTAGGGGGTCGTGCTGGGGTAGTGTTTTAGGGTTTAAGGTAGTGCAGTGGTGTTTGTGTAGTGTAGGGGTCGTGCTGGGGGCAGTGTTTTAGGGTTTAGGGTAGTGCAGTGGTGCTTGTGTAGTGTAGGGGTCGTGCTGGGGGTAGTGTTTTAGGGTTTAGGGTAGTGCAGTGGTGTTTGTGTAGTGTAGGGGGTCATGTTTTAGGGTAGTGCAGTGGTGTTTGGGTAGTGTAGGGGGTCGTGCTGGGGGTAGTGTTTTAGGATTTAGGTTAGTGCAGTGGTGTTGGGGTAGTGTTTTAGGGTTTAGGGTAGTGCAGTGGTGTTTGTGTAGTGTAGGGGGTCATGCTGGGGGTAGTGTTTTAGGGTTTAGGATAGTGCAGTGGTGCTTGTGTAGTGTAGGGGGTCGTGCTGGGGTAGTGTTTTAGGGTTTAGGGTAGTGCAGTGGTGTTTTTGTAGTGTAGGGGGTCATGTTTTAAGATGCAACGCTCCAATACCTGACCAGTCTGCACTACATAAAACTGCAAAAAAACTAAAAATAAAAAGTGTTTTGCACACTTTTGTCATTGGGCTATATGTGGGCTACATCTGGGTAATATTTGTGCTACATTTGGGCTCTTTTTTCACTGGTGGCCCATCTTGGAAGACTTCTTTGTTATGAAGTTTCCTAATTTCCTCATTTACTGCAGTCTCCTCAGTAGGAAATGCTTTCAGTTTTTACTTTGATTCCATCAAGAAGGCATTCAGATGTGTCACACATTTGCCATAAATTCAGAATGTTATTACTCTAGTTGTTCATTAGATCACTGTAGTAAAGCTACTGCTCACCAAGGAGTTAACTGGAAGTCTACTGCTGGTATTAAAAGTGATTGTTTCAGTCTGCATGTCAGAATTTTCTAATGAAATAGAAGAGGATTTGAGATCTCACTTAAAACATGCACTAAATTTTCTTTTTGCAGCACTAACACTAATTTCTATGGCAAAATGAACCCCCTCATTTTGTTCCTTTTTAAATTAAATGTTTTAAGTGTTACCAGTTTATTCCAATCAAGATGGCTTCAGGTGTGCCATACTTTTGTCATAAGTAAGGTTGTTAGCACTCTAGTTGTTCTTTAGAACACTCTGGGAAGCTGCAGTAGAACACAAAGGCATCAACTGACAGGCTGCTCCTGTTGAAATATAACAGGAAGATATTTGAGATCTCACTTAAAACATGTCCTAATTTTTCTTTCTACAGCACTAACCATAATTTCTATGGCAAAATGAACCCCCTCATTTTGTTCCTTTTTAAATTAAATGTTTTAAGTGTTTACCAGTTTATTCCAATCAAGATGGCTTCAGGTGTGCCATACTTTTGTCATAAGTAAGACTGTTAGCGCTCTAGTTGTTCTTTAGAACACTCTGGGAAGCTGCAGTAGAACACAAAGGCATCAACTGACAGGCTGCTCCTGTTGAAATATAACAGGAAGATATTTGAGATCACACTTGAAACATGTCCTAATTTTTCTTTCTACAGCACTAACCATAATTTCTATGACAAAATGAACCCCATCATTTTGTTCCTTTTTAAATTAAATGTTTTAAATGTTACCAGTTTATTCCAATCAAGATGGCTTCAGGTGTGCCATACTTTTGTCATAAGTAAGACTGTTAACGCTCTAGTTGTTCTTTAGAACACTCTTGGAAGCTGCAGTAGAACACAAAGGCATCAACTGACAGGCTGCTCCTGTTGAAATATAACAGGAAGATATTTGAGATCACACTTGAAACATGTCCTAATTTTTCTTTCCAGAGCACTAACCATAATTTCTATGACAAGATGAACCCCATCATTTTGTTCCTTTTTAAATTAAATGTTTTAAGTGTTACCAGTTTATTCCAATCAAGATGGCTTCAGGTGTGCCATACTTTTGTCATAAGTAAGGCTGTTAGCACTCTAGTTGTTCTTTAGAACACTCTGGGAAGCTGCAGTAGAACACAAAGGAATCAACTGACAGTCTCTGCCCTTGTTGGATGTACATGTTTTACTGAGAATGTCAGACTTCATTCTCACATGACTGAGAAAGATAATGTGAATTTACAGAAAATATGCTCTCATTTTAGCTTCTGGGGCACCTTCCAAAACTGTATGGGACAAGCATGTGAAAATAGTTTTCTCTCAAACATGATTCATGATATCCCAGCAGAAGGTTTTTCACAGGGTAAAATCACCTTAGAACACACCACAATTCCTGAAATTAGTATGGTACCATCAACAAATGAATTCTAATGTAACTAAAGTCTGTTATCACCCTTTATAGTTCTCCTTTTAGTAACCCTCAAAATCTTCGATTCACTACAATGCATTTCATTGGGGTACTATCATTTATATTGGTCCCAAGATGGCTGCCAGCAATTCCAGGATGAAGTGCTGACAGCCAATCAGATCTCACGATGACATGTGTGGTTAGGCTCCGCCCAGATATATATGTGTTTTTACTTTTGATTTTCTCAGCAACTACTGAACGGATTTACACCATTTAACAAAAGGGTTCTTTTTGAACCAAAAACTACCTCTTTGCCAAATTTGGTGTAATTCCGTTCAGCAGTTCGGGCTGTAGCCTTGCATAAAGTTTCCTATGGGAAATTGATTTTTTGACTCTTATTTTTCTAATTTCTCCGCAACTACTGAACGGATTTACACCATTTAACAAAAAGGGTTCTTTCTGAACCAAGAACTACCTCTTTGCCAAATTTGGTGTAATACCGTTCAGCAGTTCGGGCTGTAGCCGTGTCTAAAGTTTCCTATGGGAAAATGAATGGGGAAAACACGTTTTGGGACCCCCTTTTTCTCGGCCCCCGCTTGACGAATCACCCTGAGACTTTCAGGGTAGGAGCGGACCGGAGCGGGCCATAAAGTTTGAAAATTTCGCGAAGATTCGTCAACAGACGCAAGAGTTATTTCAAATAGAATGTCGCGGATTTCCTATGGAAAATAGGTCCTAACTATAACTATCTACTGGCGACCGCCAGTAGATAATATATATATATGAATCAACAAGGGTCCCTACTTCCAGGAACAACACGGAGCACTCTCGGGTTTGACAATCCTTTATTTCACCCAGCATGACGCGTTTCGTCTCTCGACTTTTCAAATGCTTTTCGGTGAGCAAGGTGGGATTTGGCATTCCGATGTATTTAAAGCCTCATTAGGCTCCTCCTACACAGTGTTCAGAAAGGAGGGACTGCACTCGCACCACAGTCCTTCCTGATTTCCTTGGCCGCCATCTTTGAATGTATGTACCTTACATGCGTCTTCTATCGTAGTGTGTTATTCCAGTTTATCATTGTTTAGCGTAACCTTCCATTCAGTGATGGGAAAGGAATCATACCTCGCTGATGGCACTGTCACACTGTGTACTTAAATTGGGAGCCTCAATGTCCATATTACCAACCCTTCGTCAGCCGCTTTCTGCCATCTCTGGACCTTGTGCCTGAGAACGCCGATTATAGTAATCTCTGCTCCTCCATGTAGTCATGTACCAGCTGTTTGCTGGCAGGTACTTGGTTCACTTGCCGCGGCGGTTCCGGCAAGACAATTTTAAAGTTCCAACAATTGCCACAAACTTGCCGAACTCCTTGCACGTGGGAGGCACCCGTCACGTAAGGAGTTCGGCAAGTTTGTGGCAATTGTTGGAACTTTAAAATTGTCTTGCCGGAACCGCCGCGGCCAAGTGAACCAAGTACCTGCCAGCAAACATCTGGTACATGACTACATGGAGGAGCAGAGATTACTATAATCGGCGTTCTCAGGCACAAGGTCACAGAGATGGCAGAAAAGCGGCTGACGAAGGGTTGGTAATATGGACATTGAGGCTCCCAATTTAAGTACACAGTGTGACAGTGCCATCAGCGAGGTATGATTCCTTTCCCATCACTGAATGGAAGGTTACGCTAAACAATGATAAACTGGAATAACACACTACGATAGAAGACGCATGTAAGGTACATACATTCAAAGATGGCGGCCAAGGAAATCAGGAAGGACTGTGGTGTGAGTGCAGTCCCTCCTTTCTGAACACTGTGTAGGAGGAGCCTAATGAGGCTTTTAAATACATCGGAATGCCAAAACCCACCTTGCTCACCGAAAAGCATTTGAAAAAGTCGAGAGACGAAACGCGTCATGCTGGGTGAAATAAAGGATTGTCAAACCTGAGAGTGCTCCGTGTTGTTCCTGGAAGTAGGGACCCCTTGTTGATTCATTTCATACGTGCATGCCACTTGCACGTGGGAGGCACCCGTCACGTAAGGAGTTCGGCAAGTTTGTGGCAATTGTTGGAACCATATATATATATATATACATCAAATGACTGGTACATAAATCAAAACAACAACAGAAGGTTACTTGGACTAGCTGTCCAATTGTTACATACATGGTTCAAACTAGACCCTGTGTTATCCTTCACACTGATTTCAAGGGTGTAGTGACGCAGGACATGATGTCATTGACATCACGTCCTGCGTCACTACACTAAGCAATTGTTGGACCCAACAGAACTACTTGTAATATTTTTCTTCTGTACCCAAGTTCTGAGGGACACCGGGCTTCCCCATTATACTTTACGGGCCAGATGTACAACGTATTTTTGCATGCGCAAATGGGTTTGCGACCCGTTTGCGCATGTAAAAATACCTAAAGGCCATGTACAAACCCTAATTAGCGAGTCGCAATTTATTTGGATTAATTAGGATTTGCGACTCGCTATTGGAAGGGGCATTTCAAGGGCGTCCCTTCATAATAGCGAGTCTGAGCCCTATGTATGACTGTTTTGTGACCTACTTCAAGTACGTGGTAAAGCATTCGCAAACGGGAAGGGGTCCCCAGGGGAATGCATGAGGACCACTACCTGCCCTTTAAAATGAAACGAAAACGTTTCATTTTATTTTTTATTTTTAAGGAAAACGGGCTGCATTTTAAAAAAAAACTTCTTTATTTAAAAGCAGTCCCAGACATGGAGGTCTGCTGAGCCCAGCAGGCCAGCATCCCTGGGAGGGCCAGCCATTCCCAATGGGGTCGCAAATTGCGAGTGGCTCATTAATATTCATGCGCCTCGCATTTTGTGACCCCATTGGGAATCGCTAACTGTGTCTCTGACACTGTTGTACATTTGCTTTTGCGACTCGCAAATTGCGACTCACAATTTTTCGCAATATGCGAGTCGCAAAATCAAATGGTCATACATCTGACCCTACATGTATTATGAATGGCAGTAGGAATTCACAAACGTTTCCAAGAGGTACTCCTGGAAACCTGGAACTGTCAGATGCTGTCATTGATACACTCTGGAGCCTTTCATATTTGGTCCCAATTTCATCACATTAAAGGCTAATAAAGGTCCTAGTCAATGTATATACCTATAAAAAATAATCATCTGTGGGATCAAATTGAATCACTAATTACTGCACCATTCATTCAACTCCTGAATAATAATTTCCAGATTACTGCACTTCAAAATGGTTTAAAAGTGATTTATTGTTTTAATATTGCCCTCTTACTACTATTTTTTAATTCCGGATACATCTTTATTTCATATAATCTAATGACCTAATATTTATGTCTCATGCTTTCTCCAAAAGTAACTCTAGGGGCCTGTATATAAGTGTATCGTCTTATTAATACCATTAATCAAACTACACCATCACTGCTCCTTGTAAAATGATCAAGGGTATGTATTTGCTCATTTACCTTTTAAAATATTATTATTATTATTATGCAATTTATTAGGCGCACAAATACCCTTGGGTGTCTTGGCGCTGTGGACGGAAGAGGATGGGACAGAGTAGGAGCTGGTCATTTATTGGTTGAACAACCAGGTTTTAAGTTGTTTACGGAAGGCAAGGAGAGAGGGGGTGTTTTTGATGTGAAGGGGAAGTGTGTTCCAAAGTCTGGCGGTGGCGACTGTGAATCTTCTGTCGCCCCAGGAAGATTTTTTTGTTCTGGGGACATTTATGAGGTTTGTTGCTGAAGAGTGAAGGGGTCTGGTTGGTTTGTAGGGGCATAGTGTTTTTTTTAGGAATTCAGGTCCTGTGTTGTTTACTGCCTTATAGGCGATACATAGGGCCTTGAACTTTGTACGGCTTCTGATGGGCAGCCAATGGAGCTGACGTATTAGATTGGATGTAGGTTTGAATTTGGGGGTGTTAGTCAGGATCCTTGCCGCTGCGTTTTGGACCATTTGCAGTTTGTTTAGGACTCTTTCCTGAGCGTTAAGAAATAGGCCATTACAATAGTCTACCCTGGACATGACTAGCGTGCTCATGAGAGTTCTCCCGGCATTTGAAGGAAGGTAGGGTAGGAGTTTCTTTATCATTTTGATGGTGAAGAATGCCGAGGAGACAACGTTGTTAGCGTGTTGAAAAAATGATAATTTGTCGTCAAAGATGATACCTAAGTTTCTGACTTTTGTTACGGGGGATGGAGGTGGGCCTAGCTCTGCTGGCCACCAGGATGGAGACCAGATAGGGGAGAGGTTACCAAAGATCATTACCTCCGTTTTATCGGAGTTTAGTTTAAGGCAATTGTTTGCCATCCATGTGCTTATTGCGAGCATTCCAGTTTGGAAATTTGCCGCAACTTTTTCTCCGTCATTGTGGGTCTCTATTACTAGCTGTGTGTCGTCGGTGTATGTAGTCACTCGTATGCCATGAGATTTGATGACCCTCGCCAAGTCGGACACATAAATGTTAAATGAGGTCGGACTCAGCGAGGATCCCTGAGGAACACCGCAGGGGAAGGTGAAGGATGGGGATGTGAAGTCGCCTAGCGTTACTGATTGGGAGTGGTTGGAGAGGAAGGAGGTTAGGAGGGCTTTGGCGTTATTTTTGATACCTATGGTAGAGACAAAATATCTTCAAGCGGAGCCCCGTATTCTAATGAATACTCGTATCCTGCAATCAGAT
Organism: Calotriton arnoldi; assembly: GCA_963921515.1. Lineage (NCBI taxonomy): Eukaryota > Metazoa > Chordata > Amphibia > Caudata > Salamandridae > Calotriton > Calotriton arnoldi. The sequence continues at coordinate 1,047,734 of CAWUFW010002456.1, read as the reverse complement.
CACTCTAAAACACGTATATCAGCCTTTCTGGGACCATTTACTGAGACCACAAATACAGATTCCGATTTGGCTAACATTACATCCATTTCAGTCTGATGTTGAATCCTGACATTCATTATTCGTTCTGTTTTTCTTTTTGCAGAAGGATACCTAAATTATTTTATTTCCCATTGACTAAGAGCTTCACTGACCTTTAATTTGATGAGCTAATATTATGAAATTGGGACCAAATGAGATAGTGCCATGTTTATGGCGGGAACTACCAATTACATATTATCAACAACCATACTGACTAATCATGTTGTTAGGGAATACTATGAAATCATGGTTTATTTAGGAGATGGTATATACATCTAATGATTGAGTAGTGAGAGTTTATCAATATCTACACAGATGAAATGGTTCATATATGGTAGGATATATGCTTACTTTTCAGTAATAGTGGGGTCAGCGAGAACATTTCCCTTGTTGATTGCTCTGTAGATATGTGATTTTTATGTGAGTAGAAAAAAATGGCTTAAAGAAGGTGGAGGGGAAGAGACTGTATGGCTGAAATGCTGCATCTGCGAATTTGAATGAGATTTCTGTTCACATAGTGTAATGTTAATTGAAGAACTGTGTGTTCACAATGAAGTATTGATGTTGTCTAACAGAATCTATAAGAATTAATGAGTATGATTGTTGTATGTTGTGATGAGGGTATGATATTTTATTGTAATTTTTTATTCCCACAATGTTATCATTGATGAAATTATATTTTTAAAAGCAAAATAATGTCTATTGGATTTCAGATATCTTCATTGAAAATAAATTATATATTTTTTTTGCAAGAACAATTGGTTATGACTGTGGATGCTATGCATGCATGGTATACTTAGAGTAGGAAGCTGTATATATAGCAGGTTTGGGGAAGTTATACATTTTTGATTCAAGAAGTACATAGATCCCATGTTTATATCCAAGGTCATACTACTGCACACACAAAGACATGGCAGTGCACTGCAACCACTGTGCACAGCCATGAGATTGTAAACTTCCATAAGTACATAATGTATCTATGCTGACATAGGATTTGGAAAATGGGGGAGGGGGTTTCGCACTACTTCTTCTTTCAGAACTGGGATTCCTGGAAATGGCTAAAGTGCTCGCAGCGCCACCTGGCCGTCAAGAGCAGCAGCGCATCTGCTCCCGTAAGGATTGAAGTGCACCGGCAATGGTTGGCCCCCCATGCGCCCACATCCCCGGATGCCTGCCACAGAGGTAAATCTGCCGCTGCCACCAGCATCGAAGCCAGCGCCACCTGGTGGTCAACATCGTAAACCAAATCCGCCTCTGCCCGCACATAAGCAGCGCCACGTGCCAGCCCTGCACAGAGCCCTGCACCAGCTCCTCCAGCACCCGAGGCCTGCAGCAATCAGGGCAAGCCACCGCGACCCTTCAGAGACTGCCGTGGCCCGCGGAGAACAGACCAGAGCACCACGCCACCTAGCGGTCGCATGCCTGCACCGCACCTGGAGACTTAAGCAGCAAATGCCACAGGCCATAGTGAAGGAGCCCCAGCACCCAGAAGCCAGCAGCACCGCTGCTCCTCTGAGGAGCTCGGTGAGAGAACACGGTTGCACTGAAATCCAAGTGACCATGAACAAGGAGTGCCTTCCAACAACACCCTGGCCTCTCCAACGTATGCAGGCCGGCAGCATCAACTGCAACAGCCTCCTGAAAATACCTGCAGTACCACCTAGTGACGGTGAGTGGTACTGCAGAGAGTGAACTGTACCCCTACACTCTGCTCCACAGGAAGTGGCCGCAGTCCCACGAGGCAGCTGCTTCACGCCCCAGACGCAGGCCACCGCTCCAAAAGAAGAGGCTACTAACCCTAACCAGGAGCACCGAGAAGCCAAAAGCAGCACGAGCCCCGCAGCCCTACCAAACGCAAGAGAGGTGACCACGCAAGGTCCAGACAATGCGATAAAGTCGAGGGCAGCCGATCCCACGAAGACGCAAGGAAGACGCGAAACCCTTCAGATGGCCACAGGAAAGTCACAGCTGCCACAACTGCAGAGCTGCCAGGAATCCAGGTACACCCACAGAGCACAGCTAAAGACCCCAAGAAGTCCAAAGCACCCCAGGACACAGACTGGCCGCTCGAGCCAGACGGCAAAACCCACTGCAGCAGTAGCACAACTGTGAACACGGCACTGCTGCGACACGCACTAGTAGCAGAACTGACACAGCCAGGACGGATGATGAATGCACCACATGCCCCAATGGGCTGCCTAGACTTTCAAAGGAGAAAGACTGTTGCATGTCCCCAAGGGCCCCAAGAAGCACGAAGCTTCTCCAGCCCAGCCTAGTGCCGAACAAACACCAGCAGCAACGCCAAAGACAGCCACCACCAGCAAGGGTGGAAGATCAACCAGACAGCAACGTCTCAAGGTAGCTATCCCCACCAAAAGCACAAGAATGACTGGTGCAGAGCACGCACCACAAGTGGCTGCCCAACGCCACCGCCAGAGAGGACATCGCATTACTTGTTCCTACTGATGAACTGACACAACCGCAAGCTACAACACAGGCACACCAAGTGCCAGAAGATAGTGCCCAAGAAGAAGACGGAGCGCACTAGGTCAGAGGTGCGCAGAAAGCCGTGCCAGCGAACCTGACAGCATGGGCAGGCGCCCGGGAGATAGAGACATGTCCATAGAGAAGCACTGCTGAACGCAACACGGAGAGCAACTACATCTCTACTGCACCAGCGAAGCCCCGCAGTAGGCCGAAGACAACACAGAGTGTCCTCCCTCGCACTGCCTCAAGACGGAGTCGTCGGTGACCCGAGACAGGCAAGAGAGGAGTCGCACACTCCACGTGGCAGGCCGCCACAGCAACATGTGCTCCAACAACAGGCGACACGTGGCCGGACGTCACGTCGCACAGCAAGCAAGGAGCACGTCACACGAAGTGACCAATCCTGCCAAGCATGCCGGAACGAAGGCAGAAGCAGGCGCCATGACGGCGCAACCTCGAGGTCCAAGCGCAGCACCCTCGAATGAAGAAGTGTGACAGTCCTGTCACCCCAAAGAACCGGATGAACACAGGTGCGCTGAAAAGACCAACAAGAGGAGAAGACCGAGGACTCATACCGCAAGCCAAGAGCACACCCAGAGACACCAGACAGCCATAAAGCCAGACCGACGTCCCTGGAGACAGCCCAATGGGAGAACCAAATGTAAGCCGTAGCCAGCGCGAACCGCGTCTCTCTCCAATGCTTCCCAGCGCGACGGTCCAGTCCCAAGCATCGGCAGTCCAAGTCGGACGGCATCCCTGCTCCTGACCGCAGATGCCACGGGTGAAGATCAGCACCGAGTGTCCTTCCTCACACCGCCTCAAGATGGAGTCGCCAGTGGCCCCAAGACAGGCAAGAGGAGAGTCGCACACTCCATGTGGCAAGCCGCCACCGAAGATCAGCCTCAGCAAGGCGAAGACACATGGCTGCTAAGTCCCTCCAGACATCCAACTCTCCCAACGAGTCACCACCACCTGTTATCCAGATTCACCATATGGCTGGCAATTGCCATCACGCCAGCCCTCGCCACATGCGTCAAACACTACCATCTCCAGAGTACTGACGGACTGGAGTCCTATACCATTGCCACACCAGCCGACAAGAGAAACCAGAGGCTACCTGCGCACCTGGCCTACACTGAAACACGGCAGTGAGAGCATGTCTTGGCCAAGACTCATCCACCCTTGAGGGTTGTGCGTGCGACTAGGCACTGGCTCCTCGGTGGTCTTGCAGCTGCCCCCAGTCGGCACACAAGCGTCCCCAGCGCAGCCCTCCCGCGTTCCCGTAGCAACCCCGACAACAGGCCTCTCCAGGCGGGAGAGTTGGACTTGATATTGCCCCGCCGGTGGGTTACAGGCTACAGCCAAGCAGTTCAACAGAGACAGTCGATCAGGCAACACCTCCGTGAACTCTCACCATGGACTCCAGCCATGCTCATGACACATCCCATTTTATGAACTGTTAGAACCCACCACAGACCATCCTCGACGTCAGCAGAGTGGAGCAACGCAGGACTGTAAGACATGTTCTCATCAGTGAACTGACGTCTCCAGGCCAGCGGTTGTGTCCTGAACCACTCAGGTTTAACTATGAGTGCCCGCCGAGATCGTAATGCTGCAGTCAGAGTCACCAGCCCATGTCTGCTGTCTTCCGCCACCTGACTCGTAAGGCTGATGGACCCTGTGGTGTTCAGTTGTCTGTTATTTATCCCCACAGGTTGGACTAATGTTTTGTTTTGTTTCTTCAATAAAGTTTGGGAGGAATGTAGTGTCCTGCAGGACACGTTCTAGTGTTTTAGCAAACACTTGTATTCCCAGCCACTCCCTCGAGGGCTGGACACACTTGCACCCCCACCCATCCATCACAGGCGTCACTAGTGTTGTGACCCTGCCAATAAATGGGCCTGGGTGCACGTGCTCGTGGCCAGTTACAGTACCCAACAACCTCGTGTCTGTGTCAGTCATTAGCGTCATGCGGGCCTAGGGCCCGACACCATGGGCCCCAGGGGAACTTGTTGCTAAGTTAGGGCGGTAGCACTGGAACACTATTGACATTAAATTGAAGTCACAGTGGACTTTTGAGACTCAGACTGCTAGTGGGGCATACCCTGGATGTTACCAATAGTAAATGGGAAATAACTACTATCGCCAATGCGCGGAGGGAGTGGAACAGGTAATCGCCACAGAAACACTAGAGCCCTGACCTCAAGAGAGGACTGTGTGATTTTTTTGTGAATGTCATATTTTTCCGTTGTGCTTAACCCTGAGGGTCAAATGCTCAAGGGGTACTTGGCCCAGTTACGCAAAATCCATAGTAAGTCAGGTCTTGGGACATGAGGAGTAAAAGGAATCAACCAACATGGTCAGGCCCATTAAGACGTTCTTGCCCCGTGATCCTTTGAAAAGGGTTCTGACAGTAGTTAAGGCACATACAAACTCATAGAAATACTGTGGCATGTATTACCAGTGCTGCAAACCACACATCAGGCAGGGCTCAACAAGTTGTAAGTTCTGGTACATTTAAAATCTTGTAATATTAACTATACTAATTTGCTTAGAAAGTTAATTGCCAGACAATGAGAAATGAACAATCAGCTAGTAAGCCTAAACCGTCACATGAACAATTGGAGGACCCATATGAAGTCAGTCTTGAAAAAATTACAGTTGCAATGAATATGGTATGTTATGTTATTGCAATTTATATAGCGCACTTATACCCTTGGGTGTCTTGGCGCTTACCGGTTTAACATACTATGCCAGGAAGCTAGTTTCTAAAAAGCCACGTCTTGAGTTGTTTTCTAAAGTCGAGAAGGGTGGGAGACATCCTAAGATGTGATGGAAGGGAGTTCCACTGCTTGATGGTATTGTAGCTGAAACTCCTGCCACCCCAGTTCGTCCTCCTGTACAGCAATAGTATGTGAAAAATACATATGGGGTTGTCATTCTATGTAACTTTTGGGGCCTAGAGTTCATACACCGCAGCACAACAAAGGGAGTTGTTGCACTGCATTGTATAAAAGGGAGAGAGCAGAACTGCACCTTATTTACAAAATAGGGTGCAGTTCTGCTTTCTACTGGCACACTTATGGCTGCCTAGACGCAAAACAAAGCAAAACCAAAGGGGATGATGGACGGAGTGTTGAACATTGCAAGCACTCACCCCCAGTCAACTGATCTGGGTTTAATCCATCATCATTCTTTAGCTCACTCCGCCACCCCAGTTCAGACATGGCTATATGCAAATCAGTCTGACCTTGTGCCTCATGGGAACAGTCCAGCCCGAACTGCCAAGCCATGTCTTCCCTGGACCGGAAACAAGCATCCTGGGACCAGTTTCGGGCTCACAGCCCTCATCAGCCAGGCTATCTTGAATCCAGTGGCAAAGTGAGCAAGGGAGCCACGTCTGGGCATACCCTGCCAACTTAGGGCGAACAAAGCAAAACCAAAGGGGATGATGGACGGAGTGTTGATGGAGTGTTGACGCAAAACAGGCCCCTTTGCATCATGTTTCAAAGGTGCCTTCATTGTAGTCAGGATACTTTTTTTGCAAGAACAAATAGCCTCAGGTTGGTGCACCATTTTGACACAAACCCATTGTTAGAAATTGGGTTTCTGGTTGGCAGAGGTATGCACCCCTCTCCAAGCAGGAACCACAATCCTAGTCAGGGTAAGTCACAACACATCCTAAATTATCCTGGGCTCACCCTCTGGTAGCTTGCAAAAACAACAATTGATGGACAGAATGCAGAACAATTTCATACATTCACCCCAGTACAGAGATCTGGGCCTACATCTATCGTTTTTTTGCTCACCATGCCATTCCAGTTTGAACCCAGCCATATGCAAATCAGTCTTGACCCTGTGCCCAATGGGAACAGTCCAGCCCGAACTGCCAGGCCAGGTCCTCCCGGGACTAGAAACATGCACCCTTGGACCGGTTTGGGGGTTTCACCCCTCATCAGCCAGGATAGCTTGAATCCAGTGGCATGGAGAGCACGGGAACCACGTCTGGGCATACCCGTTCCACTCGGGGTGACAAATGCAAAAACAACAATTGATGGACAGAATGCAGAACAATGTCATACATTCACCCCAGTACAGAGATCTGGGCCTAAATCAATCGTTTTTTGCTCACCATGCCATTCCAGTTTGAACCCAGCCATATCCAAATCAGTCTTGACCCTGTGCCCAATGGGAACAGTCCAGCGTCGAACTGCCAGGTCAAGTCCTCCCTGGACTGAAAACAAGCATCCTAAGACCGGTTTTGGGGTTTCACCCCTCATCAGCCAGGATAGCTTGAATCTAGTGGCATGGAGAGCATGGGACCCACGTCTGGGCATACCCGTCCCACTCGGGGTGACAAATGCAAAAACAACAATTGATGGATAGAATGCAGAACAATGTCATACATTTACCCCAGTACAGAGATCTGGGCCTAAGTCCATCGTTTTTTTGCTCCCCATGCCATTCCAGTTTGAACCCAGCCATATGCAAATCAGTCTTTACCCTGTGCCCAATGGGAACAGTCCAGCCCGAACTGCCAGGCCAGGTCCTCCCTCGACTGGAAACAAGCATCTTAGGACCGGGTTCGGGATTTCACCCCTCATCAGTCAGGATAGCTTGAATCCAGTGGCATAGAGAGCACGGGACCCATGTCTGGGCATACCCGTCCCACTCGGGGTGACAAATGCAAAAACAACAATTGATTGACAGAATGCAGAACAATATCATACATTCACCCCAGTACAGAGATCTGGGCCTAAATCCATCGTTTTTTTGCTCACCATGCCATTCCAGTTTGAACCCAGCCATACGCAAATCAGTCTTGACCCTGTGCCCAATGGGAACAATCCAGCCCGAACTGCCAGGCCAGGTCCTCCCTGGACTGCAAACAAGCATCCTAGGACCGGTTTCGGGGTTTCACCACTCATCAGCCAGGATAGCTTGAATCTAGTGGCATGGAGAGCACAGGAACCACGTCTGGGCTTACCCGTCCCACTCGGGGTGACAAATGCAAAAACAACAATTGATGGACAGAATGCAGAACAATGTCATACATTCACCCCAGTACAGAGAGCTGGGCCTAAACCCATCGTTTTTTTGCTCACCATGCCATTCCAGTTTGAACCCAGCCATATGCAAATCAGTCTTGACCCTGTGCCCAATGGGAGCAGTCCAGCCCGAACTACCAGGCCAGGTCCTCCCTGGACTGGAAACAAGCATCCTAGGACCAGTTTCGGGGTTTCACCCCTCATCAGCCAGGATAGCTTGAATCCAGTGGCATGGAGAGCACGCGACCCACGTCTGGGCATACCCGTCCCACTCGGGTTGACAAATGTAAAAACAACAATTGATGGACAGAATGGAGAACAATTTCATACATTTACCCCAGTACAGAGATGTGGGTCTAAATCCATTGCTTTTTTGCTCTCCATGCCGTTCCAGTTTGAACCCAGCCATAAGCAAATCAGTCTTGACCCTGTGCCCAATGGGAACAGTCCAGCCCGAACTGCCACGCCAGGTTCTCCCTGGACTGGAAACAAGCATCCTAGGACCGGTTTCGGGGTTTCACCCCTCATCAGCCAGTATTGTTTGAATCCAGTGGCACAGTGAGCCCGGGACCCACGTCTGGGTATACTCGGCGCACTTAGGGCAAGGAGACAAAAGACACACAATTGATGGACGGAATGCAGAACAAATCAAAACATTCACCCCCAGTCAAGAGATCTGGGTTAAATCCATCATTCTTTTCCTCACCATGCCACCGCAGTTTAGACCTGGCCATTCGCAAATCAGTCTTGATCCTGTGCCTCATGGGAACAGTCCAGGCCGAACTGCCAAGCCAGGTCCTCCCTGGACCGGAAATAAGCATCCTAGGACCGGTTTCGGGTTTTCACCCCTCATCAGCCAGGATAGCTTGAAGGTAATGCAAGACAGCGCAAAGCCATCTAAATCGAGCATTGCGCTGCTTTTTAAACAGGTTTTGCTTCAGGGCCGTGCCAAAAATGTGATGCAGCCATGACACTAAATCTTGGTAAAACTGGGCCTGGATTTATAGATCACCAATCTGCCTACAAAGTAACAGAGTGCTGTACAGGAGAATGTTTTACAGGTGGGAGTGAAGTGGGTAGGGAGGGTAAAAAGTGAGTCTGTTTTAAATCATCATGCACTAAATCATGCAGGAAGCTAGATTAAGCTGATTCCTAGCTGTTTTAGCTTTCATTGGTTATTTGAAGAGACTGTAGTCTTTAACCTGTTTACGTCATATTATGGGGACATGATTAGTACATGTTGCTTTCGTACTTTCCGATTTGAAATTACATATATTAGCAGTTATACACTGTTCTGTTTCTGTAAGAAATCTGCAAATCTTTGTAGTTGAAATAGCTGTTTCTCTTCCTTTTGGCGGAAATGACCTCATTTGACAAACTCACAAGCAGTTCACTGGCCCATGGTTTTACAAAAGAGGAATGTAAGCAGCATTTTATAATGAGCCTCATTGAATGCCTCTCAAGGTAACTTTTAAAAGCGGGGGGCTAGATGGAAGTTGCCCAGTGCATAACATTCAGTGGCAGCAGCCAAGCAAAAATAAAATTGCTCTGCCGCGGTGCAGAGATACTGAAGCATGCCAGCCATCCCAGAGAGGTGCAAGGTTTTCTTTGAAGCCTTTCATGCAATCAGGGGCATTATAATTGCTATGCTAACCAGCCTTAGCAACAGGCAGCTCTGCATCAGGTCTCTGAATAGCGCTTCATAATAAGCACATGCATGGTTATCGGCACCACAAAAGTAGGAAAGCAGCAGCCTTTATAGTTAGCATAAGGCTGTAATAGTGGGGCCAATCTGCTTCAGTTCATACATTTCACTGTCCTAACACAATTTTGTTCTGTATGAAGCTATCAACTATAAAATATCCATTTCCATGGGTAACCTCAGTCATTTCTAAATTGAACTTTGTTTTGCTTTAGTGGGTAAACCGTTTTTGCACTTCAAGCTTCGCACGATAATCTAAATCAGCCTTAAAGACATAGGGCCCAATTACAAGTTTGGCGGTCTCACCGCCGTACCGCTGCGGCGGCGATCCCAAGAAAGCCAGCGGGTCAGTGGTATCCCATCCGCCATATTACCATGCATGCAGCCTGAACCTTGTCAACGGAGCAGTTCCCGCAAGCGGCGCGGCAGACTGTAATGGTGGCAATGCGTGCTCCATCACCATCAGGCCCGGGCGGTTCCCTGACTTCTGTAGGCTTCAGTAGGCTGTCATGGTATGCTGTCAGAAAAGCACCAGAACAGTGGCCATTGGATGGATACAAAAACAACCCAGTTGATGTCCATAGGCCAAGTGGACACGCTTGTAAATCACACTATAAAACACAACCCATTCCAGACCATGATCCTTGCCTCTCCACTGCAGCAAGACAGAGACCAAACTTTTTGGGTGACATAGGGCACATCTATTTTGTTCCCTATCCCTTTTAGCACTCTACAGTCACTTTTCTTGCACATTTTTCTCACATCCCTTGGTTTTCATTTTTTTACATTGTCAATCACTTTAATTTATAAGTATGTCACACCAAAAATATCCACATGACTCTGCATTGCTCACATGATGACTAATGCTAAATATACAACCATGTTGTGTGAAGACCTATATTGTACACAACTAGGCCTTGGAATGGCACAATACATGTTACCTTTCCACTCTGTTGGCTTCAATGTTAGTGAGATCTCATGTTTATTTCTTGATCCAAAATGCAACATCTCAGGACATATAATGACCTCCTTAATTCTACAACATATATTTAATGTTTCCAAATATCTTGTTAGCAAGTTCAATACCACTGAAATATATCGCAATGGTAATCTTTACCTATTATATTTTTTCTCTGTATCTACACACTGTGATACCAAACATTTGGATGTAGATATCACACTTCCACCAATAACAATGTTCTCTATTCCACAACAGGTCAACTCGGCATAGCACCTGGACAGAGCTTGGCCAGTGAAGAGACTCCCACTCCACCCCTGGATATAGCCCTCAGTGATGACAACACTCCTGGAGATGTGGACATGGATCACTGTGCAGGTCCATCTGGTCAGCCTGGGCAGACGGCAACAGTGAGTCTCACTGTGCCCACACCAACACATCCCACCCCAGCTGTAACACCTCAGCCAACCCCTGTCCTCCCAACCTAGCACAGTTACTACCATCAGGTGCCCCCAGTCATAGATCCTGAGGTTACAATCACCAGCACAGCTAGAGAGGATCCAGGACCCAGTGGGAGAGGGCACCCTGGGTCAAGGGCACAAGCCCGTGGAGGTTGGGGTCGAGGAGAGATTCTGTGGGCCCGTTGAGTGAGGCCATTGGGTCCACCAATACCCAGGCCACCATTGACCAAGTCTTGGGAGTCTATCATGAGTCACAAGACGTGATGTGCCAGGTATTGACCGAAATCCGTGAGATGAAGCAGCTGCAAACGGACATACACCAGGAGCTGGCTACCCACAACACCAACATGGACTCCATGTTGGTGCTGCAGGACATCAACACAACCCTGTTCAGGTATTTTCCACCACCATCTACCTCTTCCTGTGGTCAAACTGCATCTGGGCCATCTACATCTGCTGAAGCCACAGCAACGGAGGCCCTGCCAGAGGAAGACACACCTGCAGACACCACTGTCCCTCCAGCAGTGGATCCCCCCCTCACGTTCGCAAGCAGGGACGTCCATGCAAAAATCCAAGAGGGGCCGATGGCAAGACACCCACCAGCAAGAAACCTCAACCTTAATTTCCTCCAATGCGCGTAACACATTCAATCTGTGGACTATTCCTGGACACGCCACCTTTCTGATGGGGGTAGTATTTTGGATTTCAAACAATTTGGCATCTACAACTATGGTTTCATTCTTCATGACTGACTACTTCACTGGTTTTTTTCTGTTTGGTTTTGCGCAATGTATCTATTCACATTTACCACTTCAATAAATACACAAGTCAGAAAGTTATTGTTTGCTGTAGTGTGTCTCACATCTAGCAATGTATATATGTACTCCCATCTGAACTTTAAAATGGGGAAAAAAACTACTTGTGTAACCATGGATATATTGCATGTACACAATATTTATCTAAGGATCACAACCATGTTACACCAGCACATACATACACGTGAATTGTTTCATAACATCTTTATTTCATTGCCCCAACAAAAGGCTGGCATTATGTCAGAAACATACCAATTCATACATGACTCAAAGATTGTGTGTGAGTGATCACATTTTCAGGTGCAAACCTTCACAACATGGAAGGAGGGGATACATCAGAGAATTTCCTATTGAGTAGGCAAAATAACATTGGTCTATGTCATGTGTGGGAGCCATATCGCCTACCTCACAAATGGAGTCCCACATTACTAACACTAATAAACAGATACCTGGCAGTACAACATTTTCTGATCACAGGATCATTCCTATCCAGTGTAGCCAGATCTGGTGGAATGTCACAAACAAATGTCAGTGGTGTGCCACAAACACTTTGGCCTACGACGAGGAGACACATCAACAGCTACATACAGTTTCTACTCAATGAGGATGAAGGGAGATTAGCAGGATTTGGCCCTACAACAACATTTTGTTGGAGCACATGATGGCACACATATTGCATTAGGACCACCACACACAGGAACAAGTCCAATAAATTCCTCATAACTTCCATCCTATCGGTGTGCAAGCTGTCTTTGTACAGGATTTGTATACCCAAAGTCTGTGACAGACATTTCCAGGAACAACCCATGTCCCCTTCATACTACCAAACAGCATAATGTACCCGCTAATGTCACAACTCTGACATGTCCAATGGTGAAGGTACCTAAAACAGGTCAAAACAAATAGATTAGCTATGAAACCATACATATAGCTCAATTCACATAGTCAACTTCTAGAGAACACAGTCCATGACAAAATATCAAAGCTGAACAAAGCAATGCTAACAAAATGACCATGTGTGAAAACCTTCCTCCACAAACACCTTTCCCAGGGATTTTCCAGAGCTTTACCTTCCTAATACTTTTCCCCGTATCATACTCCTCACATTGTATTGTATTGTAATTGCATTTATATAGTGTGTATTACCACTAACGAGGCGTCGAAGTGCTTTTTTGGCGAGTAGCATGCTACTCTGAAACCAATACAGGATTAGCGGTGAATAAGTATAGTGAAATATGAAATTAATTTGAGTTGTGGATATGTTAGTCAGTTATTTGGATTGAGAAGGATAGCGGAGGGATAGAACAGGGAAAAAGGTTTGCATTTATATAGTGCTTGCTTCCCCTGATGAGGTATTGAAGCGCTTTTTTGGTGAATAGCACACTACTCCAGAACCCATAAAGGATTAGTGGTGAATTAGTATAGTGAAATATTAAATGAATTTGAGTGGTGGACATGTTAGTCTGTTATTATATTAAGAAAAAGTTGTCGATGAGATCTCGACGTAAGCCCATTTCTTCCTCTTCACCACTATCATCATCATCATTTGGCATTTCAGGTTTCTCATCCGGTGGCTTTTCATGGCCTGCATCCGCTGCGATGTAAGGGATGTTCTGTCGCAAGGCAATGTTGTGGAGCATGCAACAGGCCACAGTGATCCTACACACCTTCCCCGGTGAGTAGAGGAGGGCTCCCCTAGTCTTGTCCAGATATCTGATTCTGGCCTTCGAGATCCCAAAAGCCCGCTTCACTGGCTGCCATGTTCTTCCATGGGCCTTATTGAAACAGACTTCCCCTGGCATAGATAGATTCCTTAGCGGTGCCAACAGCCATGGATGGTTGGTATACGTTAAGTCTCCTCGATGGAAGACAGACATAAGTGCAACAAGAAGTTACACATTTTCTGATCATACTATCTGACAAAGTTAGGACGGATCAAACTTACTAACAAGCTAGGCCCTCTCCGGTAGTAGTTGTGACATCAGCTGGGGTATGGTGCTGTTCAACAGTAGGAAGGAATCATGGGCTGATTTTGGGGACCGGGCACAAACGTTTGAGATATACAAATCCAGTAAGCAGACAACTTGCACGTTGATAGAATGGAAGTGCTTCCTGTTACAGTAAACCTTTCCCCTGGCTTTCGGTGGTACTAAGGCAATATGGGTGTCATCAATAGCTCCAACCATGTGTAGTAGGTGACCAAATCCATAGAAGTCAACCTTCACATTGGGTAAATCCTCACATCTGGGGGAACTGGATGTAGCTGTTAATGTGTCTCATCATTGCTGAATCAAACACAAGGAGTTGATGGACGTAGCGCTGAAACTTTTCAGACACTCACCCCCAGTCACAGATCTGGGTTGAATCCATCATCTTTCTTTAGCTCCCTTTGCCACCCCAGTTCATCATTGCTGAAAGCACATCTTTGTAGTACACCACTGAACATTGGTAGTGACATACCACCACATATATTTATTATCAACATCAGGGTAGTTCCTCCTCTGCCAAGTGGACACAAACAGGTGAGCCAGGTAGCTAAGGTGTGTGTCGTTGGAAGATCTGAAAATCAGATCTTGGTGCCCTCACATACCTGTTAGGGTGTCATGCTTCATCATTGGGCGCTCCAAGATAGCACCACTGTTTTTACTTAGTCCTGGTACCCTTTTCTTATAAAACATTTTTTTGAGGTTACCAGAGTCTATTTAAGTCACTACTCACTCACTAAACTCACTCAACTCCCTCACCTGCATTCATCTTTACAGCATCTCCAGATCATAAGATCTCCGATAAAGAAGACCCCAGGCCCGTCAGGCATTGCAGCGCCGGCCAGATGAGGAGCGCCCAATGATGAAGCATGACACCCTAACAGGTGTGTGAGGGCACCACAATCTGATTTTCAGATCTTCCAGCGACACGTACCTTAGCCACTTGGCTCAACTGTTTGTGTCCACTTGGCAGAGTAGGAACTACCCTGATGTTAATAATAAATGCACTGTTTCCCGGGAGGAGCTAGGGTGTAGGACCTCAATAAAATATCTCGCTCTTCCTTCCCCCATTGATTTAGAGATACAACCAGATATAGCCACAGTGTATTGAAAAGAACTTGTTGCCAGAAAATGTAATATTTCCATAAGTTTCACAATAGGTGGGATATATGTGGGACTAGTGTTTTGAGGAAGGAGATCAGGCTCCAACTGATGACATAAATCCTGTATGGCTTGCCTATTCAAACAAAACTTCTTGATGACATTCCTTTCTTCCATGATCTGAAGGCCTAGGAATGGCCGGTACACTGAACGGTGTCATCTCTTCCCTCTCCCAGGGTACCTATATGTGGAGTGAAACCAATTTTGCACATTGGTCACAGTGTCCAGAGTAACATATATGAAGAGTAAGCTAAATGTCATGTGAAAAAACATAACTGGCTCAGAAAGCATTACACATGATTCACGTAATAATTGTTTACTGTCCAAAATCCACCTATAATCCTGATTGTGATCTTCAAATGTGTCTGTAACATAAATTTGCTCATTATACATCCAAAAATGTATCATGAGCACCTTAATATTGTAAATTTTTAATTGTTCTCACAAAATACCATCACTGGCAGTGTACAGTGCACCGCGGTAATATAGGGGCAGATTTACAAGAAACTAATGCAGCGCGGTGCTGCAAGTCATTTTGCTGCGCTGCGCTGCATTAGTTTCGAAGCACAGGGATGCAACATATTTATAACAATATGTCACATCTCTGTGCTTCCCCCTGTGCTGGTGCACAACCTGCTGCCATGCCCCGGCGCAGGCACCCTTGCACCATGGTGCAAGGATACCAGTGTTGTGGGGAGATTGTTTTTGTGCAGGATGGGGCACCTTCCTGCACAAAAACAATCAATTGAGGTGATTTCCTCTTCGAATGCGTGCTGTAGAATGCAGCACACATTGAAAGAGGAAGAAAACAAGGAGAAATGAAAACATTTCTCCTCGTTGCACCTCGCAATGCCACCCGTAGGGTGGGGTAGCATTCTGACGCATTTCCAGATTTACGATTCCTCGAAATCTGGAAATGCATCAGTGGACATGTGGGAGAACACCCACAGCAACACCCATGTCATGCCCCTAACACGCAAAGTGTTGTGTGAAAAGGGGTGATATTTACAAGCACAGGTACAGTCACGCAGGGTGGCTTTACGTGTGCTTGTAAATATCACTCAGCAGGTTTCGCCACTGGTGCGTCACGCAACGTGACGCACCGGCGGTGCAAGAGGCTTGTAAATCTGCCCCTCAGTGTTTATGCACAGTAAAGGACTGCACAGATGTTTGTGTAAAGGAAATTACAGGGCAATGGAGTGGTACATGTGTAAACATGCCATGACACATTTGTAGTGGTGGTGATGCACTTAACAGTCACCAATACTGAACTTCCAACCACTAAAATGGCGGATGCCTGACCTCGCATATTGGACATCTGGAACGTACTGCCAGCGGCGGAAGTTGACCACGCGGTGGGTGGTTTCATCCAAGGCGGACACAGCCATAGGCCTTGTTGGGGATTGTGACGGTTGCGGCCCAAGAGCTGTGCCAGTGTAGGTTGCGTACATGTACGCCATGGATTGAAAAATAACTCATTTGCCTCCTGACACTGCTGCTATGAACACCTCTTCCACTTTAGCTGCTGTTTACCACCTCTAGGAGCAATCATGCCAGGTCAAGCAGGTGAGAGGGCCCGTGCCCTCTATCCAGAGGAGCTGGTTGGCCAGCTCTATGGCTCACCGGAGGAACAGGTATCTATTTCACATACATATTTAACTCTGTTCAACTTTCCATTCCCACAGGCTACAATGTGCCTCTGAGTCCCAGAGTGAATTCAGATTACTGTTGTAGCATTTTGTGGTCCCTACATAGGACAATCATGTAATGGATTGTGTAGCACTGTATTACTTTGTGTACTTAACATCACCATTGTGATGTGTGACAAGCCCTAGATTTTACTTGTGTTGCATACACATATCTATGCATGTACACATTTAATGATACCTATGATATATTTGCTAATCAGATCAAAGTAAATGTACAAAGAAATGTATCGGCTTAACAGCATGAGCTGTGTATGTATACTGTAATAAGCAGTTGAGGGTGATGTTAGCTATGTGTGCAGTCCCACATAACACTCAGCCCAGATCAGGGCTTGCTAAACTGTTGTCTGGGAGCTAGCTTTACCTCACAGACCCCTTCAGAATGCCACACAACCTTGAGGTCATGTATTGGATGGCCATAATATGTACTTTCATGTATTGAAATGGTGGAAATGTGATGTTCAAGTGGGATCCATAGGCTCAGCCTGCAGAGAGCAAGGCCTGACAATGAATTGTGCCCAGTCTGGGCCATAGCCCAGGCAGGGGCTGAGTTACTGTGGCAATACAACTGATGCACAGAGTAATCTCTCTGTAGACCTGCAGATCCTTGGATGTTCCTAAAATGAGTTCAGAATCAATAGTAGCCCTGATTGCATTTACATGGACTGCATTTGGAGGGGTGACTGAAGTAACCCCCTGATATAATACTCCTTTCTATTGACCCACATTGTCAATGTGTATCATTTACTTATGACAAGCCCCTTACTCCCACAGGTCTGTTGTCACCTTTCCATAAGTCATGCTTGCACTGTACAGGCCTATTGCACATGTGACACATTAACAGTGAAGATAGTTGACTACTTCTGAAGAGATGTTGATATGTGAATCACCAGCTTTGTTACATTCAACCAATCAAACAAGAAATACAATGGTATGTTGATGTAATCCCTGTAACAGTGCCACATATGGCAAAAGGTTTGTCCTGTGATGGAAGTACATACCACACAAACTCAATCAGATAGAGTATGATATCCCAATAAGTAGTCCAAATGTCCACACATCCCCAGAGAGGAAGCTCTCAGTGACACACATGCCAGGCCTTTCATTGTGACCTAAGTCTTAGGATGTAGTCTATACTATAGTACCAGGCTGTATGGGCCGTATGCATCAAGTCAATGGGCCTATCTGTAAAGGTGTCTGTACAATCATGCACAACTAGTTTACCCTTCAGACGGCCACAATGGTGTGTTGTGTTTCATAGTAGCTGCCATCACAGTACATGTAGGGTGGCCATGGGATGGATATGTGACATTACAACGCATGTCATTACCCCGCATGCCGTTGCAACGCAAAACTTTACCCCGACTTGCTGTCGGGGGTGCGCTGGAAGTTGAAATAGTTTAATTTACTATTCCAACTCAAGTGTGTGCAACAGTAGGGAAGGTGTTGGAGTTAAATCCAACACCTTCTACCCACTGCTACACACCTTTTGCGTTGCAACGGCATGCAGGTTAATGGCATGCGTTGTACCGCTTGCGGTATAACTGCTGTTTCCCCCCTGGGATACATGATGCTGGTGGGCTGGCTTAGTCAGTGTATGTCATCACCAGGGTTGAGGATAGTCAGCAGATGACTACAAAAAGTGTGTATTCATTTCTTTGGAGTGCTTAGCATGTGAGAATTGCACATGTAGTCTGTTAACTATTGATTTATGATTGTGCTAGATGTATACAAAATGTGTGTCTGCCAAACAGATATCCAGAAATGTGCAGTTATACTCAGTTCATTCATCTATTATATCCATACAGGTCAACGCCCACCAAAAGCAAGCCATTTGGAAAGCCATCGCCCGGGGGGTGTGGACCCTGGGAGGACCTTCGACGCTGGACTCCGAAGATCACAGAAGTTCAGATGGGGATGTCCTCCCAATGGACGGGATACGTGCCGGACCCCGACTCTCCTAATGGCTGGCACACTGGTGGTGGCCTACCTGGAGCTTGATGAGCAGTTGAGGGCCCAACAGCAACTACAAGGGGGTGAGTCCTGGCCAGAGTCATACATGTTACATTGCCAAATTTGTGTTACAGGCAAACATTTACCCATCAATATTGGGCGTGGCCCAAGTACAATGCAGAAGAAGAGTTATTGTTTGTGTAGGACTGGTAGAAAGTGCATGCTGATGTGCTTTGCCTATTGTCTTTATGACCAGGAACACAGCAGAGTCCAGTGCACTAACAATTTACTGTCTTGAGCAGACACATAGCTGAGTAAAGTGTATTATCACCTCATGTTCTTTGATGTTCTGGGTGTCAATTGTACTAAACAGGCTGTTGTCTTCAATGTGTAGGAAGTGATGCTCCCTCACTACTGTGTCTCATGTGATGGTAGTCCTATTACATGTTGCATGGCATACAATGCACTTTTTAGGCAGTGACTTGACAACACTTCCCATTGGTATGTTGGAATTCTACAGTAATGTGTGTGTGCAAACATCACTGGTGCCATCAGCATTAGTGCCTACATGTTGCCCAGTGTACCTTTCCCTGTAGTTATTTCATCTGCAATACAGTTTCAAGATTCATTCACTGACTGGTGACATGCATGAGAGAGTGAGATGTGAACAAGTAGAGATCATATGTGAGTGTGTAAACTCAGTCTTACAAGGCAATTTCTGTTTGCTATACCAAATGGTCCTGTGATTTGCCATAGCATTAGGACTATAGTGATCCCACCTCTTCATGTCATAGATATTCACTAACGCACAACAACATTCAAAGGTGTATTGACTTGTAAGAATTACATTTGAGAATGGTGTTGTCACCAGTACCAAGCAGGATTGGGGATGTTTATAGGGCTACAAGGACTCTTATGATGTGTGCATTTGGAGTATCCATCTCCCAAAACTTTGGCCCTCAATGTCTCCAGGATATTTTTCTATGCTACGTGTGATATGTAGCTAAACTACTTCAGTACAGCTTTCATTAGTCTTTTCTGCAAGTGGACATATGATGAAGTTTCAAGTCAAAATTGTCATCAGTGTGCAATGAGCATTTGCATGGGGCATGATTTCTGCTACAGCACATATTGCTGCTACATTGCTGTATAACATAACCTTCATGACATCATAATGTTGTTTATGGTAAATTAACATTTCATGAATTCTGGGTCTCGTGTGAACAGGGTGGACATGTATATTTAGTAGCCGTCCTATTTGGTGACATCAGTTTACTATATTATACTACAAGCGCCAAAGTATACAAGGTGATCAACTATCCTAGTATGGACATTTGGATGGAGTGTAGACAAGTACATTGATGGATTTGGAGCTGTCTTGGGTTATGACATCACTGTGATCAACTGTTCCCAAGTAATGTAGCATGCTTGCATAGGCTCATGCTAATGTTGAAGCCATGTAGTGAACCATGCAGCTGGTGTGATCTGTGCACTTTAGAAATCTTTTGTGCTGATATCTGATGGTCAGGTGTGGTAATGCAGTTGCAATAAACCAATTTTATATGCATTTCAAATTCATCAAGGACAAGTGAAGGAGAAGGTGCCAACATTATTGGGGACACAGCTGGTTACAGTGGAACCGGTCGTGAGAGTACAGACACGGAGGGAACCAGTGACCGAGAGGGTGTGGGGATTGCCACGGAGGACAGAAGCTCGACTTCTTCATCATCAAAGTCATCCTCCAGAGGACACTCCTGAGTGGTGGTGGACCCCACAGGATTTGTTCCACCTTTATTGCCACCCTCCCTGTTGTTCCTAAACCAGTTGGCCAGGCCCGCTCCCCTAGGAGGAGATCTGTCTCCTTCGCTCCAGACACCTCAGGCTCTGCCCCTGTCCACTCCGCTGTGCAGAGTGAGAAGGCTATTGACCTCCTGAGGAGCATCTCTGTGGATATGACTGCACTACTGAATACCATCCAGGGGCAAGGCAGGCATCTGCAGCAGATGATGGCCTACCTGGAATGCATTCAGAGTGCAATGTGTGGCTGTTAGATTTGGGGGTCTCTAGTTGGCAGAGGTAGGTACCTTTGTCCAAATAGGGACCCTTGAGTCTAGTCAGGGAAAGTAGGTACACTCCTGAAATAACCCCTGCTCACCCTCTTGGTAGCTTGGCACGAGCAGACAGGCTTAGTTCAGAGGCAGTGTGTAAAGCATTTGTGAACACATACAGTAATCAAGTGACAACACTACAAATGGACACCACACAGGTTATATATTTATAAAAATAGGTATACTTTATATATATTTATCACAAGACCATAAACGACAAAAATAATCCACAATACTGTCAAGAATACTTAGTTCTGATCAAAAGGCTTAATTCAAGGTTCTGTGCGAGTCGGTAGCCTCCTCCGGCTACGGCGGTGTCGAGAACAAACAGAGTCTAACAGATCCAGCTGACCGCGTCGAGACGGGCCAACACAGCGTAGACAGACTCGGTCACAGTACCTTTACTTGAAGCGGCAGGCACGGGCGTGTGAGCCGGATGGCTGTCTCGTCGCGGTCGCGATGCAAAAATGGAAGCGTTGCAGGACGCGTTGTCCCTCGATGTGGTGCAGGCAGCGGCTCGTTGACGTCGTCGAGACGGAGTCGGTGAGACCAGGGCCGTGCGTTGCAGGGCGAGACGGTGCTTTGATGCGGTGCTGGCAGGTTGCGGTGCGGCGACGGAGCCGGATTCAGGAGCTGGCGTCAATCAGTCCGGACAGCGGTGCGAGTCGGGCGGTGCGTCGCAAAGCGTGCGAGCGGTGCCCAACTACGGTGCGGTCACAGGACTCGAACTCAGCAGCAGTGACCGTTTCGGTCGGACCAGTTCGATTCGGCATAGCGAAGCGTTGCAGGACGCGTTGTCCCTCGATGCGGTGCCGGCAGCGGCTCGTTGACGGAGTCGGTGAGACCAGGGCCGTGCGTTGCAGGGCGAGACGGTGCTTCGATGCGGTGCTTACGGGACACCGAGTCGGTCGTGAGAGTCGGTCACAGCTCCCTACCTCTGTAGCCACTGAAACAGAGTTTCCAGCAGCAATTCACAAAGGGGGTGAAGTCCAATGGTCCTGGGACTTCGGTCAGGGGGCAAGCTCTCTTCCAAGCCCTTGGAGATCCTTCACAAGTTGATGAAAGTCACAGCAAAGCAAAAGTTCCTTTCTCCTTTCTTTGGCAGTCAGGCAAACCACTGCAGGCCAATCCCCCAAGCAGCACTTCAGGCTTAGGGATAGTCTCTCCTCAGTTTCTTCTTGGTTCCGCTCCTCAGCAAAGGTTTCTTCTTGTTCCCAAAAGTGATCTAATTTTCCTGGGGTCTGGGTGCCCCTCTTATACCCTGATTCTCTTTGTTCTCTGGAGGCAGAGAGGCCTCTGCCTAGTCCAAAACCAGTTCTGGTCAGTCCTGGAGCACTTTGTTTTTCTGACTCCTTCTTTCCTTTCAGAATGTGGGGCAGAGTGCTCAGCCGCCCAGCAGGAGGTGGAGCCAGCATTGTGGAAGGCAGGCACAGCCCTATTCAGACCCAGGTGCAACTCCTCCCTCCACTCTGGATGCAGATCTTTCTATTCAGCCCAGTGCTGACTCACCCTGTCTCCTGTAACCACCCCCAGCCCCTGTCACTCAATCTCCAGACAAGGAATACACAACCTAGCAGAGGCAGGCTTGGATAGTTAGGCAAGAAAATACCCACTTTCTAAAAGTGGTATTTTCAAACACAGAATGTTAAAACCAACTTCACTAAAAGATGTATTTTATCATCCTGAGTTCAGGCATACTAAATTCGTTTTTCTACCATGTTCCCTGGGTCAGTTCTGACTATAAGGTGTAATAGTCAGTCTGCCCATTCTGGCCTATGGGGAGCAGGTAGCCTTGCAATAGTGAAAAACGAAAATGGCTGTAATTCACTATTAGGACATGCCACACACACCAGGGCATGTCCTACCTTATACTTACAATGCACCCTGCCCTAGGGCCTACTTTAGGGGTGACCAACATGCAGTAAAGGGAAGGTTTAGGGACTGGTAAGTGAGTGCACTCACCAAGTCGACATGGCAGCCCTAGGCTGCACACAGGCTCTGCAATGGCAGGCCTGAGACACATTTTACAAGCCGCTCCTGTGGGTGGCACAACCAGTGCTGCAAGCCCACCAGCGGCATTGGATTTACAAGCCCTGGGCACACTGAGTGCACTGTACTAGGGACTGACAAGTAAACCAATCATCCAATCATGGAGTCACTAATACATACATCAATTCACGATAGGGAGCACTTGCACTTTGGCACTGATTAGCAGCGGCAAAGTGCCCATGAGCATCTAGTCCAGCAAAAACATATCGGCAACAGTGGAGGCATTACGAAAAAATGGAAGGGAGACCCACGCCAAGGATGCCAGGTCTAACACGTGTCCCCTCCAGCTGAAATGTGGGGAGAACTATCCTACCCCTAGGGAGTTCTCATCGCTAAGGCGGAAAAATCTGGACAGACCATCAGCATTGGTGTGTTCTGT
The DNA here is from genome assembly GCA_963921515.1 of Calotriton arnoldi. Lineage (NCBI taxonomy): Eukaryota > Metazoa > Chordata > Amphibia > Caudata > Salamandridae > Calotriton > Calotriton arnoldi. Next base: position 1,024,844 of record CAWUFW010002456.1, on the reverse strand, counting down.
ACCAGGGCGGTGTTCCACCGTAAAGTCCATCCTCTGTAGGGAAATGGACCACCTCAACAGCTTTGGATTCTCACCCCTCATCTGCATCAACCATCTGAGGGGCCTGTGGTCTGTCTGAACCCGGAAGTGAGTCCCAAACAGGTATGGTCTCAGCTTCTTCAGTGCCCAGACCACAGCAAATGCCTCACGCTCGATAGCACTCCATCTCTGTTCCCGGGAAGTAACATCCTACTGATGAAGGCTACAGGTTGGTCTAGGCCCTCCTCATTGATCTGTGATAGAACAGCCCCTACACCATGCTCTGAAGCGTCGGTCTGAACAATGAACTCATTGGAGAAGTTGGGTGCCTGGAGCACAGGCGCCGTGCACATGGCAGTCTTCAAGGTGTCAAAAGCTTTCTGACAGGCGTCAGTCCAAATCACTTTCCTGGGCTGCTTCTTGGAAGTCAGCTCGGTCAAGGGGGCAACAATGCTGCCATACCCCTTGACGAATCTCTGGTAATACCCGGTGAGTCCTAGGAAGGCTCTCACCTCTGTCTGGGTTTTGGGGGCTCCCAAGCCAGAATGGTATCAATTTTCGGTTGGAGGGGCGCCACCTGGCCGCTCCCAACCTGGTGTCCCAAGTACACCACAGAACCCTGCCCAATCTGGCACTTACTCGCCTTGATTGTGAGGCCTGCCCTCCGCAGCGCCATCAACACTTCCCAGAGGTGACGCAGATGTTCTTCCCAACTGGAACTGAACACTGCGATGTCATCCAGGTAGGCGGCACTGAAATCCTCCAGTCCAACCAACACCTGGTTGACCAACCTCTGAAAGGTGGCAGGGGCATTCTTCATCCCAAAGGGCATCACCCGGAACTGGTAGTGCCCATCTGGTGTGGAGAATGCTGACCTCTCTTTGCCCCATCAGTCAAGGCGATCTGCCAGTACCCAGACGTTAAGTCAAACGTGCTGAGGTACCGCGCAGCCCCTAACCGATCTATGAGCTCATCAGCTCTGGGGATGGGGTGGGCATCAGTCCTGGTGACGGAATTGAGTCCCCTGTAGTCCACACAGAACCGGAGTTCTGGTGTGGCACCAGGCGCGGCAGCCTTTGGAACCAAGACCACTGGGCTGGCCCAAGGGCTGTTAGAGGACTCAATCACCCCTAGCGCAAACATCTTGGAGACCTCCTCCTTGATGCAGGCTCTGACCCTGTCAGTCACCCTGTAAGCCTTGTGCTTCACAGGAAGACTGTCCCCAGTGTCCACCTCATGGACGCACCAATGAGTGACACTGGGAACCAGGGAGAACAGGTCAGGGAACTGTCCCAACAGTTGGCGACAGTCACCCTGCTGCTCAGGTGTCAGGGAGGTAGAGAGGTTTACTCCCTCCACTGATCCATCTTGCTCTCGGGCTGACAGGAGGTCAGGAAGAGGCTCGGTCTCCTCCTCCATTCCATCATCTGTAGCTAAGAGCATGCCCACTTGGGACCTCTCCAAGTGGGGCTTCAGGCGGTTCACATGCAGGACCCGCAAGGGGTTCCTGGGAGACTGCAAGTCCACCAAATAGGTAACTGGACTCTTGCGCTCCACCACCGTAAAAGGGCCGGTCCACCTGTCCTGGAGCGCACAGGGCTCCACAGGGGCCATGACCCACACTTTCTGACCAGGCTGAAGCTCTACCAGAGTGGCATTCTGGTCGTACCACCGCTTCATCTCCTCCTGGCTGGCTTCCAGATTTGCCTCAGCAAGTTCTCTGAAACGCCTAGTCTGGTTCCTGAAGGCCAGCATGTAACTGTATACATCCTGGGGAGGTTTCCTGGGAGATTGCTCCCAGCCTTCCTTGACCAAACTCAGAGGTCCTCTCACCGGGTGTCCATAGAGGAGCTCAAAGGGACTGAACCCTAGAGACTTCTGTGGCACCTCCCGGTATGCAAACAATAGGCATGGTAAGAGGACGTCCCATTTACGCCTCATGGGTTCTTCCAGACCCATAATCATGCCCTTGAGGGTCCGGTTGAATCTCTCAACCAGCCCATTTCCTTGAGGGTGGTAAGGAGTGGTGAACTTGTAAGTTACACCGCACTCCTGCCACAGGGACTTCATGTACTTGGACACGAAGTTGGTACCTCTGTCAGACACCACCTCTTGAGAGAATCCCACATGTGAGAAAATTCCCATCAGTGCCCGTCCCACCACGGGGGCCGTCACTGTCCTCAGAGGGATGGCTTCAGGGTACCGGGTGGCATGGTCCACCAAGACCAGGATAAACCTGTTGCCCATGGCTGTCTTGGGATCCAGTGGCCCCACAATGTCAATACCCACCCGTTCAAAGGGGGTGCTGACCACAGGGAATGGCTGGAGAGGAGCCTTGTGCTTCCTCCCACTCTTTCCACTTGCCTGGCAAGTCTGGCATGTCCTGCAGTGAGTGGCGGCACTCCTGCGCATCTGGGGCCAATAGAAATGGGTAACAAGCCTGTCAAAGGTCTTGTCCTGCCCCAGATGTCCTGCTAACGGTACATCATGAGCCAACCCCAGTAGGAAGGCTCTGAAGCGCTGGGGTACCACCAGCACACGGGCTGACCCAGGCTCAGCAACCTTCGGCTCTGAATACAGGAGACCATTCTCCCAGTAAATCCAATGTGATCCAGACTGATCACCTGCTGCCTGGTCTGTGGCCTGTTGCCTCAGACCCACGAGAGAAGGGCATGTGTTCTGCTCCTCGCAGAACTCTTCCCTGGAGGGTCCTCCTTCTTGCTGCCAATGGGTCAGCTCAGGTAGGTCCCCCAGTTCAGCTACCTGTTCCCCTGTAGGCTCCAGGGCATCCCCCTCAGGGTCTGCCTCCTCCTGGACCTTGGGAACCTCGGGGGCCGGTTTCCCGCGCCCCCTGCCTCCTCTCTCTCCGGCAGGCACCTGGGCCTCCCTCTCAGGCTCCAGGTCCTCTTGAACACCTTTAGCTGCCATTGACCGGGTGGTCACACATGCCCAATCAGGCAAGCCCAACATTTCTAAATGCGCACTCCGCTCCACCTTAGCCCAAGGTGAGCTCTCCAAATCGTTCCCTAACAAACAGTCAACAGGCATGGCTGGCCTCACAGCTACTTGAAGAGTACCCGAGACCCCCCCCATTCAAAGGGAACCTGAGCCACCTTGCAGTGACTCTCTGTGTTGTCAGCGGCAACAACCGGATAGAATGCATCAGGGATAACCTGCTCCTTAGACACCAGGTGACACTTGACAGCTGTCACACTGGCTCCTGTGTCTCTCAGAGCCTCCACCCTATGGCCATTGATGGTCACCCACTGCCTGTATTTCTTAGTGTTCTCAGGCAGCGGGGTCCTAGGGACCATCTCAGAGTCTCCTAATGAGACAAGGGAAAACACTGTGGGATCCCACCACCTTGGGCACCCAACTCCTCCCCCAGGGCTACACTAGCCAACTGCCGGGGGACTGCACTGGTGGGTGCTGGTTTTCCATGCAAAGGGCAACGAGGATCGTTTGCCTTGTGGCCAGGGGCGCCACACTTGTAACATACCAGTGGTCCTTGGTGAACAGGGGGCCTGTCAGGGCCACTGGCTTCTTCTCAGGGGGAGGCTGGGAACCTTTCCCTTGGTTCCCTTGGGGTCTACTTTGGGGCCCTTTATGGAACTCCTTCTGTTTACCCTTGTCCCCCCACTCTTCTGCTGGGGACCCTGCCCACCCTTGGCGGAGTCTCCCACGTGACCCTTGTGGACCCGGGTACTCACCCAGCGGTCCGCCTCCTCAGCAAGCTGCCTAGGGTTAGTCAGCTTACTATCAATCAGGTGCTGGCGTAGCTCAGGAAAACAATTACCGGACAAGTGCTCCCAGGCAATCAAATCAAAGAGCGCCTGAAAATCAGTCGCTTTGCTACCCTTTACCCAACCATCCAAGGCTCTGCAAAAGAAGGTCACATATTCAACCCAGGTACTGCTTTCAATCTTACTACAGTTCCTGAACCTTTGCCTATAAATCTCAGGGGTCAAACCATACCTAGTCATTAAGGCATCCTTCATGTGGCTGTACGAATTATAGACTTCAGAGGGCAAATCCAACAAGGTATCCCGCCCTTCACTGAGGAACCGTCCCCACAACCCCGCTCCCCAATCCTTCTCGGGGACCTGGTGGGAAGACATGGCTACCTCATAGGCTTTGAACCACTGCCCAATGTCATCATTTTTAAAAATTCCTTAACCACATCTTTTGGAATATACACCCTAGCTTCAACAGGCACAGGCGGTACACTGCCACCAGAGGGAGTAATCTCTAAGCTCTTGGCCTTCAATTCCAACTCCCTCAAAACTTTCTCATGTTCAAACTGCATTTTCTTTTCCTCTAGGGCTAATTTCCTAGTTTGCATTTCGAATTCTAACTGCCCATTCAGCTTGAGCTTGGTCAGCTCCATTTCGTGCATCCTACTCTCTTTCCTGTCCTCCAACTCCTCTGGAGACAGTCCTCTGGCAGAAACACTGCTACCTACTGGGGAAGGTGGTCTTCTAGCCCCTAGACCCAATAGCCCCTCCAGCTGCCCTTCTGCATTCTCAGCCCCCTCCACAGGGGCACTCCTTGATTCGACCCAGGCCCTCAGCGCCTTTTGGAGGTCCTCCTTCCTGGAGAGCCCGGTCATGGACACTTTAAACTTTTTGCAGAATTGCCTGAGCTGCTTGAGGGTGTAGCATTCTAGCCTCTCTTCTTCCCAATCACACTCAACAGAGGCTACTGATGCTGGTTTCTCCATAGTGACTGAACTTGGCATTTGCAAAAATAGGAAATCCCAGAAAAAATGCTATAAAAGTATGTGGTTGCGTTTTGGTCTGCACTCACTAAGTAGTGTTCACCAATCACTGTACATGAGTCACAAATGCAAGTCCAGAATCCTCACCGCTGACCACCAATGTTAGATTTGGGGGTCTCTAGTTGGCAGAGGTAGGTACCTTTGTCCAAATAGGGACCCTTGAGTCTAGTCAGGGAAAGTAGGTACACTCCTGAAATAACCCCTGCTCACCCTCTTGGTAGCTTGGCACGAGCAGACAGGCTTAGTTCAGAGGCAGTGTGTAAAGCATTTGTGAACACATACAGTAATCAAGTGACAACACTACAAATGGACACCACACAGGTTATATATTTATAAAAATAGGTATACTTTATATATATTTATCACAAGACCATAAACGACAAAAATAATCCACAATACTGTCAAGAATACTTAGTTCTGATCAAAAAGGCTTAATTCAAGGTTCTGTGCGAGTCGGTAGCCTCCTCCGGCTACGGCGGTGTCGAGAACAAACAGAGTCTAACAGATCCAGCTGACCGCGTCGAGACGGGCCAACACAGCGTAGACAGACTCGGTCACAGTACCTTTTACTTGAAGCGGCAGGCACGGGCGTGCGAGCCGGATGGCTGTTCGTCACGGTCGCGATGCAAAAATGGAAGCGTTGCAGGACGCGTTGTCCCTCGATGCGGTGCAGGCAGCGGCTCGTTGACGTCGTCGAGACGGAGTCGGTGAGACCAGGGCCGTGCGTTGCAGGGCGAGACGGTGCTTCGATGCGGTGCTGGCAGGTTGCGGTGCGGCGACGGAGCCGGATTCAGGAGCTGGCGTCGATCAGTCCGGACAGCGGTGCGAGTCGGGCGGTGCGTCGCAATGCGTGCGAGCGGTGCCCAACTCCGGTGCGGTCACAGGACTCGAACTCAGCAGCAGTGACCGTGTCGGTCGGACCAGTTCGATTCGGCGTAGCGAAGCGTTGCAGGACGCGTTGTCCCTCGATGCGGTGCCGGCAGCGGCTCGTTGACGGAGTCGGTGAGACCAGGGCCGTGCGTTGCAGGGCGAGACGGTGCTTCAATGCGGTGCTTACGGGACACCGAGTCGGTCGTGAGAGTCGGTCACAGCTCCCTACCTCTGTAGCCACTGAAACAGAGTTTCCAGCAGCAATTCACAAAGGGGGTGAAGTCCAATGGTCCTGGGACTTCGGTCAGGGGCAAGCTCTCTTCCAAGCCCTTGGAGATCCTTCACAAGTTGATGAAAGTCACAGCAAAGCAAAAGTTCCTTTCTCCTTTCTTTGGCAGTCAGGCAAACCACTGCAGGCCAATCCCCCAAGCAGCACTTCAGACTTAGGGATAGTCTCTCCTCAGTTTCTTCTTGGTTCCGCTCCTCAGCAAAGGTTTCTTCTTGTTCCCAAAAGTGATCTAATTTTCCTGGGGTCTGGGTGCCCCTCTTATACCCTGATTCTCTTTGTTCTCTGGAGGCAGAGAGGCCTCTGCCTAGTCCAAAACCAGTTCTGGTCAGTCCTGGAGCACTTTGTTTTTCTGACTCCTTCTTTCCTTTCAGAATGTGGGGCAGAGTGCTCAGCCGCCCAGCAGGAGGTGGAGCCAGCATTGTGGAAGGCAGGCACAGCCCTATTCAGACCCAGGTGCAACTCCTCCCTCCACTCTGGATGCAGATCTTTCTATTCAGCCCTGTGCTGACTCACCCTGTCTCCTGTAGCCACCCCCAGCCCCTGTCACTCAATCTCCAGACAAGGAATACACAACCTAGCAGAGGCAGGCTTGGATAGTTAGGCAAGAAAATACCCACTTTCTAAAAGTGGTATTTTCAAACACAGAATGTTAAAACCAACTTCACTAAAAGATGTATTTTATCATCCTGAGTTCAGGCATACTAAATTCGTTTTTCTACCATGTTCCCTGGGTCAGTTCTGACTATAAGGTGTAATAGTCAGTCTGCCCATTCTGGCCTATGGGGAGCAGGTAGCCTTGCAATAGTGAAAAACGAAAATGGCTGTAATTCACTATTAGGACATGCCACACACCAGGGCATGTCCTACCTTATACTTACAATGCACCCTGCCCTAGGGCCTACTTTAGGGGTGACCAACATGCAGTAAAGGGAAGGTTTAGGGACTGGTAAGTGAGTGCACTCACCAAGTCGACATGGCAGCCCTAGGCTGCACACAGGCTCTGCAATGGCAGGCCTGAGACACATTTTACAAGCCGCTCCTGTGGGTGGCACAACCAGTGCTGCAAGCCCACCAGCGGCATTGGATTTACAAGCCCTGGGCACACTGAGTGCACTGTACTAGGGACTGACAAGTAAACCAATCATCCAATCATGGAGTCACTAATACATACATCAATTCACGATAGGGAGCACTTGCACTTTGGCACTGATTAGCAGCGGCAAAGTGCCCATGAGCATCTAGTCCAGCAAAAACATATCGGCAACAGTGGAGGCATTACGAAAAAATGGAAGTGAGACCCACGCCAAGGATGCCAGGTCTAACAGTGGCCTACTGAGATTTATTTCAGGCTCTAGCCTCTTCCCTAAGTGCAGCCTCCCATCCCCCAACATTGTGTCCCTCCCCCACCCCTTACCCTTACCCATACCAATACTATATTCCCAAACCTATCCAAAGCATATGCAAACATTTGCACACACCCACTCATACAGACCCAAGTAGCACATCCACACAAAAGCAAAAACCTCACAAAAACCATGCGCGCATCCAAACACATAGACACCGCACCCACCACCACAATCACATGCACCCTCACCCCACCCCATCACATCCGCAACCACCACTGACAACACCACACCAATATACTCACACCACTCCCCATCACATCTCCACACAGCACAGGAAACACCACACATGCATGCACACACCACACCGCCAACACCACATTCCCACCCAGCACAGACACCTTCACACACACATGCACCCCCACACCACCACATCCATACAGACACCACATATATCCACACCAACAGTCACGACCACATCAGCAGTCACAACACACACACCCAGCACTTCCACTGCACCAACATCCACAGGCACCACTCACACTATACACACCTAAGAAACTTAGACAGAAACAATTACACACCCAACATACACCAGAGAAACAAGAGACACAGTTACTTGCTGCACATACACCTGACACACATGCACCTGCATCGACAACAGTCCCATCCACATCAGACACTGACCCTCCTTCTACCTCCAAGACTCCACTCCCTCCCAAAGCCCGTCCCAAGTTCACCACTGGGGATCCAACCTTTCACCTGGCCCTCTGCCCACTCAACCCTCCTACCACCCTTACAATGAAGGTTCCAACCCCTGCCACACCCAAGACCACCCCTTCCACCTCCACACCCACCCCTAGTCCAGACACATCCACCCCTTCCACTTCCCAGGGTCCCCCTTCAAAATGTCGGTTCACCCCTTCTGACTCCCAACCCCCCTCCTAAACATCAGTCCAACCCTTTCTTCCAAACCCCCACCATCCAAACCCAAGGACACCCCTCCAAAATCAAAACATCCCCTTTCCAAGTAACATCTTCGAGGTACCTGACATGCCGAATGGATGGTCCTTTTTGAGGAGGTTCCCTGGCAGGGTCATGAAGGGCAAGTTTAGTGGCACAGTAGTGTGCTGGACCACACAATGTGTATATGGACTGGCCATTGACCTTTGGTTTACTCCATCTGGTTATTTTGGAGAAATAAAACATTTGCTTGGTTTACAACACATTAGTCCTGCCATTACTTTTCTAACTATTTGACGCTATTAGATACTTTGGGATGTGTGACTACAGTTATGTGACTACAGTTATGTTTGTTTCACCCTGATTTATGATCCATTTGAAGTGGTTAGTATGATCTGACCTTGGAACCAGTGCTGGAGTCACACAGGACAATGGGAAATGGTCAGTGGATCGATATGTGAGATGAATTCCAATTGGGTCTGACATTGAATTGGGTGATATTTCATATGGTAAGCATTTCAGCTTGGCTTGGCCAATGTCACCATCATTTAGCTTGCACTTCTCCCTATGATGTAGGTTGGATATGTGTTTGATATGTGCAAGTTAGTTATTTGTTTATTCACACATGGAGGGTCTTAAATTGTCATGCCTTTGTAGACATTTTTATGGACGTGTCAATTTTGGTGTGTGTACCTTACACCCGCTTTATCTAAGTGTATGACAAATGCTGTCACTGCGGTGTTTGCTTTTATGACTTGCACTTATACATTTGCCACATATGCATTGCACTTGGTTATGTTATTGGTTGTCCCTGATATAATTCAAGCCGCAGGTCCTATGCACATAGAGGTTGTGAGGCATGTGCAATATGGACTGTGGCCCAGGGCCCCAGCCTTTTAGGGGTCCCCTGGTAGAAGGATATCTATTCTGCAGATAATCTTTACATTGTGCCCTTTGAATGCTTCTCACACTGAGTATGTGGAATCCCATTTACCTGACATTACCTTTTAATGTGGGTGATGTGGGAAAGTCCATTACAGAGATTTAGCAGAGAAAGTGTGTTTCAGTTTCACGGCACATCCATACAGATTTATCTCTGATATCACAACAGGGCCTAGCATGTGAGCAATGTGAGAGTGGCACAAAGATTATTAGCTGTGATATTGAAGAGGAGCTGCTGTTGTGTGTGATATAATTTAATGCACACATCACTACCCCTGATTATTAGATGTTAACACATTTTGACTTTGGTGGAGTGCGCCTGTGCAGTGTCAGTGACCTGACCAAAGAGGGCATCATAGAGCTGTAATAGGATCATACATTCAGAACTATACCAAACAGGGGCCCACAAAATATGTTTGGCCCAGGGATCCCAAACCCCTTGATATGTCCATGGCGGGGCATCTGTTTGCTGAGGAGTTAATTGAAATGGGTAATAGTGTGGCTTACCATAGGTTGTATCCATGATGGTGTCGGTTTTGTACGTCATTAAGCAGGAACAGCAGCGGCAGGATGTGTAGGATCAGCTCTATGGCAGCACAGGATTTGTGAAGCTCAGTACAGGTGAGTTTCAACCTTATGTCCCTCCCTTTTTGCCAGCTCAGATGTGGAGGTTTGACTGCCACAGTCACGTTGGCGGGAAGGCACATCGTGATTTTGACCGCCAATAACACTGGCGGACTGCCCTCCAACAGATGTATTTTCCTATCCCACCACTGCGGTAGAAATTTCCTGGCGGTGGTCTTTCGTCTGTGAAACTGCATGCATCGTAATAGGGCGGTCAGTCTGCCAACTGGACGGCGGTAATTCCGCCGCCATTTCCATGGCAGTACCATGACCGCCAAACTCATAATCAGACCCATACTCTTGAATCACTCATTCACCCCACAGACTCACAATACTATGTTAGATAGCCAAGCATAACTTGGACTTCATACTTCTTCCCAGCCCCATTCTCCTTGCCCTGCCAGCTCTCTATCACTCTAAGGAAAGTTTTACAGTTTTACAATTCTCTTGCCGAAATGTGATGCCTTTTCAGCTTTCGTGTATTAATTGCAATAACTTGGTGAAAGTTAAGAAAAGCTAACGAGAGGGGAGGCAAGGTATTAGTGGGTGAAATTCCCCCCCAAAAAAGAAGAATTGCTCACAAAAAAGGCGTAATTTCCTTCACAATTATGTATAGTATGCAACATACATTTATATGTTCATTTACGTAACATGTATATCACAGGTATGCTCTCATGTTCAAAAGCCATGCATGCTACTTGTTCAAAGCATTTTCCGTACAACCACCTCGACGGAGATAAAAACACAAACCACAACGCGAAAAAAGCTGCGATGGGCCAAAGCGCGATAAGAAAACAGTGACAAGCAGCGCGAGGGCAGCAATACTTACGCCCAATGCGGGAAAAAGCACAAGAACAGCATACGGAAAATGCCACAGAACAAAATACATCAACAGCCGAGTACCATGGATGCACCGTGGCCAACTGCAGAGGACAACATGCACACCACAACATCCAAGCACCGTGGAAGAACAGAACCTACAGGCACACCTCATGAAAGAGACCAGTGGCAGACAAATCAGAGCCGCAGGAGCGACACACTCACCATGCAGCATACGCACATAAGCAGAAGTGCACCCCGACAGTGACAACATCCCGGTACAAACACCAACACCTCCACAACTGAACACAGGACACAACTGGTTCGGAAAATGTGCACCACATGGCAAATCACATCTGAAACCCCAGGGACATGTAACATGACAATGTACAATTCAAACCTGTAACCTGCAAATATGTTTTATTCACACATGCAGTGCAATTGGACATCTACTTCTGTCCCATGAATGCCACGGACGGTCACAATGTGAACTGTTCATGAGAAGTAAGTGGCAATGATGGAGTCCCTACGGGCCATTCCTGTCGCAGCTGCAGTGGGATGTGGGTCACCTGCCCCATCACCACCATCATCGTCCGGTACCTCTGGAACTGGGATCCATGGGGCCCTGGTGCGAACACAGATGTTGTGCAACATACAACAAGCAACGATCATCTTGCACACGACGTCCGGGCTGTACAGGAGCTTCCCACCAGTGCCATCCAGGCACCTGAAACGTGACTTTAACACGCCAAATGTGCGTTCAACGATGCCCCTGGTGCGTTTGTGGACTGCATTGTACTGCCTCTGGGCAGGTGTGTTCGGGTCTCGGAGGGGTGTCATCATCCAAGGGCAGAGTGCATATCCTTGATCACCTGTGACAGTGCAGGGAGAAAAGAGTCAATACTTTGTTCGGCAGGATGTGATGGCAGGCCCACCAATTCAGGGACGCCTGTGCTGGCTGTGTGTGGGGTGAGTGTAAGCCAGCCCTCAGGGAGTAGCTTGTGCTGGCAACTATACCAACAGTCATCAGGCACACAGACATGCAATGTCAAAACTACAAGGGGGGATGACTCGAGTCGCACAGGGCTAGTCGCCCTGGATGCAAAGCGGACGACACAGGCCCACCACCAGGGGACGCTGACCTGCGGGAGACTGGGGTAGGGTCATGAGGGCAGAGCAGTGCCTCACATGTGTCATGGCTGCATTCCGCATCTCCACACGTTCAGCTGTTGTGTGGCTGTGGTGCCATGTGAAGTATGTATTGGGTGCAGGGGTAGCCCAGGATGACCATGGAGTGGTGTAGTCGTGTCTGGTAGGTGGTCGTGTAGTTTGACATGTCGGATGTGGTTAGGTCATGTGTGCATCCCCACAGTTGTGCTTTGTGCGTTGGTGGCTGTGGGATGTGTGGTGTGTTGATTTGGTACTTACCAACGAGCAGTCCGGTTCCATATGTGCCATCCTGGAAGCGCTGGTTGATGATGGACTGTCGGAAGATGAAGGAATCATGCACACTGCCTGGGTAGTTGGCAACGACATTGGTGAAGAGTCCCCGGTGGTCCACTATTGCCTGCCCATTCATGAAATGCGTGTGCTTCCTGTTGCGGTAGTGGTGTGCAGTATCCACAGGGGGCACAAGTGGGACATGTGTGCAGTCGATTGCCCCCAACACGGCCGGGAATCCGGCTATGGCATAGAAGCCTTGCTTAGTCTCCAGCTGTTCCTGTGCAGTGTTGGGGAAGTGAAGGTACTGGGGTATGAAGCTGATGATGGCATCCAGGACAGGTGTGATGAACTTTGATAGGGCTGGCTGTGAGACCCCTCCGACTCTGGCAGTTGTTGGTTGGAAGGTCCCAGAGGCCAACAGGTGCAGCACTGCCAGCAGCTTTGTCTGCGGAGGGATGTTTGTTCTCCGCTGTGTTGGAACCGTCAGCCTGTGGGCGATGTGGGTCAAAATGCGGAGGATGGTTGTCCTTTTGAGCCTGTAGTGGGCAATGACTTCCGCGGGCGTTAGGTCTGTGAGAGTGGTGCGTTTTCGGTAGGTCTGCTGTCTTACTCTACGCTGCCTCTGTGGTGGTACAGGGGGGGGGGGGCGGGTCTGGTGGCGGTCCTGGGGGTGGTGGCGGTGGGTGTTGTGGCCCTGTTGGGGCTCCAAGCTGCATGTAGAGAAGCTCCATGGCGTCGTTTGTTCTTCGGGTATGGCTGTGTGCGGGACTCCGTTGCCTACTGCAGGTAGACGTCCGTCTTTACACCTGCTTGAGGCAGGTGATAAATACCTGCGGCTACCACGCCTTATCGCCTGTTTTGTGTTCTTATCGCCGATGTGGCTGGTCGTTGTGAATGTTGAGGTGTGATATTGTCTCGACTTTTGGCACGGGTACGCCCACTCTGCATCTCATTAGCGATATTTGCGGGGGTCCTCTGTGGCGATGTTTTTTGCGGCTGCTATCGCGGGTAAACTGGTGGTGTGGGCTGTTCACTCCGGCTTGTGAATGGGGAGGTAAATTTATCACGACTTTGGCTGCGATAAAGTGCAGTTAATTCGGCGATAGCTCCTTGTGAATATGCCCCTTAGATTTTGTTTTAGAGCGGATAAACTTTAGCTTGCACCTAACTGCCATATCTCAACCCTCACTCGTCGTTATCTCAGGACTACAGTGCCCATTTGCCTAACTTCAAAGACTTGTAGTACAATGGATCCCTGCTCCGTGACAATAGGGCTATCAAAAATGCCATCTTTGTACAAAGGGAAATCTCAGCCTCAGTGGAGCCCATCTCACCATAAGATGGTGGAGCATAGGTGTCCTGGAGGGTCGAGAAATTGCTTTCCCTCTCCGGAGCTGGTCTTGGGAGCGCTTTGGGAGAGTAACCATTCCGTCATGAGCACAGGCGCACTAAATCCCTCTGCTGCAAACAGCAGAGGGATTTCCTTTTTTTGGGGTGGGCCTCTGGAGGTGGGGAAGAGCTTCCCCAACCTCCCGGGACCTGTTTCTGATTTCCAATGTAATGACGATGGTGCGCTGTCGTCATGACATTGAAAACGAAACTGAAACTTAGTTTCAGTTTCAATGTTTCGGTGCTCGTGGGGGTATCTCAGCCCCCTGAGCACCGAAACACTTGGGAGAGGTATTGTTGGAAAGGTGAGAATCTCCCCTTTCCAATGGTACCCTTCACTAGTGGATCCCTGCTTGGGGATCACCAAGCAGGGATCCACCCACTAGCCACCAGGGAGGGGGGAGTGGACCCTTGGGAAGGGCCTTTGCTCCCCCCATTAAATATTGACACACAGTCTTTCTGCCCCCCCTGGGGGGCAGAAAGCACCCTAGATGCTAGGGATTCTTTTTTTATAGGCCAAGGGTGGGGGCTGCCCAGAATAGGCCTGCCAATGACCCCACCCCACTCCCCAAAGAAAGTAAAAGACTTTTTGCCAGCCCAGGAGGCAGATGGGGGCAATAGCCCCACATCTGCCCCCCGGGGGGGGCAGAAAGCCTACTAGGCACGAGGGATCATTTATTTTTATATATACATAAGGGTGGGGGCTGCCCAGAATGAGCATGCAAATGCCCCAACCCCCCAAAAAAATTCTCCAGTCTTTCTTCCCCCCTGGGAGGCAGATGGGGCAATTGCCCCTTATCTGCCCCCCGGGGGGGGGGGCAGACAGCCCACTAGGCACCAGGGATTTTTTTTCTCCAAGGTTCGGGGTGGGGGCTGACCAGAATGAGCATGCCACTGCCCCCATCCCCCCAAAATAATGCCACAGTATTTCTGCCCCCCCAGGAGGCAGATGGGGACAGTAGCCCCTGATCTCCCCCCGGGGGGGGCAGAAAGCCCACTAGGCACCAGGGATTTTTTTCTATATACGTAGGGGTGGGGGCTGCACAGAAAGGGCATGCCAATGCCCCACCCCAAAAAAAACATGCTACAGTCTTTCTGCCCCCCCCTGCGAAGCAGATGGGGCAATAGCCCCTTATCTGCCCCCCAGGGGAGGGGCAGAAAGCCAACTAGGCACCAGGGATTTTGTTTCCAAAGTTCGGGGTTTGGGCTGCCCAGAATGGGCATGTCAATGCCCCCACCCTCCCAAAAAAATGCCACAGTTTTTCTGCCCCCACAGAAGTCATATGGGGCATGAGCCCCTGATCTGCCCCCGGAGGGGGGCAGAAAGCCCATTAGGCACCAGGGATTTTTTCTTATACGTAGGGGTGGGGGCTGCCCGTGATGGGCATGCCACTGCCCCACCCCGAAAAAATTGCCACAGTCTTTCTGCCTCCCCCCTTGGGAGGCAGATGGGGCAATAGCCCGTTATCTGCCCCCTCGGGGCAGAAAGCCCACTAGGCACCAGGGATACATTTGTTTAAAAATTCAGGGGTGGGGGCAGCCCAGAATGGGTATGCCAATGCCTCCACTACCCAAAAAAAGATGCCACAGTTTTCTGCCCCCCTACCCCAGGAGGCAGATGGGAGCAGTAGCCCCTGATCTGCCCCCTGGGGGGACGGGAAGCCCACTAGGCGCAAACGATTATTCTGGCTTTTTTATACGTAGGGGTAGGGGCTGCCCAGAATGGGCATCCCAATGCCCCCACCCCCCAAAAAATAGCGACAGTCTTTTTGCCCCCCTTGGGGGCATATCAGGGCAATAGCCCCCGAGTCCCCCCTCCCCAGGGCGGCAGAATGCCCACTAGGCACTGCCTTTTTTTTGGAATATGCCTACCTGGTGATTTTTGGGTCCTAGCACAGCCGACACCCAAGGAAACCTAGCAAACCTCTACATTTTTGAAAACTAGACACCCAGGGGAATCCAGGATGTGGTGACTTGTGTGGCTCTCACTAGGTTCTGTTACCCAGAATCTTTTGCAACTCAAACTTTGTAAAAAAACATATTTTCCTCACATTTCTGTGATGGAAAGTTCTGGAATATGTGCAGAGCCACAAACTTCCACCCGAGCATTCTCCAAAGACTCCCGATAAAAATGGTACCTCACTTGTTTGGGGAGGCTTACTACCCGTGACAGGAAACGGCCCAAAACACAACGTGGACAACCAACATTTTTACAGTGAAAACCGACCCCTTTTTTCCAAAGTACCTAGCTGTAGGTTTTGAACCCTAGCTCTACCGGCACCTTGGGAAACCAAGAAAACCTATACATTTTTAAAAACTAGACACCCAGGGGAATCCAGGATGGGGTGACTTGTGTGGCTCTCACTAGGTTCTGTTACCCAGAATCCCTTGCAAACCTCAAACTCTGTAAAAAAACCACATTTTCCTGACATTTCTGTGATGGAAAATTCTGAAATCTGCACAGATCCAAAAACGTCATCCCACCCAGCATTTCCCAAAGTCCCGCGATAAAAATGGCATCTCACTTGTTTGGGCAGGCCTAATACCCGTGACAGGAAATGGCCCAAAATGCAATGTGGACACACCACATTTTTTTTAGTGAAAACGGGCCCTTTTTTTGCAAAGTGCCTAGCTGTAGATTTTGAACACTAGCTCTGCCGGCACCTAGGGAAACCTAGAAAACCTATACATTTTTGAAAACAAGACACCCAGGAGAATTCAGGATGGGGCGACTTGTGTGGCTCTCACCAGGTTCTGTTACCCCAAATCCCTTACAAACCTCAAACTTTGTCAAAAAACACATTTTCCCCACATTTCTGTGATGGAAAGTTCTGGAATCTGCGTGGGCCCACAAACTTCCACCCACCCGCATTCTCCAAAGTCTCCCAATAAAAATGGTGCCTCACTCGTGTGGGTGGGTCAAGGACTCACGACAGGCAAGGGCCCAAAACGTATTGTGGAGACATCAAAATTACCTATCACAAAACGACCCGGTTTTGCAAGGGGGGCACCTGTGTTTTTGGCCCCGGGCTCAGCGGCCATCTAGGGAAACCTACCAATCCCACACATTACTGAAAACTAGACACCCTGGGGAGTCTAGTGAGGTATGGCTTGTGTGTACCCCCCAAAGTTTTCCTACCCAGAATCCCCTGCAAACCTCAAATTTTGCTGAAAAAAATCAAATTTTTCTCAAATTTCTGTGTGGAAAAGTTGTGGGATCACTGGGCTGACACAAATTTCCTTCCACCCAGTGTTCCCCAGGTCTCCCGATAAAAATGGTGCCTCACTCGTGTGGGTGGGTCAAGTACCTGCGACAGGCAAGGGCCCAAAACGTATTATTGAGGCATCAAAATTACCTATCACAAAACGATCTGGTTTTGCAAGGAGGGTCACATGAGTTTTTGGTCCCAGGCTTGGCGACCATCTAGGGAAACCTACCAAACCCACACATTTCTGAAAACTAGACACCCTGGGGAGTTCAGTGAGATATGGCTTGCATGGATCCCCCAACGTTTCCCTACCCAGAATCCACTGCGAACCTCAAATTTAGCTGACAAAATCAATTTTTCCACACTATTTTGTGTGGGATCACCGTGCCAGCACAAATGTTCTACCACCCAGTGTGCCCCTTGTTCTCCTGAGTAAAATTTTACCTCACTTGTGTGGGTGGGCCAAAGGCCTGTGACTAGAAAGGGCCAAAAACATAGGGATTAAGGATATAGCACCGCAAATTCTAAGTGCTAAAGTTTTTTTTTTAAATACGTTTTTAGCTGATTCTGCATTGGACAGCCACACAAGTGAGGTATCATTTTACTCGGGAGACCAAGGGGAACGCTAGGTGGTAGGACATTTGTGCCGGCACAGTGATCCCACACAAAAATGTGTGGAAAAAGTGATTTTTTTCAGCTAAATTTGAGGTTTGCAGGGGATTCTGGGTAGGAAAACGTTGGGGGATCCACACAAGCCATACCTCACTGGACTTCCCAGGGTGTCTAGTTTTCAGAAATGTATGGTTTTGGTAGGTTTCCCTAGATGGCCGCTGAACCCGGTGCCAAAAACCCAGGTGCCCCCCCCCTTGCAAAACCAGGTCTTTTTGTGATAGGTGATTTTGAAGTCTCCACAATACGTTTTCGACCCTTGCCTGTTGCGGGTACTTGACCCACCTACCCGAGTGAGGTACCATTTTTATCGGGAGACTTTGGAGAATGCAGGGTGGGTGGAAGTTTGTGGACCAACGCAGATTCTAGAACTTTCCATCACAGAAATGTGGGGAAAATGTTTTTTTTTTATTTTTTACAAAGTTTGAGGTTTGCAAGGGATTCTGGGTAGCAGAACCTGGTGAGAGCCACACAAGTCACCCCATCCTGGATCCCCCTGGGTGTCTAGTTTTCAAAAATGTATAGGTTTGCTAGGTTTCCCTAGGTGCCAGCAGAGCTAGGGTTCAAAATCTACAGCTAGGCACTTTATCAAGATAGGGTCAGTTTTCACTTTGAAAATGTTATGTGTCCACGTTGCGTTTTGGGCCATTTCCTGTCGCGGGCACTAGGCTTACCCACACAAGTGAGGCACCATATTTATTGGAAGACTTTGAGGAATGCGGGGTGGGTGGAATTTTGTGGATCCAGGCAGATTCCAGAACTTTCCATCACAGAAATGTGAGGAAAATGTGTTTTTTTTGCAAAGTTTGAGGTTTGCAAGGGATTCTGGGTAACAGAACCTGGTGAGACCCACACAGGTCACCCCATCCTGGATTCCTCTTGGTGTCTAGTTTTAAAAAAAATATATAGGTTTGCTAGGTTTCCCTAGGTGTCCACAGAGCTACGGTTCAAAATCTACAGCTAGGCACTTTGGAAAAAAAGGGTCAGTTTTTACTGTAAAATTGTGGTGTGTCCATGTTGCGTTTTGGGCCGTTTCCTGTTGCGGGCACTAAGGCTTACCCACATAAGTGAGGTATAATTGTTATAGGAAGACTTTGAGGAATGCTGGGTGGGTGGAATTTTGTGCATCCACTCAGATTCCAGAACTTTCCATCACAGAAATGTGAGGAAAATGTGTTTTTTTACAAAGTTTGGGGTTTACAAGGGATTCTGGGTAACAGAACCTGGTGAGAGCCACACAAGTCGCCCCATCCTGGATTCCCCTGGGTGTCTAGTTTTCAAAAATATAAAGGATTGCTAGGTTCCCTAGGTGCCGGCAGAGCTAGGGTTCAGAATCTACAGCTAGGCAATTTGCAAAAAAGGGTCCATTTTCACTGTAAAAATGTGGTGTGTCCACGTTGCGTTTTGGGCCGTTTCCTGTCGCTGGCACTAGGCCTACCCACACAAGTGAGGTACCATTTTTATCAGAAGACTTTGTGGAATGCGGGGTGGGTGGAATTTTGTGGATCCACGCAGATTCCAGAGCTTTCCATCACTGAAATATTTTTACAAAGTTTGAGGTTTGCAAGGGATTCTGGGTAACAGAACCTGGTGAAACCCATACAAGTCACCCTATCTTGGATTCCTCAGGGTATCTAGTTTTCAAAAATGTATATGTTTGCTAGGTTTCCCTAGGTGCCGGTAGAGCTAGGGTTCAAAATCTACAGCTAGGCACTTTGTCAAGAAAGGGTCAGTTTTCACTGTAAAAATGTGGTGTGTCCACGTTGCGTTTTGGGCCATTTCCTGCTGCGGGCACTAGACCTACCCACACAAATGAGGTATCATTTTTATCGGAAGACGTGGGGAATGCGGGGGGGGTGGAATTTTGTGGATCCACACAGATTCCAGAACTTTCCATCACAGAAATGTGAGGAAAATTTGTTTTTTTTTTACAAAGTTTGAGGTTTACAAGGGATTCTGGGTAACAGAACCTGGAGAGAGCCACACAAGTCACCCCATCCTGGATTTCCCTGGGTGGCTAGTTTTCAAAAACATAAAGGTTTGCTAGGTTTCCCTAGGTGCCGGCAGAGCTAGGGTTCAAAATCTACAGTTAGGCACTTTGCAAAAAAAGGGTCAGGTTTCACTGTAAAAATGTGGTGTGCCCACGTTGCATTTTGCGCCATTTCCTGTCATGGGTACTAGGTCTACCCACACAAGTGAGGTACTATTTTTATCGGAAGACTTTGGAGAATGCTGGGTGGCTTGAATTTTGTGGATCCACGCATATTCCAGAACTTTCCATCACAGAAATGTGAGGAAAATGTGTTTTCTTTTACAAAGTTTGAGGTTTGCAAGGAGTTCTGGGGAACAGAACCTGGGGAGAGCCACTCAGGTCACCCCATACTAGATTCCTCTGGGTGTCTAGTTTTCAAAAATATATGGGTTTGCTAGGTTTCCCTAGGTGCCAGCTGAGATAGGGTTCAAAATCCACAGCTAGACACTTTGCCAAGAAAGGGTCAGTTTTCACTGTAAAAATGTGGTGTGTCCACGTCGCGTTTTGGGCCGTTTCCTGTCGCGGGCACTAGGCAGACCCACACAAGTGAGGTATCATTTTTATCGGAAGATGCGGGGAATGCGGGGTGGGTGGAATTTTGTGGATCCACACAGATTCCAGAACTTTCCATCACAGAAATGTGAGGAAAATGTGTGTTTTTTGGACAGTTTGAGGTTTTCAAGTGAATCTTGGTAACAGAACCTGGTGAGAGCCACATAAGTCACCCCATCCTGGATTCCCCTGGGTGTCTAGTTTTCAAAAATGTTTAGGTTTGCTAGGTTTCCCTAGGTGCCGGCAGAGCTAGGGTTCAAAATCTGCAGCTAGGCACTTTGCAAAAAAAGGGTCAGTTTTCACTGTAAAAATGTGGTGTGTCCACGTTGCGTTTTGTTCAGTTTCCTGTCACAGGCACTAGGCCTAACCACACTAGCAAGGTACCATTTTTCTCGGAAGACTTTGGGGTTACGGGGTGGGTGGAATTTTGTGGATCCACGCAGATTCTAGAACTTTCCATCACAGAAATGTGAGGAAAATGTGTTTTTTTTTTTACAAAGTTTGAGGTTTGCAAGGGATTCTGGGTAACAGAACCTGGTGAGAACCACTCAAGTCACCCCATACTAGATTCCTCTGGGTGTCTAGTTTTCAAAAATGTATAGGTTTGCTAGGTTTCCCTAGGTGCCGGCTGAGCTAGGGTTCAAAATCCACAGCTAGACACTTTGCAAAAAAAGGGTCTGTTTTCACTGTAAAAATGTGGAGTGTCCACATTGCGTTTTGGGCCGTTTCCTGTCACAGGCACTAGGTCTACCCACACAAGTAAGGTACCATTTTTATCAGGAGACTTACGGGAACACAGAATTGTAGAGCAACTGTTATTACCTATTGACTTTTGATGCATTTCAGCCTTCGATATGTAGGACAATGTATAAAAAAGAAGTCACTTTGAAAAATGTCCTATAATTAACATGCTAGTATGGGTACCCACAATTTCGGAGATGTGCAAATAGCTACTGTTTCTAAAATCTATATTTTGTTCCCATTTTGGAAATACATAGGTGTCTTTCATACCGATTTTTCACTGTTTATATTTTCCCAAATGAATTGCTATACACCCGGTGCACAAGAAAAAAGCATTGCAAGACGCTGCTCAGTTATTGGCTCTGGGTTCCTCAGGCTCTTGGTGAACCTACAAGTCCTATATATCTGCACAACCACAAGGGTCCAGCGGATGTAATGGTATACTGCTTTCAAAACTCTATCATACTTAGAAGAATTAAAAGGTGAAAACGTTGGCACAAATGGCTATTTTTTTCAACTCATTTTCAATTTTTCCTATTTTCAGCTGTTAGTTTCTATAAAAAAAATTCTTGAAGGATCTACACAAATGACCCCTTGCTGAATTCACACTTTTGTCTACTTTTCTGAAATGTATAGCTTTTCAGGATCCATTATTGCTTTCATACCCATTTCTACCATTAACTGGAAGGAGGTTGAAAGCACAAAAATAGAAAAAATAGGCTATGTCCCAGTAAATTGCGAAAACTGTGTAAAAAGTTTTGGTTTTCTGACAAAAGAGTGTCAGTCCATGAAAGCTGGGAAGATGGTGATTTCAGCACCACAAACCCTTTGTTGATACCATTTGCAGGGGAAAAAACAGATGCTTTCTTCTGCAGCACTTTTTTCCAATTTAAAAAAATATATATATATAGCTGTATTTTAGCTAATTTCTGGGTTTCCTCCAGGGGAATTAACAAGCCCTGGGTACCTTTAAATTACCCATGATGTTGGGAGAAAAGGACGCAAATTTGGCATAGATTCCTTAAGTGGTCAAAAAGTTACAGGGGCTTAAGCACAAACTAACCCAAATAGACAAAAAAGGCTTAGCACGGGAGGAGGCCTAGCAGCGAAGGGGTTAAAAAAGGGGTGTAAGCACTCCCTGAACTAGAGAGCTGAATGAAGCAGAAGAACAGAAGCAGCCTCTGGTGTATTCTGGAAGAAATCCAAATTGCTTGATCGAGAACTATATCGAAAATTGACTCCAGTTATTTTTTTTAATCCCTAACACTGGAGGTTTAAATGTGGCTTGAGCCTGGTAGAAGAACTGCCTGATGCAGCTGGGATAAATTGAGGACTGGACAGAGTTTTACTATACTTTTACCCAAATAACCATCAACGAAGTAGTCTCCAGCAAGTTTTTCATGTTAATGCCTACCCAAGAACCTTTTACGATTAGGTCATTGAAAATGCCCCAGGTATCTGGAATGCTGACCTGGACTATGTTAACCAACCCTTGCTACAATGTGGTGTTGTGAGGTTAGAGGTGAAGCCGTTTATCACAGGATAAACAGTGAAATACCAAGGGGCATATTCACAAGGAGCCATCGCCGAATTAACGGCACTTTATCGCAGCCAAAGTCATGATAAATTTACCCCCCCATTCACAAGCCAGTGTTAACAGCCCACAGCAGCAGTTTACCCGCGATTGCAGCCGCAAAAAACATCGCCACAGAGGACCCACGCAAATATCGCTAATGAGATGCAGAGTAGGCGTTCCCGTGACAAAAGCCGAGACAACAGCACACCTCAACATTCACAACGACCAGCCAACATCCGCGATATAAACAGAAAACAGGCGATAAGGCGCGTTAGCACCAGGAAATCTACACCAGCTCTGACCTGGTGTAAACCCGGACGGCAGCCAGCACCACAAAAGGGAGCACAGCCCAGGGCCACATCCGAAGGGCAACAGATGCCAAGGAGCCACACATCATGCGGCCCGGACACCCAAGAGGGCCACAACACCCACCGCCACCACCCCAGGACCACCCCTCCCTGGCACCCCCCTCGACCAAAGACATGCCACATCAGCCACACCTAAACATGTACAAAATATTCCGCCTGATGCCGCACAATCACAACTGGTGACATGGATGTGTCGTCACAGAAATGACCAGCACACATTCACTTTGAAGCAACAAATGAAACTTTATTAAAATGAACAACGAAATGAAATGAATACACAAGGCCGCTCCCCTCCGGACAATACGTAGGTCACAGCCTGTAAGACAAAAAACATGATGAGAAGGTGTGTCCTGCGCACAGCAGAGGACAGAGAGAGAGCAAAGGAGAGAGAGAGGAAGAGAGGGAGAGAGAGAGAGAGAGAAGAGGAGAGAGAGAGGAAGAGAGGGAGGGGGAGAGAGAGGAAGAGAGGGAGAGAGAGAGAGAAGAGAGAGAGAGAGAGGAAGAGAGGGAGAGAGAGAGAGAGAGAGAGAGAGAGAGAGGAAGAGAGGGAGGGGGAGAGAGAGGAAGAGAGGGAGAGAGGGAGAGAAGAGGAGAGAGAGAGGAAGAGAGGGAGAGAGAGAGAGAGAGAAGAGGAGAGAGAGAGGAAGAGAGGGAGGGAGAGAGAGAGGAAGAGAGGGAGAGAGAGAGAAGAGGAGAGAGAGAGGAAGAGAGGGAGAGAGAGAGAGAAGAGGAGAGAGAGAGGAAGAGAGGGAGGGAGAGAGAGAGGAAGAGAGGGAGAGAGTGAGAGAGAGAGAGAGAGAGAGGAAGAGAGGGAGAGAGAGAGAGAGTGCCGCCCCTGCGCACCCAGGCCACACTGCTCACCTGCTGCCACCGGTGTGTCTCCAACTACGTGCCGGTATGTAGGGCAGTTCACCAGGTCACACATCTGATTCAGAGCCGTCAGCTGAAACAGAGCCCAGATACATGACTGGCACAGTACACACACTTGCACAAGACAACATCGCCTGCCTGCCCATGCACACCCAGGCAGAGGCACCCCAACCCCTCCCGCTGCCCATCGGTGCATGCCCGCTCATGCACACCCAGGCCTCAATGCTCACCTTCCACCACCGGTGTGTAGACAGGAGGTCCCACCACGTGCCGCTGCAAGCCACAAGCCTGGGGCCCGCGGACATGGCACCCTCCACATCATGCAGCCCAGCTCTGCAGGCCATCAGGTCTCACGTTTGGTGCTGGGTCTTGATTACTCCATGGCAGAGGACATACCAGTGCACCCGGCATCATCGCAGGCTCCACACCCGCTCAGCCCAATGGGTGCCACCAACTCTGGCATCCCGGACGCGACGCCACGGGGCGGCAGGCCCGCGCTGCATGCTGGCTCTGGCCTACACTGCGGTCCAGCAGGGCACACAAAACCTGAGCTGGCCGGACGGCCAGGACGGGGCATCATCGCAGGCTGCACACCCGCTCAGCAGCTCAAGGTGCCACTGACTCAGTGCACCCAAAGTCACCATCCCATGGCAAGGTGCCTGTGCCGTCCGCAAGGCCTCGGATGCCACTAACCCTGTGCAACCCCAGTCTGCGCCACGTGGTGGTAGGCCCGTGCCGTTCGCAAGGCCTCGGATGCCACTTACCCTGTGCAACCCCAGTCTGCGCCACGTGGTGGTAGGCCCGTGCCGTACTCAAAGCCTCGGATGCCACTAACCCTGTGCAACCCCAGTCTGCGCCACATGGTGGTAGGCCGGTGCCGTACTCCAGGCCTCGGATGCCACTAACCCTGTGCACAGCAACTCATGGGCCCTATATGAGTGCGAACCGTGGGGCGTCCGTCATCCAGTCACCACCGGAAGAGGGGACTATGACGTCATCGGACCCTTATGTTGGCGGAGTCACATGGCCTGTGACAACTGTGCCGGATGGGTGTAGTGTGTGTGAAAACCTGCCCTCAGGGAGTGGCCGTGACATGCTGACAACTAGACCAGTGACCCGCACACCACCAGCGAGTACGGCTGCGACGGGTAGCAATGAAGGCCCCCCCTCGGTGCGTAAGCGGAGTGGACTGGCCTGCCGTACGCTGGACCAGCGCAGGGCCTGCAACAATGACTCGTGGGCTCTGGGCGTGGTCCAGTACATGTCGGGACAAGGAACTGACTGATGCGTGTGTCCCTGCTGCAGTGTTCACGGAACCCGCTACACAAGATGCAATGTCGCACCCCCTTACTGGCATACCACAGGATGAACATCGACGCAAGGGAAGGCACTGTCCCTACATTCATCCACACATCCACACAGGAATGACGTAAGACATCCCACAGCAGTGCGTCACTGGATGTTTATTTGCACATCCAGTGCAGTCATGCAGCTGGAGCGGTACAGGGCAATGCCGAGCACACCACACAATATGGGCCCGTGGAGGGCCAGCCAGTGTCCATCCCGGGATGACCTGTACCGCGGAAGAGGAAGGGTACAGTCCGCAGTCTGTCCGCCGTGTCATTGGTCGTCAAACAGCATGTGGCAGTCCATGTCGCTGTCCAAGGTGAGTGCCTCGGAGTGCATCGGGGGTCAGTGGTGGGTCTTGAGGCCATGTGCGGCACCAAGCAGAAACAGGCAGGGTGGCGGTAATGGATGCTAGTGGCTGACCCTCCTGACCACAGTCCCATCCACGTCCTCGGGTGTGTGCCCTGCCCCACCTGTGGGTGTTGCAGTGCCGGCTGAGGCACTGTGTGCCACTGTCACATCAGGGGCAAGAGGAGGATTGTCGGCCGTGATGTGTCACTGTGTGGCAGTGACACATCAGGTGCCGGAGTGGATACGCCTGCTGCACTGGGAGGCACTGACACACCAGGGGGCGGAGATGTGGATGGTGTGGGGGCAGCAGCATTCATCATCGCCACGCCTTGTGGCAGCAATGCCATGATGAGGACATGCAGGGCACGGTAGATCCCAGCTACATTACGCTGATGTGCACCGGAGGCTGCCATCCTTTCCACCTCCATCCGCACCATGTCCTCCATGAGCCTCTGCATGTGTGCCAGCTCAAGGCTGGCATCGCTGGGGCCACTGTGAGCGGACAGGTATTCTTCCCTCCGCGTCATGACTCCAGAGATGTCAGTCAGGGCTCGCTGGAGACCATGGGGCGGACATAGACACCCAAGGATGGCGTCCAGTTTGTTAGCCATGAGCTCGAACCCCACCCGCACCTGCTCGGCCGTCTCCCTCTGGCCCTCCAGCACACGGCGTTGGAAGGCCATTTGTTGTTCCTGGGGGTCTTGGGAGGGTGCCGGGGATGTGGGTGCCTCCTGCTGGATGGTTTGGGTGGTGGGTGGGGTCTCATGGATGTAGCTGGGCTGCCCTGATCCTGGAGGTGAGTTGCGGAGGTGGTCAATGAGGTCTTGGATAGTTTGGATGTCGATGCTGGTGTTGTCCTCCTCCTCTTCATCAGTGAAGAGTGGCTGTGACTGCTCTGCAGGAGGTGTTGAAGATGCCCCTGCGATGTGAAGGGGAGATGGTGTATTACAATGTGTCCGCATGTATGTAGCTGCATGGTACTAGTTGACATTCAGACAGCATGGCATTGTACATTGTGACAGTGTGTGGGTCTGGGCGAGAACAAAGAGTGATTGTGGGTGTGCACTGTGCCCTGCTTGCTTGTGCATGTGTGCCATTGTGGCCATCTCCCCCCGTCCCCCCAGTACCTGGTGGTCACTCACCCTGTTGCGGTTGTGTTGTGTCCTGTCGAGCAGTGTCCGGTCCCCCGACTCCGGCCACAGTCTCCACATTGATGACTGTCGACACCAGCTCCTCCATGTCATCCAGCTCCAGCTGTGGTGCTGGGCCCCCACCTCCGGTCTGCGTTGCTGCCTTCAGGTTGGCGGAGAGTTTTTCCTTGGTCTTCCGCTTGATGTCATTCCATAGCCTCTTGACCTCGTCCATTGTCCGCTTGTGCTCTCCGACGGCATTCACCTTGTCGACGATGTCCCGCCATATTCCATTTTTGGTGCCCAATGACACGTTGGAGGTGACGAAGAGTTGTTGATGGTGTTCCATCACCTCTGTGACTATGATCCTGTTCGCCTGCGGACTGAACTGGGTCTTCCTGGTCTTCTTGTCCTTCCCCTTCCCTGTCCCCGAGGTCCCAGGCTGGTCGTCCTGGGTGCTTGTGGGGTTGCGCTCGTCCTCTGCGCCTGCTCCGGATGCCTCCATGGTGCTTGTGTGTTGGTCAGTTTGTGTGTGGGTTTTTTTTCCTGCTTTTATGGAGGTTTCTGACGCCTGCCAGGTGTGTGTTGCAGGCCTGGCGCTGCTTGTCGCTGGTTTCCTCATCGCGCTTTGGCCCATCGCGTGTTTTTTGGTGTTGTGGTTTGTGTTTTTATCTCCATCGTGGTGGTTGTATCGCGGACTTTGTCCGCGGGTTCGGCAGGCCATCGCATGGTACCGCCTTGTTGTGAATTCCACGTTGACACGTGGATATTTTCCTGCGATGGGCTGCGATATTGAAAGTTGCGTTACGCTACTCTTGCAGTAGTTATCACACGTTCTTGTGAATATACCCCCATGATCCTTAAATTAAGTGGCATTCATGGAAGGTATGACCACTTTCCTTGAAAGCTGACTGCAAATACGGCTGGTAAAACGGAATAAGTGGGAGGATGAATGCTGTAGGGAGTTACCATATCACAGATAAATGAGTATAGGTGCCGTTCAGGGATCGTCTATCTGATGAAAAGTAGAACAGTGATCAAAATGAGGCACTCCACAGACTACAATTATTTCCATTAACGCTTTCGTTGGACTAAGCCAAAGAAACACAGTGCTTTAATGACCCAGTGACTACAGACAAAAAAATGATTTAGCAACTAATGTATTTGAAAAAAAGGGTACGAGGCACATAGATGTTGTAGCTAGCCTGAACTTTATTAACTCTTTAGAAAGAATGAGATTTTACATTCAAGCTGAACCAAGCTTGGTAATAAATATAGCTTTATTCCAATGTACCATATAAGTAAAAACCTCACCAAATATGATAGTTTAAAGGTCATCTTCCGTCGCATGAGGTTAATAAATAATCATTAGCACTAATAAACTGCAATTACCATGTAGATAACCTGCACGAAAGATTTGCATGTGGCATATAACATGCACTGTTGTTGTTCTGTTGGGATGTACAATTAACTTTTTGGGCAGAGAGAATCCTATAATGTGAGCAAAATGTAACTTTGCAGGAATGTTAGTACTTAAACCACATTAAATGCTTAGGCAGATAAAAATGTGTAACAAAAGCACTGAAGAATTCATGGTTTAAATATGATCGTACATGTACAGTTCTACTGAAATAGATCAAATGTTTCACCCCTGAATAATGTATCCTTAGCTTCAGATTTCTCCTGTGGCATCTAGAAACAAGCATTTGCAATGCAATAGGTCTCGCATCACTGAAAGTTCCAGCTATTGGTGTTGCATTATTATTTGCAACGGCAATAGCTCAAACTTTTAGTAATACAAGACAAATTGCATTGCAAATGCTTGTTTTTAAAGAGATCCTAAGTTTCTAGATGACCGTTAGCAAAAGGGTTCCGTTGAGGTGCTACTTTTTAGGCGCAATTGTGAATGGTGCAGATGAGGTAGTAGAAATGAACCCTAAAAATGTCGTGGTCACATTACGTGAAGTTTTTTTTCTGACTGCCAGAGAGGTGTCACTACATGGAGCATTGTGGCAAAAGGGCAGATTTACTCCCGTATCAAAAAGTTGGAAAGGGGGTTATTTGAGGATGTCTTCAGTAGCACTCTGACTGGACCCTTAGCTGGAGAGGATTGTGCTTTCAAAAATGACAACTATAAAACTAGACAACGTATACTTAATACCGACATGTAGGACAGCAAAGAACCTCAAAACTAAGAACGCAGTGTGCTTCATGTAAACATCTGAATTGATTAAAAGCATATATTTGCAAAGTAGAAATACAGTGTATTTGTTTTTGCAGTTTGATCTAACAAACCCTCCATTCTACTATGATCCACACTGTTGTAAATACTTGTCTTACACTCTAGCGTTGAAATGAATACTTAATAAACTATTGGCCTTTTCAAAAGATGCATATCTATATTTCTGGAAGCAATGATGAAATGAGCCGCCCATTTGATGTCAGAGGCGGATACCAGAAATGTGGTGGTAAGTTTACAACAATCCCTCTTGCCCAGCCAGTTAACATGAAAGGCTGCACGAGGTCAACTGCTGGTTAACTGTGGTAGCACAACAAGTCTCAGGTTACTTGCAGGCGGATTTTGAGCCTAATCAGCCATCCTGTAAAGCAAGCATTGGCATAGCCAATAGGTCTCGCCTTATGGACCTTATAAGCATTTAGACTATAATACATCAATACATACAGTGGAGTGCTTCATAGTATGCGTCTGCCATTTTTAGGTGCTGGAATTGTTCAGGTGTTATTATCGTCCACTTTAATGGTGCTGAATTTACCGACCTAAAAAGGATGGGGCTGGGTTCTGAAATCCATTTTTGACAGTAGTCCGTCAAATTATAACTTTAACGCCGCAGTGCGCTGATAGTCCGGAGTAGCGCTGCGAGCACAGAGAGGTGCGCTAGGCACGATCCAGGCTCCTGGGGCCCTCACACATGGTGTTTTGTTTACCGGGGAATGTTCAATTTCTGCTAAAATTGCACCGTGCATGTGCTTTTAAATTAAACTCTTAAGTTCTTCCTGCGTGCACCTTGGTTACATGTTAAAGTCATTTATATAGCGCTTCGTACCCCTGATGAGGTGACACACTTACGTTCGCAGTGAAGTATAGCAAGGATGTAATCATATATATATATATATTTATACTTCTTTCCATAAAGTGGTGCTTTGCGCGAAATGGAGAGAGGGGTCGAGGGTGCGCTCTGATTCGTTTTCGGTCGCGGAACAGAAACGGTTTCACTATTTTGACAATACTGTAGTTATTTTAAAATAGTGTTCCACGACGTCATTGTGAGGAACACTTCAGTGCATGTTTATGTTGTAGCTTTGCTAAACTCGGAAAGTTTGGAAGCAACCGGTTTGTCGCCCCAATTAATTGAGAGTTTTGGTTAAAGATGCTTTTGCTGGAGGCTAATATTCTCGGGCACCTCATCGGACTCGCGTGCGCATGTGCTGTCTGTGCGCAGAGCCAATTCAGCTCTACCTCACACTGAAGTCGATACAATGAGCCCTAAAGGAGTCCCTTAATAATACACCCTCATGTTAAAGCTGCAAGAAAAGGCTCACTTAGAAGGCAGCAAATGAACCTAATAGGCTGTGACGGGTGACGCCCACAGCAGGTGCCAAATTAGAAAAAAACACACCTGGTGAAAAAGTGTGTTGAGAGTTTTCCGCAGGGATCCCTGGAAAATGGAAACTTTTTGGGAGATGTCCCTAGACGTTTTGTAATCCGTGCGATGGCTCTCGTGCGCGATCCTAAAATGTTTGAAACTTACACTAGGAGGACTTATTTCAGATTGTGTAACCTCCAAACATCTGTTGTGCACACAGGAATAACAAAATTGCCAACAATATTGCATACTGGATTACCTTTGCCATCAATTATTATTAATAACTTCAAATGTCAGTTGGCCGGCAGCATCACGGACGTACATTTAGCCAGCAATGTGCAAATGTAGACATTAGTTATAAGGGCACCAGACGCCCTGGAGTAAAAAAATGAATCGGGCACGGCCTGCTGCTGAGTGTGCATAGTGGTCCCTCAATGTCCGATATCTCACAGGTATTCATTGGAATAGAGCTAACTGGGGACCCCTTGAAGGGGCGGTATGGTGTACTTCCATCTCCAGACCGGCAGCTATGGTGGGCCTTTGCGCGGCGAAGATCGTCATCTAGCGTCCAGACAGGAGAAGTCCACAGGCTTGCAACCAAGTAAAGTTTGTAGAGATGCTGGTTAAAGAATCCTTACAGGAGCGTCGCTTCGAAATGGAAGGAGCTCTGCTCTGTAAACAAAACATCTTGTCGGCGCGCGTGAGTATACGTGCGCCAATGTAGGTAAGGCTACAAGATAAGTAGGGATGCTACACTACATTTATTTGCGTACAAACGAAAACATGAAAAGCTGAATGGGAGTCAGAAAAAACGAGGAAGAGTGAAACGTCGAGAGAGAGTTTGGATTCGAAACCGTGACCTGCAGAGCACGTAACAGACGCTGGCAGGGGTGAAATAAAATAAACAAGTTGTCCGGTTCTAGCTGCGCGTGACCGCGCTGTGTTTAATGATCCAGAAAGGAATGCAGCTGGCACCCTGCTCAATGCTGCTCGCTCCTGACAGCTGTAGACCGTGGGAGTTAACATTTACATAAAAGGTGGGACATGCACCCGCCTTTGGCCAATTGCGTGCTTTCATTTTTGAAAGCCACACGCAAAGGCCAATAGAATGTGACAACCACACGCACGAGCTTTCAGAAAGCTTTCAGAATGTCTGGAGTGATTCCAAGAGGCCCTCTCCTAGTGCAGCGCTTGCGCGCTGCGCTAGGCTCGACCTAAAAAAACGAGCTTGGCTTTAAAGTGAGCAATAAAGTTTGGAGAGTACAGCGCAAATTGATCCTCCAGCCCATTTAAGCTTCCCTCATGTGTCGAGGCTGTTAGAGTGCACTTTTGGACAGTTCGCCCGGAGCACTGCGCATGTAAAATCACATACTCCTGTAATTGCGTCCAAGCCTGGTCAGTTCTTCTGTATGTTTACATTATTTCATTATTTAGGGTCCTGCTACCCATCACAGGCTGTGTGGTATTTCTCTTGGCACGTAATCGCTCTAATGAAACACGTTTCATATTGCGCTGTGGCAGAAAAAGTTTTCTTCCCGAAATCCCGATTGTTCCTATAATCGCACCTGTAATCACTCAGTGTCAGACTGCGAAAGGGAATTACAGTGGAAAAGTTCGAAAATGAACTATTACCTCCTAGCGCTATGATTTGCAGATCTCAGCAGTTGTATACACTCCGGCTGATATTTTCAAAGTAATGAAAGATGATTCGAAGAAATGCAAGGAGGCACCGGAAGTGATTTTGCAGATCCTTTAACCCCGGATGACATCACTGGATTAGCTACTTGTCTCACTCTCAGCCGCCTCCTGATTGTTGTTGAGTGGTCAAGGGAAGGGCAAGGAGTGTTAACCACTGACTCCTGAGACCAGGGGTAGCAAGATAAGAACCAAAGAGCAAGCCCGGATGCCATCTGCACGCTAGGCAGGTGACTCCCATAAAGTATAGAAACTTTGAGAAAACATACATTGATAGCACGCTTCTAGACATGATTTTTACCATATATACTTGTGTTTGGTTTGTAGCTGAGAAGGTTTTGAGGCGAGAACATGTTTGCGGGTGACAGGTTGTAATTGCAAATATATTTATGTAGCACTTACACCCCTGAGCAGGCTTTGAAGTGGTTTTCCAGTCAGTAGCACGCTACTTCGGACCCCAAGACTAGTAGTCACCTGCAGCATGCATTGGGGTCTTCTTGACTCTCATATTGTTTCATGTGTTTTGTTTTTCTATGCGTGTCATTGGGTATTCTTTCCCCATTACAATGGCAGAGCCAGCCTCCGTCCATCGACCCACGCCGGAATGTCTTACATGATGGACAGGAGAAGAGGAAAACATTAAGTCCCGGCCGGAGGGTGGAGGTAAATGGTTTGGGGCTGGCGTGTTACAGGCCAGGCATCTGTGTCGCATCCCCATCAGAATGCAGACATATGGATTGCACAGGCTTTGGTGAAATAGAATCATTTTCCGGTCGCTATGGGTTACATTCTTAATTGTAAGACACTCTTTGAATGAAAGGCCTGTATGTTATCGATGCAGTCCCTTGCAATCGGAATCATTAACATTTTATGTGAAAAGCAATAACGGTTAGTAACCTCCAAATAGAATGAAATTCAAAGTGCCTCTTTGTGCGCATATGAAATTATCGCCTACTTCATGAAACCAGTGAGAAGTAGTAAATGGTGGTGTGAACGGACTTGGTTGTTAAAAGAAAGAAGGGTGTGTGTGTTAATGAAACTGAAAACGGCACAGTAAGGAAAGCTGGGATGATTGCTATCAGATGCACGTCCCTGTCATGGGAAAGGGAAAACAAACCCCGACAAAGTAAAGATAAGAGAAAAAAAATGTAGAAGTCGCACTGTAGTTGCGATCGGGATAATTGTTACCAGATGTCCCCGTAAACAGAAAGAAAAGATAAAGAAGGGGCCATCACACTGTACTCAGTGTGATGGCCAAACAACATGTTCACTAAGTGAAATCGCCACAAGCACACAAGGGAGGGACACTTGCAAAACTGCACCAATAAAAAGGCTGCATTTCTTAATGGCACAGGCAACAGCCAATCAAAACCGCTTACATTTTTAATACCCATAGAATACAATACAACAGGTCTTGCAGACAGCTGTCGAGGCTCAGCCTAAAAAGGACACAAAGCGCAATAAATGAATGTGGGTGATACTAGGCAAAGAAACATATCACTTTGTAGTAAATGGAGCGTGATTCCAATGAATTTGGGTGATACTAGGCAAACAAACATCACTTTGCAGTAAATTGAGCGTGATTCCATGGGGACTTTATGAAGATTCTTTTAGAAACACCCCAAATTGTAAACTGGTTTAATTTTTTTGAGAAGTCTTGCTAGAGCCATTTACATTTGGTTGGAACTCTGATGAGGAAAAATCACATTTTCCTGCTGCAAAAAAACGTTTTTATGTGTTGCCAGGGCAGAATTTGAAGTTTGTACTCTTAGCCTGCACTCCTGTATCTAAGACCTGCTTCAGACCAAAAAAGACCCCAATTCATGCCCTGGTGAATATGGCTATATGGCTATTTGGCCTCTTCAGCAGGGGCGGCTCCTCCGTAATGGCGAAGGAGCGTCGCCCCACTGCCAGCAGATGATAAATAAAACGATAATAAAACATTGTTATTATTGTTTTATTTATCTTTGCCAGAGTTACTTATGTCCAACAGGAGGGGCGGGGTCGGGCCATAGCAGGGAAGAGTACTGTGCACTTTTTAGGTCTCGCCTACGCAGCGCGCATGCGCTGATAGGAAAAGACCTTTAGAAATCGATTCAGTTTTGCTGCCAAAAACGTGCACGCATTGCATTGCTTTGAATGGCAACGCGTGCACGTTTGGCGATTCCCTTGCGGGAGCGAGCTTTCAAACCATCTGTTTGTAATTAACTTGCAAACAGATGGTTCCTGCTCGCTCCCGCAAGGGAAACAGGCGCAGGCCCCCTCCTCTCTCCCCTCCGCCTGCTGCCTCCTCCTCTCCTCGTCTTTTTTTTTTACCTTCAGCGCCAGGCGCGCGTGCTTGTTCAAGATTGAAACAGCTGTAGAATTGTCCCTAGCGGCACTCCTTACCTGGGCGATGTTTGTTGGTCTTAGATGGCTGGTCCTAGGTTCCAGGCCCCACGTTAGGATCCGTGCAGCCCACGTGCAGGGTGAGCTCCCAGGGGGCGCGGTCATACATCCCTGCGGAGTGAGAAGGCAGAGGCACTGCTCCGAGCACGAGCCAGCAGGCACAGCAGGTGAGCGGCGCGAGTGGGCAACGTGGCGGCGAGGACAGGCAGACTTCAGGGGATCAATAGCACTCCAACCCACTCTGTCTATCCGATACATGCTCCCCTGCAGATATCACTGCCTGGCTGCCGCGGTGCAGACGGTGTTCCTCGTATGAAACTCAAGGGGGCCAGGGTAGGCGCCGGTAGGCAGAAAGTTGACAGAGAGGTGGGCAGTGAAACAGCGGGTCGTTTTTTAAAAGGAAGCGTTGGGAACTGCAGCTGAGGGGTACTCTAACGTGTGCGCACCTGCACTAGCCTCTGCACTCCCCCCTTGCCAGGACGGCAGCCTGTGCTTCTCTTGTGTTTGAGCTTGGCATGTGTGTGTTTCTGTGTGCATCCTGTAACCCTGGCGACATCGGCAGCTGCTGGAACAATAGTGCGGCGTGCTCAGGCTCTTCTGTCAGCAGCAGAGCTCCGACTTGTTCTTTCTGCTGCTGTTTCTCTCTCTTCCCGTCTATTCTCTGTTTCTCCCATCTCTCCTTGCTCTAGAAGTTTCTAATGACGTGGAAGAGGTTCACGTGTGTGGGTGCTCAATTCCATGCACACTGAAAAGCCTCAGCTCTGACACGCTATGGATTTCCTGGGGATAGAAGTGAAAAGCTTTAAAAAAAAAATCGTTAAATGGAAATTGTAAAGCTTTATCTGTGAAATGCCGTGAATAGACCTGGCCTTAATTATAACTGCCTGCTGCGTGACGCGATCATCGGAGTATTGTTTGGGTGCCTTCATCTCAGCATCTGCGGGGACAGCTGACACCGTTTCAGTAAAGCATGACACGAGATTTCCATTCAAAGTTTCCATCCTGAAAATCTACACCAAAAACACAGCGTATAGTGTTTCTGGATTGCTCTCTTGTCTCGTACATATACTCTAGTACGAAAAGTGGTCTCTTCCAAAAAGAGTCCAACCCCTTCACCCTCCACCAGCTTTAATTCACAAGAGCTACCAAACGGAAGGACACGCCCGGGCGGCACCTGAAGCCGCGAGGAACTCGGCTCAAGGCGGTTCCATGTTTCCATGACACAATTATCAGCATGGGTAGGGTGCGCCTGACCCTAGAGTCAAGGAGGGAGGAGGGCAACACAGGTGTAAGTTGGAGAGCTCGCTATACCAGCAGACAGCTGCAAGGGTCACTGGCAGAAGCCTAAACACACCTGAGCAATTGTTTACACATACAATTACTCCAGCATGGTGTACTTTCACATGGGAGTAAATCTCACAGGGGCAGGGAGTGGATTTCCAATGAGGGAACTGCCAAAGTTTAATTTGTAGGCAGCCACCACCCTTTTTGAGGTACGTTATCACCATGGATGTGGTTGTAGATTTGCTCCCGTCAAAGGCAGGAATGAGTTGCTGGCGAGGGTGGATACATGGAGGGACTACGTAGTCCCCAAAATTAGCGGGGGCTGTCCATGGGAACAATATCTTCCCTGTGAAATACAAAAAAGGAGGAAGTTTTAAAGTGCAAATGCACTTTATCTAAGTACTTACTCATGTGTGAACCTATCCCTGCTATGTTTACTCATCCATGTGTGTAGTTCTGTAAAGCTGCAACTGTGGAACCTTCACAGGTGTAGTCCTAAAACTGTCAGGGGATCACACAAAATATGTACATTTACTCCAAACATAGGGATAAACCTACTGGAGTAATTTTCTTTGTATGAAATAGAGCCTGCAATGTTTAAATGCAATGTATTATAATAGTATGTGTGACACATGCTCTCTGTTTTTCTGATCGCCATAGCACATTCTTTTCCATCATCCTGGATAATAATACAATAACAAAGGAGCTTGACAGCTGAGATGTTATTTGTTGATGACAATTTCCTGGTCGGTAACACTGGGTGAATAATGTATTTAAACAAGCATTGGCATAGCCAATAGGTCTCGCCTTTGGGACCTTATAAGTATTTAGTTATGCAGCACAATATCCTTACTGCAACAACATTAACTGTTGCATGGCTAAACACTTATAAGGTCCCAAAGGCGAGACCTATTGGCTATGCCAATGCTTGTTAAGTGTGCCTTAGGCCGGCCAAACACACATACACACTTATGTTTCTCCAACCGGGCTGTATTGTTCAGCCGGGTTGGAGAAACCCCACAAACTCCCAGGCACCATCTGAGCAGCAAACTAAGCCGCTCAGACCAATCCTGGTGCTGCTCTCTTGCTAGAGAGCAGTGTCTGGATTGGGTGGGGCGCCTGTGCCTTTAGACCCATTCACTTTCGGGGCTACCAGGACGAGAGGAGTAGGAGGAACAGGGTGGTCGGCAGCGGGAGCAGACCCGAGTGGGGCGGCAGGTACGTGATTTTTTAAAAATGATTATTTCCCAACATCTCTCCTCCCCCCCCCGCCCCAGGCGCCCAACCGGTTTTTATTGGCGGCAGCCGCCACTGCTCTTCAGGAAGATCTGCCATTTGGAACGAGCCTGTTTCGAATACATGATTGTAGGAACCCTGCAAAGGTACCAGACCTAGAAGGGTGAGCGAACCACTGAGAACTATGAAGCAGGTGGAATAATGCTAAAAGTCCAGTACAGTCCTGAAGGACGTTGAGCTTTAATCTGAAGGCAAACAGATTTTTTCTCTCCTGAAAGAATTTACAGCTGTACAGTGACATGCAGAATATATCGACGAGATCTATGTGGAGTTGGAATACACTGCAACTCTTTTGCTAGGATAGTTAAGTGTGGAAGAACTCACCATAAGTGTCTGAAGATGCTACAATTTTGACAATTCTATCCAACTTGAGTGTGCCGTATCATTTCCAGTCTGTCTCAAACATCACTGTGGCTTGCTGCTTCCTCCTCAATGAACAATCCAAATATAATGCTGTTATCTGCTTTAAATAGTTATCAGTTCCCATTTGAGATTATCACTCTTATAGTAAGATTACCAGTGCACTGTCTAAATACTGTGTCATATTTGTCTATTGCTTTTGGTGCGCTTCCTCTTTGTACTGCAGATATCTTACATTTAAATGAGATATTATTAAAAAAATTCCTTGCAATTGTGAAAATTGTTTTATGCAGTACTTGGACTTGCTCCACATACCTCCCTTGAGTTACCCTTAGTTGCTTGCCCACGTCTACCTAGAGGCAAGGAGGCTTGACTAAGGTCCACTTCAGTTGAAAACTTGGCATCCTGCCAATGTTTTCCTGACCTTTCTCCCTTTAAGTGCCTTTAGTAACCCCTCTGACTGTGTGCTCCATAGGACCTAGCCTCATATGATACATGAAAGCCAGAGTTGCATTGTGAGAGTTCTGAAGATATCATACTACTGAGATTCTAGTGATCACTGTTTATCTGGACAGAGGTGCATCAGAGAGATCTGTGAATGTCTCATTACTGAGATGGTTAACCATCAGGCCAGGAGTGGGGTAATTTGTGATTGGTCTTTTGAGGTTTCAGCTTTGGAATAGGGGTGCATCGTGTGAGAAAACATTTCTTCAACTTGAATTTGAAAAGGCCAGTAAGTTTCCGTCTTTAGAGGGCAACATTCCTACCCTTCTTGTACAAAACATGCCATTATTGTATTAAGGGGGCATTATTAGAACTCTGTACAGGCCTCTATACTGGTCTATAGTAGTATATAATGAATGGCATGAAATAGGTATTTCATTAATGTTCTGTGAATATCTCAGTTTTAGGACACCGGTGCCTACTACAGGTCAGGAATGAGGTGTATTGTGACAGCTCTCCGAGTGGCTTAGCTCTGGAATGCTAGTTTATGATGCAGGTTGGCTTAGAGGCATATGGTATGAGATGTGTGGATGCCTTACTTTTGGGATTTAAGTGCAGCATACTGGAGGTCAGAATTAAGGTGCATTGCGAATAATTAATAGTTCTCTTGTTGGTGCTTTCAGTACACTTAGTGATGCAAGTCTAAATTAAGTTGCGTTATTATTATTATTATTAAATTAAATTTCTAAGGCGCACAGCTACCCGGAGGTTTCCCGGCGCCATCGGACCCACGCAAGAAGAGGCAGCTAACCTATTGATTAGATAACCAAGTTTTTAGGTCTCTGCGGAATTTATAATAAATAGTTTCATGCCGGAGTTGTAAGGGGAGTGAATTCCATAGAGAAGGAGCTAAACAAGCAAAAGATCGACCACCCATGCATACTTGTTTGATCCTGGGGACTTGAAACTTAGCCTGAGTAGAAGATCGAAGGAGACGCGTGGGTAGGTAAGGGTGTACCAAGGCACTGAAATACTGTGGCGCTGTACCCGATTTAATCTTATGCATATAGCATAGGGCTTTAAATTTAGTGCGATTCTCCATCCTAAGCCAATGAAGGTCACGGAGAGGTCCTGAGATGGAAGCCTTTCATTTCGTTGCGTTGTAACAGCTAATAGCTCTGTAAATGCATCGATGGATGGCCAGCCAAGATTGACGTTCACTGGGGAGCTCTTTGGATTTCTCAGGATTTTTATGACATTTATTACTGGGATACTGGTGCCTGGAAGGTTTGGATAAACAAGCACCACGAGATTTCTTTGAGTGGTGTGGTTCTGTAACAGCTGTGCCTGGCGCATGTCAGTATACAAGGGCTTGTAAGAACCCTGATAGAAGAAAGATTGGCAGACACTTGTAGTTTATTATGGAGCGAAAAAAGTCTGTTAACAAATACATTGAACAAAGTGCAATGCACAACAGTACTGCTATTCACCAATCTTTCAAAGTTTTGTCTCTAAACTCTGTATGGAGTTTATGAATTAGTCTAGTATCTCTGGTATTGGTCTAGTGTGGTCAGGAAATGATAGGATACCAATATGAAAAGGACAATCAGCATGGCCCTGCATTTTCAGGTAAGAATGTTGTTCCAGGAGTCTGAGAAGAATGATCTTCATTGTGAAGATGTCACACGGAGTTACTCCTCAGCCTGGTGGGTTTGTTGGTTGTATTTAAAGTTGGAGTTCGTTATCTGGTAACACTCTCTCCCCTTGTGTGCCACTGATAATTAAGAGAGCGCAATAGGGATTGGTCCGTCAGGGATGCCAAAAACAAATGATTAGCTTAAGTCCAGCACCCTGGAACCGGGACTTTGCTCCCAACCGATAGCACTAGAAGAAGAAAGGAAGTCAGAAAACTGTGAATCCCCTCTAGAATAGATAATGTTTATCCACCATGAACATATTTAAAAATGAAGCTAGATCAGCCCCGTGTGGATTTAATCTTGTAGCTCTTATACCATCTTACTGTTTAGAATGCTTTATTTAGATAATAAAACAAAGTAAAACATCATTACAAGGTCATATTGTGGATACAGAAAAGGAAAAATTAGCATTAAAAGTGCAAATGACAAAATAAAATCCTTAAGCCTCGAAAGGGAATATATATACTTAGAAGAAAAATGCATTTTTCACATTTTGAAAAAGAAAGAGGGGGAGAAAGGAGAAGAAGGAAAGAA
The DNA here is from genome assembly GCA_963921515.1 of Calotriton arnoldi. Classification (NCBI taxonomy): domain Eukaryota; kingdom Metazoa; phylum Chordata; class Amphibia; order Caudata; family Salamandridae; genus Calotriton; species Calotriton arnoldi. The sequence continues at coordinate 985,219 of CAWUFW010002456.1, read as the reverse complement.
GGGGGAAAAGTAAGATATAGGAAAATACAAAAATATAAACAGTAATTAGAGAAAATTCTAAAGAACAACTAACTCTGTTTAAGGTGATAATAACAACAGTGGTACTTTAAAACTGAAAACAATCAGGAATTGATTCTAGAGAGGAAAGAGGTTAATGGTGACCACAACAAATCTTTTTTGATTAACAGAGGTACTGAATTTGCAAAAGCACGATCCAACCTGTGGTGATGACATAGCAAGTTCCACCAGGCCTGATATGAAATTTGTGAGGTATCTTTCCAGTTGGTGGTAATGATCTGAAAAGAAATAGCTAAGTACAAGTCTATAAATTTACCAACATTGCTCTGCACATCCCATAGGGGCGAGAAACTGCCCAAAAATACATGAACAATTTCAAAAGAAAAATTTGTAGATAGAATTTCATTGAGCTTTAACCAGATACGGGACCAAAAGGATTTAACTAAAGGGCATTGGAAAAACATATGGATAAAATCACTATTCTCACACGGGCAGGACCAGCATTTCTTGGAGTCTAACAGATTAAATTTGTGCATATCAGAGGGAGTGAAAAAAGTCTGTTATAGAAGAAATATAGAGTTTGTGTAGTGCTGGCCGAGCGAGAAGACATATGTATTTTTGACCAAATAGAGTCCCAAGTTTGAAAGGAAAAATCTTGGGCCAACTCTTTCTCCCATAGAAGTTCCAATTTAGATTTTGTTCTAACGGCCATAGAGCGGGATAAAAGTTTGTATATAGTCGCTGCTTTAGACGGGATCAAAAAATCAGGTGGGGAAGAGGAGACCTGTTCAGGTGTCTTAGGGGAAATAGTCTGAGAAAGGAAGTGAGTCAGTGAAGCCTTCAGTAGGGGATACTGAGAGGCATGCGTGGAAGTGGTGTCAAAAGATGTGCAAATATCAGTAAAGTCCCTAGGGGTTCCGTCCTTCAACAACTGATCTAAAGTGATAATACCTTTATCAATCCATTCCTTCCAGAATAACGCTCTGTTGTTGATCTTCAAAAAATTATTATACCAAATAGGAGTATGAGAAATTTGAACCTCGAAGGGTAAGTGACTGCGAAACACAGAAGATGCAAGGGCTTTAGAATGGGAAAAAATAGGAGTGGAAAAGCGCTTCGGAGGTTGAGATAAACGAAAAGCCGTACAGAGTGTAAAAGGTTTGATTTGAGCTTGTTCTAATGAACTCCAAGCCGTTATAGGAGTGAGAGGCGAATCCTTTAAAAAAGTCCAGATTTGCTTCAAGGTAAATGAGTGATAACATCTGAGGTTAGGAAAGTTAACTCCACCTAAGGCCTTGGGTTGTTGAAGCCGAGAGAGTGAAATTCTGGCTTTACGATTGTTCCAAAGAAATTTGGTTAAGGAGCGATTGATATTGCTAAAAAAGGAGAGCGGAAGAGATACCGGGAGCATTGAGAGATAAAAATGTATAATGGGTAGGAGCATCATTTTAATTGTAGCCAATCTACCCCACCAGGATATGAAGAGAGGAGACCAGCTTTCAATAAGGTTGGAAAGTTTTTGAGTATTTCCTCAAGGTTAATTTTAATAGTCTCTTTGATGTTGTTGGCATATAAAATACCCAAGCATTTGATGCTCTTGGAATTCCACTCAAAACCAGAACCATGGAACATATGAGAAAAGCAGAACTTGTTCAGGGGTAAAACTTCAGACTTTTCAATGTTCAATCTATATCCAGAAACTATTGAGTATTCCTGTAATAAAGAGAAAAGAGCAGGCAAAGAAGTAGACGGATTGGAAATATATAATAAAATGTCATCCGCATAAGCGGTAAATTTAATATCAATATTTTTAAATTGAAAACCAGTGTACTGTGAAGATCGTCTAATTTTCTCTAAAAAGGGTTCCAATGCAAGAATAAATAGAAGTGGGGAAAGGGGACATCCTTGTCTAGTGCCCCTAAGGAGTGGAAAATATTTAGACTGACAACCATTAATCCATATAGAAGTAGAGGGGGCAGAGTATAACAATTGGATATACTTAATAATAGAGGGGCTAAAGCCATGCCATCTCAACGCACCAAAAATAAAGTCCCAGTTGACCCTATCAAATGCTTTCTCCGCATCTAATGTGATGGCAGCGACTGGAGAGTCCATCTTGGAGGCAAGGTGAATAATATTAAGGAAGGTTCTAGAGTTATCCGTAATAGATCTGCCTTTAACAAACCCTGATTGATAAACGTTAATGAGGTCAGGGATTACCTTATTAAGACGAATGGCTAATAATTTAGCAAATATTTTACAGTCTGCATTGATGAGGGAAATGGGCCTATAGTTCTTGCAAAGGGAGGGGTCTTTATCCTTTTTAGGAATCAGACACAACATAGCTTGAGTAAATGATCCTCTCGACTCGCCAGTAGTGAGGAAGTGGTTAATCAATGTGAGTAATTGGGGGACTAGAAATTGTTTAAAGTGTAGAAAAATCTAACGGTGAAACCATCCGGGCCAGGCGTTTTGTCCTTGGGTAATAAATTCATAGCACTAGAAATTTCACTTTCCAGGATAGGTGTGTCTAAGGACGAAAAATCTATGGAGTTATCAAGGGATTTAGGGATCGTTTGAAAAAAGGAGTCAATTTGTTCAGGCGAAGGGACGGATTCTGGAGTGTATAAAGTAACATAGTATTGAGTAAAACATTCAAGAATCTCCGCATCTGTAATATGACGTGTTCCGGAACTATCTGTGATAGCAACGATTTTAGATTTTTGCTTTTTGATTTTAAGATAATTAGCCAAGGATTTGCCTGCTTTATTCCGTCCACCATACATTTTTGCATTAAATTTAAGAAGATTATTGCAGGCGGAATCCCAAGAGTGTTTGTTGTATTGCAGTTTAGCTTTAATAAGAGAGGACAAAACATCAGGGCAATTGGAAGTGAAGTATTGATGTTCAAGAGCTTTTATTTGTTTTAAAACAAGAGAGGACTCCATAAGGGCCTTTTTTGTCTTCCGAGAAACAAATTCAATAATAAAGCCTCTATCAGTGGCTTTGAAAGCATCCCAAATATAATGAACTTCAGAATCAGAGGAGAGATTATTGTGAAAAAATTCCTGAGTGAAAAGTGTGAATTGTTCAACAAATTGGGGATCCAGGAGTAGAGAATTGTTAAAACGCCAGCGACGGGATGTAGGGGAAGGAGTGGGATAGTCCATGTCTAGAATGATGGGGGCGTGATCTGAAATAAGAATGGAGCCAATTTCTGAATTACTCATAAATTGAAGAGCGTGTGTAGTAAGGAAAATGTAATCTATACGAGAGTGAGATTTATGTACAGAGGAAAAAAAAGAAAATTCTAATGTGTCAGGATGAGAGATTCTCCATGAGTCGACCAAACCTCTCGAGGTGATGGCTTTGTGGAAGGTTTTCTGCATCTTATTAGGGATGTATTTAGTTTGGGATCGTCGGTCAAGGAAGGGATCCATAAGTTGATTACAATCGCCACCCACAATCAAATTGTCTGCAACCTGGGAGGATAATAGAGTGGAAAATTCATTCCAAAAAGTTAAGTCAATGCCATTTGGGCCATAAACATTGCAAAAGGAAAATTGAATATTATTAACTTTAACATTTGAAAGCAGCCATCTACCATTGGTATCATGAATTTCATTTTGTAACTGAACATTTAAAGATTTGTGAAACAGAATGATCACACCATTCTTATTGTTCACAGCAGGGGAGCAGGAAATTACTCCTACCCACTGTTTACGCAGTGAAGATATATCTTGTAGCTTGAGGTGCGTTTCTTGTAACAATACAATATGACATTTCAATCTTGCGAGATGAGATAACACACGCTGTTTTTTAACAGGGTTTCGAATACCTTTAACATTCCATGAAATTACACGGAGCCCAGTAATCAACAAAAACTAGAAAGTGATAGACATATGGGTGAAAGAAAGTTAAGGACACAGAAGAAAAGAAAATATATACTTGCGGAAGGCATTAAAGTTAAGAGATGGCAGAGAAGAGATGGAATATCATTAATCATGTGAGTTGGGCTTATAGGAAAGAGAATACACGAACAATTAAGTACCATAGAAGAAGAATAACAATATGGAAATATGGAGTAAAATAGAACCAAGAGACAAAGTAATGAAGGAGGGAGAGAAGGAGGAAGAGGGAAAAAGAAGAGAAGAGAGAAGAGGGAGCTTAGCAACCCAGAAAAGGTTAGCACATCGGAGATGACAAAAAGCCAGCAGGCTTTAGTCATGGTAAACAAGACAAGAAGAACAATAATGTGGGAGAGGGGGCGGAAACAGACAACCACCACAAGAAACGAGGGAAGGGCACCGAGATAGGAAAGGATTACCATAAGAACAGCCAGGAAAAAGTAAAGAAATAAGACAAATTGGCAAACATATGAAACAAAGTGGAGGGAAACTTACCAAACATTAAGGGAACTGTATTACGTGGTAATTCATATATGACAAGACACGGAGAGAGTGGGGAAAGGAAAACTTGCATCAGGAACAGCGCAAGGAAGACCTAAAATATGAGAAATAAACCAACCAACAGAGGAAACCATTAGGGTATGCATCAAACATTAAGGAAACTAACTAACGGAGAGAAACATATAGGACACCAGATAAATACACCTGCATCAGAAGCATCAAGGGAGAAGCAGGAGAGTAACCAGAGAAATTTTTTTTTTTAAGGTTTGCTTAGTTCCATATCTTCTCCCTTGTGAGCATGAATGAACTTCCGAAGGTCAGCTGGATCATCAAAAGAGAAAGTTCTGTCCTTGTAAGTCACCTTAAAAAGCAGGGATGTATTAGACCGTATCGGGCATTCATCGACCTCAAAGAAGGTCTGAGGTCGAGAAATTCCTTGCGTCGACTTGCAGTTGGCTTAGAGACATCTTGGGAAAAAAGACTTTGTGACCAGACCAGAGCATCTGCTTGTGTCGCTTGGCAGCATTAAGAATAGCAATGAGATCAGAATAAAGGAGGAAGTAGGCGATAATACCTCTAGGTCTAGACGGAGAAGAAGCACTCTGAGAGCCCAATCTGTGTGCCCTTTGAATATTGAAGTCCATGGACTTCGGAAGGCCAACTATCTGCAGAACTTGGGACTTCAAAAAGGAGATCATGTCTGAGCCTTCAGATCCTTCCGGAATACCATAAATACGAAGGTTGTTGCGCCTATTGCGATTTTCTAAATCCTCTGTAGTCTTCTTTAATTGAGTAACTTCTTTATTGAGGGACTCGACTCTGGCGACAACATCCTGAGCATCGCTTATTTTTTGTTCCACATCCGAAAGTCTCGAATCAAGTCCAGACCATTTCTCCTCTATTCTCTGAAGGGTAGCAGTAGTGTCTGACATGAAAGGTCTGATATGGCGTAGTTCCTCCATAATATCCTCCAGTGTCAGAGGTAGAGGCGATTTCGATGGAGAAGACGGGTCCTTCTTGACGCGCTTGTTAGTGGAAGCAGCAGGATCCTTACGACCTCCAATACCAGACCCCGAGACACCAGTCGACTTGTTTGAGTGTGGGGTATCCATGGTAGAGCGTATTGCGCACACAGCAAAAAATCAATAAAAATTAAGTAGCAACAGTTTTCCAGAAAGAAAGAGGAAGAGGTGCCTCACAATAGACCAATGGTTAGGAGAAATGAGCCCACCAGAATGCGTAGGGTAGCCACGTAGCTGAGTGATGTTAAATAAGATTTTTATAATCCATGTTCTGTAAGGCTCTTTGTTTGCTTTAAATAACCAAAATCACTCAAAGTGGCTGCAGCAAAAAGTATAGCCTCTGAGGAGAAATACCTGAACATAAATACAAGGCCAGTCTTGGAAGGTTCGTAACTGCAAAATGAAGTATTCAGGCATCCAAAGTGGGATTAAAATTCTTCTGATGACATCAACACAAGCAGTAGCAGAAAAGAAGGCACCATGTAGAGGAGCCCGGAGGGAGCGCACAACACGCCTTTGCTGAAATGGGCCACAGAAGAAGGGAAAAAATCTTTTTCACAGAGTGACGGCCATAGATTCACAAAATGGCGGCCATAAAAACAAGCGCCGTGAGAGGGGCAGACAGAGTAGAAAAAAGCACCAAAAAGACCCTACATTGGTCTAATAAACTTGCCTCAGCATGCCCTGTATCCTCCGACACAAGAAGCAGGTGCCCGAAGACCAGAACTGCATTGGAGTTTGGGGCTGTACATCACCTCAAGAAGCCACCATCGTAGTGCACCACTGCCAAGCGCTCCTAAGACACGGCGATCGACGCTCCAATCCGCAGCCACTCCACCAGCCTCCTCGTGAGGAAAGATATGAAACCCAGCGGCGAACTGTTCCTCTCTGTAGCGTCGCCGCTGCAGTACAATGGACTGACACACGGACAATCACCACCCTCTGCCAGGCTCCGCAGTGAAAGACGACACAAAATGGCGGCCGTATAAAACGGGCGCTGTGAGGGGAAACAGACAGGGCCAAAGAAGAGCGCCGTAGAGACCTTACATCGGTCTACAAATTTGCCTCAGCATGCCCGTCAGCTTCCGACACATGAAGCGGTGCTTTAAATTCGGAACCGCATCCTGTAGTCGTTACCCCCTGCGCCGAAAGGAGCTCGGTGCCGCCCAGCGTCTCACGGAGCAGCCATCTTGGTCCGCCGCGGCCGCGCGCAGTCGCTCTTATACCATCTTAAACCCAAACAATAAAAGTTGTTTACCACGGATAGGTGAGAACCAGACATTGTAACACCTTTCAGTTGACTAAAATGAGGAGTTCGCACTTGGTCAAATTTCTAGTTAGGTCGCTTATTTACAGAAACATGAATAAAAATTAAATAAGATTACTTGCAGCATAAGACTGTAAAACCACATAATCTGCATAGATTTAAAACAATAAAAAGAATTAAACCTTTCATAAACAAATTAAAGGAGTTAGGACCAATACACACCATTCTCTGATACCTTTTCAGATTTGGACATCCATCATAATTTCAACATTTCTTCCAAATTGTGCATAGCCAAAGATGTTTGCATAGAGCAAATGCACATTTTTTCAGAATCCAGCGTTGTATCCCTGCTAGTTAAAGCATTAAAAGCCTTATCTTCTCAATAACTTTGCAGTCACAAAGTTTGTGCACATTAGAAGCTTAGCGAGCACAAAACTACAAGTTGCAATATATAGTGCGAGTTGGAAATGTCTTTCTTATTTGCAATGTGCATTTTGCAACACATAATTCCTGTCTCGTTAATATTACTGAACAGGAATCAGGTTTGTGGAATTTTGCGACCTGAGACTTTGCGGTGCTACAGCTTTGCACATTGTTTACACCACCACAGGAGAGGATGGTCGCAGCACAAAATAGACATTGAGCTACAATCTGTTTTTTGCACATTTGGAGCTAAATAGTCCACTTATCAAAGAGTAATATTAGTAACAAATACATTTCATATACTTGGAGATAATTGTTTGCATTCTTAAACATTGCTCCACTGTACCAGTGCCTCTACAGAAGCCTGATTGAGCTATTGGCAGCTTAGAGATTAATAAAATAGTACAAATGATTTATAAAAGACACTATGGGGCATATTCACAAGCCAATATCGCCGCGGTAGCGGCACTTTTTTGCCGATAAAGCAGCGATATTTTTAACGCAATATTCACAAGCTGTCGCTAACAGCCGTTAGCGACAGCTTTTAGGCGAAATGGACTATTTACAACATTGCATCTTCTGTCTGCGATAATTAACGCTAATGATATGCAAGGGAGGCGTTCCCTTGCAAAATCTGACGTTAACCCAAGATTTCCCTATTCACAAGGGGATTCCTTAATTTAAGATTAAGTGGCTATAACTGCAACTAGAGGCATTTTTTTAAGACCAGAAATTACTGGTCTTAAAATGGAGATAACCATTGGGGCCTCATTTCTGCAGGTTTTGTAGCTGGACCGCGCTGCAAGCAATGTTGCTGCGCTGCCCTGTCACAAAATTACAGGGCAGGACTGCGCACCATCAATAAGATCGTGCGCATTCCTGTGCCCCAGTCATGAAAAGTGTTGCCGCGCTGCGACAAGACAGCGTTGCAGCACTTCTCACTACGTCCTTCTTGCAACAGCATGGATGCGCTGTACTCACTGGGCAGCGCTCCATGACGCAAGTGATGACAGTTACGTCAGGAATCCTGAAGTATCTGTCTGCGCTAAAGTCACGCATTGCTGCAGTTGTGTCACAACAATGACGCAACTCCAGCAATGCATGGGGCCAGCCTATCCCTGTGGCACTGCGTCACCCTCACGCCTGCCATCAGGCAGGCGGAAGGTACTGACGCAGTGTCGTTCATGAGGGGTGCCCGAATGTCGACGCTGTTAGAGGTCCATCGGTGGCGGTTGTGCGCTGCTGTGTCATCGTTTGGAAGCAGTGGCGGAGTGTTGGTGCTGAGAGAGTTGACGAGACGTCCAACGGTGGTCTTGATCCAGCTGCGAGGGTTTGCGATGATGGCGTTGGTGTCCGGTGGGCAAGGTGAAGATGTGATGTATCCAATGATAGTTGGTCCAGGAGAGTCCGGTGTTGTTGCTGAAGTTGAAGCTCCCGCTTGCGGCGGTGACGTGCTTGACCGTGTGTCCTGCCATGTGGCCTGTTGATGTGAGTTGCTGCTTGCGTCTGATGTTGGTGACCTTCCCCAGAAGGCGGTGGTGTCCTGGTCACTGGGGTTGCCCAGGTGGAACTTGAGATCACATAGTAGGCTGTCGTCGGTGGATGGGAGATCCTGGGGTACAATGAGGTCAACAATGGTATACGAGAATGGGGGTCCAATGTCCAGGGGTCCTGCACATGAATGTGCCGCAGTGGATGTGCCTGGGCTTTGTCCGGATCTGGGAGTTGAGGTGGTCCATGGTCATCCTTGGGTCATTAGAGTGCGTGGTCAGTCGGAGTGTGCCTCTGTAGGTGATGGCATGCCTTGTCCTTGAAGGGTGTGCTACTCCTTGCGGGTGATAATGCAGCCGTCAGTGATGGTGATGGCGATGTCCGGTCCGGAGCAGATGTTGGTCCTGGCAGGCGATGTGGCGTCCAGGGTTGATGGCGAGGAGGGTGCTGGCGTCGTAGCGGTGTAGTGTCCAAGAGGAAGGGTCCTTGGTGCTGAGCGCGGTCCAGGGGCAGACGGACGCAGACGGACCAGGCTATGGTTTGCCTTTGGCATGGGAGACGTCCAGTACAACGCAGGCAGTACATAATTAACTACGCAACTCAAACAACACATTGTGAGGTCAGTAATGGGGTAATTTAAATTATTTTGTGTGTGTATGCGTATCGGATGTCGGATTTGAAATTTTGTGTGCAATTGGGGTAAAATATGAATTTTGGGGTGTGATTTGGGGTAAAATATGAATTTTGGGGTGTGCAATTGGGTCAATTTTGAGTTTTGGGTGTGTATTGGGGGCTCAAAAAGGAATTCCTGGATTCACGTTTGGGATTGGGGTGCAAACGTTAGTTTAGGGTTGCACTCACTGGAGTGGGAATAGTGATGTTCATGCCTCCGCAATGCAACACCTAATCTACTGTTGCAATGTGCCTAGTTTTAGTATGCATTGGAATGGAATGCAATGTCATGTAATGCGTTGTAACTATGTATGTGCCTTTGGCACACGAGTGTTAGTCCCGCTGTGCATGTGCGCACAGCGACCGCCATTGAGAAGTGCTGGACAGCTGTGAGGTGGTAAACGCCGGAAAGAATACTGGATGGTGCCTGGACGCGGGAATGTGTGTGTGAGTGGGTGTCGTAAATATTGTAATGAGGGAAGTCTTACCTCAAAGCCGGGCCCCGTGTCTTCGTAGCTCCTGCTCCCCTGCGTCTGCTTCCTGGAACAGGAATTTGGCAGCCAGGCTCCCTCCCCTGAGTCAATCACAATGCTGCAATGCAGCAGTGTGATTGCTAATTTGCAACGGGACAAGTCATGCAGCCAGGGGCCGAAGGGGTGGGCATATTCTCCATTCAGGCTGTAATGCAGCCTGCATGGCGAACAGGGAAGTGCGCATGACTGCTTTGGTCGGCCTGAGTGTGCCGACCAAACAGTCATTGCGCACTTGAGTGGGCATGCCAATCTGCCCCAGCCCTGCTCCGTGTTTGGAGTAGTCCCACCCACCCTCCCACCCCCTGAGGATACATGGCATGATTACATCAGTTAGTTAACATCATGTGATTATTGTTCCTCTTCTGCACTGCTTGAGGCAGTGGGGCAACGCTCTTCTGCCATAGCGGAAGAGCCGGCACTGGTGGTGCGTCATCTACGTGTGATAGGCCTGAGTGACTCACCCACCGGCCCTCCTGCGCTACGGGTCCCAGCTCCTCCTTACCTGGACATTGACACCGTGGTGCAATCCACTGCACTCTCTCCAAATCTGTGACTCAGCCAGCAGGAGCATCAGCCAGGTGTGATTTCACTAGGCTGGGTACAGCAGTCACCGGCTAGTCCGCTGGTGGTCCTCCAGATTCAGTTGATGCAGCAGAGTCCTCTTAAGCGTGACGTTGCAGCGCTCACGCAACACAAGTTCGGTGTAGCACAGTGGCCTCACCCTCCACAGCATATGGCCAGCCCAACATCATCCGGACTGTGATGCAGTGAGATGGCACACACCGTTGGTAATCCCCTCCGTGCACCCCGGTGTAGTGGTGGATCATAGTATGTGATGCGTACCTCACTATGTTGGTGCGCATGAGTGCCTCTACCATTAACAGCTCCAAGGGTCGCAAGGCGGTCTTCTCACACAGGTCAGCAACATGTCTCCATGCATCCTGCCAGACTTCACCACCAGGTACGGGCGATCGTCGCGCATCAATGTTTACCGCCACGGATCATCGACTCCACAGCTCCTCCACATCCCACTCCAAGCTCCAGACGCAGGTCCAGCGAGGTATCAAGGATCCAGACGCAGGTCCAACGAGGCATCATGGCTCTCATCCTGGGCATCTTGGATGTTGGATGGCTTGCAGGGGTTTTTGATGTGTGCTGCACTTGTTCCTGTCTGCTACATTCTGCATGTTATTGTATTTTATGCCTATTTACTATTGGCGGTTGACCGAGAGGCAATTTTTTGCATTAGAGGCAAGAAAAATTTAAGTTGGGCTGACTTACGTGTGTTTTCTTGCCGCAAATGGGCCTATCGCTAGTTATCGCCCGCTAACGCAGGAATTCCTATCGCCATCGCGCTTATGTTAGCATGAGTTTTCACACCCGTTCCCTGTTACTATCGCCATGTGCCGACGGCTTGTTAATATGCTGCTAACATGGCGACAGTTTTCAGGGTTAGGCGGCGATGACAAAACTGCCCATAATTTGCGTTGGCGATAGTTATCGCCCGTCCTTGAGAATATCCCCCTTAATGTGAGATCAGTTCAGCTGGACTCGGCCCACACTTTTTCTTCACCCCATATTTGCTTTTCTGTCTTTCTTCGTATCCTTTCTTTCTTTCACCTCTTCTTCTTATGTTTTCATTCCTTACTCCCTCTTTCTGTCACTGATTTTCTTTATTTCGTCCTGCTTTCCTCCCTGTCACCATCCCTGTTAGCATCCCTCCTTACTTTCTTTCTCAGCCCTTCTTTTTCTTTGACCACTTTTGTTACACTATCTCTATTTCTTCCTCGTTCCCCTGAGGTTTGATTGATGTGTACAATGCAAACAGACTGAGCCAGTCACCAGACACAACACATTCCAGACATCACCCTGCACACTCCCTCCCACAGCACACTCACAAGCCCCCTGACTCACAGGAGCTAGAAATAGAAGTGAGAAAAAGGAAATGTCAGATGTTGAAAATCTTCTTGCGCTGCAGAGGCACTAACATCTCTAATCAGACACAACCCTGCCTCTGCACCTGAATCCTGAACTGTGATAGCCACTTTTGAGTAGTCACAGCTCTAATGAAGAGCCTCAAGCTGCTACTACAGAACCCAGGTATTTTAATACTCAGATACACACAAAGTTGTGCAAGTGCTTGAGCTCTTTTCATGCACCTCGAGCTGTCCTGCAGCATCCTGTGATGTTCCAGTCAGCTGTGTTGTCAGTGTGTCACAGGCCCTGGTGGAAGGAAAGAAATTGACCCCCTGGGCTGCTGTCTGAATGATGAGATACAGCAATAATCAGGGCAAGTGGCTCCTCAGGACTCGGGGCCCCGGTGCCACTGCACCTGCTGCACCAATGGACCTACGCATCCAGTAGCAAGACCCACGCCCAGCTGTGCCAGTGCCTCTCACTCGTGATATGCAGCGCCCCCTGCTGTTCTTCTGATGCATCACATTTCTCACCTACACCTAGCACCTCCCCCTGCTGTGCTAGGACAGGAGCCCGCGCCTGTTACTGGGTGGTACTGGATCCCACACACAGTCATGCCAGCACGGACCAGCCGTGAAAAGCACTTCGACGCCTCGTCAGGTGTTGTAAGCGCTATATAAATAGAATTACAAGGTCCCGCACCCTCTGCATCCCCTCACACAGCTCTGTCAGCACACCTCTACCCAGACCCACGGCAGCCTCAGCTACTCCAACCATCTCCCTTCATGCTGTCCTTCAGCGTTTAATATCTGTGAATAATCCATTAACTGCTGCCTCCATAATGCACGAGCGGCAGATTAATTATTAAAGGGAGCCTTCTCACCTCTGCAGGAGTGGCTGTTAATCACCCATGCGAGGACCCTGCAGTGCATTGTACTCTGGGGCATTTTCACAAGGCAATATCGCCTGGAGTGGAGATGGGATTTTTCTGGCGCTAATGTGCCGATCGCCAGGTATCGCCGGCTAACGCCGGAATCACTATCACCATCGCGATGCTGTTCTCGGCTGTTTTTTCTGCCGTTCCCTGTTATTATCGCCATGTAGCGTGGGCTTGATAATACCCCGCTAACATGGCGATAATATTCAGGGTTAGGCGGCGCTAACTTTTCTGCCAATAAATGACGTTGGCGATAGTTATCGCCTGTCATTGTGAATATCCCCCTGAGTTTATAGAAAAATACGTATGTTTTCAGCATGGGTAACTTGTAAAATGTTATTACCTGATGTAAGGTAAGCAGTCAGTCACTTAAACCTCCTCTCCCTAAGCTGTAGGTGCAGGAGAATCTTGGACTCAACTAATGTAGAAGCCAGGATTTAACCTGTTTCATAAAGTTGGACAAATAGGTAGAGTGTCTATAGACCATAAAAGATTAACTCAAATATGACAAATCCTGATAATTAAAAAAATACCTCACCCTCTTGAGTTGTTCATTGCCAGAACTTCTTTGGAGACACTTGGATAACATGCGAGCCACCTTGATGGTCATTCTACAGGTTACTGAATCCATTGAAGCGATTATAATAATTATAATGCTGTAGAATGTGCTTCTCCTCCCTAAGGCTACAACCTATCTTAGCAGCAACATTCTGGTTGTTTGGAGGAGTCCAGCATGAAGACTGTTACAGTGATCAAAGGCAGAATTTAGAAGGACTACAACCACCACAACTTTGATATTTCTGGAGCGAAATGGCAGAGTACTTCTCAAAATTGTTGCTCTGAAAGTAAATGGCCTTACCCACAGTTAAAATCTGTATTTGAATGGAATACCTGAATACAAATAGGCTCTGTGGTTTTCTAACATTTGAAGATAACAACTGTTCAAGTGAGCAATATACACACGTCCTGGACTTCTGAGGAAGCCTACCAACCCATAAAGGAGTGATTGCTAAGGAAACTCTTGATGCTGGCCATCATTTGGATCCAGTCCAGTAGTGGGAAGGTTCAGTGTATCAAAAGCTACAAAGCCTCAAGATGGATTCATGCCTCTCAAGTGCCCCGTAAGTTCATTTCACACTTCTAAAAGGGATGTTTTACTCTACAGCATTGTATCTTTCATACATTCATGTGCTTGAATCATTCCCGCCGCCAGGCCAGGAATGCCCAGTAAGTTTAAATAGCAAAAAACAGTGTTAAAATATCCATAGACTTCAACATCAGTGGGTGTTTTGTAGTATATCCGCCTCATATGGCCCAAACTAAACTGCAGCCAATGAGGTGAAAGTGTTGACCTCTATTAACCCTCAATAGACCACCATATCTCCGACTTCCACTGTATTTTGCATGTGACTGAGTCCTGGAGAAGTGCTTTGTACTGTTCTGTGTTTGACCTTGTACTGGTTGCTCTCAATCTTTAATTTGACTGCAGCCAGCCCTGTCTTCAGCTTTCATCAAGCTGTGAGTTGTTTTTAAGGGACTTATAAGATTTTAACCTCAGTACTCCCCCTGGAGGACTGTCAACGGTCACCAACTTCCAATATGGCTCAGAAATAGAAATGATCGCAATCTGGCACATTCACAGCGCTCCACTCACTGGGACCCCCTACAGGAGTCCGCCGGGTCCGGAGCTCTTACAGCATCATTTCTGGTGCACAGGGGCTGGGGTCAGGTATATATACCTGCCCCACCCACTGGCTGTCCTCTTTGTTCCCCCCGCTGGACACGCTGTCAGACTCTCCCTACTGCAAACCCAGCATGACGGAGGCGGAATTTCGTTGCAATGTGCAGAATGAATCGAAATGCTAATTTGTGTTGCAGGCGGAGTCACAGGGCGATCCTGAGGCTGGTTAGTACATAGAGGTACCCTATCAATGAGCACAGCAGGGGTGCTCTATGCCAATCCCCAGAGGTCTTTACAGCAGAACCCTGGATGGAAACGTCTGCACCCTGCTAGTCCTTCAGGCGGTTGTAAGCCTGAGCTTGCCCTGCAACGCTCTGCCACTAAAAAGGCGTGAGCAAAGTCATGGACTGGTGGTCAATGGTGTTTAAGGGAGAAAATCCCCAGATAAAATGATAGCGCCAATTGGGTTGGCCACGGTGCCGTTTGGCTCATCAGGTGGGTGGGCAGCCAAGGTTACTCATCGCTGCCTGCCCCTGGATCACTCGTAAGTTTACCAGCCACGTTGGCATATTTAATAGCTGAAATAAACCTGCAGCAAAGTGTTTTCAAACAAACTTTGTGTGGCGTGATTAATTATTGCAGTGTGTACTAAATACCTTGCTATGTTGTGGGGGAGGATTGCCGATATCAGCACTATAGAAATTATCTCTCTTCAAGTCATGTTTAGTCTGTGGTCAAAAGGTGATATGCATTGCCATCTCTATGATTAGTGCATATATTGCCCTTATCCCACTCATAAGGCATTATGCTGTACCATCAGAAAGACCTTCCCTTTCAACACTCTTAAAGACATAGAAAGGAGGTTGACTCTTTACTTATTGGAAAAAGAATTTCCTCTTCTAAAGACAATGCCCCCCCCACTGTAGAAGATTCTGTGAAAAATGCCCTTCCAAGTACTTCCAGGAAGGCAACCCAAAAATGGAAGCATAAGGAACTTCCTCAGTTGGAATTTACATCAGAAGCATCTGCAGCCACCTCCTCCAAACATCAGAAAAGCCTTCCTCAGAAAAGGTATTAGAAAAGGGTGAGGAACAACATATGCAAACAATTGTGGGAAATCGAGCACTACTGACATCCAGTCAGATTTGACACCTAAGTCATCAATGACCAAAGCCCTGCCGTTGACAAGAAAGTCCTTGTAGATGGGCACCTCACCAGCAAAGTCCATTGGCAGTGCCCTGTCATCAACGTACTATTTGGAAATGATCCCTCCTTTTGGTCCCTGAATTGCTGGCCGGTCGATAAAGCAAAATATTTGGGAGTGATTGTAGATAATAAGGTCTCTTTTGCCACATTTTTAGAATTCAAATGCGTAATTCTGCACAATAACAACTTTGAATTTGTCACAAACTTTATTTACTTCTACACTTCTCTCTGTCTCCTCCTCTCCCCCTCGCCTAGCTGTGGTTGCGCCCATGTATGCAAATACCATTGATCCAGCGGTTTACTAGCAACAGATACTCCACTACCATATACTCACCTGGGCCCATACAATTTGCTTCCGCTAACACTAAGTAGACCGCCAGAACTTTTCGTTTTATAAGATTCTCATACCTCAAGATCCAGTTATTGGTTCTTTAACTAAACCTTTTACTGATCAAACAGTTCTTTCCTCTGGTCAATGGACCAGTTAGGTAAAACTAGTTGATGGTGATACTTAACATAACCTTATTATACAAAAAAATAAAATAATGACAGACTCGGTAAGCTTTAAAATCTTTATCTAAATTAATGGGTTATGAACCAGCTCAACGCGTTTCAGTACAAACACCCTCATTCATAAGAGTGCCAAATTCGATCAAAATTCATTTGGAAAATAACAGAAATTCAGACGCCACGCAACAACAATACTCAAAAAGAAGAGGATAGAGAGAAAAGATCAATTATCAAACGTTGTACTTCATATTTACCAAGTATGGTGAGAAGACCAACCCCCTGGCCAAAGGGCTGGTAAGGGTCCCCAGGACAGATCAGGAGACAAAGACTTCAAGACAGGAATCAGGACAGGATACTTCACCTCTCTAAATACCGACGACTACGCCGCACCCCTCTCTGACACTCTCTTCCTCCTCGTGGTTCTTCCGCGATCGTCTTTCTAACCCACCCAATTTAAGTAGATGGTTCTGCATTCGATTTCTTCATCAGCATTTCAGAGCATCAGCACCACCCCAGCACTGACAGCATCACAAGCTTCGAATTGTTTCTGCTGCCTCCGCTCCAAATAAGCTTAGCTCAACTCACTAACTAAACTACTTCAATTATACCCTTCCATAGGCATGTACCACCCATTAATGTTTCATTTTTACAGAATACTAACTTCTGATTGGACAGGCGAGGGGGGATGATCATCACACCATGCTTATACTTCATTTATTCCTTTAAACCATTGTTTCCAAACGCCTCCCCTCAAACTTTTATTCCGCCCTTCCTTTCCCATACATCTTTAAACTTTATTAATACAAAATGTATCATTTTTCTGAATACGGTTCCTTCATATGAACTCTTCACCCTCATGTTCCCAGGGCACATCTCCGCCGACCTTGGACGCGTGTCAAGTCCTTAGTCATCCTTTCAAGCCTCCACACCAGGGCGCATGCATTGCGCCACGTCAGTCTGCTCGACTCTTACATGTTTAACAGGCCCAAATACGCACTAATAATAAAGTCAAAAGGAGAAATGTTATTTTCAAAAATAAATGATTTCACTGTATACCACCAACCTCTACTCTAACCCATACCATTTATTATTTCTCTTTCT
Organism: Calotriton arnoldi; assembly: GCA_963921515.1. Lineage (NCBI taxonomy): Eukaryota > Metazoa > Chordata > Amphibia > Caudata > Salamandridae > Calotriton > Calotriton arnoldi. The sequence goes on along the minus strand of CAWUFW010002456.1, from coordinate 968,032 downwards.
GCATTTGCGTTAGTGTAAACTCATTTTCTAATTTCAGTAAAGCAGATGCCATGCATGTGAGCTTTCAAGCGGCCATTTTTTAGCTCTTTGCGCAAGCGCCAGAATTTCCCTCCAAGCGTCAGCACGTCATACTACGTAGATGTAGTAGATGCATGCGCAGTAAAGATCCCATGTTAAATGCGTTCTAGTCCTACGTCCATGTTATTGTGGCTAGTAAACACATAGGCAAGCTTCATTCTTTTCCCACGTATGATGGAAATGCATATTATTAATCACAAAACACGTTGTTAGTAATGCGTTAATGAGTTTAAACGAGAGGATTGCTTCCGAGCAAGTCTCGCGTTCGAGACTCGAGTCCTTGCTCCATCAATCCCCTCTCTGATGGCATATTAAGCCATCACAAAATTTCCCATCCATCCCAGATACCAACTTTAACACTTCTCAGTTTTCTCCATTTGTCCCTTCAAACTTTCATCAATGATTTCGTTTCCTTCTAAATCTTGCATCTTCTTATATAACCTGCCTTTCATTTCTTCCAATTGTATTCCTTCGTACTTTCTCTTTCGTGTCTGTCCCTTTCCTTTTCTGTTCAAGTGTACCTTTCCTTTCGTACCCTTTTTACAACATCTATATGTAATCATTATTAACATCACTATTGTTATTAACATAACTAATGGTATTATTATCTGACCTAGAAAACTTTTCCCAAAATCAACAAACCATTTCCCTATTGATGTTATACTTTTTGTTAATCTTCCCCACACACTGTCAACCTCCAGTTGGGTCAATTCTTTATGCATTCCCGTAATATTTTCAATATATCCTTTAATTTCTCTGCTCTTGTCCGGAATATAAGTGCAGCAATGTTGAACTTTCAACATGCCACAAACCCCACCTTCTTTTGCTAACAATATATCAAGAGCAAGACGGTTCTGTAAAACCATAGATCTAATTGCAACCATTTCTGTGTTAATCATTAAAAATCCTCCTGCAGTATCTGTAGAAAGACAATCAACTATGGTTGATAATTTACAAATTTTCTCAGAATTCAGGATGACTCCAACTGAAGGTATCAGTGCACTAAAAATATCTCCTACAATTTCAGAAAAACTAGCCCTTCTTTTACGTGTTAGTCCATTAGAATTCCCATTGGTTCCACTGATTTTATCTACATGATAAATTTTGGGAAAAACTATTCCAAAATAACAGCTTCCGTACCATCTTGCAGGTAACCTATAATAGGCCTTGTTCCCACAAACATAATACACTCCTGGAAACACAGGATCAGTTCCCCCTCTTAGTCCCCATCCTCCTAATATTAAGAAGTTATGTTCACATTCACTGGAACCAATATAATTATTGCTATAATCTGTCTTTGACCTATGGAGGCAGAATTTTCCCCTTTTCACAAAATCCAGGGACATCGCAGCATGAGCCTTGCCACTTGCATAGATTCCCTCCTTCCCAACCCATAGAGGTACATGGGTTTTCAGTGTAGTTGCCTTCCTCATTAAATCCTGTCTCCTTTCTTCTACTAAATTCAAGAAATCTTTTTCTTATTTTCTTAATGTACATGTTAGATTATCTTTGTGTGCCTGAACTAAATCTATTGAACTCATTGTTATGAAAAATTCACCCATAAACTGTGCGTTTTTACTACTAGCTACTGGATTCATATTCTTTCTAATAGGTAGTTCAGAAAATACTACATCTAAATTAGAATAAAAATACTGCAATCTCCCTGTAGTGTAAAATAAACTTGATAAAATACTACATGACACACCATAGGTTAAAGGTATATGGTGATATGTAATCCCTTCTGATACTGATGAGGGCAATTTCATACATACATAACAGTTGTTAATTTGCATAGTGCTAACATACTGAAATAATAATTTCATAAACACATTAGAGGACGTATTATAGTCTGACTCATTGTGATAGTTTGCTTCATCTTCCACTCCTATTTCTAATTTAGTTTCTCTTAATCTATCTACCTTAACTTTAGTTTCTGTATTATTCTCGTTACTCGTTTTCATTATTAAAGGTACCCCTACTGTTAGGAATAGCCATCCTAATACTGCTAATAAAATACTACAAAAACAAAATCTAAGACACTTTCTTTTTACTCCACATTTTGGTTTTCTGTTAACTTCATTGTCGGCCCTTTTGTTCCTGAGAAAATTTATTTTCTCTTATCTTTTCCCTTTTTTTTTTTCAGTCTTCTGCCCTCCTTTCTGTTCTTAAGGAGGTTTCAATTGGCTTTCGTCAATTTGTGCAATATGGACTTCTTCTGTCTCATCAGACAGATCCAGGGACTCAAATTCCTCAAGAATGACGTATGTCCACTCTGGAGCCTTGTATTTTCTGTTTAGATTTCTCAATCTTGGACTTCTTCGAGTTATTTTCGCTAAAGTTTGCTTAGGTCTTGTTTGACTTGTGATTTCGTTCACTTGCTCTGGTTCCATTTCAGATTTTCTCAGGTGATATTTTAGTTTCTTTACTCCAGTTGGCCAATTGTCTCCCTTCCTGACTCTTTTAATTTGTACTGCGTTTTCACCTTCCTTATCTCCTTGTAAAGTTCTTTTTATTTCATTTATTCTGGGCACAATCTGTTCTATTTCTCTGTTTTCTGTGCTTTTACCTTCTTCTGCTTCTTCTTGCTCAGGTTCTGTCGTATTTTGTTCTACTTCTTCCTGAGCTAGTTCTTCTAATTCTGTCTGATCCTGCTCAGGTCTTACTTCAAATCTTTCTTCTTCTGCCTGAGCTTGTTCTTCTAACTCTATCTGGTCCTGTTCAGGTCTTAATTCAAACGTTTCTTCTTCTGCCTGAACGTCTTCTTCTCTTTTTCCCTCCTCAGATTTGTTTATGTCTCTTTCTCTTTTCACCTGAGTGTGTTCTTCTTCCCCTGTCTCTTCCTGACTACCTTCCTGTCTTTTCAGTTCTGTTCTTCTTCTGGTTTCAATAGCATCATCAATTACTGCAATCACTGGGATCCATTCTTCCTGACTTATCTCGGGCTGCTCATCATATGGTGTCTTTCAGAATCTATCACTCTAGATTCTTCAATTTCACAGTTTACAACTCCTGACGCTTCAGCCTGCTCAGTCAGTGGTGGCTCTTGTTGCTCTGATGGGCTCGGAACTCTCCTGGTATGACTAGCGTGAATCCAATTGGGCAAACCTGCACACTTCACTGCTGTGGTTGTGACTAGTATGACTTGCCTTGGTTTGTCCCACCTTGGAGCTAGACACGATTTCCTTGCGTGTTTCTTCACTAGCACCCAATCTCCAGGATTCAAATCATGCGCTTGATCTGGCTGTCTTTCGACTGCGTCTTCTCCAACCTGGTGAGAGATAGAACGCATCATTTCAGCCAATCCTTTGCAATAGTCCAATATCAGATCATCAGTTATACTCATTAGCTTATTTCCAGGAATAAATGCCTATCTCATGGCTCTTCTCATGAGAACCTCATGTGGACTCATTCCTGTTTTTCTGTCTGGAATGTTTCTGAGACCCATCAATACAAGAGGTAATGCATCTGGCCATTTCAGCTTTGTGGATGCACACACCTTTCCCAATCTTGACTTGATTGTGTCATTCATTTGCTCAACAACTCCAGAAGCCTCTGGACGATAAGCACAGTGTAGTTTTTGTTCAATGTTAAACGCAGCACAGATTAATCGAATTACTTCATTATTAAAATGAGGGCCTCTATGTGATTCCAAAGTGACCGGAAAACCAAATCGTGGCACCAACTCCCTCAACAACAATTTTGCAACTGTAAGACTGTCATTTCTTCTAGTAGGGTAGGCTTCCACCCATCTTGAGAAAAGGCATACTATGACAAGTACGTATTTCAATCCGTTGCATGGGGGTAATTCAATGAAGTCTAATTGCAATCTGGTGAATGGTCCTTCTGCCTTTCCAATTTTTCCCCAGCTTACCATTGTCTTTCTACCTGGGTTCTGCTGTTGACAGGTTAATCATCTTTGGCAAAGGCTCTCTGCGACTACCCTGAACTTCGGATTATACCAACTTTGTCTGAATAGCCTGATCAGTGAATCTCTCCCTATGTGTGTTGCTCCATCGTACACTCTTGCCATTTTTTAAAGCAAACAATCTGGCATGACTGATCTTCCATCTAGATACCCCATACTTCATCATGTGGTCTTTTAGTACAGGCTGCCTTTATCCAGATTTATTTTTCCTTTTCCTCAACTTCTTCCTGCAATTGTCTAATCTCAGCCCATGTTTCTGGTACTGAGAAGTACATAAGTTGGCATCTGGTTTCCCCCGTTTCAATTTTTCTGTTTATGGCTACTGCATTTTTAGCGCAGTATTTCACCACTTGGTCAGCATAATTATTGTCAGCAGTCACATAGTCATTTCCTGACTGATGTGCAGCACATTTTACAACTGCTATCCCTTTTGGCAATTGTAATGCTTCCAACAAATCCTTTACATTTTTGCTGTTTCTGATAGGAGATCCTGAGGAAGTCAGGAATCCCCTTTGCATCCAAAGCTGGCCAAAGTCATGCACAATCCCGAAACCATATTGACTATCCGTAAATATGGTTACTCTCCAATTTTTCCCCTTTTTGCATGCCATTGTCAAGGCAACCAATTCAGCTTCTTGTGCAGACTTGACCCCAGGTAAACAGGATGCTTCAATTACCCCTGAAATTTTACAAACAGCATATGCAGCACTTAGACCTCCTTCTTGTGTCCTAAGGCAAGAGCCGTCTACAAATAACTCATGATCTGCTTCTTTTCAAAGGCGTCTCTCTTATATCTGGGCGGGGCTTTGTGCATAACTCAGTCACGTCCAAGCAATCATGATCACTTTCATCTTTCACTTCTTCGTCGCAGGGGTCTGGCAATAGAGTGGCTGGGTTCAGAATCGTACATCTTATTACAGTCACATTCTCAGCTCCCAAAATCACTCTTTCGTACTTTGTCAAACAACTAGGGGTGAGGTGCTGTGTTCTTGTTCTTGTCAATAGGATCTCAACCAAGTGTAGAACGAAGACTTTTATTGGATGTCCCATCACTATCGACTCACTCTGGTCCAGACTCATACAAGTAGCAGCTACTGCTTTTAAGCAGCCAGGCAATGCTGAAGCTACTGGGTCCAATGTGGCCGAAAAATATGCCACTGGACGTCGGCTCAGTCCATGTCTCTGTGTTAAGACTGAAAGTGCACAATTTTCTCTCTCACAACAGAACAAAGCAAAGTCTTTTGAGTAATCAGGCATGCCCAAAGCAGGAGCTTCACACAAGCAATGTCTCAGTTTCACAAATGCTTCCAGGCAATCATCATTCCAATCCATTGGGTCTTTTGCTCGTTTCCGGATCATCTGTATTAATGACTTTGCTAGCATAGAAAAACCATTAATCCATTGTCTACAATATCCAACCATTCCCAGAAACATTCTCATCTCTCTCTGAGTCTGTGGCAATTGCATTTCTTTGATTATTTTTATTCTTTGCGGTGCTACTTTTCTAACTCCTCTTTCTATTTTATGCCCTAAATATCTTACTTCTTGTCGACAAAACTGTAATTTTTCTGGAGACACCTTGTGTCCTCCTTCAGCCAAATGGTTCAGTAACGCAATTGTATCTGTGACACAATCTTCTCTCGTTTTTGATGCCACCAATAGGTCATCAATGTACTGAACCAGTACAGAATTTCCAGGCATAATCAATGATTCTAGCCACTTTTTCACAATCTGATTAAAAATTGAAGGACTTTCTGTGTACCCTTGAGGGACACGACACCATGCGTAAATACGATCTTCAAATTTAAACGTAAAAAGATACTAGCTGTCTGGGTGCAAAGGAATAGAAAAGAACGCTTGGCACAAATCAATGACTGTAAACAATCCTGCATTCCACGGTATCTGATAAAGGATCACAGCTGGATTTGGCACAGTTGGACAACAGGGAATTACAATTTTATTTATTTTTCGTAGGTCTTGCACTATTCTGTACTTTTCGCTAGGCTTTTTCAGTCCCATTATTGGCGAATTACAGGGACTACCCATCTGGAATAATTCCTGCTTTTACTTCTGGACTCATTTTGTACTGTGGGTATTTGGATACACTGCACCTTCTTTCACTGTCACTTTAACTGGGTCTATATTTGTCATTAGCCCAATGTCTTTTCCTGTAAAATCCCATACTTCTGGATTGACTGTCGTTCTTAATTCTTCTGGCAATTCATTCTTGGTTATTAATGAAAACATTTAATCTACTTCTGTTCTCTGTTTGGCAAGCATCATCTTGTAAACAACATCCTCATCGGGGGTTTGGAAAGCAACACCATCCGGTGTACAATAGATCGTGCAATTCATCTTGCACAAAAGATCTCTTCCCAACAGATTTACAGGACTGGAATCGCATACTACAAACCGATGCATTGCTTTGAAGTTTCCAATGTGCACTTCCATTGGTTTTGTGATAGGAGTTCTAATCTGCTGGTTTGATATGCCTACAACTTGGATTGTCTCTCCCGAGAGGGGTAGGTTTGAGATGTCTGCTGTTCTCACAGTAGACCTAGTAGCACCAGTATCAAATAGGAAAGTAATGTCTTTACCTTCTACTCTCCCATCAACATATGGACCTGACTGATCTACCGGCAAGGATGCGCCAAGCACGCACCCCTCTTCCTCCCCCCTCAGGCACCGTCATTGTGCAGTATCTGAATGTTCTTCATCATCCTGCAAAAAATATTGTGCAATTGTTCTATTATTCTTACCACTTTCTCCTTGAAATCCGGTTTTCGCACTGAAACTTTGATGGTTCACAAAATTTGGCATAGGAGCTGGTGGCACCTGATATTGTGGAGTAACTACCTGTTGCTGCTGATTCATAAGTACTTCATTCTGCATCTGTGGGATTAAATTTTGATTTGGCCCATTATTATTCTTATTATTCTGAGTACTCTTACACTCGTTCTTCCAATGTCCAAGCTTTCTGCACGCATGACAAGGAAACTTCTTTTTCGCTTCTTCTCTGTCCATTCGCCCCTTAAATTTATTACCATTCGCTCCTTGATTATTCTGACTCTGTTCTTTCACTTGATTATTATTTTGATCATTTGCTCTCTCTTCTTGCTGCTCTGCCAATTTGACTTGAGCCCACATCATTTTCTCTTTTAGTTTCCTACGCCTGGCCTCAATGTCATCTCCGCAATATTTCGCATATTTTAGAATCTCATCCACTGTCTTACTTTGCCAACACATGTGCTGCTGTATCATCTGACTGATTTCCGGTTTTAAACCATATACAAACCGATATACAAAATGTCCCATATCTTTATCACCAATATTCTCAAAACCACTATACTGCCTGAACACCTGCAATAACCTCTCATAATATGCATGTACAGATTCATTTGGTTCTTGTGTTGTTCTATCTATCTTTACCCAGTCTGTTTCTTTAGGAGGAATTTTCCCTTTTAAATACGTAATCACCTGATGATACTTTTTCATCACCTTTTCCGAAGGCGCTCCTGTTTTTACATCTCTAGGATACTCCTCATTAGGCCAATCAATTGTAATCTTACATTCTGTCCATAAATCAGCAGGTACCACTATATCAAATAGACCATCCAAATCCTTCAACAAAACCTTTGAAACCTTCACAAACCTCTCTACCTGTTAGTACCACTCAATTGGTTTTTCTCTCAACTTTGGAAAATCATTTGTAAATGACAAAATATCTTGCCTACTCCAAGGGACATCAACATATCCACCTCCAGGAACCTCTCTCATTGGACACAATTTTTCCACTTTTCCTGATTCTTTTACTGGAAATGCAGCTATTGCTTCTCTTGCTTGCACTTCTTCTTTCTTTCTTATCCATCTAATTCTCCATTTATCAATATCTCCCCATTTTCACAAAATGTTCATTAATTCTTTTATCTGCACCCTTTTTCCCGAAGCATTTACACTTTCTAAATCTTTATCAGTAAAATCCACTCGATAGGGTTTCTGTAACAATTTTGATTTCCCTATGTCTATTCCAATCTCCGAAGCAACTTCAGTTAGTCTCTCATGAAATATTCTTGCTCTCCTAGTTATACTCTTACATAGAAACAATAATTCCTCATCATTATAAGCGTTTAATCTTTCTGTACCTACACATCCGGTCATCATCTCTTCCAATTCCACTTTCAATCTGCTGATATCTAAAAGCTTTGGTATTGGGTTCTGATTATCTCTTTCCTGAGCCCACCTTTCTATTTCTTCAGAGGTGACTACTGTTGCGCTTGCAGTTCCAGCTGGAACTAAAGGTCTTCTTTCTCTCAAATTCATTGGCGTAACTTTCTTTGAAGTTTCCGCACGAGGTTCCACAATAGGGAGATCCATTAATGAAATAACAGACTCACTTTCACTAACCTGATCATCTGTGATTACTATCTCTTTTCTAGGACTATTTAATGGAACTGTCACAAGTTGTGATTTCTAGGTAATCTTATTATCCCATATAATGGAATTACTGGACCAATGGTTACAGGTACCGTCAAAGCTTCAGTATTTAAATTCAATTGACTTCTCCTTTGAACTAGTTCTTCCCTATTTTTATTCAAAGCTTCTCTTTCATTATCTTGCAACATTCTGTTGTATGATGTCTCATGTAAAATCTGTGGAGTTAATGGTATTCCCACTACTGGCGCACTTGGGACAACCTTACTAGCTGCTTCTTGATACGGTGGTGGATTCTTAATTAAAATATCCTCCAGTATCTCATCATCTGATTCACCATATCCTGCTGTGTTCATATGTTTTGTTTTCTCCTTACACTTTCCTCCAGAATGTTCCTCAGCCATTAACACTGGATATAACCCTTCTGATACCATCGCTCTCCTCCACTGTTTTATCTGCCCTTCTCGTGACTCATGCAAATGTCTCGGAAAGAATCCTCTATATCTTCCACCTCTGCATTTTTCTCGTTCATATGACTCAGTCTCCCATTCTTCCAAAGCCTCATATTGAGTTAACCTAGGTCTAGGTTCTAAATCATTCATTTTCAATCTCAAATTCTGAAGAATCCTCCCATTAAACGTACCATCCTTAGGAAACGCTAACACACCATCATCTTTCGTGTACTCTACCCAGTTTTCCAACCACACGCAGGTATGAGATCCTCTTTCCATCATCACAAAAGATGCTGGTGTCTTCGGTGGCAGAATAGGAATTCCTTCTCTAGTCAACACAGGTTTATCCTTAACAAAGAAATTCTTTAAAAATGACATCTTTATTTTCTCTCCATACATTCTCGAAGAACGGTGTAGGAAATTGTATTCCGCAAACCCTTGAAATCTTCTACCTGTACGTCTTGCACTGACAGTCAAATCAAAATTCCGCATACAATCCTTCTCTCCACCAATCCTAGCGCGGCTTCCAACTAAGCGTCCAATCAAATCAGGCTCACACCCGCACTCTGACCAATGCAAGCACGGCCTTTTCTTGACATCAGTTCTGCTCCTCACTACTGACCCCTCCTTCACTATGCTGGTCCTGTCACGCGCCCGCTGTGTCTACCAATGCCAGCGCGGCTCCCTGTGACGTCAGTCCCACTCAGGTGATTTCTCACCCCTCCTTTACCAAGCTCCTCCTGTCACACGGCCGCTGTCTCTACCAATCCCAGCGCGGCTCGCTGTGACGTCAGTACCACTCCGGCAACTGACCCTCCCTTTGCAAGGTAATACGAAAACTTTATTTCTCAAAATTTCTTTAAACTTCTTTGTTATTAACAACATAAAAACATTTGCTACTCTGCCTGTTCCACTAAATCAAAGGATAGTTTATTTATTTTCACTGCGAGTAAAACCTTCCGCTTACTCTTCACCTAAGCTCCAGAGAACCTGCTACTCTTCCGGTATCACCTGTTAGGGAAATTTGAGACCGATGTTTCACCAGCGAACTCCTTTTGCTGCCAATCTAGCTTAGAAGAACCTGCTGCTCTTTCAGGGTTACCCTTACTAGGTGATATAACGCCTAAAGTTTCACCAGCAAACTCTTTGCTTTCAACCACTCTCACTTTTATACAGAAAATAATCCCTAGTTTAACACTGCCAGCCCTACCTAGCTTCTCAGTGTTATTCCAACAGACGAGTAACCTCACTGCAGTGTGGTTTCTATCGCCACCTGCTATTCATTCCCCGGGAATTTTCCAGATGACATAGAAACAGGACACTAAGGGCCATATGTATCAAGCCCATTTCCCGTTCGCAAACGGGCCGATTCTCAGAATCGGCCCGTTTGCGAACGGGAACAAGCCTTTTGGGATGTATCATCCAAAAAGGCATTCGCAAAATAGAGAATCGCAAAATTGCGATTCTCTATTTTATGAATGCATTTAAGGAATAGCAAATTGCGATTCCTTAAATGAAATGTATGAAGCACCTAAGTTGTGCGATTATGGCTTAAGGAATCGCAAATTACCACCAACTACAGGTTGGTGGTAACTTGCGATTTCTTTGAGAAATGCATTTTTTGCATTTTTCAAAGTGGCATGTGGCGCACATACATGCCCTTAGGGCATGTATGTGCGCCACATGTGCACCCATGCTCATTTCAGGGGTGCAACAGGGTGTCCTTTGGACACCCTTGCAACCTTGAAATTGCATTCTCAATTTGCGATTCTCTAATTGCTAATCGCAAATTGAGAATGTCCTCCCATTCATTCCTATGGGCCTCTAGGCCCATAGGAATGAATGGGAGGGTTTCCTTAACTGCGATTCGCAATTTGCGAATCGCAATTAAGGAATATGTAGGATTCGCACATTTTCTTGCGAATCCTACATACATCTCGTTTGCGATTCTCAAATAGCGATTCTCAAAAATTCGCTATTTGAGAATCGCAAACACAAACTTTGATACATATGGCCCCAAGGGCCATATGTATCAAGCCCATTTCCCGTTCGCAAACGGGCCGATTCTCAGAATCGGCTCGTTTGCGAACGGGAACAAGCCTTTTGGGATGTATCATCCAAAAAGGCATTCGCAAAATAGAGCATCGCAAAAATTGCGATTCTCTATTTTGCGAATGCATTTAAGGAATTGCAAATTGCGATTCCTTAAATGAAATGTATGAAGCACCTAAGTTGTGCGATTATGGCTTAAGGAATCGCAAATTACCACCAACTACAGGTTGGTGGTAACTTGCGATTTCTTTGAGAAATGCATTTTTTGCATTTTTCAAAGTGGCATGTAGCGCACATACATGCCCTTAGGGCATGTATGTGCGCCACATGTCCACCCATGCTCATTTCAGGGGTGCAACAGGGTGTCCTTTGGACACCCTTGCAACCTTGAAATTGCATTCTCAATTTGCGATTCTCTAATTGCTAATCGCAAATTGAGAATGTCCTCCCATTCATTCCTATGGGCCTCTAGGCCCATAGGAATGAATGGGGAGGGTTTCCTTAACTGCGATTCGCAATTTGCGAATCGCAATTAAGGAATATGTAGGATTCGCAAATTTTCTTGCGAATCCTACATACATCTCGTTTGCGATTCTCAAATAGCGATTCTCAAAAATTCGCTTTTTGAGAATCGCAAACACAAACTTTGATACATATGGCCCTAACTCTTTTGTTAAAACATTAACCAAAATCAATAATCTATACTTATCACCAAACTAGTTACTAACAACCATAGCTCTGCTACCAGAAAACTGATCCAGCGGTTTACTAGCAACAGATACTCCACTACCATATACTCACCTGGGCCCATACAATTTGCTTCCGCTAACACTAAGTAGACCGCCGGAACTTTTAGTTTTATAAGATTCTCATATCTCAAGATCCAGTTATTGGTTCTTTAACTAAACCTTTCACTGATCAAACAGTTCTTTCCTCTAGTCAATGGACCAGTTAGGTAAAACTAGTTGATGGTGATACTTAACATAACCTTATTATACAAAAAAAATACAAAAAAATAATGACAGACTCGGTAAGCTTTAAAATCTTTATCTAAATTAATGGGTTAGGAACCATCTCAAAGCGTTTCAGTACAAACACCCTCATTCATAAGAGTGCCAAATTCAATCAAAATTAATTTGGAAAATAACAGAAATTCAGACTCCACCAACAACAATACTCAGAAAGAAGAGGATAGAGAGAAAAGATCAATTATCAAACGTTGTACTTCATATTTACCAAGTATGGTGTGAAGACCAACCCCCTGGCCAAAGGGCTGGTAAGGGTCCCCAGGACAGATCAGGAGACAAAGACTTCAAGACAGGAATCAGGACAGGATACTTCACCTCTCTAAATACTGACGACTACGCCGCACCCCTCTCTGACACTCTCTTCCTCCTCATGGTTCTTCCGCGATCTTCTTTCTAACCCACCCAATTTAAGTAAACCATTGTTTCCAAACTCCTCCCCTCAAACTTTTATTCCGCCCTTCCTTTCCCATACATCTTTAAACTTTATTAATACAAAATGTATAATTTTTCTGAATATGGTTCCTTCATATGAACTCTTCACCCTCATGTTCCCAGGGCACATCTCCGCCGACCTTGGACGCGTGTCAAGTCCTTAGTCATCCTTTCAAGCCTCCACACCAGGGCGCATGCATTGCGCCACGTCAGTCTGCCCGACTCGGACAAGTTTAACATGCCCAAATACGCACTAATAATAAAGTCAAAAGGAGAAATGTTATTTTCAAAAATAAATGATTTCACTGTATACCACCAACCTCTACTCTAACCCATACCATTTATTATTTCTCTTTCTGCATTTGCATTAGTGTAAACTCATTTTCTAATTTCAGTAAAGCAGATGCCATGCATGTGAGCTTTCAAGCGGCCATTTTATAGCTCTTTGCGCAAGCGCCAGAATTTCCCTCCAAGCGTCAGCACATCATACTACGTAGATGTAGTAGACGCATGTGAAGTAAAGATCCCATGTTAAATGCGTTCTAGTCCTACGTCCATGTTATTGTGGCTAGTAAACACATAGGCAAGCTTCAATCTTTTCCCACGTATGATGGAAATGCATATTATTAATCACAAAACACGTTGTTAGTAATTCGTTAATGAGTTTAAACGAGAGGATTGCTTCCGAGCAAGTCTCGCGTTCGAGTCCTTGCTCCATCACCATCATGCAGACATATATACTTTCCACTTCCCTACATTGTGGCAGCTGGCAAAGTCTTAGGACTTACACATGCCTGCTTAATTTGTCACTGAAAAAAACCCTTCAATTGTCACACAGAAGCTAACGATCTTGAGAGAAATGACTGAGCAAAATCAATGAAATCCTTTTAGAAAGTTTGAATCCTAAGAGAGTGAACTGAATCCAATTTAATAGCAGGCAGCAAAGGGGAACGGAAGCCTGGTTAATGACCTTTCTTGACACTGAATGCTGGTGCACAGTCTCACGGACACCCCCTGAATGGACTGTGAGAAATAACAGCACGCGCTGGCAATTTATAAACAAATGATTGCTAAAGTTAATTAGCAACAGCCTTTTAAGTCCAATGTTGCTTCTTTTTTGCATCCCTACAGAAACTCAGGTTTCATAGAGTCTGTAATTGTACGGCCAGCACCAAGAGCATTGCGTTTTAGAGTGCAGCTAGACGCTCGGCGGAGGGGGAGGTGGCTTCCCTTCTTCCTTTTATCATTTCACAACCTCTGTTTTTATTATAAATTGTGTGCATAGGTTAGTGACTTGTTCAACACAAGCAATGCTGCAAGGCCATACGGTACTGTGCAAACCTCTACTAACATAAGATAATATAACAACCTAAGATAACATAACATAAACTAATACAACATAAAAGTTGCTGCCTAACTTTTAGGCTAACAATGTAACTGAGTATCATTAAGACTAGAAACGTGAAAACATATCTAAAGTGGGAATAATGAAAGCCAGAAATGGATATAGCACTTCCGGGCCTATTTTGAGCAACCATGCTTTAGCAATGATTCACAAAACAAGCATTTGCAATGCAATAGGTCTCGCATTTACGCGAGATTGAGCTATTGGCATTGTAAATGACAATGCCTTTTATTTATGTTTTGGTTTTTAAAACATAAATAAAAGGCATTGTCATTTACAATGCCAATTGCTCAAACTTGCGTAAATGCCAGACCTATTGCATTGCAAATGCTTGTTTTTAGGGAGATGTGGGAAGAAGCATCATGGGAGGCAGAAGCAACACGGAGGTGTAGGCGAAGCAATACGGAGGACACGGGTGCTGGAAGCAACATGGAGGAAGTGGTTGGGGTGGATAAAAGCAAGTGGCGAGAGAGAGAGAAAGAGAGCGCAAGGTGGAGCATGAGCAAAGCAAATAAATGAGTTAGAGAGACACGTGTAGCTTGGGGAAAAACATGGGCGAGACGGCAACACTGGAGAGAAACACCTGAAGGTGAACACATCATGGAGGGTGGTGGGGAGACTCCCACATATGAGAGAAAACAACAGGGAGCGCGGTAAAGGGAAAGGAACTAGCTCACGCTCCATTCAGACCCTTTTGTTAGCATAAAATGTCTGGCTCTTCTGTGCATTGGTGTCGCAGACTGGGGTACACATTAGGAGGGGGAGGGGCCTCCAGGCAAAAAAAATAGAAACCGAGCGCAGTGTCCCTGAAGCGGGCGCCGCACTCAGTAATAAAGTTTTACAAAATAAAAATAAACACAGCGCGGAGACCCTATAGCGGGCACCGCGGTCAACAAAGTTTTTTAAAAAAAATGTAAACTGAGCGCGGTGTCCCTAAAGCAGACGCCGTGCTAAGCATACAATTTAGAGCGCATAGCGATGTATAAGAAAATCGACCGCTCACACCCACACACACTTTTTTCATCCCACTTAACGCCCTGAAATACACTATGGTAAATACCCACCCTCCCTGCCATTAGTCCCTACCCCGAACAGGGTCTGACAGACGGTATTATACAGGGCTTTAAGTGGCTGAAAAAACTGAAGGGGGTCTCTCAGTGGGGCGTGGCCGATGTAATTAGGGCGTGGCTTAAAACACATAAGCTAAAAATCTGTGCTTAGCATAGTGCGCCGCCCCACTGGTATTTTGCTGCTTCTGTCCATTCATCCAGATATATAATACAAGTAACATTACACCTACAACAAGCCAGGACTATTGGCTTCGTCAATTGCTGTTAGTTGCATAAGACAAATAAGCAACAACTATGGCTTCTTTGTATATAATATTGGAAATGCTTCAGTTCTGAAATGATGAGACTGTGAAAGAACTATACCGAGTCTCTTTGAAGTTACATCAAAGGCAGTGAAGTGGTGGCACTGCTGTAGAGTTAAGATTTGTTTTTCACCCTGAGAGTGAGGGCAACAATGGAGAGCCCGATAGGGACCCGTCTCAGCACCTGCTTTTTAGATCTGCCTATGCTAAGCACTGGCAGGACCCGGCCCACTTAAAGCCCTGGTATTATGCAGAATACTCGATATAGTTAATCATTTTTGGACTAAAGCCCTTTAAACACCAGTGTTAAGTTTACCTACTGTGACAGCAGGAAGTGACCCACTGGTTCATCTGCCATACTTTCTGGTTTATCACAGGAAGCAGGAGAAAGCTTCTCGGGTAGCATAAAAGATCACCACACATGGCTGTGAAGCGTAAAAACGACAGCTGTTTGTAAAGGCCTGGGCCCTGTACTTGAGAAGGCCCATTTGAACAAAAGGTGAACTGATGGTACCCTTGACCCCTTCACTGGAGCAGGAATGCCTGTAGAGTAAGCCGTGAATGTGTTATCTCTGTAGCTGCCTGGACACTCTCCATCCTGTGAACTTGAGCCCACTTATGGCCCGCACCCTTTGCAGGCTTGGCTACTGTCTCCCCCACAGCCTCTGGATGGCTAAATGTGATCCTCTTTCGGTTTAGATGTTTGCTGCAACAGCTGTAGAAATTAGGGTGACCGGAATGCTCCGTATCACCAAGACACAGCTTGTCCATTTCTGGGTTCTGATTTAATTCTTCAGTGCATTCTGGGAGTTGTAGGCCTGGTTCACTTTAATTGAGCCAATTGGACCAAGAGACCTGAAAACAGTATAATCAAAGGGGTACTGATAAGCAGTGCTATACAAGTCCAGGAATGGAAAAGTTGTATTCCATTGACATGCAGCGATCTGGTCGCCCTAGTATAAATGCTACCATGCAAGCCTCCTCACCCCCCCCCAACAAGATGAACACATGGGTGGAAGACTAACCAGTTCTTGAGTGTGACCCAGATCTACAAGATGGTGGAATCACTCTTGGGTCCAGATTTTTTTTTTACTAGTTTTAAAAAATGTGTCTGCACTCTGCCTGTGACACCAGTCTCTGCAATACAGGATAGTAGAAACTTAAAGAAATCTCCTTACACAGTGTTTAATGGTCATATCAATTAGGCGAGAATAATATGATTTGAAAGTAGTGGTGTTTAGCAGGTTGCACCTTTGACAGGTGCACTCAAATACCTTCCTTAGCATGGTGCATTTCACTGGCTCCCAATGCCATCAGCAAACATTTTAACAAGTGTGCAGAGGTCTTAGTTTGTTTGCAGGGAGGATGGTAGGCCTGGCAACCGGATGTACAAGAATGTTTTAAAATGTGCGCCAGGTGACCATTCGCTGCTGGTCTTCCTCTTCATTACGTTTTTTGATCCGTACATCCATGTTTCTGAACGGCATCAGCCTGTGCACCTTATTCACAGTAGCTGATATGCTCAAGGACACGCGGAGTGTCAGAGAGGCGCTGGAGCGGACATTTGAATTTAAATGTCAGAGCCTTTGTTGCGGGCCCCGCCCCCCAACACCCACAGCTACGTGAGGAATGCCAACACCGGTCCCCTATGCTCCCCCTCCCTCCACCGCCCGTGTTTACCTTTTGTGCTGTGGTGCGGGTGAGCGAGTGCATTTTTCGCAGCTGAGATGCGCTGAGAGGAGAGATGAGACAGGTGTGCTGAGTGGAGCGGGTGGAGCCCAAGGCATTCACCCAGCATTTGCAACCTTTGCTCACTCCGGGCTGCTGTTTTCCCTCTTGCCCCAAAAATCATACAGGGGGGCATTTCATTGGTGCACATGAAGCACAGTGTGCACGATTTCACACAAATGCGGCTCCCATGTGTCTTCCTAGAGCCCATCGAGGCTGCTTATTAGCTCTCAAACTCAACACACAGACTCATCCCGGTCCTCAGCGTTACTCTGCCGTATTCAGAGCTGTGGTTTCCCGGTATCCCCGTGAGGTACATTCTTCTTCCCTACCCTCCATGCACGGACTCCATGAAGACTCCACGTTTAGGGGATATTCTCAAGAACGTGTGATAATCATCGCAAAATTAGCTTAACGCACCTTTGCACATCGCAGCCCATCGCGGGAAAATAACACCATGGCACCATGCGATAGTCTCACGATAACACGCCAAATGACTGTGTTAAGATTAACACGATGCCGAAAAAATGCGAAACGCGAAAAAAGTTGCGATGCCCCTAATCGCGATACAAAAAACAGCGATAACCAGCGACAGGCCTGCAATTCCCACGAGTCATGCGGGAAAATGCACTATAAAAGCAGAAAAAAAAGAGAGACAAAAATAATTAAACTGCGTAGCACCAAGGATGCACCCGGACGGACTGCAGAGGACAACACGAACCCCACAAGCCCCACAGATGACCAGCAAGGAACCTCAGGGTCGGGGAAGGCCAAGGAGAAGAGGAAGAGGAAGACGCGGTTCAGTCCGCAGGAAAACAGGATCATCGTTACGGAGGTGACAGAACACTACCAACAACTGTTCGTCACCTCCAACGTGTCATTGGCAACAAAGACGCAAACATGGCAGACTATCTTGGACCATGTGAATGCAGTTGCAGAGTTGAGGAGGACAATGGAAGAGGTCAAGAGGCGCTGGAATGATGTGAAGGGCAAAACCAAGAAGAAACTCGATGCCAACATGAAAGCAGCAACGCAGATTGGAGGTGGGGGTCCAGCGGCACACCAGGAGCTGGATGACATGGAGAAAATGGTGGCCACAGTCATCATTCGGGATACGGTGCCAGGAGTAGTGGATCCGGACACTGCTCAACATGACCTGACACAACATCAACAGGGTGAGTACTGACCAGGGACTGGGGGGACGGGGGGAGATGGGCACAATGGCACACATGCACAATTAAGTAGAGCACACTGCACACCCACAATGACTCTGGATCATGTCCCTGATCTCCTTGGCATACTGCAGCACACAAAGAAACAGCAAGTAGGCCCCCGTCGACAATGTGCCCGGAGGGGGCCCTCCCCACACATCACCAATCTCACAACCAACCCATGCACATGTGCTGAACCCAGCAAAGCTGCGGGTCCGTGAGCCACACTGACAATGAATGCAAGTGACACTGCATGACGATTAGCATGGCTGCAGTCCAATTACCATGACATGGTGCACGCCACGACACTGAGGTGACTCAGTGTGGACCACATCCGGAAAGGAGCAGGTCACACTCTGACACAACCACGTGCACAAACAACCCCTGACTTCAACAACACATCTGCGGACAAACCATGCCCAAGAGTCACAACTCGACCAAGAGCCCAATTTACCCAAGCCCGCAACATCTCAGCACTGTAGAAGCACAGAAGTCAAAGGCACACCGCCTGAAAGGGAGAAGGGGCAGCCAAATCAGAGCTGCAGGGGCGACTCACCCACAATGCAGCACACACACATAAGAATAAGAGCACCTCAACATTGATAACAATGTGGTACAAACTGCAACACTTTCACAACCGAACACAGGACACAACTGGTGCCGCATGTGTGTACAAAATGGCCAATCACACCTGGCATAGCAGGAAACTGTGAGATGACAATGTACGAGTACAACCTCACATCCGTGATGTAGTACAAATGTCCACTGTCCCGCATCAAATAGGTATCTCCCCACAAACAGTCACAATGTACATTGTCATGCAGTCTGTATGTAAACTCCGCCAATGCGTCAACGTACATGGAACACACTGTGAAACTGCATCTCCCCTTTACATTGCAGAGGGACAATCAACACCTCCTACAGAGCAGACCCTACATCACGTCAGTGATGATGGAGACGACCCCCAGGACATCGACTACGACGAACTCCAACGGTTCATGGACAACCTCCGCACCCCACCTCCAGTAGCAGGGCAGCCCAGCACCATCGAGGTGATCCCACCCCCTGCACAGACCACACAGCAGGAAGCACCCACCACCACGTCTGGCTCCCAGCACCTCACCGAAGAACACATGGCGTTCCAACGTCATGTGTTAGACTGCCAGAAGGAGCTGGCTGAACAGGTGCGGGTGGGGTTCGACCTCATGGCAGCCAAACTAGATGCCATACGTGGGTGTCTAAGTCCCATCAGGGACCACTTACAGTCCCTAACGGACACCCACAGTCTGCCCCATGCCCTCCAACAATCCATGGCTGGCGTCGCTGGAGTCATGACTCGGAGACAACAACAACTGTCTAATCAGAGTGGCTACAGCGATGTCATCCGTGATTTGGGAAACATAAGGAGGGTCATGGAGAACATGGAGCGGATGCAGGCGCAAAGAATGGCTACCACAGCTGCACACGAGAAAGCTGTAGATGGGATTTTCCATGCCCTGCAGATCCTCATCATGGGAGTGATGCCACAAGACATTGCGCAGATGAATGCTGCTGCTACTCCTACATCCACATCTCTGGCCCCTGATGTGTCAGTGTCACACAGTGCTGCAAACCAAACACCACCACCCACTTGTGAGGCACATGAAACGTCAGAGGACGAAGAGGAGGATGAATCTGCCTTAGTGGTAAGGAGGAAGCAGTAGCATTCATCTCTGCCATATGGCTAGTTACTGCTTGGGTCTGCCCTCTGCATCATGCCCTGGAATAACACCTTCCACTGTCCCCGACACACTCTGCGACACTAACCTTGGACCTCGACATGGACTGCCATATCTTGTATGCTCAACAATGACACAGCAATCAGCATGCGGACTGGACTCTTCCCCTTCCGAGTAACTTGTCAATCCCTAAAGGACTCAAGCTGGCCCTCCACGGGGCAACATTGTAAAGTGTTGTCTGCATGGCCCAGTACTGAGACAGCCTCAACACTCCACTGAACGTGAATAATACATTCTGATACACACAGATGTGTCATGTCTATGATTAATCAAGTATGAAAGCATGGACGAATGTAGGGGCAGTGAATCCCCCTCACGTCCATGCAGCTCATGTTGTGGGACTTGAGTCACAGGGTGCATCCCTGCATCATGGTGGTACATATTTGACCCCAAAAGAAGCCCTTTTGTCAATTGTTGGTCACAAATGACAGCCTATATGTAATGATTTGGGACACATGTGAAACGCTGATGGGTGGGATTCCGTACTATCTTTGACACACAGAAATGGAATTTCGAATACGTGACACCCAAACAGCCTCTCTGCACAGAAGTGACACACCCACCATCTATTTCCAATTAGTGAGATTGTTAGCACTACATGTTGCACTTACACTTGTCAGAGTGATGTGCTTGTACAGAGGAGTAACCTGCACACAGGGAATGTGTGTTGTAATGAGTTTATTTGCACATGCTGTGCCTGTGGTCATTTTGTACTGTCCCATGATTGCTAAGGACTGTGACAATGTGACGTGCTCATGTGAAGAAATTGTCAATGATGGTGCTCCTACGGGCTAGTCCTGCTGCTGCTGCAGTGGGGTGTGGTCCACCTGCCTCATCTTCCTCATCATCGTCCGGTGCATCTGGCACTTGTAGCCATGGGGCATTGGTGCGCACACATATGTTGTGCAACACACAACATGCAACGATCATCTTGCACACGATGCCTAGGCTGTACAGGAGCCTTCCACCTGTGATGTCCAGGCACCTGAAACGTGACTTCAACACGCCAAATGTGTGTTCCACGATGCCCCTGGTGCGTTTGTGGGCCGCATTGTACTGCCTCTGGGCCTGTGTGTTCAGGGCTCGGAGGGGTGTCATCATCCAAGGGCAGAGTGCATATCCTTGATCACCTGTGACAGTGCATAGAGACATGAGTCAAAAGTTGGTTCTGCATGATGCGTTGGCAGGCTCACTAGTTCATTGGTGTGTGATATGTGTGACTTAGTGATTCCTATTTGACAGGTACTGCTTGTAGCAAATGAGCGGCATCAATGTTTATTACGTAGCCTCACTGCTGCTCCTCCCTCCACCCAGCCTCTTTACTAGTATGCGCAGCGCGGTTGCATCACTTGCACTTCTACGGCACACCATTGTCATGCCTGTCTGCGCATGTCCACAAGTCTGACAACGACACTGTGATGTTGTGCGTTGAAGGTGGGCGGCCACATGTGTGTAGGCCTAAGGTAAGGTTAGGGCGGACACAGATGTAGAGTTCATGGCTGGCTGAACTCGCGATGCGGTTGAGGGTAGACCTTTGGCCTATGCTGCGGTAATAGCGACACACACAACAGTTGGCATGTATGATCCCGGACCCCGAGCGGGCTTGCGCTCCTTCATTTATCCCTTCGGCCGAGCTCGCACTCCGGGGGCATGCTACATTGCAACATTGTCCATTGCGGGACGGGTGGCACCGACACTACAACAGAGACACACGCATTAGTCACTTCCTTGGCCAGGCCAACACTTAGCAACGCCCAGAGCCCAGGGCTGATTATCCACACCCCTACGCTGGACTGTCATACGCCAGCCCACTACGCTTACGCTTACAGGGGGGTACGACACAGCTACATGTCCCAGGTCTTCCCCACTGCCTGAGGTGACATGGTTGCATCCGCTGTACACAGCACAATGTCATGTAGTAGGGCCCGGGGCCCTCATGCATACATAATGACCACACGGACACACTTAGATAGTTTGTGGAAATGGCTACGGGCATGTGCGCCCGGCCCCTTTTATTGCCAGGGTCACATGTCCAGTGACGCCTGTGCTGGATGGGCGTGGGGTGAGTGTAAGCCAGCCCTCAGGGAGTGGTTGGTGCTGGCAACAACTACAACAGTGATCAGACAATCAGAACTTCAAAGTTCAAACAGCAAGGGTCCATGACTTGAGCTGCACAGAGTTAGTGGCCCCGGATGCACTGCAGCCGGCACAGGCACACCGCCACGGGACGGTGACTTGCGGTGCACTGAGGTAGGGCCACGGGAGCTGAGCGGGTCCTCGTCGGTTTCGAAGGTGAATGTCCCGCAGTGTTTCGGGGGACAGTGGAAGGTGTTCTTCCAGGGCATGATGCAGAGGGCAGAACCAAGCAGAAGCAGGCAATATGGAGGAGATGAATGCTACAGACTCATTTTTTAAGTCAGTGTCAGCTACATGATGATGAAGACAACCCCCAGGCCATAGACTCAGACGCCACCAAAGTTCAACCAGAGAGTGTCCATGAATTTCGGGGCACAGAGTTAGTGGCACCAGAGCTGAAAGGGGATGCAGTCTGCGATGAGGCCTGTACAATGGTATAAACTCTGCCATAATAATAACAAGACTCAGTTCCAAATGTGTGACCTACTTGACCGCAGTGTAGGCCGGAGGCAGCGGTCAGCAGGGGCCCACAGCCAGGTGTCGTTGGCTTGCGATGCACAGAGTTAGTGGCACCCGAGCAGTTGTTGGTAGTGTTCGATCACCTCCATGACGATGATCCTTTTTTCCTCCGGACTGAACCGCGCCTTCCTCTTACTCCTCTCCTTGCGTACAATGATATAGACTCGGCCATTGCATAATCAAGACTCAGTTCCAAATGTGTGACCTACTGGACCACAGTGTAGGCCGGAGGCAGTAGTCAGAAAGGGCCCACAGACACCTGTCATTGGCTTGCGATGCACAGAGTTGGTGGCACCAGATCGAAGGGAGTACAGTGATATAAACGCTGCCATAAACATATGAACTTGGCCATCATGAAATCAAGACTCAGTTCCAAAGGTGTGACCTACTGGACCGCAGTGTAGGCCGGAGGCAGTAGTCAGAAAGGGCCCACAGACACGTGTCATTGGCTTGCGATGCACAGATTTGGTGGCACCAGATCGAAGGAAGTACAGTGATATAAATGCTGCCATAAACATATGAACTCGCCCATCATGATATCAAGACTCAGTTCCAAATGTGTGACCTACTGGACCACAGTGTAGGCCGGAGGCAGCGGTGGAGTACGTCAACGAGAAAGGAGTACTGGGGGCCTGTGAGGCAGAGGCCGTGATGGTCTGAGGAGGCTGCCATGGTCGCGGGC
Organism: Calotriton arnoldi; assembly: GCA_963921515.1. Lineage (NCBI taxonomy): Eukaryota > Metazoa > Chordata > Amphibia > Caudata > Salamandridae > Calotriton > Calotriton arnoldi. The sequence continues at coordinate 944,803 of CAWUFW010002456.1, read as the reverse complement.
CTCGGGCTTGGAGCTTGCACCGGCACGTGGTGGGCCCTCTTTGACACACGCCGGTGTCGGCAGGTGAGCAGTGAGGCCTGGTTGCGCAGGGGCGGTGAAGGCGGGTCTGGGGACCAGCGGCCTGAGGTGCAGCAGGCGCACAGTATCGCAGGCACCGCCGCTCACGGCGTCGGCCTTGTGGCGGGCTGAGAGGCGCCACCCTGGCAGACACGTCGGCCATTCCGGAAGAGAACCACGCCCAGAGCAACGGGCTTTTTATTCACACCCCTACGCTGGCCTGACGTACGCCGGGCCAACCCACTCCGCTCACGCTTACAGGGGGGGCGTAACAAGCTACATTTCCGCGATCTTCCCCACTGCCTGGGGTGACATGGTTGCATCCACTGTCCACTACTCTCCAAACACCAGCAGTATGTGTCGACATGGTCCTGTCTGTGGTCTGCATACTGCAGTCTGGCCAGCACATCAATGCCACACTTGGCATTGTGTACATTCTCATTCATGGGTCACTTGCCTCCTTCGCACATGCCTGGTTCCCACCTCTTCCCACATTCTGATATTGTGTGGCTGAGGTGCCATGCCATTGATGGCTTGTGTACATGGCTAGCCCAGGTTACCACAGTAAGTTGTGCTGTTGTGTCTGGTAGGTGGGCATGTTGTTTGGCATGTTGTATGTGAGTTTGTAACGTGGGCATTCCCAGAGTCGTGAGTTGCATGACTGTGGAGTTGAGGTGTGTGATGTGTTCATTTGGTACTTACCAACGAGCAATGCATTCCCATAGGTGCCAGCCTCAAAGCGCTGGTGGATGATGGACTGTCGGAAGATGAAGGAATCATGCACACTGCCTGGGTAGTTGGCGACGACATTGGTGAAGAGTCCCCGGTGGTCCACTATTGCCTGCACATTGATGGAATGCGTGTGCTTCCTGTTGCGGTAATTGTGTGCAGTGTCGGCAGGGGGCACGAGGAGTACATGTGTGCAGTCGATTGCACCCAACACGTGCGGGAAGCCAGCTATGGCGTAGAAGCCTTGCTTGGTCTCCAGCTGTTCCTGTGCAGTGTGGGGGAAGTAAATTCACTGGGGTACCAAGCTGATGATGGCATCCAAGACAGGTGTGACGAACTTGGATAGGCCTGGCTGTGAGACTCCTCCAACTCTGGCAGTTGTTGGTTGGAATGTACCAGAGGCCAACAGGTGCAGCACAGCCAGCAGCTTTGTCTGTGGAGGGATGTTGGTTGTCCGCTGTGTTGGTACAGTCAGCCTGTGGGCAATGTGGGTCAGGATGCAGAGGATGGTTGTCCTTTTGAGCCTGTAGTGGGCAATGACTTCCTCTGGCTTTAAGTCTGTGAGGCTGGTGCATTTTCTGTAGGTCCGCTGTCTTTGTCTGCGCTGCCTCTGTGGTAGTCCGGGGGGCAGGGGGATCCGGGGGGGTGGCGGGCCTGGGTGTGGTGGCGGTGGGTGTTGTGGCCCTCTTGGGGCTCTGAGCTGCATGATCAGTAGCTCCATGGCATCTGTTGTTCTTCAGGTGTGGCTCTGGTCTGGGCTCCCTTTTGTGGTGCAGGTTGTCGTCCGACTTAACACCAGGTAAGAGCAGGTGTTAAATCCCTGCTGCTAATGTGCCTTATTGCCTGTTTTGGGTTCTTATCGCCGATCTGGCTGGTTGTAGAGAATATTGCGAAGTGGTGTTTTCGTGGCTTTTTGCACAGGAACGCCTACTCTGCATCTCATTAGCGTTAGTTGCCGGTGTCATCCGTGGCAATGTTTTTTGCAGCTGCTATCGCAGGAAAACTGGTGGTATCGGCTGTTAGCACCAGCTTGTGAATGGGGCGATAACTCTATCGCCACTTTGGCTGCGATAAAGTGCCGCTAACTCGGCGATGAGTCCTTGAGAATATGCCCCTTAGTCTTACTCACCAAGGCTTTCAAATGCCCATGTCCATCCAGTCTAGCGTTTTAAGTTGTATTCTTGCAGTCCTTGTTTTCTAATAGGATATACAGGATTACAAGTCCAGAAAGACAATGAAAAAACCTGGACTGGGGAGCTTCTCGCGGGCGGAACTCTGGAACTTGAGAGCTCTGCTTCACTGGATACTGTGTTTGCACCCAGCTTGCCCATCTCCCTCTCTGCCCTCTGGCACACAGGCTGCTGCCGCCAGGATTACTTTTCTTTATTCACAACTTGTGTTTGCTCAGACACATCCAGGCTGCCCTTCTTCCTGCCTGTGCTTGGGACACAGCAGCTTTTAGCCTCCAGCCTTCCCCAGTGCTCTCTCTGGTCTGGTGCCCCGCAGCCAGTCACTGGTTTCCATCTTTCCCCTTTCATACTCAGGACAGGTTCTCTTGTGGTTCCGCCCGAGATCACCCCCCCCATGCTGCCGGTCCCCTGGTCTGCTCTTGGCACGTGGCCCGTGGTCTCCAGCTTTACCCTTCCACACTCTCTGGGTTTTGCTCACCTGTGTCGGGGACAAGGCGCACCCCCCACCCCACCATGTGGCATGCGCGTAAAAAGTTTCATTATTCATTCAATGAATTTACCCCATTTCTCCTCCTTCCCTTGCCCTCCCACCCCCTTACCGAGGGAATCCTGCACTTCCAAACAGGACTGGTTTCTTCTCAGGAAATGCTTATCTAGAGACGCCAGTAAGATGTTTTTTTATTTCCACTGAAATCAAAGTATAAGTCAATTTTAAGCTGAACAAGTGGAATGTTACGTAAGACTAGCAAGAAAGCCTCTCTAACCCAAACCGAGCGCCCCACTCCGTGTCGGCATTAGAAATAATACGCCCATTATGAAAACGTCCATAACATGTCCAGCGCCTCATTCTGCTGAGCACCTAAAAGGGCAAAAATATGACTGTGATTGTTTAACATCTCTGAGCTAAATTTACGGCTAGCAGCCAAGCTGAAGCAACAGTGTCTTAACATAAATTTAAGAAGGAAAAACACTTAAAAACTCATCCCTCCTGATTTTTACTGAACGAATACATTTAATGGATATACAAAATGTTGCTTCCGATTTGGCGAGGTTCCCCTCAAGCTCATAACAACCTGCGCTCTATTCTAGACTCATTCATGTTCTTGAATGTTTTGCTATATACTTAATGTAGCGTTATGAATATGAATTGCAAGTAAGGGGCCCTAATACTTAGGGAGGCAGGTACGCTACACGAGTCTGAATAATAGATAAATAAAAGCGCTCAGGACACTATACTGACCTAGAACTTGCAATTACACTCTGCGGATCCGTGTACATGACTCATGCCATGTTCTATTTTCATGTGCAGAAGTTATAAAAAAAGATACGTGACAAGACGAGGGGTTAGGCCATGTAGATGGATAGAAACTCATTAAAAAAGCCTTGTGATTACAGGCCAACATTTCCTTCTGTAAAATGATTGTAACATGAAATCTGTGAGGCAGTAAGCAGTGAATTCTAAAGGAAGCAAAAGGGTATTCTGGTAACATCATAAAATTCACCTTTGCACTCTAGTACTAAATGTGCAAATGTGCAATTATTAGGAGACTTTTTTCAACTAACATGTTAAAATGGGACACATTCACCTTCACTGCCGTGGTACTGTGTATGCACACTCTGCCCAGGAGCAAACAGTATATTTGGATTTGAGCAGACATTGATCCTACTTGACAACAACAAATGCATGAGCTGTCTTAGCTATATTTGGCTTTAAATATTAAAATGTGTTACTCACCTTGTTGCAAGACTCAGCCGGTCAGACGACTTCAGCGTGCATGTGTTTTTCCTTTCTGTAAACTCAGCGGTCAGATGCACTTTTCACTCCATCCCCTGGCGGGAAGCAAGAGGACTGTGTCCACAATTAATGAAAAAATATTTGCAATGAAATAGGTCTTGCATTTAAATGCGAGACGTATGGCGTGGCCGCCATTGTCCCGGCTGCTTAAAAAGTGAAAGCACGCATAGCGCGCTGTGTAAGCAAAGCACATCATGCTTGCATTAAGAGAAAGTCAATAAAGAAAATAGTGTTTACAAAACTAAATAACACTACAGTATAACAAGCGAAGTAAAGGGGCCAGTAGCCATGGAAGGATACAAATGACGACATGGCCATACTAAGGAGGGACTAACAAGCCTATTAAGGAATCAGACACCAGCATTTACGAAGGACAAACACACAAGCCAATGAAAAATATGGGCGGGGCTTCTCCTCCGTACTCTACCTACAACTGAACTACCACAGATCTTCGCAGAGCAGCGCTTGCACGCTGGGTCACGCTCGACCTAAAAAGGAAAACGGGAACGAACTTACATTACAGTGCCCTTTTTTATTTCTTTTGCCTCATTAGTTTTCTGCAACATTTGTTAATGTTTTCTCGAAATATGCCAGGCAAATTCTCTGAGAATACGTTTTAATATTATAATGTCTCTCTTCGGTTGTGCTTGAAAGCCAAATCTTCAAAATGTTAGTAGATGTTACCTGACGCAGGCTGGCTAGGTGAAGAAACGTTTGTCAAATGCTACATTCTACTTTCTGTTCCTGCCACTGCTTTGTTAGCACTTGCCTGCTAACAGCTTTTAACTGTCTATCGTCGAGCATCTATTGTGGACAATACCATTAATTAGACAGGCTTTTGGTCAGCCCATTGCTTATAATTGGTTGACTTTCCTATTGATTCCATACACTTGTTCTTCTGCAGTTCGGGCTGGAATGTTCCTATTGGAGCAGGGTCAAGATTGATTTGCAAATCACTGGGTACAAATTTACAGGGGCATAGCTTGGTCAGTAAAAATAGGGGGGGTGAGCTTCAGGTTTTCCGACAACCATGCTGGCATATCATGTTAAAATATGTTATAAGGAAGAAGTGCTGAAGAGCAGTTTAAGAGGCACTAGAAAAGGAGTGGAGTGCAGATTGGAGGGGGTACTTAAAACACAATATTTTTTAAGATAACCAACATTTTTTAAGACATTTAAAACATAGATGAGAGACAGTGTGTTTGTGCGTGTGTTTTTGTCTGTGAGTGTATGTAAGAATCCCAGTTGAAATCCGACAGGCTCCTTACACAGGGCAGGAATGTTGTATGAATCAAACATTCACCCCCAGTCACAAAGACCTGGGCTAAATCCATTGTTCTTTTTGCTCATTACGCCACTCCAGTTTGGACCCAGCCATATGCAAATCAGTCTTGACCCTGCCCCCCATGGAAACAGTCCAGGCCAAACTGCCAAGCCGGGGACTCGCTGGACTAAAAACAAGCATCCTGGGACCAGTTTCAGGGTAACACCTCTCATCAGCCAGGCTAGCTTGCATCCAGTGGCACAGTGAGCAAGGGACCCACGTCTGGGCATACCCATCCCACTTAGGGCGAAAAGTGTAACTGCAACAAATGATGGACGGAATGCTGAATGAATCAAACATTCATCCCCAGTCAAGAGATCTGGTTAAATCCATTGTTCTTTTGCTCACAACACTAACCCAGTTTGTCCCCAGCCATATGCAAATCAGTCTTGACCCTGTTTCTCATGGGAATGGCCTGGCAGTTCGGGCTGGACTGTTCCCATAGAGAGAAGGGTCAAGGCTGATTTGCATATGGCTGGGTTTAAACTGGAATGGCATGGGGAGCAAAACAAAACCTGATAGATTTAGGCCCAGATCTCTGCACTGGGTTGAATGGTTGACATTGTTCAACATTCTGTCCATCAACTGTTCTTTTTGCATTTGTCACCCCGTTTTGGACGGGTATGCACAGACGTGGGTCCCAGTGCTCTCCATGCCACTGGAGTCAAGCTAGCCTGGCTGATTGGGGTAATGCCTGGTTCCAGGATGCTTACTTCCGGTTCAGAGAGGACTTGGCCTGGCAGTTCGGGCTGAACTGTTCCCATGTGGAGCAGGGTCAAGACTGATTTGCATATGGTTGGGTTTAAACTGGAATGACATGGGTAGCAAACAAATGATGAATTAAGGCTCAGATCTCTGTACTGGGGTGGATGTTTGTCTTTGTTTAACATTCTGTCCATCAATTGTTCTTTTTGCATTCCTTATTACACACGACTGAAAACTCCTGTACCCAACTATTTACTAGAGGATAGATTTATTAGGGGGTGTAGCACCCCAAACCCCCCCCTGAAGTTGTGCACCTGCAAACTGAGGTGGCATGATGTGCAAACTAATCATGGACGGTGGACTGAGTTGCGATTAATTACCACTGGCTAAGATTAATTCAATCTTTCCATCCATCACTTCTTTTGTATACTTCAGTGCTACTCCCTAAGTGGGATGGGTATGTCCAGGCGTGAGTCCCATGCACGCTGTGCAACTGGAACCAAGCTATACCTGACTGATGAGCCCTAACAAGAGTGAAACTGATCTTGGGTTGCTTGTGTTCTTATTTGATGGCTTTCTGTCCTCTTCTTGTCATTGTCCCTCTTGTGCAGCACAGCTTCTTTACCATCCTTCTGAGTGAACAACTTGTATCCTTCCTTTGCTTACATTTAAGTAAGTAAAGTTGTTCTTTTTTTGTTCAGCACTCCATGAGAGTGCATGTGTTTTCTATCACTCTCCCTTAAATGCTGCTTCCCTTTTCAGATCGCCACCTACTTGCGCTCTCAGTGTTGCTCTCCCCTATCCTGTTACGCTATGCTCTGCAGATTTGTAGAGGGCACTTGAACCCGAAAGAGTATCCTTGCCCTGAGCAGGTGTAAGCATAGCCAAACCTAGGGCCTAGTGAGACTACTTGAAAAGACAGGTCTTCAGATTCTTGCGGAATTCAAAAAGTGAGGAGGAGGCTCTTATGTGTAGTGGCAGGTCATCCCACACTTTAGAAGCAATGTAGAAGGCTCAACCACCCGATCTGGTTTTCCCTATGCATGGGATGTGTCCCAGTAGGAGTCCAGATGAGGGAAGGTGTCTGGTATATATGTAAAGCAGCCCTCTAATTTATCATTTGCTTTCCCTGTTTCATTTAGCTTTTTTCTAAATTTAATATTTTACCTTCCAACATCCCTGTTGCTTGCTTGCCTCACAGGGCCTTCTTACCCGCCCCTCTGTTGCTCTCCTGCCTCTCCCTGTAAAGTTCTTTTATTTTTTTTAACATTTTCATAGGGCCCGGCAGGTGCAATTTGCTATTGGACCATTCGTTTCTGTGTGATGTGCTTTGCGCTTTTTTTGTGGTGAAGTGTAGGCTGCCCCTAAAGGCTGTGAGATAGCATTGGAGCCTTCTGAATTTCTGCAGGCAACCCTCTGGTTGTATGGTGCTGTATATCAGAGCAGCACCACTACCTCATTTGGTTAGTGTCTTTGAGCCACAATGCATCTTCTGCTTGGCCTTGAGCGCCCTCCCATGTATACTGTGGGGGATCAGTTTACCTTTCTCTTCCGAGAATATAAACATCTCTGGTGCACATCTTCGTGTGAAGGCGCTCATCCTCCAGTGAAGGCAAGCTTTTCACCTTCCAAAGACATCGTTTCAAAGCAGCCTACCCAGCGCAGCATAGAAACGGTCTCTTTTTTAATGTACTTTTATGTTTGTAAGTAGGGTTGTATGAGATTTGCATTAGTTGCTTTTGCATAATTATGTAAAATTTCTGAAAAATGATGACTAATTACGTGAAATTAAAAGCTGGCATTTGGTGCTATATGTTAGCATGAAATGCATCCTTGCGTCCCTTTTGGATATGAGCATGCATTTCACGCTACAAAATAGCTCAAAAAACATAAGCACAGCAAACAGCAGCTCCTCACGATCTGGCCGTTTATGTTGCTCCTTTGCTTGTGCTAAATTTGTCACGTGAATGGCATGTAATTATGTGGCATGGTTTCGGGAATTTTGTGTAACAGGTGTAATTCTTAAATTTCCAAAATTACTCGATATGATGCCCACGTAACAGAAATTTCACCCAGGCCTTATTGTCAGCCTCCGATGCACCACAGAGATATGCAACAAAGGGCAGACATTCTTGGGTGTGAAAAGCATGACTTGGCTTTGTACTTTCCTCCCATAATGCAGCATCTTATTGTGCTTACTAACCACAGACGTGACACTTCGAATCACCGTGAGTGGTATCTGTTTCTATTATCCACTCGATGTGCATTGTGAAATCCTAAGCATGGGGTGCTGAATCGACTGGGCCAGGAAAGTAAATTGTAGCTTACAGGTTGCATACAGAACTAAACAGAAAATGTAGGAAATCACCAGCTTTCTTACTGCTCAAACTATTTACAAACTGGTGTAAGACTGACAAGAGATATTAATGAAAGTTAGAATATAAGGACACTTTTTAAACGAAGTAATGTTCTCCTAACGCAAGCATTATTTTAATACAGGACTTTGGCACCACAAATAACAGGTGTTACTATTACCCATGGCCTTTCTCCTCAGTCTGCAGACATGGGATTGAAATATGTGACCTGTAAGCTCATTCTGGCGCCGGCAACTTGAGCATTATCCCACTGTGCTTTCTTAGAAGCAAATACGTCATGTAGACATTCAGGGGCATATTCACAAGGAGCTATCGGCGAATTAGCGGCACTTTATCGCAGCCAAAGTCGTGATAAATTTACCCCCCCCCCATTCACAAGCCGGTGTTAACAGCCCACAGCACCAGTTTACCCGCGATAGCAGCCGCAAAAAAACATCGCCACAGAGGACCCTCGCAAATATCGCTAATGAGATGCAGAGTAGGCATTCCCGTGACAAAAGCAGAGACAACAGCACACCTCAACATTCACAACGACCAGCCACATCCGCGATAAAAACCCAAAACAGGCGATAAGGCGCGTTAGCACCAGGAAATCTACGCCTGCTCTGACCTGGTGTAAACTCGGATGGCAGCCAGCACCACAAAAGGGAGCACAGCCCAGGGCCACATCCGAAGGGCAACAGATGCCATGGAGCCACCCATCATGCGGCCTGGACACCCAAGAGGGCCACAACACCCACCGCCACCACCCCCAGGACCCCATCCCACACCTGGAACACCCCCCCCCCCGGACCAACACAGACGCAGCGCAGACAAAGGCAGCAGAACCCCAGGAAACGCACCAGCCGCACAGACCCAACACCTGACAATGTCACCTTCCACTACAGGCTGAAAGGGACAACCAACCTACGCATCCTGACCATCATCGCCTAACAGGCCTACGGCAACAACACAGCGGGCAACCAACATCCCACCCCACACAAAGCTGATTGCGTGGCTGCACCTGTTGGCCCCTGGGACCCCCCATCCAACACCCGCCAGAGTCGGAGGAGTCTCACAGCCAGCCACATACAAGTCCCCCACACCTGTCCTGGACATCACCATCACCCTGGTATCCCAGTCCCCATACGTACAACACAAGGCGCAGGATCCGCTGGAGACCAAGCAAGGACCATACGCCATAGCAGGATGCACGCACGTGTTGGGAGCAACACAAAGCACACATGTACTACCTGTGCCCCCTGGTGGCACAGCACACAATGGGCCTGATTCACAGAACTAACTTACGTCAAAAACGTAAAGTTAGTACTTTTTGGTATTCACAGAATACACTTACTCATTTTGGTATTCACAGAATGAACTTACTCATTTCGGTATTCACAGAAGTTAGTAGTCCTAACTTTAGGACTCCTAAATGCCTTCTGTGAATACCGAAAGTCTTAAAGTTAGGATTTTTCTCAGTTTAGGAGTAGTAAAGTTAGGACTCCTAACTTTAGGACTCCTAAATGCCTTCTGTGAATACCGAGAGTCTTACAGTTAGGGTTTTTCTCAGTTTAGGAGTAGTAAAGTTAGGACTCCTAACTTTACTACTCCTAAACTGAGAAAAATCCTAACTTTGAGACTTTCGGTATTCACAGAAGGCATTTAGGAGTCCTAAAGTTAGGAGTCCTAACTTTACTACTCCTAAACTGAGAAAATCCTAACTTTAAGACTTTTGGTATTTACAGAAGGCATTTAGGAGTCCTAAAGTTAGGACTACTAACTTCTGTGAATGCCGAAATGAGTACATTCATTCTGTGAATACCAAAATGAGTAAGTGTATTCTGTGAATACCAAAAAGTACTAACTTTACGTTTTTGACGTAAGTTAGTTCTGTGAATCAGGCCCAATGACCGCAACAGGAAGCACACGTCTCACACCAATGTGCAGGCAAGAACAGAACATCGTGGAACACCCAACAATGTCGCCTCCAAATACACAGCCAGTGTGCATGATACCTTCATCCTCCGACAATCCATCACCAACCAGCGTTCCCAGGATGGCAACAAGGGAAATGTACAGCCCCTTGGCAATATACAAATGAACATCCCACACACCTCAACACCATAACCATGCAACTCACAACTCTGGCAATGCACACGTCACAAAATCACATACAACAGGCACAACAATATGCCCACCCACCAGACACGACAGAACAACTTACAATGTCCACATGGGCAAGCCCTGAACATGAGCCAACAACAGCATGGCATCGTAGCCACATAATAGCCGAATATGGGGAGAGGTGGCAACCAGGCATGTGTGAAGGATGCAGTAGAAGAATGATTGAGAAAGTACACAATGCCGGAGATGTGCTGGACACCTCGCAGTATGCAGAACACACCCATATCCATGGCGACATACACCGCTTGCGTATGGAGTGTAGTGGACAGTGGACGCCACCATGTCACCACAGCCAGTGGGGGACATCGCGGAAATGTTGCCTGTTATGCCCCCCCCTAAGCGTCAGTGGAGTGGGATGGCCCGGCGTACGCCACACCAGCGTAGGGGTGTGAATAAAAAGCGCATAGGCCTGGGCGTGGTCTCCTTCCGGAAAGACCAACGTCTCTGCCAGGGCGGCGCCTCCCACCCTGCCACGAGGCCGACGCCGTCCTCGTGAGCCGAGTTGCCTGCGATGCAGCGCGCCTGCCGGACCCTGGCACGCTGAACCACAAACACGTCAGGCCCGCCCCTGCGCAGCCAGGCCACACTGATCACCTTCCAACACCGGCGTGTGTCAAGGAGGGCCCACCACGTGCCGGCGCAAGCTACAAGCCCGAGTCCCGCGAACTTGGCAGTCAGCTCAGACCACCAGGCCTCCATGACACAGGCCCGCCTTATTCCCTTTTCGTTGACGTACTCCACTGCCGCCCCCGGACTACTCTTCGGACCAGTAGGTCACACATGTGGAACTGTGTCTTGAGTCATGAATGGCAGTGACCCCATATCCCGGCCAGCAGCCACAGCACCAGTCCCCCCCAGTTCAGTGAGGCATAGTTCCATATGGGCATCTTGTGACACGTGGTGCCACTAACCCTGTTCAACGCCAGCCTGCTACACGTGGTGCCACTAACCCTGTTCAACGCCAGCCTGCTACACGTGGTGCCACTAACCCTGTTCAATGCCAGCCTGCTACACGTGGTGCCACTAACCCTGTTCAACACCAGCCTGCTACACGTGGTGCCACTGAACCTGAACTGCGCAGGCCGGTGGGGCCATCCAACCTATGCCGGCGACACAAGGTGAATGTGCTGACCGCTGCCTCAGGCCTACACCACGGTCAGGTAGGTCACACATTTGGAACTGAGTCTTGATTACACCATGGCAGTGAACATTATTTAAGGCAGAGAACTATTCACCATACACCCTTCGATGTGGTGGCAACAAGTCTGTGCATGGCATCACAACCACACAACGTCTGTGGGCCTACGCGGACCACTGCCCTCGGCCTACGCTGCGCACGAGTGGGATCACAGAATTGGAACTGAACATCGGTAATTCAAAAGGCTGAATTCATGTCTTCGCACGCACAGAGGGGCGTAAGAGGATGACGCGTTGCAGGCCGGAGGGAACAGGATCATCGTCACGGAGGTGATTGAACACTACCGGCAACTGCCACTGTGTCACTAACTCTGTGCCCCGCGAGCCAACGACAGGTGGCTGTGGGCCCATGCTGACCGCTGCCTCCGGCCTACACTGCGGTCCAGTAGAACACAGAGACTTGATTTGGCAATGTTGGAGTTCACATCTGTGTACCGGCATCATCGCAGACTGCATCCCCTCTGAGCACCTGTGCCATTAAGTGTGTTCCCCGACATTCATGGACACTCACTGGTCGTACATTGGTGGCGTTTGTGTCAATGGAATAGGGGCTAGTTTTCATCCTCATGTAGCTGATCCCGAATTGTTGGTGGCAACGAGGGTTGCACTTTCCACTCCTCAATTTGCTGCTTCCAGATAACATCAGACCTTCCGCATCATGCCCTGGGGGACACCTTCCACTGTCCCCCGCAACACTCCGCAACATACACCTTGGACATTGATGGGGACCCGCTCAGGTCGCATGGCCCATTTGACTGCACCGCAAGTCACCGTCCCATGGCTGGGTGCCTCTGCCGGCCGCAGTGCATCCGGGGCCACTAACTCTGTGCTGCTCAGGCCTGGGACCCCTTCTTCTGAGACATTGAATGGCCTCTGTAGCGATGGTCTTGGGGTCATCAACGCCATGTGTCTGTAGCCCTGCGCTGTCCATCTCCTCCGGCCCCAACTGCGGGCCACAAGGGACCACACATGGCATCGAGTCTTGACCGGCCCGGACGTCGCATCACCGCAGGAGGCACATGCCGCCACCACGGCAAGGACCACCTCCAACCGCCATCTGCCAGAGTCGAAAGGGTGGTCCTGACAGGCCTACGGAGTTGCCCAGACCTGTCGTGGATGCCATCATCGGCCTGCTGCCCTGCTCAGCACTCCAGGTGCCAGTGACTCAGTGCACCGCAAGCCATTGTCCGTTACTGATTGAGTTTTGTGCTGTTGTGAGGTTGCGCAGCAATGTCACCTCATGCAGTGTGGAAGACCTGGGACAATGAGGAGGAGGATGTGTCAAGTGAGTGGACGGGAGAAGGCACAGACAATGGGAGGGCAGGTGGCAGCAGCCCCAAGGCAGGAATGCAGACTGGTGGCGGTAGTCAAGCTACACACCCGGATCTGATACTGGGTATTGCGCTGTGGACTGAGGACGCAACTGTCACCTCAGGCAGTGTGGGAGACCTGGGACGTTGATGAGGAAGTTGATGCAGGTGTACCACACCCCACTGCATCTGCATCAGGACTATCCCAAAGGGACACAATCCTAGCAATTCCTTCACATGAGCGCGCTCTTCTCTAGTGCCCCTACCTCAGTGCACTGCAACTCACGGAATGTCCAGACTGAATATTGGGTGACCTCTGTCCTTACTCCGGATCCCTCCATGTTGCTCTGCAATTGACTCTGTTATGCTGGTGTTTTCTGTTTCCATTGTACTGGTGTCCACTGTTCAGGTTGTTGGCAGCACCAAGCACTCTGTGTGGGCTGGCTTATACTCACCCCACACACATCCAGCACAGGCGTCACTGTACATGTGGACCTGCCAATAAAGGGTCCGGGCGCACGTGCCCGTAGCCAGTTCAACATGATATGTGCATGTGTCTCTGTGGAGGTGTGGGTCTCCTTTGTGGGGTGTAGGTGATCCCGGTATTGGACACCCACGTATGTGTTCTACTTTACATTCCATGGGTTAGGCAACACCCTCACCTGTTGGGCCACCTCCTTTTGGCATTCGGCCACCTGGCATTGGGGTGCCATGTGTGGGTGGGTGACGTGTTGTGAGGCAGCCGTGATTGCGGGTGCTTCATGCTGTGTGGTCTGTTGCAGAGTCTGGGTTCCCCTCTGAGTAGCTTTTCTGCCCTGGTCCTGGTGGTGGGTTGTGTGGGATGTCCATGGGCTGTTGTAGGGCATCGGGGTCGGGGGTGTGGTGTTCGTCTCGGGCATCACTGATGGGTTGTCTGTTCAGACCTGCTGGAGGTGTTGTTTGTCCCTCTGCATTGTGAAGGGGAGGTGCATGTTGCCATTGTGTTGGCACCTTGTTCTTGTCGACATGCAGACCGTGTGACAATGTACATTGTGACTGTTTGGGCGGTGGTGGCTATTTGAGTTGGGGCAGTGTACATTTGGCCTACATGGCTGTGTGGGGTTGTAGGGGTAGATGTGCATCTCAAAGTTCCCTGCTCTGTCCAATGTGATTGTTCTGTTTCTGCGCCTGGGTGGACCCAGTTGTGTCCCCTGTTCTGCAGAGTGGGTGTTGCACTTTGTGCCACATTGTCATGGTATGTGCTGTGATTGCTATGTGTGTGCTGCAGTGTGTTACGGGGATGGGGGACATGTCCCTGGGTACTTGTGGATGTGCAGTGTGCTACACCTCATTGTGCATGTGTGGCATTGTGCCCATCACCCTCCGTCCCCCCAGTCCCTGTTGGATCCTCACCCTGTTGTTGTTGTGTCAGGTCCTGTCGAGCTGTGCCCGTACTCCCTACTCCTTGCACCCTCTCCACACTGATGACTGTGGCCTGGCTTTCCTCCTGTGTTGCTGGACTGCCACCTCCTGTCGCCGTTGCTGCCTTCCTGTTGGCAGCGGGTTTGTGCCTGATTTAGGTTGTTACGTCCTGGCGGAGCCTCTTGGACTCCTGGATTGGCCTCCTGGGCTCTGCGACTGCATTCCAGGTGGTCTGCTTGTGGGTCATTTGCTGGTAGTGTTCTGTCGCCTCCGTGGCCTTGGTCTTGTTTTCCTGCGGTCTGCACCCTGTCTTCCACTCCATTTTCTCCTTGCCCTTCCCCGACCCAGTTGTTCCTTGCTGGTGGTCTGTGGGGGTTGTGGGGTTCGCGTTGCCCTCTGCGCTTGGTCAGGGTGCATGGATGTTGCTACGTGCTTTGGCTTGTTTCTGGTGTGTTGTGCCTGTGGTTTTAATGGTGCAATTGCCCGCCAGACGCGTGGGAGTTGCAGACCTGAGGCTGCTTTCGCAGCTTTTTGTACCACGATTGGCCTCATCGCATGATTTCTCGTGTTCGCGTTTCGCATTTTTTGGGCGTGGTGTTGATTTACACGCTGGCATTTGACGCGTTATCTGGGGACTAGCGCATGCTACCGCCTTGTTGTGAATCCCACGTTGACACAGGGTTATTTTTCCCGTGATAGGCTGCGTTATTGGAAGTTGCGTTACGCTACTCTTGCGGTAGTTATCACACGTTCTTGTGAATATACCCCTCAGTTTTTTTGCAATAGATGTAAGAACAGCAGTGCAAAAGGTAAAGAATTAATGTGTTGAAAATCAGGAGGCAAAGGTGATTTGAAACTGTTTTTTTTTTTAGGTCGAGCCTAGGCAGCGTGCATGCGCTGTCTCTTGACATGCTGTATCTACTTCTGTGGGCTTTCACCACACCCATCACATGCCCATCACTTTAATTTGTTCCTTGGCCTTCCTTTCAAAATTTCCACCCGTCTCCGCAAACCCCTCCCACAGAACTGCTTGCCCGCCCCCACAACACCTCCCAGGTCACAGCTTGCCAATCCCAAATCCCCCGGCATCGCTGCATGCCCCTCCCCTCTCCCCCGTCGTTGTTTGTTTTAAAGGCTTATACCCTTATGGAGGCCATAGTCTCCTTAACAGTGAGGGCTACATACAGAACACAACAATAAAATATGTCTTGCTACATGCCAACAGGGTTCCTATGGGCTCTGTTGACTGACAAATGACAATACGTATTTGCGACAATGTTATCATTGGTTAAAACTGTTCCAGAGGCACCGCGAAAAGTGTAGTTTTATTGCTGCACTGTATTTAGAGCCTCAACAGGATAGGCAAAGTGCGAGCTTCTCTCTTTGCCATAAAATAATTGGATGCTCCTCATTTCAAATTATTCATTTGTAATCATGGGCGCCGGTTCACTTATGTACCAAACAAAAGGGACAGGGGGGCAAGTTTAACGAGGTCCAGCATACATGCCCCACAGAGACAGTAAGCAAAGAGGGTATGAAGTTCCTCAGGGTCTGAGTAAAAGAACGTGGGAGTGTAGGTGAAGATGACACCAAGGATTGGTCGTCTCACCTGAAGTAGAAAACAAGGGGGGAATTCCCTTGTCGGAACTAGGGCTCTCACATACCTAGCAAGCTAGGTGTCATGCTTCATCATATGAGCCTGCCCCTCGTCAGGTCGGCGCTGCAATACCTGACGGGCACACAGTACGGGGCTCTTTGGCGGGGATCTTTTGTTCCTGCCGTTGGGTGCAGTGGGGGTGAGGGGCCTAGTGTGTGTGTAGATGTGCAATGTGTGGATTAAAACAGGTCAGTTAGTCCTAGTAGTGTTTTATTCTGGGAGGTAAACTGCCTGAGTAAAAACAGGGAGAGTGGCAGTAAACTAGATAAGAGATTTCTAGCTATATAAGCTCTACTCTCTAAAGGTCAACATGTTTCGTGCTCTATGCGTCAGAAGGATCAAGGCACTTCATCAGGACCAAAAATAACTATCTACACGACATGATAAGTGAAAAACCTACATACCATGTAATCAAGTAGGTGCCCCAAGTTGCTGACTAAGGTTGCCTGCAACAGAGTCTGGCGGTCAATATGGACACCAATGTGTGTCCCACACTCGGAGAGCGCTCGTATCCTGACCTACCCTGCCGCCGGAACCGGGATGGTGCATGGATGTTGCTACGTGCTTTGGCTTGTTTCTGGTGTGTTGTGCCTGTGGTTTTAATGGTGCAATTGCCCGCCAGACGCGTGGGAGTTGCAGACCTGAGGCTGCTTTCGCAGCTTTTTGTACCACGATTGGCCTCATCGCATGATTTCTCGTGTTTGCGTTTCGCATTTTTTGGGCGTGGTGTTGATTTACACGCTGGCATTTGACGCGTTATCTGGGGACTAGCGCATGCTACCGCCTTGTTGTGAATCCCACGTTGACACAGGGTTATTTTTCCCGTGATAGGCTGCGTTATTGGAAGTTGCGTTACGCTACTCTTGCGGTAGTTGTCACACGTTCTTGTGAATATACCCCTCAGTTTTTTTGCAATAGATGTAAGAACAGCAGTGCAAAAGGTAAAGAATTAATGTGTTGAAAATCAGGAGGCAAAGGTGATTTGAAACAGTTTTTTTTTTTTAGGTCGAGCCTAGGCAGCGTGCATGCGCTGTCTCTTGACATGCTGTATCTACTTCTGTGGGCTTTCACCACACCCATCACATGCCCATCACTTTAATTTGTTCCTTGGCCTGCCTTTCAAAATTTCCACCCGTCTCCGCAAACCCCTCCCACAGAACTGCTTGCCCGCCCCCACAACACCTCCCAGGTCACTGCTTGCCAATCCCAACTCCCCCGGCATCGCTGCATGCCCCTCCCCTCTCCCCCGTCGTTGTTTGTTTTAAAGGCTTATACCCTTATGGAGGCCATAGTCTCCTTAACAGTGAGGGCTACATACAGAACACAACAATAAAATATCTCTTGCTACATGCCAACAGGGTTCCTATGGGCTCTGTTGACTGACAAATGACAATACGTATTTGCGACAATGTTATCATTGGTTAAAACTGTTCCAGAGGCACCGCGAAAAGTGTAGTTTTATTGCTGCACTGTATTTAGAGCCTCAACAGGATAGGCAAAGTGCGAGCTTCTCTCTTTGCCATAAAATAATTGGATGCTCCTCATTTCGAATTATTCATTTGTAATCATGGGCGCCGGTTCACTTAAACACCAGGGGTTGTAATGAATGACGTCATGTACCGTTTGCCCCCTCCTACATTTACATCATTGGAGTGACCTTTTTCCCCACCCTAAACTCTGCCATCCTTTGATGTCTTACGGATAGGCTAGTGCTGGATATTGCCTGTTAACCTACTGTTCCTGCTTGACCCTGCATGACCTCATAATGTAGGGGCAGTAATCACTGTACTAGGAGTAGCTAGGGGCCAAGCAGAGATAACAGGGGATCTCTTCCTCTCCTTTCTCATTCATATAACTATTTATGTCCTGACAGGCGCTGTTTTTTTTTCAAAATCCTGTCACGTCTGTCTCCTCTCCCTTCTTCTGGTGCGCATTTTCCATGCCCCTTAATCAGTCTTCTGGTTGGCAGACAGTCTAGTCTTCACCGCATCCTTTCCGTACATCAGAGCTCATCCTCACTCTGAATGTACAAACGAAATAGAATGTATATTGTGCTTTGCTGTATTCTATCCTCTTAATGAAAAGCAAAGCAAAGAAAAAGTGGAAGTTGTGTTTAATACATTTACCAACAACAGTTTTAATAACACAGCGTTACAAACAATTCTTGACATGCATCCTCAAGACAAAGGTCTTGAGACCTTGGCTCCTCTGAATATAGAACATGTTCATAAGCTGGTATCAACAACTAACTCAGGCTCTCCTTTAGACACCTGTCCTCCTAGAACAGTGCTTTTGCACCAGGAATTATAAGTGATCATCTGACTGATATTTTTAATGAAATCATCAAAACAGGTTGTTTTCCAGACAATTGGAAGATGGCCTCCATGCTTCCTCTACTAAAAAATCTAGGAGCCTAGTAGTTATAGACCTTTCTCTAGACTGCCATTTCCTGCAAAGGTTCTAGAAAAAACAATTAATGCTCAATTAGCTATCTTTATAAAAGCCAATGGAATATTGGATTCAACTCAATTTGGATTTCGAGAAGCACACAGCACGGAAACAGCTCTGATTATGGCCTCTGAAGAATTAAGATCTATTCTAGACTCTGGAGGGAAGGCTGCCCTGATCTTATTGGATCTTTTGGTAGCCTTTGATGCTGTTAACCACAATATACTTGTCAACTGACCCCTTGAGTCTGGAATCAAAGGACAAGCTCTTAAACTTCTCAAATCATTCCTAACAGATAGGGTAAAATATGTGCAGATGGGAGCATTCTCCTCAGAACAATTAAGGTTGCCTTGCGGTGTCCCACAAGGCTCATCATTGAGCCCTACTCTTTTTAATTTATATGTGGCACCGCTGGCTAAGCTTATCGGGTCCTTTGGTTTTTCAATCATCTCATATGCAAACGGCACACGGTTAATCGTTTCGGTGTCCAGCAATGTAAAGGAAGCAGGATAACGGTTCAACTCATGCATGACTCATATTAATGAATGGATTAAGACTAACTGCCTAAAGTTGAACTCCGGTAAAACAGAGGTTCTCCTAATGGGCAAGGACACTGCCTTTTAGTCATTTAGTTGGTGGCCGATCGAGCTTGAATCCCTTCTGTTGCCGGTTGAAAGGTGAGGAATTTAGGGATTATCTTTGATGACAGACTAGCTTTTAAAGATCAGATCAATGCCCTAACTTCAGCAGTGTTCTTTATCTTAAAGATGATTAGGAAGATACGCCCCTTTATTCCAATGGATCTGCAAAAACTGTTAATACTGCATTGGCTCTGTCCAAATTGGACTATGGTAATGCACTATATCTAAACATACAAAAAGGACTGCTGCAAAAACTCCAGGTGCTACAAAATGCAGCGGCGCGATTGCTTCTGGGGATTACCAGGTATCAATCAGGGGCCTAACCAAATTGCATTGGCTTCCAGTCGCCAAAAGGAATAAGTTCAAACCCTTATGCCGAGCTTGCAAAGCATTGCACAAGGTCGGTCTAGATTACTTTAAAAATCACTTTGTCTGGTATACTCCAGCAAGAAATCTTCGATCATCTGCTGACAAGCTTCTGGTGGTCCCCAAAACTAGGAGAGTACACTGAGGGGGAGCTTTATCGTAGGAATAGAAAAACTCTGGAACATGCTCCACCTAAATTTAAAAAACAGCCTCAACTATAATCTCTTTTAGGAAATTATTGAAAACCTGGATCTTTGATAACTAGCTGAAGTACACCTTTATCTAGTTTCATCTTTTTTTGAAAAGCAGCGCCAAGACACCCCAGTGCATTCGAGCGCTATAGAAAATTAAAAAATCAAAATCAAATCAAAAACATTTCTGTCTTTCATAGTACACCACTCACTACACACTATGACACTTTTAAAGCACACCAGACTTTGTGTCAGTCATCATAATTAAACCACAGCGACTTTATTTAATGTGCACACTCGCCCCAGGCTCAAACAACAAGAACCGCACACTGAAAAAGAGTGCCTGGATGTTTTGCACAGCACCGTTCTGTGAAGCACTTTTTATGTTCCCTTGAAGCAGTTTTGTCTGCGTGATTGTAAAGCCCTGTGCACATTCCTATTGCACTATTAGGGCTCATGCGGTGCAGTATGTGAAACAAATGACACGGTGGCCATTCACTCACACCGTCTACAAATCCATGTGTAAACAAACCACATAATTCCCCTCACCAACACAACTGCACAACACACCACATACATCCAATCACATCACAGAATTCCACATCATGCCGCAAAATTAAATAGCACACCATATAAATAAACTTCAGTACATACCACTCCACAACACAAAATACCATTCCACATAATTACACTCCATGACACACAATCACACTCCAATACACGCAATACCACATAATTACTGTCCACATAATCCCAATGCACACTATTCCACATGGTTCCACTACACATATCCACTCCACACCACACCACACACAATTCCACAACTAACAATTCTAATCCAACCCACAGAATTCCACTGCACTGCACTCCACACCACATACATCCACTCCTCTCTAAACCAAAACACATGGGTGAAAGACATTGTCATTTACAATGCCAATAGCTCTAACTGTAACCAATGAAAGACCTATTGCATTGCAAATGCTTGTTTGTAGTTTAGCCATTTGTGATTCAGTGCAGAGGGACTCAAAATACGGAGCATACAAAGTGCTTTAAGAAACAGGGAGACAATTTTGCAGTGCAGGGTCGGTAGATTGGAAGAGTAGTATTAGAAATGGGGGTCTCTAGTTGGCAGAGGTAGGTACCTTGTCCAAGTAGGGACCCTTCTTCCTAGTCAGGGTAAGGGGGATACACGTCTAAAATAACCCCTGCTCACCCCCATGGTAGCTTGGCACGAGCAGACAGGCTTATCTTAGAGGCAGTATGTAAAGCATTTGTGAACACATACAGTAATACCATGAAAAAACTACAAATGGATACCACACCAATTTAGAAAAACAAGTAATCTTTGTCTAAACCAAAACAAGACCAAAATGACAAAAATCCACAATACAGTACTAAAAATGTGATTCTTAAAAGGTAGAAACAGTTCTGTTCCAAGAAAATGTGGGATGCAACACTTTTACACAAAGTACCTTGGATGCGTCCAAAAAGGCAAGCAAAAAGGGTCGCAGGGAAGGTGATGCATCAGTTCCTTACACTCAGGGAAGGTGATGCATTGGTTCCTTGCTCCGGGGGAGGTGATGAGTCGGTTCCTTACTGCTGCGCAGGGGAGGTGATGTGTCAGTTCCTTACCGGAGAGGAGGTGATGCATCGGTTTCTTACTGTGTGGGGAGGTGATATGTCGGTTTCTTACCACGTTCCCCAACGATGCAACAGACTTGACGCTTCGATGCAATACGTGACCATCCGGTATGATGCGATGCGAGAAGACCAGGGATCTGATGCGATTATTTCAGCCGCGTCTCCTCGATGCGTCAGTTCTTCCACAACAGGGCCTGCATCAGAATCGGTGTGGTGATCTCGGACGTCGGAGATCGGTGCACAGGATTCGTCGCACGGCAGACACTTCAGCACAGCAGGCGCTGCATCAATTCTTTGGCCGCGGCAATGTGTCTGAAAATTCTTCTCGCACCGCTGCGATGCATCGGAAACAGCTGATGCCTTGATTTTCATAGTTCTTGCAGTTTCCAGTCCAAAACAACCTCTAGAGGTCCAGAACACTGGCAGGCACCACTCAGCAGGTCAGAACTCCCAGCAAAGGAGTTTAGGGGTGACTGGAGGTGAAGTCATTGTGTCCCTGTGACTTCATAACAGGAGGCAAGATCTATTTTAAGCCCGTAGAGATCTTCCTCAAGCAGGGGACACAGCACACACCAAAGTCCTTCTCCTTTCCTTGGCAATAAGTAGCCACTGCAGGCCAACCACAGACAGCAAACAGCACAGGGACAGTATTCCTCTTCAGTTTCTCCAGCTCTTCTCCTTGGCAAAGGTTCCTCTTGATTCCCAGAAGTAATCTTTGAAGTATTTTCTATCCTTGAGACTTCCAACAGGAGGCAAGCTCTACTTTAAGCCCTTGGAGAAAACTCTAACAGCAGGATGATGAAAGCACAGTCCAGTCCTTTCCCTGCCCAAGACAGAAGCAACCACAGCAGGCCAACTCCAACAGCACACAGCACAGGGGCAGTCATTCTCCTCCAGCTTTCCCGGTTCTTCTTCCTGGCAGGTTCCTTAGTTTAGCAGTAGTCTAAAGTTCAGTTTTCTAGCACAAATTCCTTTGTTCTCTGGTGGCAGAGAAGCTCTTTGCCCAGCCAAAACCAGTTCTGTCCTCTCTGGTGCAGCTTCCTGGCAGGAGGTGAAGACAGCATTGTATAAGGCAGACAGGGCCTATTCAGGAGCAAGGTAAATCTCCTCCCACCACTTCTAAATGCAGACCGGGTATATTCAGGTGCTAGTGAGAACTCCTCCCCCTACTCGGAATACAGTCCAGGTCTATTCAGCCCAGCCCTGACTCATTCAGGAAAGGCAGGACACACATCAACCCCCCCCCCGGTGGCTGAGAGAATGCACATCCCCAGCCCCTGTCACTCCAAAGCCAGACAGTCAATACACAAACCGGCAGAGGCACACAGGATGGCTAAGCAAGAAAATACCCACTTTCTAAACGTGGTATTTTCAAACACACAATATAAAAATCATCTTTACTAAAAGATGCATTTACTTGTCCCAATACAAAGTTATATTTATAAGATGTTTTTAAATAAACTCCCATTCTATCCTATGGGACAGATAGCCTTTCAATAGTGAAAGACGAAATTGGCAGTATTTCACTATCAGGACATGCCACACACCACAGGGCATGTCCTACCTTTCAGAGACACTGCACCATGCCCACAGGGGTACCTCGGGCCTACTTTAGGGGTGATTTACATATAAGAAAAGGGAAGGTTAGGGCCTGTCAAGTGGTTGCACATGCCAGGTCGACATGGCAGTACCAACTGCACACAGACACTGCAGTGGCAGGTCTGAGTTACATTTACAGGCTGCTCATGTGGGTGCCACAATCAGTGCTGCAGGCCCATTAGCAGCATTTGATTTACGGGCCCCGGGCACACACAGTGCACCGTACTACGGACTTACCAGTAAATCAAATATGCTAATCATGTAATCACCAATCCATCATAACAATTTACAGGGAGAGCATATGCACTTTAGCACTGATCAGCAGGGGTAAAGTGCCCAGAGTCATAAAAAAAAAAACAACAGATCCAAAACAGGAGGCCAAAAAGGAAAAAGTCTGGGGATAAACCCGCTGGAAAAGCCAGGTCTAACAAGTAGGATGAAAGACATTTGTGGTCATTCAATGGTAAAATTGTCAGGAGTTCATGCAGGGCAGTACATACATAGTTCAATTAACAATAATTTTTACAAGATATGCTATTTCTTGATATTTTTTACTGTAAAATCATTATTTACAAATCATTGTTTACTCAACATTTTCAGAGATCTTTGTCTTCAGTGCATATATTTTTAGTTGGAATCACTGACTGCCAAGTACGGTCTGCTATGTGAATGGCACGGTGTGTTTCATTATGAGTAGTGGCTATTTACCTAGTGAATTTCCACTGTTATTTTCAAGGCTGCTGGCTAAATAGCAGAATGTATGCACTATATGACCAGCAGCCTTATAAATAGGTGGTAAAGTTCCTTATTTATTCCGCGGCTGACTAAATAGCAGAGATTATGTGCTATTTGACAGGCAGCCATGCAAATAGCAAAGACCCTTCACTATTCACCCATCCACCAACTAGATGGCAGAAATTACATACATTTTGGCCAGCGACCATGCAAACAGCAAAGAAACTTCACTATTAAGCTGGCATCTACCTAGATTGCAGAGATCCTGAACTATTTGGTCAGTGACCATTCAAACAGCAAAGAAATGTCACTATTTACGCTGACGACGACTAGAGATCATGGAACATTTGGGCCCCTTCTAGATTGCCTTGATCACGTAATACATGGCCAGAGACCGTGCAAACAACAAAGAAACTTCACTATTTATCTGTCTGCTGACTAAAACAGTAGAGATCCTGGACTGTTTCACCAGCCATTTTGCAAGCAGCTAAGACATTTCACAATTTACCTTGCCTCTGAATAATTATCAGGGATTATGTACAATTTGTGCACAGCCATTCAGACAGCAAAGAAGCTTCACTTTTTACCCTGTCACTGACTAAAAACCAGAATTTATGTTCAAATTAGCCAATGGCTAAGCAAACAGCAAAAAAAAAACACCACTGTTTACCAGGCCATCAAAGAAAGTTCACTATTTACCGAGCTGGTGACTAAGTAGCAGGGATCATGTACTATTTGGCCAGCAGTCATGCAACTAACAAAGAACCTGCACCATTTACCTGGACACTAACAAAATAGTATAGATTAAGTACCAGTTGGTAAAGAAGCCTTCCAATTTAGGCTGTCGCCAATTCAATGGTGCACATTCTGAACTAGTAAGCCTGTTGCCAGATAACAACTGAAGTTTCACTGTACATTAGGTGGACATGGTGATTATGGTAGTAGTAAGTGTGGGGAGGAAGGATGTTGTGGAAGTGTTAAGGGACATGATGCACATAATTGGGAGCCTTGGGCTCTTCATTCCTGTTTGAGTTTCTGCTGTTTGTCTGCTGGCCTCTCTCTGCCTCTGCTCCCACCAGCCTCTGGCCATCTCTGTACATCTTTGTGTTGTCTCAACCTCAGTCTTTTGTTTCTGCTTTGCCTGTACTCCTATACAGGGTGTGCCCTTTGATTTATTTTCTCAGTATTTTTTCATTGTATTGCTTCTATAGTTTTGGACGTCTTCTGGCTCCTTACCATCTCAGTCTTTCTCTGGCAGTCTCTATATATGAAGCCTTTTTTCGCAAGCACAGACCACCTCATACTTGAACTCCCAGTCCTTGTGGTAAGAATAGGTGGGTGATGCAGGATATGAATATCACTGCAGGCCAATTGATGCCCCAAAAAGTTGACTCAGCCTTTCATTCTTCCCATATAGTTCAATTGAGCTTGGTGGTATCTATTCGGTAGCTGCTATTTAGTTGGCTACCAGTTAAATAGTGAATTTTCTCTGGTATATACTCAGCCAGCGGCTGAAAAGTAGAAATAATTTACGATTTGGCCAGCGGTCTTGAAAATAGCAGGGAAACTTCACTAAATACCAGGTCGCTGGCTAAATAGTGGAGATTCTACAATGTTTTGAATGGCAGCTGTGCAAATGACAAGAGAACTTCACTATTTACCTGGTCACTGGTTAATTAGCAGAGGTTATATACTATTTGGTGAGCAGTCATGCAGACAGCAAAGAAATTTCACTTGTTACTTGGCTGCTGGCTGTAGCTCAGTCACAGCCTTTGTGCTAGATGAAGCGGTCACAGAAATAACAATAGTGCTTGCTCCAAGCAGGAGTATGCAAAACAAGGACAAGATAAAGCATGAGATCTTAGCATCGGCTATCTTCAGCCTTCCTGAGCAGTCATCAGGCATAGCCAAAGTGCCGCCCTGCTAAGAAACTGTGTCACCTTTCACAAAAGAGACCTTTAAAGTAACCCTCACTTCTAACATCTACTCTATGTCATCACTCAGGAAGAAATAATCAGCAGCCCTTTGCTAAAACCCTTTGCTAACAAGGACCTCACAGAATTTCTGTAGGTAGCCTTTTATCCATCCCCCCTCACTTCAATGTTTGGGCCTCCACCCTCCAGTCACAGGAATGCAGTCAGAACACTTCCTTTGTCTGGGGAAGCTGCATCTACTCTCCATCATTTATGCAAAATGCATCCCACTGGTCCATGCACTTAGATTTGCACCACAAACTTACTTCTATACACTTGCTACATATCCACTGCACATACACACACATGGAATGTCAACTCAAAGGCCTGGGAGTCACACAGACTATTCTACTGGTATTGACACTTATTGCCTCTTTGCTGGCCTTCCCAGCACGTCTGCCACATATATATTTCCACCTCACTTCACCTAGCTCTTGGAGTTTCACATGCTACTAGTGTGGTTATGAAGCAATCATTGCTGGCCTTGGTTCACAGTGCTTTCACTGTTGGCAATCACAACCCTTTGTTACTCAGAATTCCTCTTTAGACCATCTGTAACGGTCTGTCTGGAGTCTCCCTCACCTCCGCTTCTGCTTATCTGAGTCTTCTTAGCCCTTTGATCCCCTTTGTTCGCCATTAACCATTTTTGCTGACTTCAGCCATCTGAGTTTCTCAAAGCAGTTCTGCCATTCTTCACATACCACACTACTTTTCACCCATTCACCTTTAGACCCCTGTGGCAAGTTTCAGTGCATTTGCCACCAGATCCACTCTCAGACTACTGTGCCAGCATCAGACAGCGTCTGCTATCACACAGAGGTCAAGTGTAACAATCCAGTCTTTTTATTTCCTTTGCATGCTCTGGTTTTTCAGAAAAATACTCACCAGTTCTATATGTGGGCTAAAAAGATGGAGGTGTCTGGGATATGACAGCATAAGAAGCACAAATAAAACTATTTACAAAAGGGATATCCTAAAACATGTAGCGTAGCATCACATAGGGGTCCTTCTGCTCCTGGTCTTCTTCCTTCTCCTCCAGGTCCTTCAGTGCCATATGGTGTTGATTTTCTTCCTAGTCCTGTTCCATGTCCTTCTTTTCTGGGATGTTTTTGTCCTCCTGATCCTGGCCCTAGTCCAACTTGTTGTGGTCACTCTGATACTGGTTTCCTGAATCTGGCACACCTGGTTATAGTCCTTCCTGACCCTTGTCTTCTTGGCCCTGCTCCTTCCTCATATTAGTCCTACCTGGGCCTTCTGATCCTGTTACTACTGATTGAGGATCCTGCTGGTCTGTCTTCTAGGTCCTTCTCCACCTAACCCTGTTGTCCTGGTTCTCCGAGATTCGGCACTCCTAGTCTTTCTGGAGTGGGCATCCTGATTCTTCTTGCCTTGATCCCTGTCTTTATGGTCCATCTGGTACTGCGTCAATAGGTCCTGGTCCTCCTTATTAGGTCCTTTTGGGCAGGGCCTGTTCATTTTGGTCCTGTTCTGTTCCCACTGGTCCTCATGTCTTTAGTTGCCCTGGTCCCCCTAACCCTCACCAGCCTGGTCCTGATACCCCAGTTCCTGGTCCTCCTGCTTCACTTGGTGCTTCAGTTCTTGGTCCCTTTGTTTGTGACCCTTCCGGGCCTCCTCACCCTATTCCTGGTCCTGCTTATTCTGATCCTTTTAGTCCACCTAATCCTCCCCCATCTGGTCCATGATCTTAATGATCTTAGTCCACCTGTCCCTGAATAGTTCTCCTGGTCCTCTTCCTACTTGTCATAATTCTTTTAGCCCTGGTCCTCCTGCTCCTTGTCATCCTGATTTTGCACTTACTTGTCAGTTTAGTCTTAATCCTTCTTGGTCAGGTTATCCTGTTCTTAGCCACCCAGCTTCGTCATCCTGGTCCTTTTTCTTGGCCCTCCTTATCCTGGTCTTCTGTTTCCTTCTCGTCCTGGTCCTCCTTGCCTGGTATGCCAGGTCCTGATACTCCTGGACCTATGTAACTTGACATTCTTTTCCCCTTGTTTGTGGTCCCTCTGGTCCTCCCAACCCTGGTTCTCTTAGCTCTTGTCCTGCTGATTCTGGCTGTCTGGCCATCTCCTTTCCATTTTCCAAGACCTGTTCTCCTAGTCTTCCTCACTCTCAGGCTGGCTTGCCTAGCAATGGGCTTCATTATCTTGGTCCTCACAGTTTGTGTTCTCTTCCTGGTTTTGTGCCTACTAGACTTGATGCTTTTGTTTCTGGCCCTCCTTCCTTGGATCTTTGTAAGTCGAATCCTCTTGGTTCTGATTCTCCTGGTCCTTCCAGGCTCTCTTCTAGCTCTTCCTCTTTCTTCCTGATCCTCTTGACCCTCATCCCCTTGACCTGGTATTTTGATCCTTCTCACCATGCTCATCTGATTCCTAGAACATCATTTCCTGGTCTTGTTGGTGCCCTCAGTCCACCTGACTTCTCGTGTCCTAGTCCTCTTAGGCCTTGCTCTTTTAGCCCGTGTCTTCCTGGTTTGGCTCATCCTGGTCCTCCTGGCCCTGTGCCTTGTCCTTGTTGTCCTCCTGGCACTTCAAATGATGATCTGGGTCCTCTTGGTCCTAATTCTCTTTCTCTGGGTATTTTTGAGCCTCATAATTCTGGTCCTGGTCCTCTCGGACATCCAGGTCCAATCCCCTTAGTCTTCCTATCTCTGTCTTTTCTTATTCTCCTGATCTTCCTCACCCTTGTGCTGGTACCACTATTTCCTGGTCTTTCTGCTCAACCTGGTACTCTTGGCCCCAGTCCTATTATTAAGGTCCCCCTGTCACTCATAGCACTGTTCCTGGTCCTCTTTGTGCTGATCCTTCTAATCCTCCTTACTCTGGTCCTAGTCCTCCTGGCTCTTGTCCTACTGGCATCTTAGTACTGTCCCCCATATCTTCCTTGCTTAATTGGATCCCTGGTACTATTGGCCACTTCTTAATGTTCCAGGATCTGGTCCCGACTCTCCTGCTCTTTGTCCTTGTTCATTTACAGCAACTGCTCTTAGCCTGTCATGTGGTTACATAGGCCTTGGACAGAGAACACCTCCATTTTACAAGTTCACGTTTAAAGCTGACATCTTTCTTAAACGTTGACTCTTGACACACATTTGCATGCACACACATATAGGATAATATTCTCTGAAATGGGTTTGCTTACATTTACACTTCTTCATAGGCATATTATCAGGGCCTTGAACATTCTGTACCAGGTTTAAAGTCACTGCGCAAAATATTGATGTTTGTTGTTGTCCACTCAATGACAGCCCTGCAGGGGTAAAATCAATAATGACGGCCTGACTAGAGCTCCGGCATGGCAACATGCGTGAAGTTTATTAGATAAACAACACCAATGCTTTGTTTAGACAGAGGAGCAATGCGCTGTCACTGTTGAGGTAGCCCCATGCTGGTATACCAGCCCAGATAAATCCTGTTTACCTTTCCTGAGAAGGACGATGGCCTGCTCTGCCTAAGAACGGGCTCCCAGATTAAACATATGTGGTATCCTTCAGTTCTTGGGTGGAATCTGGAGCACGGAATGAGTGGTCGAGATTCCACACAAGGACGGTTGGCTCAGGCTTGTTAGACCAGCTGTTCAGCTCGTCTCCTTCATCAAATAAATATACCAAAATGTATTACAGAATCCTGTCATCATTACCAGAGGATATTATACTGGTGACGATTGGAACACGAACCTGCAAGATTGTCAAGCTTGAAGCCCTGCAACAAGCAGATCGGGAGTTCGTTAGTTTGTCAGTAGTTATCTGGAATTCGTCCGCATCTTAACCTCGTGGTGATCGAGGCGACCGTGAAAACCCCGTCCTCTACGATGCCCGTGGTGAGACTTTATGCAATTTTAAAGCTTTTAGTTTATTTTGTTGCTACGCTTTGAAAACCAACACGCCTGTGCTCGTGCTCAAAAGACTAGTCCACTCCTTTGCGAACTCTATACTCAGCGCGACTATTCTTCTTATGACACACAACGTATTATGTCATACATCTGCATATTGGATGTTGCCAGGCTCCAATCTAGACACGTCATAAAAGGCGTTGCCTAACACCCTCTACCATTGTTGTTTTGATGGCTCTGCAAAGCTAGTTTTCACCACTCATTATCCTGCGTTAACATTTACTGCAACAACGTGTGTTACTGCATTTTCAAGCTCTCGCTGACACACACAGCTCAGATTTCATACAGTATTGTCCAATTAAACAGCTTAAAAGCTGCATCGCGCTGGCAAACACACCTATATATATATTATTTTGGGTGTGTCAAATTCATACAGCATTTTTCAAGTAACCAGCTTAAAAGCTGCATCGCGCTGACACACACAAGTGTAATCTTTCTTCAGTGTATTGTCAATATATGGTCATATTTATTGTGGTTAATTTATTACTTCTCATGTAACTTGTTTTCTACATTTGGATTTATTTCACCATGGAGGGCATCGGTGCTCCACCCCCATTTTTAGCTACGCCAGGAGAACCTTCTTTGCAATGATAACAGTGGAAAGAAGGCTTAGAGGCCTACATTGAAGCAATTGGGCGGGATGATTACACTGATAAACGTAAACTTGCTATATTAAAACACTGTTTAGGTGCTGAAGGTAGGCAAATTTTGAGCCATTTACCTCCCATACCTACCGACGATTTTAGTGATAACAACGTTGATGTATTTGATAATGCCATCAAACAACTTGATAAACTGTATGTAAAGAAAACAAATGAAGTTGTAGCGCGACACAATTTTCTAAGCAGAGGACAATTACCTAATGAACCTATTGATGTCTTTGTAAATGACTTAAGAATTTTAGCCGCCAAATGCAACTATTCTACTTTCCATGAACAGATGGTACGTGACCAAATGGTACATAATATAGCTGATGCTAAGTTGCAAGAAAAATTACTTTCGGCCGATGAGTTATCTCTTTCCAAAGCTATTGACATTGCCCATCGCTTTGAGGACATGAAAATAGGCATGAAAGAACTTTCGGGAAAAAAATACAGCTGAAGTACATATAGTAAAGAAGAAAACCGCTGATGAAAACACAAGTAATACATTCGTAAATAAATCAATTTCTTCTAGCTACAATTTGGAAAAAAAGAGTATATATGTTTCAAATGTGGAATTCCGGGACATGAGGCGACTGACAAAAGATGTCCTGCAATAAGTCAAGTATGCAGATATTGCAAGTCTAAGGGACATTACGCAAGGATGTGCAGGAACAGAAACAGGTTTAGAAATAAAGGGATGGAAGGCAGAAATCCAAGACCAGAGAATGTTAAAGAAATTAATAGTGACACAGATGAAGCTGAATTTGTTAGCTGTATATGAAATCAATGCCAATGGTAAAGACGCACCATTCTGTACAATATTAATAGGCAATAAGGAAGTAAAGGTCATGGCAGATTCAGGTGCAAGATACACTCTGATTGGTGACGAGTGGTTAAAGGAGTTTCCTGATGTACGCCTGTTTCCCCCTGACATCAAATTAGTAGGTTACGGCAAAAAAACGATTGAAGTTTTGGGGTTTTTCTCTTCTAATCTTAGTTTTAAAGGTAAAACCATAACGGCAAAGATATATGTGGCCAAAGAAGGATCTTGTCTTTTGGGTTGGCCACAACAAAGAGACTTAATGATCACATTAGACCCCAATCATCCTGAACAAGTGTTGGGCTATTCAGATTTGATTAATCAGGTTGATAACTGTCCAACAATTGAGTGGAAAAAAATGTTTCCTAAAGTATTTTCTCCACAATTGGGATTACTAAAAAAATTTGTGCATAAAGTCAGGAATATTCCTTTATTACTGAGAGATGCTGTAAAGAAGGAATTGAAAAGATTATGTCAATTAGATGTCATAGAGGAAATCGAATATTCAGAATGGCTTTCTCCTGTTGTTGTCGTACACAAACCTAACGGAAAGGTTAGGTTATGTGTAGACTTGAGAGATCTGAATGCGAACGTATGGGTGGACAGACATCCTTTGCCGAATATTGGGGAGATGTTTATCAAACTCAAAGGTGCCATGATATTTTCTACTCTAGATTTATCAAATGCATATCATCAGATTGCCTTAGATGAAAATAGCAGACAATATACTTCCTTCATCACATCTGAAGGTGCCTTTAGATACAAAAGGATGCCATTTGGGTTAATTTCTGCATCCTCCGTATTTCAGAGGGTCATGCACAATTTGTTTAAGGATATAAGTAATGTTTTGTACTTTCAAGACGATATCCTTGTGTTTGGAAAGAGTACCCAGGAACCCACTGAGATCTTACACAAAGTTTTATCTATTCTCCAAGACAATGATTTGACTTTAACTAAAGAGAAATGCAAATTTGGGGTAGACTCCGTTGATTATCTGGGTCATTCCATCAGTAAAAATGGCATTTCTCCTAAACAGAATTTAGTTAAAACCATTGAGGAAGCTCCCAAACCTCAAAACAAAGATCAGTTAAGATCTTTTCTAGGTTTGGTGGAGTACTACGCCTAATTTATTCCAACATTTGCGGACAGAACAGTTCACATGAGAAACTTAATGAAAAAGAACCAAATGTTTGTGTGGGATCTCAACTGTGCTGATGAATTCACTCATCTTAAAAAATGCATAGCCTCAGCACCTGCTTTAGCTCCTTTTGATACTGCATGTGATTCGGTTATTATTTCTAACGCCAGTAACGTTGGCATTGGTGCACTGCTGATGCAGAATCAAAGGGGACAGCTGGTCACCATTGCATTTGCTTCAAGGCTGCTAAGAGGTGCTGAAGATAAGTATTCCACTCTTGAAAAGGAGACACTTGCTGGGCATTGAATATTTCCGCAAGTATGTGTATGGTACCGTATTTAAAGTTAGGACCGACCATCGTCCTTTGGTAGAATTATTTACCACAAAAGGTTGTGGGAAAGCGACACCCAGAATTGCCAGATGGCAATACAAATTACAAGATTTTCATTTCAGGGTAGAATATATTCCCGGTGTGAAGAACGTCCTAGCTGACTGTTTTTCAAGATTGCCTGTGAAGGATGATAGTGTCATCATGGATGATTATGATCTGGAAAAAGTGGTGTCCATCTGTGAAATATCGAAGGGATGCATAAAGGAGGATCAGTGGAGAACGGCTTGTGAAAATGATGAGGATATCTGCAAGGTGATGTGTTTTGTGAAGTAATCTTGGCCTAAGAAAACTGATTTGCCCCAATGTCTTTTACCTTTTCTTCATGTAGCACAAGAATTGTATATTCAGGATGATATTTTAATGAGGGGTTTACAATTAGTTGTGCCTAGTGACCTCATACAAACTGTTTTAGATATGGCACACGAAGGAGATCCTGGTATGACCAGTATGAAGAGGAGGAAAAGGAGTGAATTTTGATGGCCTGCTGTCGATAGATGTATTGAAAGAAAAGTCAAATCTTGTGTTAAATGCAGTATTAGAGACAAGTCCCAAAAAACTCTTGTTTATCATCAATCTCCAGTTTCTAGACCATCACGAGTGTGGGAATGTGTGTCTCTTGACATAGCTGGACCAATGAGTTTGGGACATAAACCCTTATATGCTATTGTTTTAATTGACCAATTTTCACAGTGGCCAGAAGTTGAACTGGTTTCACAGATTACCTCCAGAGTTGTTATACAATTTCTAAATGAAGTATTTGAGAGGGAGGGTTTTCCTGAATCAATACTTACAGACAATGGTGGGCAATTAACTTCTATTGAAATGAAGACATTTTTGGAAGGTCATGGTATTATACACAAGCGTTCTTCAGTTTACTACCCCAATGCAATGGAATTGTGGAAAGATGGATAAGAGTCTTGAAAGAAGGGTTGCAACTTGCCATCAGCAATGGAAAGAATTGCCATGACGCCATCAAGGAGTTACTCTGGAGTTACAGAAATACTCCCAGAAGTGAAGGAGATGTGTCTCCCTTTGAAAAAATTAGAGGTAGGAAGAGTTTGTGCAATTTGAGTCAGAGGTGGATGAGGGATTTAGTCTATAAGGATGAAGTTGTCAGGAAACCTGTTGTGGATCAGTCCAGTGTGTCAGATAAAAGTTCCTCTTCCCTTTTGAGAGTCAATGATTGGGTGCGTGTGAAAAAAGGGAGAATGGTGAGGACAGGCGAGTCTAAGTTTTCCGCTCCCATGAAGATTGTCAGGGTTGGAGGACAAGTGGTGGAGCTGACAGATGGGAATGTTTGGAGTTTTTCGAAAGTTGTGAAAGTTCCAAGATGGCTTTGTCCGGATAATTTTAACTCTGGATTCAAGATATTGCGTAATCCTAAGGCATTGAGTGAAAACATGAACTGCCGAAAAAGGTTCAACCATGCCCTAGTAATGTGAAAAGACATCATAATGTGAGACAGAGACAGGCACCTACATGGTGTAAAGATTATCACATGAATATGTAAGTTTTCTCTTATGTTTAGTTTTATATTAATTTAGTGTTCCATTATTACTTGTTAATAGCTTTTATTCATGTTTCGTTAATCATCATTTCTTGTTATCTTTTGTGATGAAGGGGGATGTGTGGTATCCTTCAGTTCTTGGGTGGAATCTGGAGCACGGAATGCGTGGTCGAGATTCCACACAAGGACGGTTGGCTCAGGCTTGTTAGACCAGCTGTTCAGCTCGTCTCCTTCATCAAATAAATATACCAAAATATATTACAGAATCCTGTCATCATTACCAGAGGATATTATAACATACCCACAGGTAACTGGAGAGTCAGATCACCCTAAGGTATTCAGGCAGATTCACAACACCTAAGCCAACTAGGTGAGGAAACACTAGGTAGGAGAATAGATACAATTATACATGTATGCCTCTGATCAATGTAACAGCACAATGGTTGAATTGCTTATCTTCTTTACCATTCTCGTAATGCTGATTACTTTATTCTGTTCCTTCTATCAATCATTGCAGCGCACATATTTTACACAAGAATCATATTGCTTCAATGAATAATTGAAATGCCAATTTGAGTACTTCTTGTGTATGCTTTAGGCATGCATGAGTTACTAAGGAAAGGGAGTGATCTGTTTCCACGATTTCCTTGGGGAGTCAGAGTTGTCATGATCTGAGGTTGCACATACCATCCGGTACCTTGTAAGGTTAGAGATCCGGATGGTGCACTCTGAGCTAGCCAGGAATAAGGTCAACATATCCTGATGGTGAGCGTGGACTCAGTCTTGCACAGTTTTGATGTTTATGTTATCCAAACGCACAGTCTTACTGATACAGTATGAACCGTAAGACATGGCGATACCAAAGTTCTAACTTGGGTACTTATTTAATGGGTCTCCCGAGTAGTTTTTCCTTTTTGTGCCCAAAGACCCTACTCACCGATTAACCGGAGGTGTTGTGGTGTTAGAGAGAATATCCTCTTCAGCTAAGTAGAGAACCCCAATTTCTGGCTGTAGGATGTTCAAGCTTGAATCTTTAAAAGGAAAACCCCACAGAGGTACCCTCTATGAATTCCAGGTTTTTCACATGGCTAATCCAGCACAAGTGGCTTTGCCACTAAATTGCAGACATGCACTAACACAAATTACACCATAGGCTCACCCTGACAGGTGGGGACGTTACCTTCATGGTAGAGGCCCACTTAGAATATGCAACAGAGGTATTATATTCATGGATCACATTCTCGGCAGCAAATGCCAACACAGGGGAATTTTTACACATACATTGAAGCACTAGTACCAAACAACTATAGAACATATGAGGATTTAGATATTCCATTGACATATCAGGAACACATGAATTGGTTTCTAGGCACCCCACTACATACAATAGAAAATGTCAGAGTAGGTCCCCTAAGTAATGAGGGAGCAACATGGCCAGTCCTAGCCGGTTACACACCTAATAGAAGAAACCTTACGGCTCCAGAGCTACATGTAAGGTATAATTACATTATGTAGATGACTAATACAATTTGTTATGCGAATCATTACAGCAACCCCAGCAAGGGCTCTTTAAGTTCCTCAGCCACAATTGCCAATGCCTGGAATTAGTCCAATGACTATTAATGCAAGTAGGTGTAAAGTTCTGGTCTGGATTGCACAGAAAATGAATCAGCTTGAAGCAGTGTTTCCCTATAAGGGACCACAAGAAAAACATAGATTCTCACAATGTACCTACCATTAGGGATGGTCACCAGATGGAAGACTGCACCACTGGGGCACAGTCTTTGCTGCAGCCTATAACGAAACACATGATATACCATCTTTAGCTGTTTTGCCCGAGGTGCTTAAACAGATTCAAAATTTATACGGGGCAGACCCTGCCCTGGATTTGGAGATGAAATTAATGGACAATTTTGTTACAGTATCCAATTATATTAAGTAATATAAAAAGGGAAGCAGCAGTGTTGGCAATATGCCAGCGGCTCGTGCAGGTTACTCCAGTAGACCGAGAGCGCAAACCTAAAATTATTGCAGAAACCTATTGCTCAATAGGTCGAGATAATTTGGGAGCCGGACCTAATAAACCACAACTTAAGGATAATTCTAAAAAGGATAGCTCGAAACAGGCACCAGACTCTTCTTACAAAAAACGCTGGGATAAGAAGAAAAATAAATAAAAGATTAAACCATGGGGTGGATCTCTTCAACAGAAGTCCTCTGAGAAGTGCTATAACTTGCATAACCATGATACAATTAAACAGCCTCATAGGTATTAGAATACTGATGCATGTCCTTCTAATTCAATTCAATTCAAAATTCTTTATTCGGCCAATTAAAAATAGACCATAAAAGCACATAGTAACAAATACAGTCCACAATATTACAATAATATAAATCCAAGTTTACATTATTTTAAAATGAATAAAAACATGATAACAGCAATGCACTTTAGGTCTCCGAGTTCATCATATGACTGGGATAAAAACTCATGATATAGACACGAAGCATGTACAAAAAAACACAGGGGCATATTAGCAACAACAGGCGAAAATTATCGCTAACCGCGCTTAGCGCGTAGTTTATTAACGCCGCATATCGCTGGATATTATCGAGGAGATAACATGCTATTAGCAAGGTCTATCTCCAATGCGATAAAATATCCAGCGGTAGCGGCGAAATGCGTGAATATCGCTGGAAATCCAGCGATATTCACGCATTAACGCCATGGTGGATTTAGGCTGACAATCCACCTCCTATTCTACAAACAGGTAAATCATGTTTTTAGCAGGTGTTAAATTCTAGCGATATACGCTCTTAGCGCGAATTTTTTTATCGTTTCGCCTGCGTTGCTAATAGGGGGAAGTTGTGTTAGTGACTGTTTTCAGTCGCTTTTAGTTGGGAACGCCTACCTTGCATGTCATTAGCGATAATTATCGCTGGCATGCAAGGCGATGGGAAAACGGGCCGCTATCGCCAGAAAGCTGTCGCTAACGCCTGTTAGCGACAGCTTGCTGATAGGGCGATAAAAAAATCGCCGCTTTAGCGTCAAAAAGTGCTGCTAAAGCGGCGATAAGGCCCTTGCTAATATGTCCCATAGTTATCAAGCAAAATAGGAGGCAAAGTAGAAGGTTTGGTGCAAGCAAATTAGCCATCCATAGTTTTTCTGGCCCGAATGGCTGCTTTCAGAAAAGCACACATGTGATAACAAATTTTGTGTGAGCTTAAAAACTGTATATGGAGTAGGGCTACTCTACACTGTCGAATGCCTAACTCACTTAACAAAGGCTGAATAAAGTGCTTGTGTGCTAGTTTATAAAAATTGCAGAAAAACATGAAATGCAAAAGTGATTGTGCAGATTGATTATCACAGGGGCAGGTTGGGGCTGTGTTGACAGCGGAGTCAGGGGGAATTTAAAAAAACAATGGCCAGAAAATAGATCCTGCCCTAAAACGGAAAAGAAGAGATCTCGCCCATTTTGTGAGGTCTAAGGACAGATACATGGGCTGTATGCCTGGTAATAAGGATCTAATATAAGTAAAAACTGAAGGTTTTACCAACTCTTTTTTCATTCTTTGGATTTTGCTATACTCCGAGTATGCTGCTTTCACCTCTACCTTTGCAGTTTTTGGGATACTGGTGGGTTCAGAAAACCAGGCAGGTAAACCCAGGGTTCCTAAGGGGTTCCGGATATATCTTAGCCAGGGGATAGAAAAGGCCTTTTCGTGCACAAAGCAGTCAAGTATAATGTCCCTGCAAAGTTTTGCCGCTGGATTCGTCCAAACGCTGACCCACAGTAAAAGTCCTGGTTTAATTCCGAATGTAAAATAAAACTGGAAGTGGTAGGTGGTAAACTCAGTAGCTGCCGAAAAAAGCAATTTTCCTCGGCTGTAGGCCAGCGCAATTGTTAAAACCCCAAACACCCACTCCATAAGTGGATGCACTAATGCACTGAAAATTGTATACCTTCAAGGGAGAAAGAAGAGCCTCTCTAGACTCTGCTCTTGACAGGTTACGAACAGTCCCTGCAGTTCTGCAAAGTTGAAGGCTGGCCTGCGCCAGGTGGGGGTTCCAAGACCCCGAGGAGCTAAAAGTTAGACCTAAGTAGCAGAAATTGTCTACAGCAGTTAGGTTTTGCCCATTAAGGCTGATTTTATTCAGCCTTATTTTCCCTGGTCCACAGGAAATGATGTGCGATTTTGTGTAGTTGATTTTCAGATTCAAATTTGACATAAAAGAGGCAAAGGCCTCCACCTGATGCCTCAGTGCATTCGGAGTCAGGGCAAACAGCACCGCATCATCAGTGTAGAGTAGCGCAGGGATTGAAGAGCCTGCTATTCTGGGAGTGTCTGAGGGGCGGGCGGTTAAATGGACCGTTAGTCCATTTATATATAAAATGAATAACATAGGGGCCAATATGCATCCCTGCCGCACTCCACTCCTCAGGGGAAAGTAGCAGAAAGCTCACCATAAGAAATTAAGCGCACTCTAGCTGATAAGTCTAAGTGTAGTGAAAATAAAAAATGTATAAATGGGGGGGTCCACTCCTTGATCCAGCAACATTGTCCATAACTTGGTTCTGTCCACTGAATTAAAGGCAGTGGACAGGTCCATAAAAGCAAGTTATATGGGGGATCGCCTGGCGTTGGTATACTAAAAATTATTAACACCAGGTTCAGCCATTGTTCGTTTGTACCTACTTTCGAGTGGAAACCATATTGGAAAGGGGAAAGAATGCTCTTGTCCGCCGCCCAGTTTACTAGACAGTTATAGATGAGTCAACCAATAATTTTGATCATGCAGTGAATAAGTGATATAGGACGGTAAAATTTAGGGGACAAGCGATTGTCATTTTTAAATATCGGCACGATCATTGTAGTTGCCCAGGAAGGGGGAATATTTGTGTTTAAACAGGAATTGAATATGTTAGTGATAAGAGGGACCCAAATTTTAGGCATAGATTTCACCAAATCCATAGGTACCCCGTCTGGGCCTGTTGCTTTCCCTCCCTTGCTATGATAGATGGCCAAGTCCACTTCATGCAACGTTAATATCAGAGGTGGGGAGCTCTGTAATCTGTTACGTAAATCAGATAGTGCACTAGAATCTTCCGCAATATAGTAAATGGAGAGGAAATGAGTAACCCAATCTGTACTTAAAATGTTATTTTGCAGAGGGGAGTTAGTAGGAGAATTTCTAGATTTAATTGATTTTACTAAATCCCAAAGGACTTAGTTTCCTACTCGAGTGCTGCGTTTTCTAGTAGCTCCCAGTCCTGTTTGCGGAGTTCCCTCTTCCTGTTTAAAAGAGCAAGTTTATACTGCCAGGGAGATATCGCTCCTAACCCTACAGCTTTCGATTAGACTTTGAGCCGGTCTTATCGAACCATTTAGGATCCCTATTGCTTGGATGGATTGGCATGAGCATTGACTCTCTAATGATCTCTGTTAGCCTGTCATAGTGAATAACCACCAACTCTTGCCCAGTCTCTGCTAGACAGTTAAGAAATGCTCCTAAATGAGTTTTAATGATAGTGGAAAAGGTTTCAAAGGTCTTTTTCAGGCGCTAAACGGATCTTAGGTCATCCGAACAATGTTGTGTAATGGATATCAAATTACTATTGCAAACGAGTCCCTTAATCGGTAAGAGCATAGAGGAACTTTCAGGCACATGCATCAAGGTAGGATTTTGTGAGTCCTTAATTGCGATTATTAAGGAATCGCAATTAAGGACTCTCAAAAGCCTATGCATGTAGGAATCACTATAAAAATAGCGATTCCTACACATTCCTTATTTGCGACTCGCAAATTGCGAGTCGCAAATAAGGAATACCTCCCCATTCATTCCTATGGGCCTAGAGGCCCATAGGAATGAATGGGAAGACATTCTCAATTTGCGATTAGCAATTAGAGAATCGCAAATTGAGAATGCAATTTCAAGGTTGCAAGGGTGTCAAAAGGACACCCTGTTGCACCCCTGAAATTGTGGTGTGCACAAATGTTGCGCACACACATGTCCCAAGGACATGTGTGTGTGTGTGTGTGTGTAACCTACAACTTTGAAAAATGCACTTTAGTGCATTTTTCAAAGTTTTTGCAAATTACCATCAAGTTCAACTTCATGGTAATTTGCGCCCCCTAGTAGCGAAATCGCTACTTCAAAGTGGTTCTTGCATTGCATTTAAGGAATCGCAAAATGCGATTCCTTAAATGCTATCACAATTTGAGAACTCGCAATTAATTACGCATTCTCAAATTGCGAGTGCCTTGAACCTTGATGCATCGCAAATGCCATTTTTGCGGGCGCAAACGGCCGATTTTTGCGAATCGCACTGTTTGCGCTTGCAAAAATGGTTGATGCATGTGCCTGATAGGGCGTTATGATCTCCCCACTCTGTAGGTAAAATCTCCCCTTTTTGAAACCAATACAAAAAGTTGAAACTTGCAAACATATGATCGATTGTTGAAGCCCTCTCCCGCCCTCTAAAAGTCGGGACTGTGTGATTTGCATCTCCTAAAGACTCAATTAAATCAACCAATCCAAAGGTAATAAGATACTCATGGAGCTCTGCCCCCCTTGCATCCTGGGTGGTTACATATCCATCAATGAAAGTGTCTTGAAAACATTGGTCTCCTCTGAGCTTTGCATTAAAAAACTACAAATAATAAAACATGGTAGAGCGTGTCTATGTTCAGTCTTATTTTGTATGTCTGATAAGAAGTTAAACAGACTGATAAAGTGTGTACAAGTGGTGATAATAAAGTAATTGTTATAAAAATGTATCAAATAAAAGACTATTTTGACTTTGGAATGCAAATTAGTATCGCTAAAAAAGTTGGTGACCCAGAATTGACCTGCAAAACCACCACCTTGAGACTTAGACTCACCCAGATGGAGAATCCTCCTGTGGCCCGACCCTGGTTTGAAGGGATGGCAACGCAGAAATAACAGACATAACCCTCAATGTGCTGTGCATAAGTAAGCCACGTTTCTTGTAGTACAATGATGTCAATTTTTGACACAAATGCCCGCCAATCACAATTGTTGATATTCCCCTTTAGACCAGCCACGTTCCAGCTCAATATAGACAGAGGTCCGTACTGTGAGAGCGGAATAAAAGAGGTGACTGTATCGGGCTGTGGGACAGGTGGGACAGCTAAAATTGCTGGTGATGTATTAACCCGAACTTTATTCGAAGTAAGAGCAGGTACTACGAGGGCCTACCTGTATGTCAATCCAGGGCAGAAAGTGCGTCATACCTATTAGACAGAGATACAGCACGTGGGACACATGATGCGTACAGTCTGTCCTGAGCACTGGCTGAGACATTACTGGAAGAGGCTCTAACTAACTAGACACGAGGGATTAAGGTTAAATGAACATGATTTGCCAACCCCCGACAAATAGAGGTACACGTATCTAGTGTGCAGTGTCGCTTGAGTGGTAAAGGATGACAAGACTAGCGCCATTCAGGAGGGCGGTCTATAAAATTGGCCAAGTGGGACCAGAGTAATAGAGCTACTAGATACTGTGCCTGAAGGTAAAAAGCAAATAGTGTACCAAGTTGGGGGTTCTAAAAATTACCAGAATGCAATCTCCTTGTTGGACCAGGTGGTTTGGCTCAATCCAAGCACATCTCCTTACGTGTAAGATGTCTCCTGCATGAGAGAGAGAGACATGCTTCGTGATGGACCAGCCAATCTAAGGTTTTATTGAAGAGTTCTTCGTAAGATTCACGCTGGTCATATCTTAACTGAGTGACACCTAACAAAACGGCCACATACGGACAGGCTTCTGGGGGAAGATCAACAATCGGATGTTGATTTTGCGATTGCACTAAAGAAGTTTTACCAGCGGGTGCCTCCGTGACGGGGAGGCAGCTAGTAACTAAAGTAGCCAGATGGTCTATGTTTCGCCTAGCTGATATAATATTATTGTTTGAGTGGACTGATCCAACTAACGGGATACAGGAAGCAGGGGGAGTGCTGTTGGGAGGGCATGGTCCCTCCGGGGGTGTAAAAAGTGTTTTAGATGTGGTGTCCTGCCCATTGGGTATACTATTGGTACTACCTGTTTGGGAAAAAGAGTGAGCGCTACTATGTAAAAAAGAAGCTAGTGTAGATTATGTGTCAGCCAAACTTGAGGCCAGAGGAGATTAAACTGTTCTAAACATCGTACGTAACTTCTCTAAAAAAGACTCCAAGTGAGTAGCCATAAGATCATTAACCCAATTTCGAAACTAAGTCTTTTCACACTGCAATGGTGTCACTAGGGGTCTTGGGCTAGACATTACTGCTGATGTGTTCTCGGGTCCTTGTGGAATACCAAGTGGGGTTAGATGTGGGCTGACTGACTGTTTACGACCCTTGCCTCGTTTGGTCTTCTTTGGCAGTTTCTGATGAGCATCCCTTTTAGTTGTTGCAAGGGGGGAATGGACTCTGTGGGCTCTGTAGGTATAGTGTTCTCACGAGTTGCACTTAGACCTTGGGCAGGCGGAGATACAGAGCAATTTGAGGGGCAAACAGAAGTGTCTAGAATGGAACGAGGGGTGGACTCGATAGGCCCTCACTAGCAACTCCTTGATTCAAAGAAAGTCTCCGCTCTGTGCAGACGATTTCGCTACTGATCACATTAACTGGTCGCTCCAACATCTGGTCTATTGAGGTTGGTTTTGCTAAAGAGGTTGAGAGAGAGCCTCCGTCTCCCGCTTTTTTCCTCCCCATAATTCAGTCATCAAGAATCTTAAAAGCAGGCCCCAAAGTGTAGAAAGTGTCTACTCAACCACAAACCCCTCAAGGCCACACTAAGATCTATGCAGTGAAAGAATAAACAGTACCTTCTGCGAAATGGTTCTAGGTCTTTCTTCAGCTCCCCAAAAATGTTAGTTAAAAATAAAGATGTTATAGCCGGGTACTCAGAGAGTAGGCCCAGCCCAGCCACAGCAGCCGTGCACAGGCGCAGACAGGCCCACTCTTGGCCTGGTTTTCACTCGGGCATGTGCCCATGTGCATCCCGCGCAGCGGGAGCCCCGACAGCAGAAGTAGGTTCCTACTAGCGTGAAGTCTGAGTGTAGGTGGCGTCAGCCACAGGAGCTCCTGGGGCCCTCTGCCCCCTCCTGAAACACAACAGGCGTCCCACGCAGCGGGAGCCCTGACAGCAGAAGGAGGCACCTCCTGGCGTGAAGTGCCAGTGTAGGTGGCATCAGCCATGGGAGCTCCCTGGGCCTGTGGTCCTCTGCCCCCTCCTGAAACACAATGGGCATCCTCCTGTTAGTCGTTTTTGTATCTCTCAAGTACCACCTTTCTCAGTGTCCTTCTAAGTCCTTTCAGGAATCATCCGAAAAATGCTCATACAGAGGAGGATGGTCAGAGTGCAGATCAGAGGAATATGTGAAACCAAAGAAGGACTCACAATGCTCTTCTGACTTCATACTAAAAAAGGAAGAAAAACTTCCACATCAAAAGCCTCAATTTAAAAAGAAGAAGGTGGAATTAATGTTAAGCATGCCACAAATATTGAGGATGCTTCTTCTGAACAGGGACTGGGCTCTGACTCAGCAAGACAGCATGACAGAAGTCACAATAGTTTGCCAGAATCTTATGGAGTGTTTGGCAGCAGTAGCAATGAGTGACTACATCCAGGTGGAA
This sequence comes from Calotriton arnoldi, assembly GCA_963921515.1. Classification (NCBI taxonomy): domain Eukaryota; kingdom Metazoa; phylum Chordata; class Amphibia; order Caudata; family Salamandridae; genus Calotriton; species Calotriton arnoldi. The sequence goes on along the minus strand of CAWUFW010002456.1, from coordinate 901,249 downwards.
ACACCAGACCAGAGACTAAGTGTCACAAGCCAATTATATGAATTACGACTCCAGATGGAGGGGGAAATAGCACATACTATTAATGGTCTCTTTTGGAAGAACTTGTTATTCGGCTATGACATTCTCTTGGCTGAAAAAGATTGGCCATCGGAGTTTGTTAGAAATGTCCCATTAGGACAAACAGTAACACTACCAACTTTTTCCAACCTCGTTTAACAATCAGTAAAACACACATATTCTGAGGAACAGGCACTCACTCAAGCCCCGGCGTTATATCTTAAACACATGGATTGGGACGAAGTATCCCCTCACCACAACATACCCGTCCAGCCCACAAGCACAACCACGATATCCCATTAAACATGAAGCAAATCAACTGGTTAGAGAAATTCTCACACAACATGAATAGCAAGGACTAATAGAAAGTTGCACTTCAGCACTGAACAATACTTTGTTTCCAGTCATGAAATCAGATCAATCATATTGTATAGTCTTAGACTACAGACAATTGAACAGTACTACATGCATATTTGTAGTACAAAATGCATTTGGCGCGGCACTAATGAATTATATAGCGCTCAAAAAATATAAAACCACATTAGACATCTCAAATGGGTTTTTCTGTCAAAATATAGCGCCTGAAAGCAAGTATCTGACTTCATTCAGCGCTGTTGGCTCACAAAAACAAATTTGTCAATTGCCACAAGGGTATAAGAATAAACCCCGGGCTGTTCTCAGCCCATGTAACAGAACTGGTGCAACAATTTGATGACTTAGCAACACACTTGATCAGAGTAGATAGCATAATTATCGGATTTGATCAGATGGGTTACAATTTCAATTTCGAAAGATTCAAACTTTGTTATCTCAGTGTCTTGTTTTTGGGATCCGAGTTGTCAACTGAAGGCAAAAGTCTAGCAACACATTTCCTAGAGAAGTCTGCGCTTTCGCAACCTGCAAACACATTGAATAAACTCCAATTAATATTGGGTGTTCTAAATTTTGGCAGAACATACATACCAGATTATGCAATGATTTAATGTGTCCAGACTCTTCAAGCACACATTGGGCACTACAACATACTGAAATTTTGCGAACAGTGCAATTTGACATGCTAGCTTCAAAACACTTACACACACGTGATAACATCACAAATGTGGTGATCTGTGTAATTGCGGGAAACTCAGTTTACACATATGTCACATTCAATGAGGTTGACACTGCAGGAAACGCATATAAATCATATTTATACACATACATATTTATACACCAATGCAGAGATATGTTTTGCAGCGCCAGAAAAGATACTGACGGCAGCATAGACTGCTGTAGCATGAACATGAATATCCTCTGCCCAGTGAAATAATGCCTCTAGATCAGTATGAGTTCATAATTTATACTGATGGTTCTGCTCAGACCTGCAGCTGGAACACAATACCATTACTCAGTCGCTTGCGCATAAGTTAAGGGTAAAATGAGGGATGGAAAATTCCAGCCTCTTAAAACACACACAGTCCCTAGTTGATTGCACTGCCCAGCTGGCTGAACTAATTGCTCTAATTCCGGCACTTGAAAATACAGATCCTGAATTCCCCACACTTTTAGTGTGTGGCTCGTATTATTGTGTGGAGTCTTACAATAAGTATCTACATTATTGGAGCCAGAATGGATTCAGAGATTCAAAAGTGTGCACAGTTAAGCAAAAACCGCTATGGGGACAAGTGGCAAAACTCAAGTGGGTTTGCCATGGGTGCATGTAATTCACACACTGAGCCACCAATGTGTAGGAATATATGTTGCATGGAATTCACTGGCTGATGAAGCCGCAAATTGAACAGTGCAGACTGCTGCCGTAGCTTCAGTGACTCGGTCCAGAACAAGAATAGATGGAGACATTGTGAAGGCTGTCACAGCTTTGCACTGTGGCACCCCCTTCTCGAAAGGCTCTCCAGCAAAATACTCCTACCAGTTAAGTGCACAAAACATTCCATTCGCTCATCTTCCCGGAGTGGGGGATAGAGTAATTCCTAATTCAGACCACAGGTTAGGATTAATCCTAGCAGCACACGAGAGTCTAGCATCTGCTCACACAAGGGTGGCAGCTACAATTTCACTATTGCAACAACGCTACTGGTGGCCAGGTCTAAACAAACAGATAAAAGACTATGGGCCTGATTTAGATCTTGGTGGATGGGTTACTCTGTCACAACGGTGACAGATATCCCATCGGGAGAAATATAAATCCCACCGGATATAATGGTATTTTGTTTCAGCAGATGGGATATCTGTCACAGTTGTGATGGAGTTACCCGTCCGCCAAAATCTATATCAGGCCCTATGTCCTTACATGTGACATTTGTCAACAAACAAAGGTTTACACCACAGCTTGTCCACCACAGACACCTCTATTGACCTCAAACAAGCCTCTGGCTAGTGTTTATTTTGACCATTGTGGACCCCTACACTCTGATAGGTCTTATAAATACATCAAGTTAGCAGTGGATTCCTGCTCTCGATTTCTATGGGTTTGGCCAAAGCGATCGGCTGACGCTCAAACTGTTATAAAGGACTTGCAAGTCTTCATTGGCACATATGCAGTAGCCACATTCCATTGAGACCAGGCATTCAAAGTTAGATGAGGTGAAACAACACTTGTCTCTCCTTTCTGATGACATGGTCCTACAAGATTTCTTGTTAGGTCTTAGAAAGTCACGTCTAGAGCACTTTTGGTATGTGATGTACAATGAAGTGCGGAAGGTTTCACAGCAGGAAGCTGTTGAGCGACTACGTGAACTTGAAATAGCAACTTTTAAGAATGCTCGACAATGGTATGACTACATTTTCTACTAGGATATATTCTCTGAGTAACATTGTGTGATCTGTTATTGACATGTTCCTTTTACAACATGGACAAACTCAGCTTAGGTCTATTATGAGCTGGGCTTTGCAGGCTTTGAGCAATTGTTGCATTTCGTGGAAGCATTTAAACACCACAAATTTGTTTTTATCATATTATTTGAAAAAAGAACAAAAAACCATGGCCAGGAAAGACGCGAATTACAAAGTGTTACACACAAAAAAATTACCATTCACTGTAGCGGAGACAACATCAGCTGATTGGATGATACATGGGATAATTTCTCAGCCAATTTCGAATTTTTACTTTAAATACTGCTTCCAAATTATCAAGCAGGCAGATACGAAGCTCTAGGGGAGGGATTTCTACATTAGGCATGGGTGTTACCTTTTACTTACAGATGTAGAAATGGGGCAATTGAGATCTTTCTTAGAGGTATAGACTGGGAGAACACTTTAGGCCATTCTGGAGTTTGCAGGGAAGTTATACTTCATGAGGACTTCTTCCATGAGGGTGCGGTCCGTAGCTGGGATGACTTGCCCAAAGATGGATTGGAGCACACCCAGTTAGACAAATTCCAGTATGCCAGGGCTAGACATGCATGGCGAGAGCTCCTGGGGGACGATATGCAGGAGCCCCCTGCTATGCCTACACTCACGCATATTATTTGTGCAGACTCCTCCGCTAAACTAATGACAATACTTTATTCGCTCTCATTGGCACACACAACAACACTATGCTCCAAGGCCCGCTTAGAATGGCAGAGCGACTTGGGCTTGTTCTTAGATGACAAGCGCTGGAAGTATTGCTGCGAAGTCACAAAACACATATCCCTAAATGGCAGACACCGCCTAATACACTTTAAATCCATAAATAGAGTCTATTATACCCCCGTTAGACTGTTTCGCTATGGGCTGCGGGATTCTGGCTGTTGTGAGCGCTGCACGGAGCAGCAAGCCGGGTTTTTACATTCTGCGTAGCTTTGTCCTGGCATTTCGAAATTCTGGAGTGAGGTCTTCACTAATATGAGCGACTTCATGGGACATGTCCTTGTACCAGACCCGCTACTAGCTTTACTTGGGTATGATATGGAAATAGAAAAAAGCTATAGGAAGTTGGTGGTGATGGGTATGCTGCTAGCAAAGCGGAGGGTTGCCATGCGCTGGGCCAGGGGACCGATTCCACTGATAGGAGACTGGAGAGCAGACATGTTATATTGTAATACGCAATCCGACATATCCAACAAGCTGTTACCCCCCAAGAACCATCCAAAGGGCTTCTGAGGATTGTGCAAGCAATACCTTGTGGGGAGTGTGACAGCAGTGCCAGCCAGCCAGGGCAGTGACACAGGTGCCTGAGATGTTTTGTCAGGCCCGCTACTTGGTGGGTAAATAATTAATAGTGGGTCCCTGGTCTGCCTTTTCCCCTCTGTGGTGGGATGCCCCCTTGAAAGCCGCCTCTCATTAGCACTGAACCTCGGTGTGTTGGTGTTAGACCTGGCACCATTGGCGTGAGTCTCCCTTCCATTTTTCACTGTTGCCTCCTCTGTTTTTGATATGTTTTGCTGGTTTTAGATGCTTTGGGCACTGTGCCACTGCTATCCAGTGCCATAGTGCAAGTGCTCCCTATTGTAAAGTATTGTAATGGATTAGTGACTCCCTGATTGGCTTGTTTGATTTACTTGTCAGACCCTAGTATAGTGCACCATGTGTGCCCAGGGCCTGTGAATCAAATGCTGCTGGTGGGCTTGCAGCACTGGTTGTGCCACCCACAGAAGCAGCTTATAAAGTGTGTCTCAGGCCTGCCATTGCAGAGCCTGTGTGCAGTCTAGTACTGCCATGTTGACCTGGTAAGTGCACCCACTTACCAGTCCCTACACCTTCCCTTTTCTACATATCAGACACCCCTAAGGTAGGCCTATGGGCAGGGTGCATTGTAAGTAAGAGGTAGGACATGCCCTGATGTGTGTGCCATCTCCTGATAGTGAATTACAGCCAATTTAGTTTTTCACTATTGCAAGGCTACCTGTCCCCATAGGCCAGAATGGGCAGTTTGATTATAACATCTTATAATCCTAACTGGCCCAGGGAACATGGTAGAAAAACGAATTTAGTATGCCTGAACTCAGAATGATACAATACATCTTTTAGTAAAGTTGGTTTTAACATTCTGTGTTTGAAAATACCACTTTTAGAAAGTAGGTATTTTCTTGCCTAACCATCCAGCCTGCCTCTGCTAGGTTGTGTATTGCATTTCTTGTTTGTGAGTGACAGGAGGGCTTGGGCTCCAGCAGTCTGATGGGTCAGGGCTGGGCTGAATAGGACCTTGGCTGAATAGAGAGTAAGGGGCGGGGATTTCCTTTCACTCCCCTGAGCCCTCATAGAATAGAGAGTAGGGGGAGGAGATTTCCTTTCAGCTACCTGGGCCAGGCCTGCTTTCAACAATGCTGTCTCCACCTCCTGCCAGGAAGCTGCACAGAACTGGTTTTGGTCACGCACAGACCCTCTCTGCCTTCAGAGACAAAGGATTTTTGAGTATAAATATTGGGGCCCAGATCCCAAGACTTTAGATCACTTCTGGGAATCAAGACTGACCTTTGCCAAGGAGAAGAAACCAAGGAAGCTGAAGGATTTGACTACCCCTGTGCCAGTGTGCTATTTTCTGGGGTTGGCCTTCAGTGGCTACTTTATTGCCAAGGAAAGGGGAAAGAACTTTTATTGAACTTTCATCATCTTGAAGAAGAATCTCCAAGGGCTTGAACTGTGCTTGCCTCCTGCTGAAGTCTCAGGGACACAAGACTCCACCACCAGCTCTCCCCTGAATTCCCTTGCTGGGGATTCTGTCTGCAGAAGCCTGCGTACCGTTGGGAGCTGGAAGCACGACTCAACGAGAAGAAGCGTGACGCCGTCGCAGCTGTTGCCGTCGCATCATCGGAGAAGCGTGTCGCCACCGCAAGGGTCGCTGTCGCATCCCCGAAGAAGCGTGTCTCCGTCGCAGCTGTTTGTCGTCGCATCACCGGAGAAGCATGTCGCCACCGCAAGGGTCGTCGTCGCATCACCGGAGAAGCGTGTCGCAGGGCCTGTCGCGGCTCAGAAGTTACAGAGTTCGCCGCACGGCCGTCGGGCGTGCACGTATTGCCTTCACGTCGTCGCATCGCATCAAGGGCGCCATCTTCTCGCATAGCACCGGATCGTCGCAACGCATCGAAGCGCCATCTTGTCGCATCGTAACCGGAACACAGTAAGGGACCGATGCATCACCTCCTCTCCAGTAAGGAACAGACGCATCGCCTACTTTGCGCAAGCACTAAGGAACAGAAGCATCGCCTCCCCCGAAGCAAGGAACCGACGCATCACCCTTCCTGCGACCCTTTTGTTTGTTTTGCGTTACGCATTTAAGGTACTTTGTGAGAAACGTGTTGCATTTACCATCAACTTTGAACTAAGCAATTTCTACCATTTTTAAGTCTATTTGTGATTACAGTATTGTGGATTTTTATCGTTTGGGTCTTGTGTTAAGTCTATATAAAGAATACTTATTTTTATAAAACCTGTGTGGTATCCATCTGTAGTGTTTTCACTGTATTGCTGTATGTGTTCACAAATGCTTTACACACTGCCTCTGAGATGAGCCTGCCTGCTCATGCCAACCTACCACAGGGTTGAGCAGGGGTTATTCTAGGAGTGTAGCCCCCTTACCCTGACTAAAAGCAAGGGTCCCTATTTGGACAAATGTGAATACAGTCACTGTGTGCTTAGCACCCATCAAGTAGTGCCTCCAATCTTTAAATGCATCCTTGATGGCTAGAAGTTCTTTTTCCGTGATGGTGTAGTTACATTCTGCTGGATTCAACTTACGGGAGCGGTAGGCTACCGGATGCAGCTGCCCTGTTTGCTTATGCCTCCGAGAAAGTATTCCCCCGATGGCAAACCCTGAAGCATCTGTCTCAAGGTAAAAATGTTCGGTAGGATCTGCATGAAGTAATACAGGCGCAGTGGTGAAACTCTTTTTAAGCAAATCAAAAGCTTCCTCCGCTTCTTCAGACCATTTGAAGGTTATTCCCTTCTTCAATAATCGTGTCAATGGTAGAATTTTGGGGATCAATAATCCTTGGGGAAAAATCCTGTATAAATCTTCTATAGAAGTTCGCGAACCCGATGAAACTCTGAACCTCCTTGATGGTTGTGGGGGACTTCCATTCGGTTACTGCCTTCATCTTCTATTCGTCCATTGTAATTCCGGAGGGTGACAATACGAATCCCAAAAATTCCACAGTGTTTGTGTTGAATATACATTTCTCCAATTTAGCATATAGAGAATTTTCCCTTAAGCGTTGAAGCACAGCTCGCACCTGCACGTGATGCTCTTCCTCTGTGTTGGAGTAGATTAAGATATCATCTATGTACACAATTGCACACGTGTCGATAAAATCACCTAATACATCGTTGATGAAGTATTGGAACGCTGCTGGAGCGTTGCACAAGCCATAAGGCATCACAAGGTATTCATAGAGTCCGTACTTGGTCCTGAAGGCCGTCTTCCACTCGCCACCTTCCCGAAATGCAGGGTATTTGCCAATTGATGGTTAATTGGAGTTGTATCTTCACTCGCATCCACCAGTCCAACTCCGCTTACTGGTGGCGCTGCAAGTTTTCCTTATCCTTCATTGGAGTCTTAGGTCTCTTCAGGCAAGCCTTCACAAAATGCCCACTGCTTCCACAATACAAACATAGTTTATTTTGTCGTCTTTTCTCCTTTTCCTCCTTGGACAAAGGACCTCGAACAGCTCCAATTTGCATTGGTTCAACTCCGGTAGTACTTTCTGTTGATCGAGTAGTTTCAGACTTAATTCGATCGAAAGGGGGAACGCTAGTTTGAAATTCTCTCCTTCGTTCTCCTTTTCGTTCACTCTGTCGAAAGTCTATCTCTAAGACAAGATCAATTAAAGCAGAGATCTCTGTAGGACGATTCGGAATTTGTGCCAATGCATCCTTCAATTCTTCTCTTAACCCTCTGTAAAAAACTGCTGCCCTTTTATTCTCTGGCCAGTCTGTCTCTACCACAAGCTTGTTGAATTGGGCCAGGTAAGTGACCAGCTCACGATTCCCTTGTTTTAACCCTAGTAGTTCGTTGTCCGTGGCCTGTGACGCCTGTCTCCTGTCGAAAATTCGAAGAAATTCTTTTTTGAAGCCTTCAAAATTGTACAAAATGGGGTCATCCTTGGTCACTAATGGCATGGACAATGAGGCAGTGTCCCCACTGAGGTAAGATAGAATGAATGCGACACGAGATTGAGCATCGGGGAAAATCGTTGGGCGGCACATAAAATGGAGGGAGCATTGAGTTAAGAAAATTTGGGCCTTTTGGGGGTCACCATTAAATCGCTCTGGGGGGCCACAGGTATTACTGGGGATAAAGAATGAATGACTTGTGTGGGAGTGAACGATAAGGAACTTGTGGTAGAACTTTGAGTTTCGAAGGTTTGAGACTTTTGACTTGTCCCTGAAATAGGTGCTTCCAATCTACTAGCTAGCTCTGCAGTTTCTTTCCTAGAACTGACCATTTCCTGTCTAAGAATGTTATTCTCCTCCCGGACAGCTTCTAAGTCCCTTTTGATGTTCACCAATATATTACCTACATTTTTAAGATCGAAACCTTCTGCCATTCTGCTCGGGTGCTAGTACCAACGTGGGCACTTCACTCTGTCAGGATCAACCACTCGTTAGTTTCTAAAAGCACAGAAGCAGAATGAGGCCTAGCTCCCAATGCCCCTCTCAATACATCCCTGTTAGGTTTAGTAAATCCTTCGCAGGTAAGTACCATGGGGGGAAAGGGGATGGAGAGAGAGAAGAGACTGCCAAGTATTAGGTTCCGCCAGTTCAGCTGCGTCTTCCTTCCTTCTGGTGTCAGCTACAAATAATTACAATTCTTAATAACTTATCTCTTACCAGAAAACAGCATGTTTCTTATGATATATTTTAGATTACTTATCTTACCAGGAATGACTTGGCTCTTGCCTCTCGTCTATGTGGCTCTTGTAGTGTGTAGAGAATGAGTTGATGTAGATGAGCCTTAACGAGTATCTTTTATTTCTTTTGCAGGAAAGAAGAAGGCTCTCCTTCCAACGATTCTTCACCGTGGAGATGTCTTGGTGAGTTGAAAACAGTATTCAATTAATTACGATATGATCTGTCAGATAATTGTTTAAAGCGCACTGGGTTCTTATTAAGTAACGGAAGAAAAATATATTTTGTCTCAGAAAACTACCGTACAGGTAATAATCGTGAAGGAACAGAACTGGACTAAATGTTATTTTTAAAATGAATTTTGTCAGACCGTAAGAACCGAAAGATGTGCTGTAAATATACTGTCCTACTAGTTTTAGATATATGTCTCTGAGCCCAGAGACAATGCGAGAGAATGTGACGTGAAGAAATACACACTCGCAGATCACGTCGTAAGCGAGGGTCAAATTAATGCATAGTCCTCTCACGAGCATGCGCTGAACTAAAGTGAGGAGAACGAGCATGCGTAAGAAAAAATACACTAACCTGTGGACAAGGAACGCGGAAGTCCAGGAACCGGCGAAGCTAAACGTCAGACTCGACGGGACTACCCTATCTGACTGAACGAGACGGACACATGGAAAAAGGCTGCAGTCTCGGTAAATTCTCCGGTGAAGTGCGCATTAGAACGTTGAAGCGCACTTCACCAAACCCCAAGATTCTATGGCAGACTAGAATGCTGAATAGCGTGTGGGCTGGGGGCCATATTGGAAATCCAGCGCCGCCAGCAACTCAGCCAGCTAAGATCCCTGGAGGGTCTTGACCCCTGTTTGTGTGAGTAGGAGGCAGAAATGGTTGCTAGGGTAGGGTTACGAGGAGGAAAGCTCCTGTGAACCATGACAAAACCATTGCCAACTAGAGACCCCCAGTTCTAACATTGGTGGTCAGCGGTGAGGATTCTGGACTTGCATTTGTGACTCATATACAGTAATTGGTGTACACTACTAGTGAGTGCAGACCAAACGCAACCACATACATTTTGGTAGAATTTATTTTCCTTGGAACTGTTATTTTTTTGCTAAAGACTACCAATTCTTATTGCCATGAGCAAACCAGCATCCAACGCATCTATGGATCTAGATTTTGAGGAAGAGAGGGTGGATACCTACACTGTGAAACAGCTGAAACACTTCTGTAGAAGATTTAAAGTTGCTACTCAAGGCCTCACCAAGAAGGATGAGTTCCAAAAGGCGCTGAGGGCCTGGTTGGAAGCTAGAAATGCCTCTGAGCATGTGGAAGAGCCTGTGGAGGAGGCAGAGGATACAGATAGGCAGCTAGATGGGCCATTGGGTCCAGCCAGGGAGAAAGTACCTTCCCCGCCAGGCAGCAGTGTTTCTTCCAAAGACCTGTCCCCAGGAGAGCTGGAGGACAGGGAGAGAAATAGGAGGCATAAAATGGAGCTCGCCAAACTCAAGATGGAGGGTCAAAAGGACCTAGAGAATAAGCTGGAGCTTGAGAATAACAAGTTAGCCTTGGAAAAACAGAGAGTGCAATTAGAGCATGAGAGATTTTTGAGGGAGTTGGAGATCAAAGCTAGAAGCTTAGAAATTAATCCTTCTGGTGGCAGCGCACCATCAGTGCCTGCAGAAGGAAGAGTATATTTCCCCAAGGATGTCATTAAGGATTTCCATAAGCATGAAGATATTGGGCAGTGGTTTGCAGCCCATGAGATGGCAGTGTTGGCCCACCGGGTCCCTGAGAAAGATTGGGGAGCGGGGTTGTGGGGCCGTTTTGTTAGTGATGGGAGGGATACTTTGTTAGACCTGCCCAGTGAGAATAGGATGTCTTATGCCCACATGAAGGAAGCCCTGATGACCAGGTATGGGTTGACCCCGGAACTCTATAGACAGAGGTTCAGGAATTGTAAGAAGCTGGAGGCAACTACCTGGGTGGAGTATGTATCTTTCTTTTCCAGAGCAATGGATGGTTGGGTAAAGGGTAGCAAAGTGGATACTTTTGAAGCGCTCTATGATTTGTTTGCATGGGAGCACTTGTCTGCTAATTGTTTTCCAGAGCTACGCCAGCACCTTATTTATAGCAAGCTAACTAACCCTAGGAAGCTTGCTGAGGAGGCAGACCGCTGGGTCAGTACCCGGGTCCATAAGGGTCATGTGGGAGACTTCACCAAAGGTGGGCAGGGTCCCCAGCAGAAGAGTGGGGGGACAAGGGTAAACAGAGGGAGTTCCAGAAAGGGGCCCAAAGTAATTCCCAGGGGAACCAAGGGAAGGGTTCCCAGCCTCCCCCTCAGAAGAAGCAAGAGGCCCAGACAGGTAAACCTGTTCACAGGGGCCCCCCTAAATGTTTTGAGTGTGGTCAAGTGGGCCACCGTTGGTATGATCCCAAGTGTCCCAAGAAGGATCACAATGCACCACCTAGTGCACCACCCCGTCAGATGGCAAGTGTAGCCTTGGGGGAGGGGGGGAGGAGATGGGTGCCCAAGGTGGGTGGGGTCCCTCAGAAATGTCCCTTGTCTCTTTAGGAGATTGTGAGAAGGTCCCTAGGACCCAGCTGCCTGATAACACTAAGAAATGCAGGCAGTGGGTGACCATCAATGGCCAAAGGGTGGAGGCTCTGAGGGACACCGGGGCCAGTGTGACAGCTGTCAATTGTCGGCTGGTGTCTAAAGAGCAGGTGGTCCCCCATGCATTCTTCCCTGTAGTTGCCGCGGACAACTCAGAGAGCCAGTGTGAGGTGGCTCAAGTTCCCTTTGAGTGGGGGGGGTCTCAGGTACCCTTCAAGTAGCTGTGAGGCCAGCCATGCCTGTTGAATGTCTGCTAGGCAATGATTTGGAGAGCTCCACTTGGGCTAAGGTGGAGAGAAGGTCTCATTTGGAGATGTTGGGTCTGCCTGAGTGGGCGTGTGTGACCACTCGGTCTATCAATCAATCAATCAATCGATCAGGGGTTTGTTAAAGCGCAACTACTCACCCGTAAGGGTCTCAAGGCGCTAGGGGTGGGGGTGGGGGGGTGGTTCCATTCCATCAAGGAGGGGGTCTGTCGAAGAGCCAGGTTTTGAGGTTTCTTGCGAAGATGGGGAGCGATGTTGTCTGTCTGAGGTGGAGCGGAAGGACGTTCCATGCTTTGGCCGCGAGGAAGGAGAAGGAGCAGCCTCCCGATCTGGTCTTTCTGGTGCGGGGGACTGTGGCATAGGAGAGCTGGGCTTATCGTAGGGTCCTTTGGGGTGCGTGGAATTTGAGTCAGCCGTTCAGGTATGCTGGTCCGGTGCCATGGACGGCCTTGTGCACGTGGGTGAGCATCTTGAAGGTGATTCTCGCCTCGATGGGGGAGCCAGTGGAGTGTGCGCAGGTGCTGGGAGATGTGGCAGTGTTTTGGCAGGATGAGGACCAGTCTTGCGGCGGCGTTCTGGATGTTCTGTAGCTTGCGGGTGAGGTTTTTGTTTATTCCGGCATAGAGCGCGTTGCTGTAGTCGAGTCTGCTGGTGACCAGGGCGTGAGTGACGGTCTTTTGGTGTTCGAGGGGGATCCATTTGAAGGTCTTACGAAGGAGGCGGAGGGTGTGGAAGCAGGAAGACGAGACGGAGTTGATCTGGCGGTCCATTTTGAGCTCGGAGTCCAGGATGATTCCTAGGTTGCGTGCGTGGTCCGTGGGGGTTGGTGGCGTCTGGCGGTGTTGGGCTCGTTGGATAGGGAGAGGATGAGTTGGGTGTCGTCTGCGTATGACACGATGTTGAGTCTGTAGGTTCTGACGATGGGGGCGAGTGGAGCCATGTAGACGTTGAAGAGCGTCGGGTGAGGGAGGAGCCCTGGGGGACTCTGCAGGTGGTAGGTGTGGGGTCTGAGAGGAAAGGGGGGAGTCTGACCCGCTGAGTCCTGCCGGAGAGGAAGGAGCGGATCCAGTCGAGGGCCTTGTCCTGGATTCCTACGTCGTAGAGTCTGCGTTTTAGGGTGCAGTGGGAGACTGTGTTGAACGCCGCTGATAGGACGAGGAGGATGAGGGCTACTGTTTCTCCTTTGTCCAGTAGGGTGCGGATGTCGTCTGTTGTGGCGAGGAGGGCGGTTTCCGTACTGTGGTTTTTTCTGAAGCCGGATTGGGAGGAGTCGAGGATGTTGTGTTCTTCAATGAATGTGGCGAGTTGGCTGTTGATGGCTTTCTCGATTACTTTCGCTGGGAACGGGAGCAGGGAGATGGGTCTGTGGTTTTTGAGGTCGGTGGGGTCTGCTGAGGGTTTCTTTAGGAGGGGGTTGACCTCAGCGTGTTTCCAGTCGTCGGGGAACGAGGCAGTCGCCAGGGAGCGGTTGATGGTGTGGCGGAGCATGGGTGCGATGGTGTCGGCGGCTCTGTTGAAGATGTGGTGGGGGCAGGGTCCGTGGGGGCCCCTGAGTGGATTGACTTCATTGTCTTCAGTGTGTCTTCGGTGGTGAGGGCTGTCCAGTCGTCAATCGTTGGTTTCCAGGTGTCGGGGGTGGTTGGTGAGGGTTCAGTGTGTTGGTTGTCTTCGTCGAAGTTGTCGTAGATGCTCTTGATTTTGTGGTGGAAAAAGGTGCTGGTCTATGGCAGCCAGTAAGGGTGTTCAAGAGGACCTGGAGCCTGAAAATATGGCCCAGGCACCTGCCTTAAAGAGAAGAGGTAGGGGCGCGGGAAACCAGCCCCCATAGTTCCCACGGTCCAGGAGGAGGCAGACCTTGAGGGGGACGCCCTGGAACCTACAGTGGCTGAACTGGGGGACCTGCCTGAGCTGACCCATTGGCAGCAAGAAGGAGGACCCTCCAGGGAGGATTTCTGTGAGGAGCAGAAGAAGTGCCCTTCTCTTGAGGGTTTGCGGCAACAGGCCACAAACCAGGCAGCAGGTGATCAGTCTGGATCACATTGGATCTACTGGGAGAATGGTGTCCTGTATAGCGAGGCTAAGGTTGCTGAGCCTGGGTCAGCCCGTGTGCTGGTGGTACCCCAGCGCTTCAGAGCCTTCCTACTGGGTTTGGCTCACGATGTGCCTTTGGCAGGGCATTTGGGGCAGAACAAGACCTTTGAAAGGCTTGCTACCCACTTTCATTGGCCTCAAATGAGCAAGAGTTCAGATACTCATTGCAGGACCTGTCAGACTTGCCAGGCAAGTGGTAAAAGTGGAAGGAAGCACAAGGCTCCTCTCCAGTCTTTCCCTGTAGTCAGCACCCGCTTTAAACGGGTGGGTATTGACATTGTGGGGCCTCTGGACCCCAAGACAGCCATGGGCAACAGGTTTATCCTGGTCTTGGGGCACCATGCTACCCGGTACCCGGAAGCCATCCCGCTCAGGACAGTGACGGTCCCCGAGGTGGGACGGGCAATGATGGAGATTTTCTCCCATGTGAGGTTCCCCAGAGAGGTGGTGTCAGACAGTGGTACTAACTTCATATCCAAGTATATGAAGTCCCTGTGGCAGGAGTGCGGTGTAACGTACAAGTTCACCACTCCTTACCACCCCCAAGGTAATGGGCTGGTTGAGAGATTCAACCGGACCCTCAAGGGCATGATTATGGGTCTTGAGGAACCTATGAGGCGTGAGTGGGACGTCCTCTTGCCATGCCTTCTGTTTGCTTACCGTGAGGTGCCACAGAAGTCCTTAGGGTTCAGTCCCTTTGAATTGCTGTATGGTCACCCAGTAAGAGGACCCCTGAGTCTGGTTAAGGAAGGCTGGGAGAAAGCTCCCAGGAAACCTCCCCAGGATGTATATAGCTACATGCTGGCCTTCAGGAACCAGACTAGGTGATTCAGACAACTCGCTCAGGTGAATCTGGAAGCCAGCCAGGAAGAGATGAAACAGTGGTATGATCAGAATGCCACTCTGATCGAGTTTCAGCCTGGACAGAAAGTTTGGGTCATGGCCCCAGTGGAGCCCTGTGCGCTCCAGGATAAGTGGACCGGACCATTTGAGGTGGTGGAGGGCAAGAGTGATGTCACCTACTTGGTGGACTTGCGGTCTCCCAGGAACCCTTTACAGATCCTGCATGTCAACCGCTTGAAGCCCCACTTAGAGAGGTCCGAAGTGGGCATGCTCCTAGTGACAGATGCTGGAATGGAGGAGGAGACTGAGCCTCTTCCTGACCTTGTGTCTGCAACAGAGCAAGATGGGCCAGTGGATGGTGTGAACCTCTCTACCACCCTGACCCCTGAGCAGCAGAATGACTGTCGCCAACTGTTGGGACAATTCCCTGATCTGTTCTCCCTGGTTCCTGGTGTCACTGAGTGGTGAGTCCATGATGTGGACACTGGGGACAGTCCCCCTGTTAAGCACAAAGCTTACAGAGTGACTGACAGGGTCAGAGCTTACATCAAGGAGGAGGTCTCCAAGATGTTTGCCTTAGGGGTGATTGAGTCCTCTCACAGCCCTTGGGCCAGCCCAGTGGTCTTGGTCCCAAAGGCTGCCGCGCCTGGTGCCACACCCGAACTCCGGTTCTGTGTGGACTACCGAGTACTCAATTCAGTCACCAAGACTGACGCGCACCCCATCCCCAGAGCTGATGAGCTCATTGATCGGCTAGGGGCTGCACGGTACTTCAGTATGTTTGATCTGACGTCTGGGTACTGGCAGATCGCCTTAACTGATGGGGCCAAAGAGAGGTCAGCATTCTCCACACCAGATGGGCACTACCTATTCCGGGTTATGCCCTTTGGGATGAAGAATGCCCCTGCCACCTTTCAGAGGTTGGTCAACCAGGTGTTGGTTGGACTGGAGGATTTCAGTGCTGCCTACCTGGATGACATCACAGTGTTTAGTTCCACCTGGGATGAACATCTGCGCCACCTCTGGGAAGTGTTGATGGTGCTGCGGAAAGCAGGCCTCACGATCAAGGCGAGTAAGTGCCAGATCGGGCAGGGTTCCCTGGTGTACTTGGGGCACCAGGTAGGAAGCGGCCAGGTGGCACCCCTACAACCCAAGATTGATACCATCCTGGCATGGGAACCCCCCAAAACCCAGACACAGGTGAGAGCCTTTTTAGGGCTCACAGGGTACCACAGGAGGTTTATCAAGGGGTATGGCAACATCGTTGCACCCTTGACTGAGCTGACTTCCAGGAAGCAGCCCAAGAAAGTGAACTGGACTGACACCTGTCAGAAAGCTTTTGATGCCCTGAAGACTGCCATGTGCACAGCACCCGTGCTTCAGGCGCCCAACTTCTCAAAACCATTCATTGTTCAGACAGACGCTTCAGAGCATGGTGTGGGGGCTGTTCTTTCACAGATTAATGAGGAGGGCCTAGACCAACCTGTAGCCTTCATCAGTAGGAGGTTACTTCCACGGGAACAGAGGTGGAGTGCAATTGAGCGTGAGGCATTTGCTGTGGTCTGGGCACTGAAGAAGTTGAGACCATACTTGTTTGGGACTCACTTCCTGGTTCAGACCGACCACAGGCCCCTCAGATGGTTGATGCAGATGAGGGGTGAGAATCCAAAGCTGTTGAGGTGGTCCATTTCCCTACAGGGGATGGACTTCACGGTGGAACACCGCCCTGGTACAGAACACGACAATGCTGATGGTCTGTCCAGATTTTTCCGCCTTAGTGAAGAGAACTCCCAAGAGGTAGGGTGGTTCTCCCCACATTTCAGCTGGAGGGGACACGTGTTAGACCTGGCACCATTGGCGTGAGTCTCCCTTCCATTTTTCACTGTTGCCTCCTCTGTTTTTGATATGTTTTGCTGGTTTTAGATGCTTTGGGCACTGTGTCACTGCTATCCAGTGCCACAGTGCAAGTGCGCCCTATTGCAAAGTATTGTAATGGATCAGTGACTCCCTGATTGGCTTGTTTGATTTACTTGTCAGACCCTAGTATAGTGCACCATGTGTGCCCAGGGCCTGTGAATCAAATGCTGCTGGTGGGCTTGCAGCACTGGTTGTGCCACCCACAGAAGCAGCTTATAAAGTGTGTCTCAGGCCTGCCATTGCAGAGCCTGTGTGCAGTCTAGTACTGCCATGTTGACCTGGTAAGTGCACCCACTTACCAGTCCCTAAACCTTCCCTTTTCTACATATCAGACACCCCTAAGGTAGGCCTAAAGGCAGGGTGCATTGTAAGTAAGAGGTAGGACATGCCCTGATGTGTGTGGCATGTCCTGATAGTGAATTACAGCCAATTTTGTTTTTCACTATTGCAAGACTACCTGTCCCCATAGGCCAGAATGGGCAGTTTGATTATAACATCTTATAATCCTAACTGACCCAGGGAACATGGTATAAAAACGAATTTAGTATGCCTGAACTCAGAATGATAAAATACATCTTTTAGTAAAGTTGGTTTTAACATTCTGTGTTTGAAAATACCACTTTTAGAAAGTAGGTATTTTCTTGCCTAACCATCCAGCCTGCCTCTGCTAGGTTGTGTATTGCATGTCTGGTTTGTGAGTGACAGGAGGGCTTGGGCTCCAGCAGTCTGATGGGTCAGGGCTGGGCTGAATAGGACCTTCGCTGAATAGAGAGTAGGGGGCGGGGATTTCCTTTCACTCCCCTGAGCTCTCATAGAATAGAGTGTAGGGGGAGGAGATTTCCTTTCAGCTACCTGGGCCAGGTCTGCTTTCAACAATGCTGTCTCCACCTCCTGCCAGGAAGCTGCACAGAACTGGTTTTGGTCAGGCGCAGACACTCTCTGCCTTCAGAGACAAAGGATTTTTGAGTATAAATATTGGGGCCCAGACCCCAAGACTTTAGATCACTTCTGGGAATCAAGATGGACCTTTGCCAAGGAGAAGAAACCAAGGAAGCTGAAGGATTTGACTACCCCTGTGCCAGTGTGCTATTTTCTGGGGTTGGCCTGCAGTGGTTACGTTATTGCCAAGGAAAGGGGAAAGAACTTTTATTGAACTTTCATCATCTTGAAGAAGAATCTCCAAGGGCTTGAACTGTGCTTGCCTCCTGCTAAAGTCTCAAGGACATAAGACTTCACCACCAGCTCCCCCCTGAATTCCCTTGCTGGGGATTCTGTCTGCAGAAGCCTGCGTACCGTTGGGAGCTGAGAGTGCGACTCAACGGGAAGAAGCGTGATGCCATCGCAGCTGTTGCCGTCACATCATCGGAGAAGCGTGTCACCACCGCAAGGGTCGCCGTCGCATCCCCATAGAAGCGTGTCTCCGTCGCAGCTGTTTGTCGTCGCATCACCGGAGAAGCGTGTCGCCACCGCAAGGGTCATCGTCGCATCACCGGAGAAGCGTGTCGCAGGGCCTGTCGCAGCTCAGAAGTTACAGAGTTTGCTGCACGACCGTTGGGCATGCACGCATCGCCTTCACGTCGTCGCATCGCATCAAGGGCGCCATCTTCTCGCATCGCACCGGATCGTCGCAACGCATCGAAGCGCCATCTTGTCGCATCGTAACCGGAACAAAGTAAGGGACCGACGCATCACCTCCTCTCCGGTAAGGAACAGACGCATTGCCTACTTTGCGCAAGCACTGAGGAACAGAAGCATCGCCTCCCCCGAAGCAAGGAACCGACGCATCACCCTTCCTGCGACCCTTTTGTTTGTTTTGCGTTACGCATTTAAGGTACTTTGTATGAAACGTGTCGCATTTACCATCAACTTTGAACTAAGCAATTTCTACCATTTTTAAGTCTATTTGTGATTACAGTATTGTGGATTTTTATCGTTTGGGTCTTGTGTTAAGTCTACATAAAGAATACTTATTTTTATAAAACCTGTGTGGTGTCCATCTGTAGTGTTTTCACTGTATTGCTGTATGTGTTAACAAATGCTTTACACACTGCCTCTGAAATAAGCCTGCCTGCTCGTGCCAAGCTACCACAGGGTTGAGCAGGGGTTATTCTAGGAGTGTAGCCCCCTTACCCTGACTAGAAGCAAGGGTCCCTATTTGGACAAAGGTGCAAACCATTGCCAACTAGAGACCCCCAGTTCTAACAGTTGGGTCTTAGACTATGTCATAAGTTATGCACTAGTGAAATGCTTTCTGATGTGTACTGTATTCATATTTTTTAAGTATGCCCTGCCTGTGTCTTGTTTTGGGTTTGTTCCTCATTTTGTTTTCTTTTGTAAGAATGTTCTCTCTGTCCTGAATATATTTTGTAATCTTTATAAATGAAAAATAATAATAAGAAAAAAAAGTTATACTTGATGGGGCATGTGATGCATTCAATACAAACTCGTCCTGTTATCTGAAAGGTTCCTCAGCTGCTGTAATTCATTTACCAATCAGATTGCTTTTGAATAGAAGCTATTTGATGCTGAATGACCAAGGTTGCTGTAGGATGAGACCGGGAATTCCGTATCTGGTGATGGTTTCTAAGGTCGTAAACTGTTGTACACATGATCTTTTTCCACCTGAGAGCACAGTTAGGGATGTGACAATTTGTCCTTCAGTTCCAATCTCAAACTTGAACTTTGATGCTTTAAGCAGACTTAGGTCCATATGTATCAAAAAAGAGTTTTGCGATTCTCAAATTGCGATTTTTAGCGAATCGCAATTAGAGAATCGCAAAATGCAATGTATGTAGGATTTGCAAAAAATTTTGCGAATCCTACATATTCTTTATTTGCGAATCGCAAATTGAGATTCGCAAATAAGGAATACCTCCCCATTCATTCCTATGGGCTAGGAGGCCCATAGGAATGAATGGGAAGACATTCTCAATTTGCGATTACCAATTAGAGAATCGCAAATTGAGAATGCAATTTCAAGGTTGCAAGGGTGCCAAAAGGACACCCTGTTGCACCCCTGAAATATTCATGTGTGCACATTTTGCGCACATACATGCCCTAAGGGCATGTATGTGCAACATATGGCACTTTTAAAAAATCAAAAAGTGCTTTTTAAAGAAAATCGCAAATTACCACCAACTTGAAGTTGGTGGTAATTTGCAATTCCTAAGGCCAAATAGCAAATTTCTGGTGCTTCCAGAATTGCATTTAAGGAATCGCAATTTGCAATTCCTTAATTGCATTCGCAAAATAGAGAATCGCAAATTTTGCGATTCTCTATTTTGCGATGGCCTTTTGGGATGATACATCCCAAAATGCTTTTTCCCATTCGCAAACGGGCAGATTCTGAGAATCGGCCCTTTTGCAAATGGGAAAAAGGCTTGATACATATGGCCCTAAAAGCCTTATTGTTTAAGAAGCAAGTTACCTTAACATCTGCACAAGTTGTAAGAGCTTCTGAGATACAGTCGTCACTATGCTCCAACCTCCCACACCATTTCGGGTGGCTTGTGCACCGCTTTTTTAATGCCTCAAATGCTGTGGGAGTACTACACTTTTTAAAGACAATTGACTCTGGGTTTGTTAGTACCTTTCAGACTGTCTTTGGAGTAATTCCATCTTTCATACACTCCGTGCTTGGAAGCATTTTTTTAGGTTTGCCACTTGGCCTTTTCCTCATTGTCGGGATATTGATTTTATTCTATCCGCAATGGAAGTTTCGTCATGAAGCCAAATGGGGATAGCACTGACACATGTGTCATGATAGAGTATTTTGGCACACCCTTGCTTCAGAAACTAGAAGGTAACTGGTTCTTGTCCTTTCGTCCTATCTGGTTACACTGCATGCAGCCAGTGTTCTGCTGTCTACTGTGCACTTTCGAGTGTGCCCTCCATATATGCCTGAAATGCAACTGGTTCAAGCTATGGACATAGAACTGCTGGTGGGCCCATTAAAAGCTCACTTGCGAAGTTGTCCTGCGCGATTGCCATTGCTAGAAAATGCATATTATGAGCCCTCTTGGGATGCTTCGGCTCCTGGATTTCTAGATCATGGCTCTTCCTCTGCGAATGCACTACTGGCTGTCATACCTTCAGCGGCTGCTGGGGGGGAGGTGAATTTGACCATGTTTGTTCCTTGAACTTGTGAGCGGGGTGCCCACTGAAACAACGTCTATGGCAGCAGTGCACAGAATCATTTTGCCTGCTTCTCAGAACATTTACTGGCAGTTTCGAGCAGTGAAGATTTTTTTTTTTTACTTTGGCAATGTTTTTACTTACACAAATTGCTTTTTATGCAGTCCTGTAATGCACTTTTTATATTCCCTTTTAAGTGCGTTTTTGGCTTTTTTAATGCTTTTAATTTTAAAAAGCACATTGTTTTGAGATTTTAGGTTTAGATGACAGATTTGAACTTATATTTTAGCACTTGCTTTATGAGCTTTTGGTTGCCTTAAGTCCAAGAAGTGGGTGTCATGTAGTTACATAGGCCTTGGCCAGGGAACACGACCATTTTACATGTTCACGCTTAAATTTGACATCTCTCTTGAATGTTTACTCTTGACACACATTTGCATGCGCACACATAAAGGATAACATTCTCTGAAATGGGTTTGCTTACATTTACACTTCTTCTTAGGCATATTATCAGGGCCTTGAACATTCTGCACCAGGCTTAAGTTCACTGCACAAAATGTTGAAGTTTGTTGCTGTCTTCTCGGCCATAGCCATGCAAGGGTAGATTCAATAATAACGTCCTGGCTAGAGTTCTGGCATGGCAACATGGGGGAAATTTATTATATAAATGACACCAATCCTTTGTATAGAGAGAGGTGCATTTCGCTGTCACTGTAGAGGTCGCCCCATGCTGGAATTCCAGCCCAGCTAAATCCTGTTTACCGTCCTGAGAAGGACGATGGACTGCTCTGCACAAGAGCGGGCTTCCAGATGATACATGCCCACAGGTGCCTGGGTAGTTAGATCACCCTAAGGTATTCTGGCAGATTTGCACCCCCTAAGCCCACTAGGTTGGGAAAAGCTAGGTAGGAGTATAGATATGATTATATGTGTATGCACATAATCAATATAACAGCACAGTGGTTGAATTGTTTATCTTCTGCTGATTACTCTGTTCTGTTTCCTTCTATTAATCATTGCAGTGCACGTATTTTACACTAGAATCATATTGCTTCAATAAATAATTTAAATGCCAATTTGAGCATATCTTCTGTATCCCTTTGGTCATGCTTGAGTTACTAATGAAAGGGACTGATTTGTTTCCATGATATCCTTGGGGAGTCAGAGTTGTCATGTTCTAAGGTTGCGCATATCTTTCATCAACTTGTAAGGTTAGAGGTCCAGATGGTGCACTGTGAGCTAGCGAGGACTAAGGCCAACATATCCTGATGCTGTGTGTGGACTCAGTCTTGCACAGTTTTTAGGATATTATCCAAATGCACAGTGTTTGTGATGTAGTATGAACTGTACGACTGGCCCTCCTTGCTCTGGTCATCATGAGCCTGGCCATGATGTGCCTCATCTTCATGGCCATCTTGTTCCTAGCCCCATGGCCTGGACATCCAGTGTGTGGTCAGCCAGTCCTGATCTCCCTGGTCCTGATCCTCCTTTTCCTCCTCACTGTGGTCCTCCCTGTTCTGGTACTCAGGGTCCTGATCCCCTTTGCTCTGGGCTTCCTGGACCTTCTATTCCTTTGTTTCCTTGTTCTCTTAATACTTATTTTTCTGGCTCTGTTTACCTGTAACCCTGGTCTCAATTTCCTGGCACTCCTGATCATGATCGTGCTATTCATGTTTTTCATACTCCTTGTCCTTCTTAAGATTATGTGCTTTTTGCCCATGATTCTCTTAGTCCTGGTCATTGTAGTTTTGTTTCCCATGGGCCTGGCCCATCAACCATCATACCCTTGGTCTCCTTGGTCCTGGTCATCCTGGTCCTTTGTCTTTTGTGCTTGTTATCATAAACCTTGCCTTTTGGCCATCCTAGCCCTTCTCAGTTCTCCTGTCTTTGCCCATCTGGCTCTTTTCCTTTCTGGTCCTCTTGGCCCTGTTCACCTTGTCCCGGTGCTTCTCACCCTGAACCTCCACCCCCAGGTAGAGCAGGTTCTGTTTTGAGAGCCACTCACCTAAAACTCCAGGGGGTTCCAGTTGGGCAAAAACAGTTCTCAAATCCTTCTGAGGACTAACTGCAGGTAGCAGTGGTAAGGGGAAACACTGTGCCAACAGTAGTCCCCAAATCGAAGGGGGGTTGAAAAGAGAGAGAGAAACAATACCGGATATTTCTATGTCCCTGGTCTGCGTCACAGGATTCTGGGTGTTCTGTGTGTTCTGATTTGGGTGCTACGTGAAACAACTCTCAGCATCTGACATGCAAATGATAATACCTGAATTAAATGAATAGATACAGGATATTACCAAATGGTATACCCAGTACTGGTTTTCGTATACAATAGTCAATGGATATGCGCATACCATAAATCTGGCCCATAAAAGATCCGAGCATCAATGTTACAACATATTGCAGCATATACATAAGAGTTATGCTTCATTCAGCATTCAATTGCTTAGTTTCTCATATCACTTTTGCCTACAGACTTTCAATGTTTTTACAGTTTTCTGCTGACATCTACATGTGCATAGTGCATAACCATGTGCTCAAGGTATTATTGCCAGTCTTGAGCCTTAGCAGGCTAAATGGAGTTCAAATGTCTCTCAACATAATTCAAAACTGTAGTAGGAGTTTACCAATGTTAGTTTCCACTCAGTAATGCTTCAGTGTAGTCCTAAATGAGCGCAACCAGTTGCTGCTATTCCGCAGTCTTTGCCTGATACAAGTATTAATATGCAAGCCTTTACCTGAGTCTGTTGCAGCCCAATTAATTGGAGACTCACCCAGAATCTGGATACCTGACGTGCTAGTCATTCTTCAGTTTTTGTGTTTTGCTCTTTCTGCAGGAAGTTGCCAGAATGCTGAGAAGCCAATGCCATGGGAGGAACACCGGAGGTGTGGAACGCTGACATCACAAGGAAACCGGAGACAGGAAATGCTAGCGCTGAGCCGTAGATTACTGCAATGCTGGAGTTACAGGTAAGTGATCCACTAACGAAGCTCAACAAGGAGTCTAATTGAGGAGCAGTTTAAATACCCGCTAGCCTCGCCGGTGCACCTTCGCACATGTAGCACGGTAGCGGTTTTCTTAATGGAAGCTGCCCATGTACATGAGGGAAAGTGGCGGCTTGCACGTGTCACACATGCAGGAATTAAAGCGCTGTCCTGAGCCGCCTGTGCGTATCTTGTGAACCTAAAGAGGCAGTTTGCACTCATGAGCCACCTGTGCATACCTTGTGAATCGTTGATCATAGACCAGTTAACATTGATTAACGACAGCACACAGTTTGTACAACACAATCAGTATTACACAAGTGCTTCCACTGCCACCAGGGAACAAGGCGTATGCATGTGTAGCATAACAAGTGCCTTCCACTTCCACCAGAGAAGTGAAACATGGAATCCACAGGGGAGGGGGGCCACCATGACGTTTATGAAGTAATTAGGCGTGCTGTAGTGTGAAATGTCCTACAAGTTACAGGATTCATGACATCCTTGTCCATCTGGCCTCTCATATTCTGGTTGTCTTAGTCATTTTCCACCTGGTTTAGGTTGTTTTAGTCCTCCAGGATCCATTCCTTGTCCTCTAAGTCCTACTGGTACTACAGCCATTAATCCTGGACCTCTTGATTCAGGTTCTCCTTGTTTGGTTCCTCCTGATTCTGGTCCTAATCTTCATGGCCCTCCTGGCCCTGTTTCCAGTACTCCTGTTCATGATCCTTTTAGGCTCATCTAGTCCTCTTTGTTCTGGTCTTCTGGGTGAACTTGTTGCAGGTCCCCTTGGTCTTGCTAATCCCCATCAGGCTAATCCTGGTTTGCTGGCACTTCTGGCTGTTGCTTTCCAGGTCCTCATTTGTGTAGTCTACTTCAATCTGGTACTGATTCTTCTGACCTTTGTCCTCCTATAACTTGACATGGTCCATCACAGATTATGCCAGACTTTTCTAGTTCTGATTTTGCTTGATATCTGGGTTATGCTAGCCTTAGATCTTCCTGGCCCTGTACTTCCTGATTTGTCTGGTGTTCATTCCCATGTACTCCTGTACCTAGTCCTTTGTGTCGTGGGTCTCCTGTTTCACACACTCCCTGTCCTTGACCTTTTCATCTCATTCACCCTAATTTTCATCCATCAGTCCTGTTCCCTTGGTTTACCTATTACCTTAGTTTGCCTGTTCCTAATCCTTCTGCTACTGGTTCTCCTGGTCCATGTAGTGCTTTTCTTAGTTCAGGTACTTTTTTGTGAAGTCGTACTGTATTGGATCTTCTGGTCCCACTGGCCTTGGGTAGGCTTTGGGTAGGCCTCTAGTGCTCCTATCCAAACCTAGTCCTACTAGTTCTCTTGGTCTGCCACTTCCACCTAGATCTTGTCCATCTGACCCTGTTCCCCTCTATTATGTTCAGTAATGCCCTTATTGGTCTGATCTTCCTCATTCCTCTGGGACTGGTCCTCCTTGTTCCCATGTTGAGGGTCACCCTGGTTCATGTAGTCCTTGTCACCTTGGTTTATGATCCCTCTGAGGCGGACCATCATGGACCTTCTGATACTAATCCCCTGGGTCCAGATCTCCAGGTCCTTTATATCCCCCTGGTAATTAGAATCTAGAGTCTCCAGGCTCTGCTTCCCCTTATCCTTTCAAATTGCAGTCTTCCCGGTCCTGGTTAATTCCCTTCTGGACTTTTGGTTCTCCTTGATCTGACCTCTGTGGTCGGGCCCTCTTGTCTCTGGTTCCTCTTTCCATTGGTCTCCTTGTACTGGTCCTCTTTGTTCTGTCTATCTGGGTCTGCTACACCTGGCCCTGGTTGCCCTCATCTCATCCCTCTAATCCTGGTTGGTGCACTCAGGCTCTCCTAGCCCTTATGGTCTAGGGCCATCTGTTGCTTCTACCCTGGTCCTTCTGTTCATTCTGGCCCTTGTCCACTGGGTCTAGACCCCCTGGGTCTAGATCCCCCTGTTTCACATTCTCATGGCCATCCTGATCCTTTTCACCCTGGTACTGGCACTCCTATTCCTGTTTTTCTTATCCTTTCCTTCATTGTCTATTTCATCCAGGTCCCTACTGGTATTGATTACCCTGGCCCTTGTAGATTAGTTCTCCCTGGGCCTGGTTCTTCATATCCTGGTCCTTGTGGCTCTGGGCATTCTAGCCCTCTGGGGGGTCTACCTCCTGGCCTTTATTCTCCTACTTATCATACTCCTCCTTTTTGCTTTACTTCTTCCTTCCCCCGCCCCCCTTCACAATGAGTTTAGTCAGGTACATCCTCCAAGACTTCAAAATATACATACAAAAAACCGCTAGCCTATTTATTTATAAAGAATCAATATGCAATCATTGCTATCTTACTATTATTTAAAAACATATTTTCATTTAATTTCTTTAGCTTACATTGTTCATGAAAAATTAATAACAATCACATAAGCACACTTCATTCATATGTATTTTCCATTTGATTATTTTTTCAAAATTACATAAAAAATAGTTTTCCCTAATAACAATGGCATCAAACTCAAAAAATGAATAGAACAAACCCAACCAATACCACATTCATACCAAGCACACACTCATACATATTCCAAGCAATGCTCCCACCCCCAGATATCTTCATAAAAACACAATGGGGAGACCCCTTTTCAGACTTCCATCGACATGTCTTGGCCAGGGGGTTCAACACATGGGCAATGCCAGGGGTGTAGCTTGGTCAGTAAGATTGGGGGGGGGGGTGAGCATCAGATTTCCTGACCATCAAGCTGGCATATAATGTCAAAATACATTATATGACAAGTAGGGGGCATGAGTGAGGCTTAAGAGGTGGTGGAAAGGGAGAGGAATATGAATTAACAGGAGTACTATATAAAAGAAACACAATTTTTTGTAAAATAATTTATTAGGGCTTTCAAAACAGAGATGAGAGAGAGTGCATCTGTGTTTTTGTCAGTGTATGCAGAAATCCCAGGTGAAATCCGACAGACACATCACCATACTCGACTGAAAGCACCTGTACCCAAATATTCGTCTGAAGATACATTCATTAGGAGGGGTGTAACACCCCAAACACCCCCTGAAGCTACGCCCTTGGTCAACGCATGTTTCAGTGGCCATGATATTCAGAACTACCTTCTTGTGGCCTCCTTGAATATCACTTATATGAATGTATGGGGTTTGTGCTGGGTATAAAGAGAAATATTTTACTTCATTATATATTTGGGTTAGACTATAGCCAACAATGCCTTTCTCTTATAAAGCCCAAAAGTTAAAAATATAGCCACAGAATGCTGTTATTTCCAGACATTATATTCGATGTTCACAACCATCTTTTGTATGCAGGATCAGTCTGACCTTGTGGCTTGTGGGATGATCTACAGATAAAAAAAACGCAAGATATGCTGATTAGACTCTAATCATAGAGAACCACAGGCTACTCTCCAAAAAGGAATATTTACCACCTAGAGACTCCATATGACACATCCTGATATCCACTTATGTCCCCTTATGTCCACTTATGTCCTTTCCTACGCAAATGGCATGCACAATATTTAGAAATATGCAATAAGGCTTGAACATTAGCACCTGAAAAGACAAAAACATGCATAGCTTAATTGATATCCATAATTGCCAACATATGCACCACCTTATTTAAACTTTTACTCGGCTACTCTCATTCTTCGATTCAGGGAGAGCTGTTTTACAAGTTATTGTGTTTTTGATCAAGGGCATTGCACCATAGTGAGATATCTATTATTTGGCGAGCACCTACTTATAAAACAGCTCTTCTCTGAATCCAAGAATGAGAGTAACCGAGTAAAATTTCAAATAAGGTGAAGCTTATGTTTTCAGTTGCTAATTTTCAAGCTGTATGGAATATACATATGAAAAAAACAAAGGTTACAGAGACGTTATAGTTAGGCTCAGGTGTCACTCATACAAAACCAGAGAAATTCAGCTGTTATAGTTAGTGGGGTAACTGTAACTCATGCCCCTGCAATGCACTGCTTATGACCTCACATATTACATCACTCATGACATGGCCAGTGACATCGCTGATGACATCTCAAATTACATCACTGGTGACATCATCCGGTAACTGTGAGTGTTTTTAAAAAGTTTGAGTGCTAAATTATATACCAAGGCGTATTGGTGAATCAGTGGATGTATGAGTGCCTTATTGGATGATTCGAAAGGTGTGTGACTAGCTGTATATTTGAGTGATTAGGTGTCTCAGTGAATTGTTGGGTGAATGACTGGTTGTGTGAATGTTTGTATCACTCTGTCTGTTGGTGTCTAAGTGGCTGTATGGGTGTGGGAATGGGGTATGTGAGTAGAAGTATGGGTGATTGATTGGTTGTCTGAGTACATGTATGAGTGTCTCGGTGTCTGTGTGGATGGGTGAAGGGGTGTGTGACTGCCTGTATGGATAAGTGAGTGGCTGAATCAGTGGCTGTATTGGTTAGTGAGTGTGTGTGTGAGGGGCTGCATGGGTGAGTGAGTGTGTGTATGGCTGTGTGAGTGAGTGGATGTGTCAGTGGTATATGGGTGAGTAACTGGGTATCTGAAAGTCATTATAGGTGTAGCGTGATTGTATGGGTGAGTGAGTGAATGTGAAAGTGGCTGTTTGGATGAGTGTGTGCTTGTGTCAGTGACTGTATAGGTGAGTGAGCATGTGTTACTATCTGTATGAGTAAGTAAGTGGGTGTTTGTGTACCTGTATGGGTGAGTTAGTGGCTGTGTGATCGACTATATGGGTGAGTGAGTAGGTGTGTGAGTAGCTCTATGGGTGACTGACTCAGTGTGTGATTGGCTGTATGGGTGTATGAGTGGATATGTCAGTGGCAGTATTAGTGAGTGAGTGGGTGTATGAGTGGCTGTATGGGTGAGTGAGTGGATGTGTGTGTAGTTCTATGAATACATGAGTGGGTGTGTAAGTATTGGTATGAGTCAGTGAATGGGTTTGTGAATGGTGGTGTGGGAGTGAGTGCATGAAAGGTTCAATGGGGGTGTGAGTGCATGTGTTAGTGATTTTGTGGGTGATGTCATCAGTGATGTTATCAGTGATGTCAATTGAGATGTCATCAGTGATGTCATCCATGAAGTCACTGACCATGTCATGAGTGATGTAATATGGGAGGTCATAAGCAGTGCATTGCGGGGCATGAGTTATAGCTCAGCTAACTATAAATGCTGAATTTCACTGGTTTTGTATGAGTGAAACCTGAGCCTAACTATAACGTCCCTGTAACCTTTGGTTTTTTTCAGTGAATTTCTATCATATTACATCACTCATGACATGGTCAGTGACATCACTGATGACATCTCAAATGACATCACTGATGACATCATCCAGTGAGTGAAAGTATTGTCTAAGAGTTTATGATTGTTAAACATATATACTAACCTACTACAAAAGTTAAATTACTATACTAGGTGCACTACTACTGAGTGATACTGCTTCTAACTAGGCACCGGTGGAGAACTCCGCTCCGCCAGCGGAGAGTGCGAAGATTTCCCTACTCCGCGTTCCGCTGAGAATGCGGAATAGGGAAAAAACCTCCAACTCCGCGGAGTTAGACAGCCCCCCAGCTAAATTGACACCCGCCTCCACCCCTCCTAATAAAATAATAGTAACAATTTAACTTAAAAGCAATAAGTCACTTACCTGTATTGCGGCATCCCCGGGCTGCCCTCCTCCTCATCGCCATACATCTTGCATCTCACAAAGAAATGAGAATGCACACGCGTGCATGCGCAGTTCATGCAAGATGTATGCGACGAGGAGGAGGGCAGCCCGGGGACGCCGCAATACAGGTAAGTGTCTTTTTATTTCTTTAAAATGAACTTGTTACTATTATTTTATTAGGGGGGTGGAGGCGAGTGGTGGAGCAGAGTTCCATGGAGTTTTCCCCCAACTCCGTGGACCTCCGCGTAGTTCCTCTCCGCCAGCTCTACCCGGAGTTACTTCTAACATATGTTATGTCAATGGCTGTGTGACACTATTGATCCTTGTGTGCATGGGTGTGTGAGGGGCTGTATGTGTGTATAAGTGGGTGTATGAGTAGCTGTGTGGGTGAGTGAGATGCTGTGTGAGTGGCTTATTGGTGAGTGAGTGGGTGTGTCTGTGGTTTTATGGCTGAGTGCGAGGCAGTGTGAGTGACACTATGGGTGGGTAAGTTGGTATGTAATGACTGTGTGGGTTAGTGAGTGGGTGTCTGAATGGCTGTAAGAGTTAGTTTCTGGGTGTGTAAGTGGCTGTATGGGTGAGTGAGTAGCTGTTTCAGTGGGTATTTGGTTACATGAGTTGGTGTGTGAGTGGCTGTATTGGAGAGTGAGTTTCTGTGTGAATATCTGTATGAGTGGGTGAGCGGATGTGTTAGTGTTTGTATGGATGTGTGAATGGGTATGTAAGTGTTTGGGTGGGTGTGTGAGTGAGTGTGTAAGTGCTTGTATGGGTGATTGAGTGGCTGTTTTCAGAGGCTGTATGGGTGAGTGAGTGTGTAAGTGGCTGTATAGGTGAGTGAATGTTTGTGTGAGTGGCTGTACAAGTGAGTGATTGGGTGTGTGAGTGGCCGTATGGAGGATTGAGTAACTGGATGTATGAGAACTGGCATAGATCTGTGAATGGGTATGTGAGTGGTTGTGAGTGTGTGAGTGGGTATACTAGAGGTTGTATGGGGGTGTGAGTGGGTGTGTCAGTGGTTCTCTGGATGATGTCATCAGTGATGTCAATTGAGATGTCATCAGTGATGTCACTGACCATGTTATGAGTGATGTAATATGTAAGGTCATAAGCAGTGCATTGTGGGGTTGTGAGCTATAGTAAGCTCAGGTAACTATAACTACTGAATTTCACTGGTTTT
Organism: Calotriton arnoldi; assembly: GCA_963921515.1. Taxonomy (NCBI): domain Eukaryota; kingdom Metazoa; phylum Chordata; class Amphibia; order Caudata; family Salamandridae; genus Calotriton; species Calotriton arnoldi. Next base: position 870,720 of record CAWUFW010002456.1, on the reverse strand, counting down.
GTATGAGTGAAATCTGAGCCTAACTGTAACGTCCATGTAACTTTTGTCCGTGGGGGCCAACTACCCCTCCTGTAACCTTTGTCCTTGGGGGCCAACTACCCCTCCAGTTACCTCCAGTAAGTCCACACAGCAGGATTGCTGAGAAGTTGTCAGAGGCCACGCCCCCTTTCTCCACCACTCTGCAAACGCGCCTCCCGGGGCACTACTAGTTGGGGTATGAAGTCCCCTTGGCTACAGAGCGTACTTGGGGGCCAGCAAGTCCTTCTGTTACCTCCCTTAAGTCCCACACAGTGGGTTTGCTAAGAGGTTTTTGGTGGCCACGTCCCCTTATTCCACCACTCTGAAATGCGCCTCCTGGCTCACTACTACTTGGGGGATGAAGTCCCCTTGGCTCTTCAGGATTCTTGGGGGCCAACTAGCCCTCCTGTTACCTCCAGTAAGACCCACACAGCTGCATTGCTGAAAGGTTGTCAGAGGCCATGCCCCCTTTCTCCACCACTATGCAAATGCAGCTCCTGGCGCACTACTGCTTCAGGATGAAGTCCACTTTAGTCCTGAGGCCATAAGGAGGCAAGGGGACCTCATCCCTCTACCAGCAGTGCGCCAAGAGGCGTGTTTGCAGGGTGGTGGAGAAAGGGGGCGTGGCCTCTGACAACTTCTCAGCCAGTAGGTAATATATATATATATATATATATATATATATATATATGCCAGTGGCCTGGGAAATGGCATAAGTGGATATTGGAGTGTGCCGTATAGAGTCTCTATTGAATAAATATGCCTTTTTGGTGAGTATGCTATGGTTCTATGATTGGAGTCTAAACACCATATCTGTTGGGTTTTTTATCTGTAGATCATCCCACAAGTGACAATATCAAAATTATTGTGCATACAAAAGAGGGTTATGAACATTGAATATAATGTCTGGAATTAACAAATAACTAACGAGTTATGCCAAATACAGAAATTTAGAGCGTGACTTCCAGTGAGTTCCTAAACATATTAAGGTTGTAGCAACCTTGGTTTGAGTAATGCATGAGGCACATCACAAATTGATTAATTTCGGGCAGTGTCTGAAAACTCAACACATGGGTGTTCTTGGTGAGGGTATGTTTTTCTCACAGTGTATTGTTCTATGATGATCTGTGTCTGTTAGAAATTGGGTTTATGGTTGGCAGAGGTATGCACCCTGTCCAAGCAGTAACCACAGTCCTAGTCAGGGTAGGTCAGAAACACATTGTAAATTAACCTGTGCTCACTCTCTGGTAGCATGGCACAGAGCAGTTAGGCTTAACTTAATAGGCAATGTGTAATGTATTTTTACAACCCTTCAAACAGTAAAACAGGAAAAGACCACACAAAAAGGTAAAACTCCTGGTTAGAAAAATAGAGCCTAATTTAATGAACAAAACAAGACTAAAACAACACAAATCCAATAATTAGATCTTAAGATATTAATACTTAAAGAATAAACAGCAAAATAGAGCTTAGAAGCAATAAGCGCTTATGTGGGTTATCTGGTCACCCTGGACCGGGACAAAGTCAAGAGTTCAGGCTGACAGTGATGGAGCATGGGCCAGATACAGGGACCCAGTGAGGCCTGCTGAACAAAAGTACCTTAATCCTGGTTGCGTCGACAAAGATGCGGGGTGCAGCCAAGTGATGTATCAATGTTCTACAGGAGCAGTACTTTATACCCACTTCCAAAGTCCCAGGTCTGGATTGGCACTACTTGGCAGGGCAAGACTCACAGATGGCAGAGTCCAGGTGCTGTAGCAGGGTGGTTGGAAGTCTTTGATGTCCCTGAGACTTCAGAACAGGAGGCAATCAGACAATCCCATTGAATCACTTTGGTTCTGGGTTGGATAGATGCAGGTTCAGCCCTTCTCACTCCCAGGCAGGAGGGCAGCAGGCGGCAGGTCACCACAGCAAAGCAGGAGTCCAGCAGAGTAGCAGTCCTTGTAATAGCACAACAGTCCTTCTTCCTGGCAGAGTATACCTAGTTCCAAAAGTATACTGACGTGCTGGCGTCTCAGGTCCAGTATTTATACTTTGGTTCCCTGGTTCTTGGATGTGAGAGAAGCTTCTAAACAGTGGCTTTGAAGTGCAGGTAATCCCCTTCCTCCCCTGCCCTGGGCCCAAGCTGGCTGGAGTGAAATACAGGGTCATTGGGCCTATTGTGTAGAGATAGGGCACAGTCTATTCAGATGCAAGTGGAGCTGTGCTTAGGTCTGCCTCCCCCTCATCAAGCCAGTTAATGGCCCCTTAAGGCCCATCATGTCACACCTAAGCTCCTATTGTGTGCAGCTGTCTGGAGGGAGTGCACAAGGCCCAGCTGTCACCCGCCCATACGTGTATTCAGAGACAGGCAGAAGGCACAGAATGGTTAAAGTAAGAAAATGCTAACTTCCTAAAAGTGGCATTTTCAGACTTCAAACTTAAAAAGCAACTTTACCATAAGTTTTGATTTTAAATTGTGAGTCCAGAGACACCAAACTTGAAATATATATGTTTTTGTCAATTGGAAATTACACTTACAAAATGTAATAAGGTAATCCAAATGTTAACCTATGGGAGAGATAGGCCTTGCAGTAGTGAAAAACAAACTTAAGAATTTTCCATTACCTGGACATGTAAAACTTATAAGTATATGCCACCTTTTTAAATACACTGCACCTTGCCCTTGGGGCTAATTAGAGCCTACCTTAGGGGGTACTTATATGTATTAACAAGGAAGGTTTTGGCCTGGCAAGAGAGTTAACTTGCCAGGTTGACATGGCAGTTTAAAACTGCACACACAGGCTCTGCGATGGCAGGTCTGAGACATCTTTAAAGGGCTAATGAAGTGGGTGGCACAATCAGTGCTGCAGGCCCACTAGTAGTATTTATTTACAGGCCCTGTGTACATGTGGTGCACTTTACTTGGGACTTATAAATAAATTAAATATGTCAATTGTGGACAAGCTAGTGTTACCATGTTTTAAGTAGCAAGCACATGTACTTTAGCACTGGTTAGCAGTGATAAAGTGCCTAGAGTTGTAAATTCAACAAAAACGAATTCAGCAAAAAGGGGAGGAGGAAGGCAAAATGTTTGGGGGTGACCCTGCAGAAAGGGCCAGTTCCAGCAGTTAACTATTGCAATCTGGTGTAATATTTATAACTGTTGGGCTTTAGAAGAGAAATGCATTGTTGGATATAGTCTTACCCACATATATAATGAAGTAAAATATTTCTCTTTATACCCAGCACAAACCCAATAAGTTCATATAAAAAGGGACATTGAAGAGGGAGGCCAGAAAAAGGTAATTCTGAATCATCAAGGCCACCAAAACATGCGTTGACCATGTGTTGAACCCCCTGGTGAAGACATATTGATAGAAGACTGGAGAGGGGGCTCCTCAATGTCTTTTTATGAAGACATTGGGTGGAAATATTGCTTAGAATATTTATGAGTGCATGCTTGGTATGAATGTGAGATTGTCTGGGGTTTGTGGGTTTGTTTTATTTATTTTGTGAGCTTGATGACATTGTTATTAGGAAAAACAGTATTTTTTATGCAATAAAAAAAATCAAATTACCTATGTGTTAGATCTGGCTTTTACAGCGGGTTTATCCCCAGACTTTGTGCCTTTTAGCCTCCTATTTTAGACCCTGTTTTTGTTGGTTTTATGACTCTGGGGACTTTACCACTGCTGATCAGTACTAAAGTGCATATGCTCTCCCTGTAAATTGTTTTATAGCTTGGTGACTCCATGATTGGCATATTTGATTTACTGTTAAGTCTCTAGTACAGTGCATTGTGTGTGCCCAGGGCCTGTAAATCAGATGCTGCTTGTGGGCTTGCAGCACTGATTGTGCCACCCACATAAGTAGCCTGTAAAATGTAACTCAGACCTGCCTCTGCAGTGTCTGTGCGCAGTTTGGTACTACCATGTCGACCTGGCAAGTGCACCCACTTGCCAGGCCCTAACCTTCTCTTTTCTTACATTTAAGACACCTCTATGGTAGGCCCAAGGTACCCCTGTGGGCAGGGTGCAGTGTATATGAAAGGTAGGACATGCCCTGATATGTGTGGCATGTCCTGATAGTGAAATACTGCCAATTTAGTTTTTCACTATTGACAGGCTATCTGTCCCATTGGATAGAATGGGGAGTTTACTTATAACATTTTATAAGTATAACTGCCCATGGAAACAAGATAGGAAAATAGAGTTTAGTATGCCTGAACTCAGAATATAAAAATGCATCTTTTAGTAAAGATGATTTTTAGATTGTGCGTTTGAAAATACCACTTTTAGAAAGTGGGTATTTTCTTGCTTAGCCATCCTGTGTGACTCTGCTGGTTTGAGGATTCACTGTCTGGCTTTGGAGTGACAGGGGCTGGGGATATGCATTCTCTCAGACAGCCACCAGTGGGGGGAGGGGTTGATGTGTGTCCTGCCTTTCCTGAATGAGTCAGGGCTGGGCTGAATAGACCTGGGCTGCATTCAGAGTAGGGCGAGGAGTTCTCACTAGCACCTGAATAGGCCCGGTCTGCCTTACACAATGCTGTCTCAACCTCCTGCCAGGAAGCTGCACCAGAGAGGACAGAACTGATTTTGACTGGGCACAGGGCTTCTTTGCCACCAGAGAATAAAGGATTTTGCTGTATAAATATTGGGACCCAGAACTTTAAAATACTGCTGAACTAAGGAACCTGTCAGGAAGAAGAACCGGGAAAGCTGGAGGAGGAGTACTGCCCCTGTGCTGTGTGCTGTTGGGGTTGGCCTGCAGTGGTTGCTTCTGTCTTGAGCTGGGAAAGGACTGGATTGTGCTTTCATCATCCTGCAATTAGAGTTTTCTCCAAGGGCTTGAAGTAGAGCTTGCCTTCTGTTGGAAGTCTCAGGGATAGAAAAGACTTCAAAGATCACTTCTGGTAATCAAGAGGAACCGTTACCAAGGAGAAGAGCTGGAGAAACTGAGGAGGAATACTGCCCCTGTGCTGTTGGCTGTCTGGGTTGGCCTGCAGTGGCTACTTTCGGCCAAGGAAAGGGAAAAGGACTTTGCTGTTTGCTGTGTGCCCTGCTTGAGGAAGATCTCCAAGAGCTTGCCTCCTGTTCTGAAGTCTCCGGGACACAACGACTTCACCCCCAGCACCCTTGAACTTCCTTACTGGGAGTTCTGACTTGCCAAGAGGTGCCTGTAGCTGTTCTGGGCCTCTGGAGGTTGTTCTGGCTGTTGGGAGCTGGAAAAGCAACGCAACGACGAGAAGCGCAACGCAACCGTACCTGCTTCTGACGCATCGCCGAAGAAACCGATGTAGCGCCTACCCGCAGCACGAGAAATCGCCGCACGAAGCATCGAGTGCACCAGTCTCCGAAGTCTGAGATCACCGCAACGATTCTGACGCAAGCCCTGCTGTACGGCTGCAAGAATCCACGCATCGTCCCGGATCGTCGCATCGCATTGAGGCTCCAAGAATGTCGCATCGTTGGGGGAACGCAGTAAGAAACTGACGCATCACCTCCTCACGCAGTAAGAAACCAACACATCACCTCCTCTCCGGGAAGGAACAGACGCATCACCTCCCTTGCGCAACAGTAAGGAACAGACGCATCACCTCCCCCGAAACAAGGAACTGATGCATCCCCTTCCCTGAGTGTAAGGAGCCGACGATTCACATTCCCTGTGACCCTTTTTGTTTGTGTGCGTGATGCATCCAACTTATTTTGTGTGAAAAGTGTCGCATCTGCAATTTGCTTTAAACAGAACTATTTCTACCATTTGAAAGTCATATTTTTATTACTGTATTGTGTATTTTTCGTCGTTTTGGTCTTGTTTGGTTTAGATAAAGAATACTTATTTTTCTAAACAGGTGTGGTGTCCATTTGTAGTGTTTTCACTGTATTACTGTATGTGTTCACAAATGCTTTACACACTGCCTCTGAGATAAGCCTGTCTGCTTGTGCCAAGCTACCAAGGGGGTGAGCAGGGGTTATTTAAAAGTGTATCCCCCTTACCCTGACAAGAAGAAGGGTCCCTACTTGGACAAAGGTACCTACCTCTGCCAACTAGAGACCCCCATTTCTAACAATATGAATGAAGTGTGTTTATGTTATTGTTATGAATTTATCATGAATATTGTAAGCTATAGAAATGAAATAAAAATATTTTTTTGAATAACAAAGGGTTTTTAACCCCTTCCGTGCTTCCGTCGGCCAACGGCCATCGCGAGCACTACCTCGCTAGTGCTGCGCACGTCCGTTGGCCGACGCGGCCCCGCCCACTCTTTTAAACTGCCGCACCGCGCGGAATTCGCGCCACGGTTAAGCGGTTAATGAATGTTTTTTGTGTATATATTTTGATGTGTTGTCCCCTGTGCCCAAGCCTATAAGGAACATTTGAGGTACCCTTAAGAAGAACTTCCCCCAAGCCTGTTTCTCAGATTTATTTTTTTTGCTTCCAGATTACTTTGGCTGAAACAGCACTGTCACAGACAGAAATGAGGACTCAGTATAGACAGGACCTTGCCCACTTGCAACATGACTTAGCATGTGAAACTAAAATTCCTAAGATACATTGTGCAGGTCATTAAAATAGCGTGGCTGAAGAGGCCACTTATGAGTTGGGACAAATAAGCATATATGCCTGAAATCCACTGTGCTTGCTGAATACTATGAAAAATTGTGTTTATTCACAGGCAGCAGAGTGAACCCCTCCTGAAAATTACCCAAATGCATCACTTACCTGTCTCCTGCTTTCACTTTCCTATTCCACAGAAGCCTCTTTATTGTGTCTCACTCAATTTACATCCTGAAAGTGTCCCAAAGAACTGTGCCCAAACTGCCTACTGTAAATGTCTCTCCCTCTGGGTTCCAGATTCCACATATCTGTCTGCATCCCTGGTTGCTGCAGCTTGTGGACTGCTACTGTATTATCAGGGTTGAAATACTAAGCTAGCACTATTTGGCCGGCTGCCTGGTAAATAACCACTTCCTTCATTATGACCATTTTCAGATCAATCTTGAGACAGTCCGCGTATTGGGATTACTTTGCACCCATTTATTACAGAGATTTTTTTTGCTTTAATAGTGTATTCCACTTTATGGCACTTGCTGTAAATCGTAGTGGTTCCACTCCGCCGGTAACATGACAAGGCCGCGTGTATCATAGCATTGTTTGGCACCCTTTGTTGTCCATATTTCCTGCATATAGAATTGCTGTTGTTTTACTCCGTGTGGAATGTTTACTTTACTGGTAATGGTATTGCCCATTCCAAAAATGGGAGGCATTGTTTCCAGAAAAAAAACTGTACACCTTGAGCTGGATTAGTTATAATGTACTGCCAAATCCGGATTTAACAGGTTGCGCTTGTTCTGGGCACATTTGCACCAGCACAATATTTGTTTTCGATTTACAAGTAAAAAAATGATTTCGCTTTGGTTCCTCGGTTCAAATTTCGGTGCAATATATGTAATCCGACCTTAATGATAAGTAAAGACTTTTATCGATTCAACTGCCATTATTTGTAATCCCTAACATTCAAGGAATAATATTATATTCTGTTGAAGTTATCGGAATTTGTTAGTCCTCATAAAATGTTGCTTAGTTAGCTTTCCATTTCTTGCAAATTTTACCATGAAACAAAAGATTCACAACTCTTATTTTAATAGATTTTGCATAGAATACACCAATTTTACACTGAAGATTGTCATTTTACAGAAAAGTTACAGACCAGATTCTGAAACCAAAAATGATAATAAACATAGAAAAAGAACATTATAATTGGTGAGAGTTTTGTTTAGTTATGCATCTCTTTGAGCAGGCTGTTTTTGGAGAAATTACAAGGGTTATCCTTGCTTCCAGCATTCTAATATTATAATGATTCAACAAAACGGACAGTATCTTTCACGAGGTTGTAAAATCTTGACATTGGAGGCGAGCTGGACAGAAACACTACCTATCACCTAACAGCCATGTGTTCTATACTACTAATTAGTTTCATGTACTTGTCCGCCTATTAGTTTCAATACCAGTTTTGACAGTATATTAAGAATTATGAATCTTAGCTGCATAAATACATTAACATATAAATACTTGCAGGCATCCAATAATTCATTATGTGATACAGAAATGTATATAAACTCTAAGGGGCATATTCGCAAGGAGCTATCGCCGAATTAACTGCACTTTACCGCAGCCAAAGTCGTGATAAATTTACCTCCCCATTCACATGCCGGCGTTAACAGCCCACAGCACCAGTTTACCCGCGATAGCAGCCGCAAAAAACATCGCCACAGAGGACCCCCGCAAATATCGCTAATGAGATGCAGAGTAGGCGTTCCCGTGACAAAAGCCGAGACAACAGCACACCTCAACATTCACAACAACCAGCCACATCCGCGATAAAAACACAAAACAGGCGATAAGGCGCGATAGCACCAGGAAATCTACACCTGCTCTGACCTGGTGTAAAGTCGGACGGCAGCCAGCACCACAAAAGGGAGCACAGCCCAGGGCTACATCGGAAGGGCAACAGATGCCATGGAGCCACCCATCATGCGGCCCTGACACCCAAGAGGGCCAAAACACCCACCGCCACCACCCCCAGGACCACGCCTCCCTGGCACCCCCCCGATCAAAGACATGCCACATCAGCCACACCCAAACATGTACAAATTATTCCGCTTGATGCCGCACAATCACAACTGGTGACATGGATGTGTCTTCACAGAAATGACCAGCACACATTCACTTTCGAAGCAACAAATGAAACTTTATTAAAATGAACAATGAAATGAAGACACATGGCTGCTCCCCTCTGGACAATACGTAGGTCACAGCCTGTAAGACAAATAACATGATGAGAAGGTGTGTCCTGCGCAAATCAGAGGACAGAGAGAGAGCGAAGGAGAGAGAGAGGAAGAGAGGGAGAGAGAGAGAGAGGAAGAGAGGGAGAGAGAGAGCGAAGAGGAGAGAGACAGTGAAGGAGAGAGAGAGGAAGAGAGGGAGAGAGAGAGAGAGAGGAAGAGAGGGAGAGAGAGAGAGAGCGAAGAGGAGAGAGAGAGGAAGAGAGGGAGAGTCCCGCCCCTGCGCACCCAGGCCACACTGCTCACCTGCTGCCACCGGTGTGTCTCCAACCACGTGCCGGTATGTAGGTCAGTTCACCAGGTCACACATCTGATTCAGAGCCGTCAGCTGAAGCAGAGCCCAGACACATGACTGGCACAGTACACACACTTGCCCAAGACAACATCGCCTGCCCGCCCATGCACACCCAAGCAGAGGCACCCCAACCTCTCTCGCCGCCCATCGGAGCATGCCTGCCCGTGCTCACCTTCTGCCACCGGCGCGTAGACAGGAGGTCCCACCACGTGCCGTTGCAAGCCACAAGCCCAGGGCCCACGGACATGGCACCCTCCACATCATGCAGCCACGCTCCGCAGGCCACCAGGTCTCACATTTGGTGCTGGGTCTTGATTACTCCATGGCAGTGGACATACCAGTGCACCCGGCACCATCGCAGGCTGCACACCCGCTCAGCCCAATGGGTGCCACCAACCCTGGGACCCCGGAAGCGACGCCACGTGGTGGTAGGCCCACGCTGCCCGCTGGCTCTGGCCTAAACTGCGGTCCAGCAGGGCACACAGAACCTGAGTTGTCCGGACCGCCTGGACGGGGCATCATCGCAGGCTGCACAGCCGCTCAGCAGCTCAAGGTGCCACAGACACAGTGCACCCCAAGTCTGCGCCACGTGGTGGTAGGCCTGTGCCGTCCGCAAGGCCCCGGGTGCCACTAACCCTGTGCAACCCCAGTCTGCGCCACGTGGTGGTAGGCCTGTGCCGTCCGCAAGGCCTCGTGTGCCACTAACCCTGTGCAACCCCAGTCTGCGCCACGTGGTGGTAGGCCTGCGCCGTCCGCAAGGCCTCGGATGCCACTAACCCTGTGCGCAACAACTCATGGGCCCTACATGAGTGAGAACCGTGGAGCGGCCGTCATCCAGTCACCACCGGAAGAGGGGAATGTGACGTCGTCGGCCCCTTATGTTGGCGGAGTCACATGGCCTGTGACGCCTGTGCCGGATGGGTGTGGTGTGTGTGAAAATATGCCCTCAGGGAGTGGCTGTGACATGCTGACAACTAGACCAGTGACCTGCACACCACCAGCGAGTACGGCTGCAACGGGTAGCAATGAGGGCCCCCCCTCGGGGCGTTAGCGGAGTGGTCTGGCCTGCCGTACGCCCGACCAGCGCAGGGCTTGCAACAATGACTCGTGGGCTCTGGGCGTGGTCCAGTCCATGTCCGGACAAGGAAGTGACTGATGTGTGTGTCCCTGTTGTAGTGTTCACGGAACCGGGTACACAAGATGCAATGTCGCACCCTCTGACTGGCATCCCACAGGATGAACATCATTGACGCAAGGGAAGGCACTGTCCCCACATTCCTCCACACATCCATACATGAATGACGTAAGACATTACACAGCAGTGCATCACTGGATGTTTATTTGCACATCCAGTGCAGTCATGCAGCTGGAGCGGTACAGGGCAATGCCGAGCACACTACACAATAGGGGCCCGTGGAGGGCCAGCCAGTGTCCATCCGGGGATGACCTGTACTGCGGAAGAGGAAGGGTACAGTCCGCAGTCTGTCCGCTGTGTCATTGGTCATCAAACAGAATGTGGCAGTCCATGTCGCTGTCCAAGGTGAGTGGTAGGCCCTGATGCCATGTGCGGCACCAAGCAGAAACAGGCAAGGTGGCGGAAATGAATACTAGTGCCTGGCCCTCCTGACCACAGTCCCATCCATGTCCTCGTCCCCGGGTGTGTGCCCTGCCCCACCTGTGGGTGTTGCAGTGCCGGCTGCGGCACTGTGTGCCACTGTCACATCAGGGGCCGGAGGAGGATTGTCGGCCGCACTGTGTGGCAGTGACACATCAGGTGCCGGAGTGGATACGCCTGCCGCACTGTGGAGGCACTGACACACCACGGGGCGGAGATGTGGATGGTGTGGGGGCAGCAGCATTCATCATCGCCACGCCTTGTGGCAGCAATGCCATGACGAGGACATGCAGGGCACGGTAGATCCCAGCTACATTTCGCTGATGTGCAGTGGCGGCTGCCATCCTTTCTGCCTCCATCCGCACCATGTCCTCCATGAGCCTCCGCATGTTTGCCAGCTCACGGCTGGCATCGCTGGGGCCACTCTGAGCGGACAAGTATTCTTCCCTCCGCGCCATGACTCCAGAGATGTCAGTCAGGGCTCGCTGGAGACCATGGGGCGGACATAGACACCCAAGGATGGCGCCCAGTTTGTTAGCTATGAGCTCGAACCCCACCCGCACCTGCTCGGCCGTCTCCCTCTGGCCCTCCAGCACACGGTGTTGGAAGACCATTTGTTGTTCCTGGGGGTCTTGGGAGGGTGCCGGGGCTGTGGGTGCCTCCTGCTGGGTGGTTTAGGTGGTGGGTGGGGTCTCATGTATTTAGCTGGGCTGCCCTGATCCTGGAGGTGAGTTGCGGATGAGGTCAATGAGGTCTTGGATGGTTTGGGTGTTGATGCTGGTGTTGTCCTCCTCCTCGTCATCAGTGAAGAGTGACTGTGACTGCTCTGCAGGAGGTGTTGACGATGCCCCTGCAATGTGATGGGGAGATGGTGTATTATAATGTGTGCACATGTATGTAGCCACATGGTACAGGTTGACATTCAGACAGCATGGCATTGTACATTGTGACAGTCTGTGTGTCTGGGCGAGGACCCAGAGTGATTGTGGGTGTGCACTGTGCCCTGCTTGCTTGTGCATGTGTGCCATTGTGGCCATCTCCCCCCGTCCCCCCAGTACCTGGTGGTCACTCACCCTGTTGCGGTTGTGTTGTGTCCTGTCGAGCAGTGTCCGGTCCCCCGACTCCTGCCACAGTCTCCACACTGATGACTGTCGACACCAGCTCCTCCATGTCATCCAGCTCCAGCTGTGGCGCTAGGCCCCCACCTCCAGTCTGCGTTGCTGCCTTCAGGTTGGCGGAGAGTTTCTCCTTGGTCTTCTGCTTGATGTCATTCCATCGCCTCTTGACCTCGTTCATTGTCCGCTTGTTCTCTCCGACGGCATTCACCTTGTCGACGATGTCCCGCCATATTCCAGTTTTGGTGCCCAATGACACGTTGGAGGTGACGAAGAGTTGTTGATGGTGTTCCATCACCTCCGTGACTATGAACCTGTTCGCCTGCGGACTGAACTTGGTCTTCCTCGTCTTCTTGTCCTTGCCCTTCCCTGCCCCCGAGGTCCCTGGCTGGTCGTCCGGGGTGCTTGTGGGGTTGCGCTCGTCCTCTGCGCCTGCTCCGGCTGCCTCCATGGTGCTTGTGTGTTGGTCAGTTTGTGTGTGGGTGTTCTACTTCTATGGGGACTTTTGACGCCTGCCAGGTGTGTGTTGCAGGCCTGGCGCTGCTTGTCGCTGATTTCCTCATCGCGCTTTTGCCCATCGCGTGTTTTTTGGTGTTGTGGTTTGTGTTTTTATCTCCATCGTGGTGGTTGTATCGCGGACATTGTCCGCGGTTTCGGCAGACTATCGCATGCTACCGCCTTGTTGTGAATTCCACGTTGACACGGGGATATTTTCCCGCGATGGGCTGCGATATTGGAAGTTGCGTTACGCTACTCTTGCGGTAGTTATCACACGTTCTTGCGAATATACCCCTCAATACACTAGATTCAGTCTTGCAACACATTGAGAAACATCACCTCCTCGCCCACCTTCCTTGTCACAGTTATTACTAATTGAGTGTCCACGCTTCGCAAGGCAGTTAGGTATTAATGTCCCTTTTCTTTTTTCCCCCTTTTTTTAAACATATCTCTAGGAACTGTATTGATCCTTATGCATTTTGTTTCCTTTAAATGACTACTGCAACGTATATTACGAGTTCCCACCCCGCCTCCTACTTCCTGCACTTTTTTCTAGTGTCCATTGAATAACATGGGTGTTGTCCCTGTGCAAGATTAGAGTTGAGTGTTTTTAAAAAGTCCCTCTTTCTAATAGACATAAGTAAGCACAGGGATGTTGATCTCTCACTTGTCCCACTGCAGCAGGAGTAGGGTGGTGGTGCTTCTCTTTATGATTCCTTGCCCCTGGGGCAGCCCTGCTTCCGTGAGCATGGGTACCATATCTGTGGTGTCTCTGCCAATGTTGGACAGCTGGGTGAGAATGTGATGGCAAGATCAGGCACGTGCATGCAAGCAGAGCTGTGATGGGAGGATACACTTGCGAGATGAGACTGCTCGCTGATTGGTGGTCGCTTTGTACCAAGGTGAATTTGGGAAATGCCACCATTGTTTGAAGCTGACATTTTTTGTAAGGCTTCTGAAATTGACAATGGATCCTTGCAAATGCTCGGCTAGCGATGTCACGTCTCCGCTCATGATTAGGCTTTAGTAGAAGAGGAGAGGCAGGTTACTCTGTCCCAGAAAGATGTACAGACTTTGACTTACCGCATTGGCCTCGAATTGCTGCAAACATTAGATATACAGCCTTCTTCAGGCCATGAAGATGATCAAGAAGAATTTTTAATGAAAGGAAAATATATACACAGGGTCCATGACTTGCACGAGTTTTTGCAAAACATCAAAATGAACCTGTATTTCTGATTGCTTTCCACTTCTAATGAAGAGCAATTGTTAGGCAGAGGCGGCTCGAGGAGCGTCGCCCCACTGTCTTGAAGAAGTGAAAAAAGGAAAAAATAAAATGATAATAACGTATTATCCTTTTATCTTGTCCGCCTGCTGCAGCAGCTTTGCCTGACAGAGAGAGGCAGGGCTGCAGAGCAGGGGAGGAGTGGTAGAACCCTCCTAAGTGCACAATGACTCTCGGGCTGCCCCAAAAAGTCATGCACACTTTCCCTGTACTCCATGCAGGCTGCATTACAGCCTGCATGGAGAACATGCCCAGGCCCCCAGTCCCTGGGTGAGTGCCAAACCACGGCGCTCAGATCAAACACAACGCTGCATTACAGCGTTGTGATTGGTTAGGGGAGCCTGGCTGTGCTTCCTGGATTCCGAAACGGAGGAGAGCAGGAGCGGAGAAGCTGTCCCCGGCAGCAAGGTAAGTGTATTTTTTTGTTTATTTTACATTGTGCCCCTCGCCTCCCTGGTGCCTCCCCCCCTGCCCGCCACCCGCGAGCCGTGCTGCCCGCCACTGTTGTTAGGGCAGTGTCAAGCACTAGATTCTATTGTATCCTGTTGCGCCAACCTACCAGAGGGTAAGCACAGGTTGTTTTAGGTGTGATACTAGCTTACTCTGACTAGAGTGGTGGGTTCTACCTGGCTGAGGTGCATATCCTAGCCAACCAGAAGCCCCAGTTCTAACACCCCGCATATAGCCTAGGACTAACTAAATTCACTTACTCTAAAGGACACTTATTAGCATATATTGATTCCTTAATCGTACAAAAGATATTTAAGATCTTGAGTAGAAAATACTCACTAACAATCTGTAGAGCTTCCCTTTGTACTGGCATGGGCTCCAAGAGATTTTCCCAAGATAGTGGCACCTTTATTTGCATATCGCTATAATTTGGATGTAAGGGTTTTACCATATTTACATGTCTGTTTATACTTGCCCCTTCTCTTTTTAAGGTGGAGGCAATGCAACTAATTTGCGCAATGCTGTTGCAGCAGGGCTTTCATCTGAACTGAGTTAAGTCATTCCTGTCACTAAGGCAGAGCCTGTAATTTATCGGTGCCCATTTAAAACAGAACTGTGATGTGTGTCTCTAGCAATCTTTGACATTTTGAGAACCATATTTAACTCCTCTGAAGTATCAGCTCGTCTGCAGTGAGTGTAGGAAGGTGGAATCTGACTGCATGGTTGCCCCCACTTTTTTCCTGGTGTTTTGCTGGTTTTCGACTTAGTTTGGCTGGGATCCTGCTAATCAGGACCCAAGCCTATCTGCTTTCTCCCTAAAATGGATTCCCTGTACCTTAGGTACACTTCAGATTGGATTCTGGGGTACCCTTATAAGTCCCTAGTATATGGTACACTATGTACCTAGGGCATAGGTACCCCAGAGGCCTACCAGGGGCTGCGGCATGTATTATGCCACCCCTGGGAAGCCTTCCAAAATGACACCCCAGGACTGCTACAGCAGCCTGGGTAAGGTGGTGCATGCACCCCTTACAGAGATATAGGTTCACTATATCTCACTCTATCACTGCACATATAAACCTATCAGTCACCCCTATGGTAGGCCTTATCAATACTGAAGGCACGGTGCTTGGTTTTATGTGAGAGGGTGCCCATGCATGAGCAGAGCCCCTCTGCAGCCTTCGGAATGTATTCTCCGGGGTTGTCTGTGATGCAGCCTGACCATATACTCTTAAGTGCATTATAACCTAGCGGTAAATGCTAACTTTGGGATGGCTGCACGGAAACATGTCGTGTTTGGTGTCAAACACCCTGGATTCATACCCCCACACCAGTAACTGGTGTGGGAGTATGATCCCACCCTTCTAGAGGGAGAGACATGACAGCACCGGTATACCCGGTACCAGCTAACAGAGCCCAGGCATCACAAAATGGATGCTGCAGCCACAGACACGAGTCTGGCCTCCTGCTGCTGACCGAAACTCCAGCAGTGGAGGCCTGGACAATAGGTTTCCTGTCACAGGGAGGTGTTACCACCTCCCAGACAGGCTTTAGTGTATTGGGGCTGGGTGGGTGCACTCTCAGAGTGCTTTGAAGTCCTGCACTGGGGGCACATTTGGTGTCCCTGTGCATAGCCCAGTTCAAACCGGTTGCAGGGGCTACCAGCCCCTGCTCTGGCGCGAAACTGGACAAAGGAAATGGGTGTAGCCACCCCTCTTTCCAAACCCTCCCGTAGGTGGGTCCCCAGAGTATGTCCAACCCCTTCCTTGGGTATAAGATAGGAACCCCTGGCAACAGGACTTTAGATATCCCTGGACGAAACTCCGAAACTGAATCCTGGACCTTCGACGATCTGTTCAACGCCAGATGACTGAAGAATCTCCCTTGGAGTAAAGGACCCAGGCACCAAAGACGCATCTGTCCGGTCTGCATCTCCGAAGCTCCCGCCGGACGCCAACAACTCTGCAACCCAGGAGGTAGGTTTCCAGATTTCCCAGAGGCTGACCCGAGTCCCCAGCAAACCTGAGACCCGTAGCCCTCGTGGGTACCGTGGAACCGGAACCCCTGGACACCGTGCACATTTGCAAGTGCATAAGCTTCTTGTCCATCCTAGAGGCTGTACTTTGGGTTCCTTGTAGCCCTGACCCCGAGCAGTGAATCCACCAAAGATTGCTGGCCTGCCCACTCCGAGTGACCCGTGGGCCGTCATTTTGTGATTTGCTTGAGGTCCCTTCACGATCCCTTGTCCTTTGACTTGTGGGTCCCTAAGAAGGACAACTCTTCTTTCAATGGGCCTTCCTGATTGCTCCAGGCCTGCCCTGACTCTCCCTTGCTTGGGGAGTCCCTCGGACCTCGCTGGTCCGCACCGAAGCCTTTGTTCTCTTCCTGCATGGGTTGCTGTTGCCAAGGCTTGTTGTGTCCAATCCGGACACCGACACCGCAGCAAGCGACTTCCTTTGTGGGCAGCTCGAATCCAGCTCCTGGTTGTCGTCGACACCTCATGGACCTCGTGGCTGCAGAGACAATCTTCACCTCTTCGAACTTGAAGCACCTGACATCGGTGGGCATTCGACTATCATGCCCCTGGTCACTGGCTAGTGACCCAGACTCTGTCCCCTCTGCTTTCAGGTTCTTCACATTTTCGATCCAGGCTTGGATCTCTTCGGACACTTCTCATCTTCCTGGCAGCAGTACTTTTCAGCAAGCTGCCATTGAAAACGACGGCGCGACCCAACACCATTTGACACCTATGCACCCGGCTTCCCTGGGTGAGGTAACACGAGTACTCCGGTGCTCCCGTGGGTGTTGGCCCTAGAACCCTCTAAGTCCAAAAGGGTTTGTTCCTAGTCCACTCCGAAGTGTCCCTAAACTTTAAAACTCTAACCGCGACTTTCCCCATAGAAGCTAACGGAGCTCGCGGCTGTGTTCAAACACTGCACACGTCCCCCGTGGGTCCCCTGTGTCACTACCTTGGGTGTTTCCTTGGGGTCCCAGCGATTCTACAGGCTCTAGGCCTTGTGTCTAGTCAAGTCGTGGTTCTTATACCACTTTCTTAATATATGGTTTGGTTCGCCCCTAGGGCCTATCGTATATTGTGCTAATTTACTGTGATATTTGAAGTGTAACGTATGTGCTTTGACCTCTAGCCTCATAAAGAGACTAGTAGGGTGTGTTTAGGAGTAAATACATATATTTTATATATATACCTGGTGTGGTCTCCTTTCATTTAGCCATTCAAGAGATTATAGACTGGTAAAACAAACAGCTTTACACTCCTTCAAGACTTAGCCTGAAGGCTGCTCTCCATAGCTACCACTAGACCTTCAAGTTCACGTCATCTAAAACAATGATGGTTCATGGGCAGGGGTGCATCTGTGACCTCTTTTTTATCATCTGATCGGCTATTGGTCACCAGCAACTAGAGAATACGATCTATTAATTCCGGTCAGCCGAGACATCAACCAAGAGTTAGTGTGGCAATTAAATCTACAATAGCTGATGAAAGGGATTCTCCTATCTCTCTCAACTTCGATAATTTTTACAACAGATGCCAGTTATGTGGGATATGGGAGCAGTTTTATTAGACCCACAGGTCCAGTAGGAGTTGAGGTGACAGGAAATAAATGAAACCTCGAATCAGGTGGCAAGGAGTCAAGTGAACAGGTAAAGAGGGTCACAGTATCTATCCCAAACACGATAGACATACAGATTTGTTTGTGGGTGGAGGTACATCTGTAACTTTTGTAAGTAGCTTACATTCTGACTAGAGGCAATATGCACACTGAACAGACTGAATAGTTCTATTGTAATAGAATGATACCCTCTTGGTCAGCAGAAGTCAGGTCGTCAGTTCATGTAGAATGACAGGTTGTAGGTTTAAGGAAAAAGTTATAGGTTAGGTTACAAGTTACATAGTAAATTACCCCACGAGGAGCAGCATCATCTCTTCTCAACACTCTCTATCTAACTGACAACCAACCTCCTGTCACACACCAACATTCCATGACATCACACACTGACTAGGCAGAGCAAATAGGAAAGGTAAGATAGGAAATAATAAAATGCAAACAGAGAACATAAAAAATGCTAGCTTCAATCAGCCCTATAAATTATGCAAACAGAAGAAGTAAGAGACTCTAGCTATGATAAGTCCTATAAGTTATTCAGACAGTGGTCGAATTAGACCGTATCCACATAAACCAAAAGCGCACACGTACAGAGGTCACATAAAACCCAACAAAAACGTTTACCAGTTGCACTCTTGCCGGTCCAGGGACGTAGAGTTAAAACACCCCCTACTGCTACGTGGCTGGACCAGGGAAATACACAAACCCTCTACTGCACACACTTTTGCATAATAGCAGAACCAAGGGGACCAAAAACACTCACCTCATACTGTATACTCTTGAAGGACCCGGGAACTAAAACACTTACCCCCTACTGCATACTCTTGCAGGTCCAAGGAACAAAACATCACCCCTTCCCACATACTCTTGCAGGAGCAGCAACCAAAAACACTCACCCTCTATTGCATACCATTGCAGGACATGGGACCTAAAACACTCGCCTCCTACTGCATACTCTTGCAGGACCAGGAATCTAAAACTCTCACCCCCTACTTCATACTCTTACAGGACCAGAGAGCTAAATGACACTATACATCAATCATACAATTCAATCTACCTTTTCTTCTTTGTTTTAATCAGTTTCACTCTCATGTAGGTTCACTTTGTCTCCAATCTACTTTCTCTTCTTTATTTTATCAGTGGCATTGTCACACGTAGGTTCTCTTCTGATCATCACCAGTGTTGCAATTAAAGGATGCCCTCTTGGTAAGCAGGAATCAGGTAGCCAGTTCATGTAGAATGACAGGCTGTAAGTTTATTGGGAGAAGTTATAGGTTAGGTTACCGGTTACAAGTTACATAGTAAAGTACCCCACCAGGAGCAGCATCCTCTCTGCTCAGCCCACTCTATCTAACTGACAACCAACCTCCAGACACACAACAACATTCCATGAAATCGCACACTGGCTGAGCAGAGCAGGGAACAATAGGGCTGTGCACAGAATGCATAACAAGCAAAGGAGATTATAACAGGTTCTTCCCATCGTCAGTACACTTTCGTCTCCATCTAGATCATTTTCAACAGATCACATTGAGCTAGTGTTTTCTAGTAAAAGTTCTGTTTGGCAGCAAGCAGGATTCATTTCTCCCAATGTTCCAGGCAGCTCGCAGCTATTAGAGCTTTAAGGGAAATGTGGTGAGGAACCTCTAAAATAGATTATTTGGAGGTTGGCATTGGGAAGCGTTGAGAATCATAAGTCAGTGGCTCATCCACAGGTTCCTTTGTGGATCCCGATATTAGTTGTGTCAGCACCTTTGAACCTCAGAATCGGTTTCCCTTTCCCTCCTAGCATGCTTTATTTGTGGTAGACATCGCAGATCTGGAGCCTTGGAAGCCTTGCTTTGTCAGTCTCCTTTTATTTGTCTTTTCTTCATTATGAAATCCTGAAACCATATGCATCTTTCTGTCAAATCTTTTATCTAATTTCCAATTGGACCAGGACATTGTATAACCATGAAGTTTTTTCCAAATCCTAATTCTGCTGAGAAGGAACATTTGCATATGGTACACATACACAGGCATTGTCTATATATTTAAAAAAAAGACTGCCTCTTTTTACTTATCTGACTCTTTTTAGTTTATTTTGGATTTTCAGATAAAGCTAAAAAGGGATAAAAGCATAAGCTGAAACCTTTACCCATGTTATAGACCTATGAAGTAGTGCTGGTTTCTTTGCATTAGGGAATTCTAGGATGTGCTGCTAGAGGATGGTATTCTTGATGGCAGATGCCTGGGGTGTTTTATTATAGTATGTGTGTGTGTGTTGCTGCCACATTGTCTGCATCAACTTATGTTTGTCATTATCATTTGCAAATAGGAGAACATTCTAATACATCATTTCAGAAAGGAGTTTAATTGGCAGTTCAGTAATACTTTCTTTTTTGGTGAATACTCTTGTTCAGCATTATTAAATTGTGCTGGTGTTTTCTTTTGTTATATGGAAGGCTTGTTACTTTTAGCAAGTCCTGTGTTGAGGAAGTCACATGAGAAAGTAATGATCTGATCAGTTACTGGTAGTCTGAGTAACTCCGAGACCTAGCCTTCCTCTTCACAGTCCTCTAGAATCTCTGACATGTCTTTTCTGTTTAATCATTGCTGGGTAATAATACAGGAAGTAAGGGGAATTCAGGAAACTCTTATTAGATGTTACACGAAGTGGAGGAGTCCCTTACTGAAAAAATTATATAAAATTCCGCGAAAGTGTTTAAAAAAGAGAAAAATGGGGCAGTAATAGATGTCTGTCTTGCTGTGTGAGGATGCTCATTTAGTAACGACTGTGAAGAGGAAGGCTAGGATTCAGAGTAAAGCAGATTGCTAGTAAGTAATCAGACCAACAGAACACTTAAGTATAAAACATCTCAATTTGATCAAATTGTTAGACGACTGAGGAAAGGGTAAGATAAATACATATTAGAATGTAACACAAACCCATGCAATCCCTGTGGCGCAGGGGGCCTCCAACCCTCCATGGGTACCCCAACCCTTCAAGGGGGCACCATTCAGCATAAGGCTAATATCTGTGATATATGGGAGACTCAGGGGCCCCTCATCACATTCTGCAGAGGGCCCCATCAATTTGCATTTTGCCATTGAATACATTGTACTCATTCACTGTCTCTTAACTTCTGAAGTAATGTAATTCAATAGAGTAAAAATAAAAATCTTCAAGTGAAATAACCATGGAGCATATGTACTAAGTATTTTGATGGGTGCATATGCTCTGATTTGGCGTTGGTTTGCAACCATTACAATGCTTTTCCATATTTAATAATCCCATTTTAGGAGTCAAAAATATTTTTCCGCCTCCAAAAATGCAATTTCAAATGGATACCGATTCAGAATCTGGAAGTGGGGTGCTGTAAGCAACTTTTCCAAATACTATATTGGTATCTAATGCAGCACAAACCTGTCGCAAAACATTGCTATTATACCGACTCCTCAAAGGAGGTAATAATACATTCACAAAGGGGCATGGCTTCCCTTTGAATACCTTCCCCGTTTTTAATGTAAACAACATTTGTTTAAGAGAAGGCAGTCCTCCTCTTAAACAAGCAAAATAAAATATTTTTTCCCTTTATCGACAAAACAATCACAAACATGGTGGTCTGCTCCCTCAAGAAGGCCACCACCCTGTGAGGGCCTCCAATCGTACTGAATAACAATTTGCGACCTACCTTATTAATATGTGTGAGATAGGTCCGATTGCAACTTACTACAATTTGAATTTTTAAGAACTGACCTATTAGTACATAGGTCTGTTCTTAAAAATGTTTAGTGGTCTGAAAAATACATTTTTGCCACCAGATATTAGTACATCTGGCTGCATCTTCTTTCACCCAGCACAGTCACAGTTGCAATCACACTGCTGTCTGTCATATTAGAGTATGAGAATTGCCTGTATTATGGTTTTGTCCTTGACATTTCAAGACATTTAATAAAGTTGTCTGATTCTTATTTTACTTTAATGTTATTAAGATATATGTGTTGGTATTTGAGACTTTGAAGTGCACTGTTCGAAATAAAAATGAAGGGCAATTTTTATTAAAAGTTTTATATGTTTATCAAATATCATTGCAGTGCTACATTCCATTGTTTGAATCCTTGGTAAATTATGGGAGCCTATATATATAAAGTATCAGATTTCAACCTCTACTTTTATGTCTTCATTTAGCTCAGGGGCATTTGGTGTGGGTCCACAATGGCCTAAATTCATGCCTGAGTTGCAGGAATACCACAATTGATTCCCATTTATATTCATTGTATGTGCATGTATCTCATATGGCTATCGATTCTGTCTTGGCTGGTTGTATGACAAAATATCTAAGCCAAAAAAATTCAAAAGCAAAAATATCACAAAAAATATGGAGGACAAAATACTGACTTTACTTATTTTGTATGTAAACAAAAATGTAACAGACCAAAATATCCACACAACATAAGTAAGTATATCAAATATTTCATAGTAAACGGTATGTTAACTTCAAAAATATATTTACTTTAAAAAATACATTTTAAAGTGCATGTAATGTAAAAAGATTAAATAAAATTTTATAACTTACAAAAAATAAAAATATATACTTTAAAATACATGTAAAAAATAACCAACACTATAGATAAATACAATTATAAAATAAACATAATAAATAAAATACAATTAACAATATTTAAAAACAGCATATGTCAAATAATAAAAATGATTATACCATGAGCTAAAAAAATAATAAAACCAGTATTAGTCAGAAATATAAATACACACAATTAAAAACATATACAGTTAATATTCTCACTCCAAAGTAAGCAACAGTAAGGAAAGTGTGGGATTTTGGAGTGGGTCTGATCTCCTCTTCCCACGCCAGCCTGAGCAACAATAGGGAAAATGTTGGACTTTAGACTTTGGAGGTGTCAGATTTACAAATCCCACTCCAAATAATCAGCAGTAGGGAAAGTATTGCACTTTGAAGAGGTCTGAATTACTGTTCCCACTCCAACCTGAGCAACAGTAGGGAAAGTGTTGGACTTTGGAGGGGTCAGAGTTATTATTCTAACTCCAACTTAAGTAACAGTAGGTACAGTCTTGGACAATGGAAAACTCAAATTTACTATTCTATCGAGAGAGAGAGAGAGAGAGAGAGAGAGAGAGAGAGAGAGAGAGAGAGAGAGATAGATAGATAGATAGAGTGCAATTTATGCAAAAATGCAAGAAATTCACCAGGGATGCATCGAGTCCCATGTCCAGCAGCACCAGTATATATAAATATATACAGCTGAGACTCACCATCAACTAATAGATCAAAGCCAGGCACTTCTCTCTGTACCTAGCCTTTATGGACCTCTGTACCTAGCCTTTATGGACCTTTTAATTCCGTCAACAGGACCAAGTTGTGCCTGAGGCTGCTGGGCATGGGAGTCGATACATCCCTGGTGAATTTCTTGCATAAATTGCACTCTGTCTCGACAGCCAAGGTGCGGGTGAGTTTGAATGGATAAATGTCCCTGGAAGTCTGTTTGAAGAGGAGAGTGTGCAAAGGCTGCATTTTGGCCCAGGTGGCATTTATACTATATATTAATGACCTCTGCCCAGACTTGACACTAACCCTGGTATACACGATTCGACTTGCTGGTACTCCGGTGCCAGCATTGCTCTATGCGGAAGATGCTGTTCTGCTGCCCCGGACACCGAACGCCCTGTGGGCATTGTTGGACCTTTTTGTCCATTTCGTGGGTAGTCTCGAATTGGTTACAATTATAGCAAATCTCAGATCAAGGCCTGTGGTCCAGGTAGGATTGCCACCTGTAGGCTTGTTATCAAGGGTCAGTCACTGCATAGCGTAAATACCTATAGCTACCTGGGAGTTATTTTTATTACCTAGGGGTCCTGGCAGCCCCTTCTCAACAGTTCATGTCTTAAGCTGAGTAGGTCAGCCACGTATGGGGCAGTGGTATGGGAATGCCACAAGAGTGCCCTTCTCCAGTTAGAGGAAAATCGTATATGCCGGAGGCTTTTATACTTACCACCCACAGCCTCCTGTCATATTATGCATCTGGAGCTAAACCAGTGATACATAGCTGACAGGGTTCAGTTACCCCACTATTATTGTGGGTCAGCGTGTGGGCTAATCCAAATGCTCAACTCTGTAGAGACATCATCTTGGACTGTCTCACTTTGGATAAATGGAGCACCATTCTCTGGTTGAAATACATCTTGCGCACATTTCAAGAGCTGGGGTTGGCTTTTGTTTTTTGTCCCTGAAGAGTATTAAAAAAGATGATAAATCATTGGTGTTAGAAATTGGATTTCTGGTTGGCTAGGGCATGCGCCTAAGCCAAGCAGAAACCACCACTCTAGTCAGGGCAAGGGAGTTACACACTGAAGATAACCCCTGCTCACCCCCTTGGTAGCTTGGCACGAGCAGTCAGGCTTATCCCAGAGGCAATGTGAAAAGCGTTTGCGCAACACACACAGCAGCGACACAGTATGCACACCACAAAAGAAACTCCACACAAGGTTATATAAAAATAGCCTTTGTATTATCCATAAAACACATCAGAGCATAATCACATATATACACTGTGCCACCTGGCACTAGGTATTACTTTACAGGGGATTATATACATTACAGGGCCAATCAGGCCACTGTCATAACCATTACACAAGTAGTGAAAATAACCAGTAACTACTGGTCAGGGTACACTTAGCACAAACACATTATGCCTACATATAATTAACCCCGGGCGGAGACCTCCGCTCCGCCCGTGGAGTGTGTGGAGATTTGCCTACTCCACGTGTGCATGCGCAGTTTTCCCAGAGACGGCGATGAAGAGGAGAAGGGCAGCCCGGGGAAGCCACAGCCAAGGTAAGTGGTTTTTCTTTACTTTAAACTCTTTTTATTTGTTTTAATCAATTGTTAATAGGGGGCTTGGGAGGCGGGTGGTGTAGCAGAGCTCCACGGAGTTCCACGGAGTTTGTTCTCAACTCCGTGGCCCTCCGCGTAGCTGCGCTACACCCACTACGCCCGGGGTTACATATAAACAGCAGTGCACCATAGTGACTCTTAGTAAGGTGCACACATTATGGTAGAATCTCTTCTGACAAGAGAACACTCCATGTACATTTACCCCAGGGCAACACAATCATGACACTGTACACGTGGTGCCAGAACCATGGCAATGTACCACCCTACATCTAATAACGTCCAGGCACAAGTGTGAGACCATTAGCGTGAGGCATATCCTGGCCCCGTCCTGGTAGGCTTCTGGGCCACCTGCCTGCCTACAACCAGAAATGCGGCGATCCCCAATCGGAACCTCCTATGCACAACGGGAGGAGCGGGGGCCTCCGTCGAGGTTTTACCCCAAACTGCCACAAATACCACGATGCCCCCAAGTAGGGGCAGCCTCTGCACGCGGTCGCGCGGTGCACAAACATGCAGGAGACCTCTCCTGGTTTCCAGCGTTCAATTTCAACAATGCCCGCGATGCAAGGAGGGGGCGGGGGTGCAACTCACCCATGTCTTCCTTAAAGAATGCCCCCGATGCTGTGCCTCTTTGATGGGCAGCTGCCCGCGATCATGCGGCGCAGCTATCATGCCTGGAATGCAGGAAAGAAAGGTCGGTGCTACCTTAGCACCCCAAGTGAACTTTGCCAATGGCCCCTCGGGCAGGAAACTCACAATACGGCCTGGAACACACAACTTTGGGGCATGTCGTTAAGTCTCTGCTCTTCCCTGCGGACCTCCGGCGGCCCCCAGCTGGTGGGAGGCCCCAAGGCTCAGCCGCCTCCTCATGGTAGTGGGCCCCGCCCACAACCACGCTCGGCCTTTGCCTGGCGTCCGGTTTCCGGTTCTCCCCCTTGAGGGAACACCGCCCACAGTCAGGCGTCCGCTGCCTGACTTCCTTACGGCCCGAGAATACGGAGCAAAGTCTCCGTTGGCTCAAATCCCTGGTCCTCTTCCTGGCGTGCTCTCCTCAGCAAAGCCGGGCGCCAAAGGGGAATCCTGCAGATGGGACAGTGTTTCACACACTGTCAACTTCCCAGTGCCCTCACGCTGGCCAGAGCCCTTGCTGGGGCCCTACCACCACACAGGGATACCCAGTTAGCCCCACAGCACTCGTCATGGGCAACGTTGGAGCCCCCCCTCCTCGGGCTCGAGACAAGTACTCCAGAATAGCACCGATCATGTGCTTTGGATGTGTGGCACAGCACTGAGGGGCACAACCATGGAAAAAATGCTCCTCCTGCTCCAGGCTCTCAGGCCACACAGGGCAGGGCTGGGCCCAGGCAGGCCAGCTCACAGGGCCCTCTAGCAGAGGGGAAGTCCTTTGTGGCGGTTCCTCCTGGGGCCCAGCAATCCTCTTCGTCCTGGTCAAGCACAAAGTTCAAAATTTTCATGGGGTCACAGCCCCAATATTTATATGGCAAAATGTCTTGTTCTACCCCCTTGCACAGGGCTCCGTGCCCGGTCCAAACCAGTTCTGGGGGGCACTTACACATTTTATTTACAGTGCAACACACCTCCATTGTTAGGGTAGGCTCTGGCCCCAGACACACCACAGGGGGGGCGGAGCCAGCATTGTGTGAGGTAGGCTCTGTCCTATTCAGGCCCAAGTGCTACTCCTCCCACCACTCGAAATACAGATTGGCCTATTCAGCCTAGTGTTGACTCACACAGCCCCTCTGGAGCCACTGCACCTCCCAAGCCCCTGTCACTCCAGAGCCAGACATGCAATACACAACAGGCAGGCACAAAGACACATAGCACACAGAAATGCCCAGTTCTAAAAGTGGCATTTCTAAAATAGTGATAACAAATGTGCGCACACCATTACGCAGCACTTATTACCACTATTCCAAACATAACAAACTTGATCATGCTACTCCTCTAAGATCAGGAATTACCACTGAAACACATATCAGGGAATCCCCAATGCATTTCTATGAGAGGGTAGCCTCACAGTAGTGAGAAACCAAAATGGCTGTTTGTCACTATCAGGACATGCCACACAGTTAAGGCACATGTCCTACCTTTTACCTACAATGCACCCTGCCCATAGGGCTAGCTAGGGTCTACCTTAGGGGTGACTGATATGTAGTAAAAGGGGAGTCACAGACGTGGCAACCACTTTATGTGCCACGTCACAGCGGCAGCAAACTGCGCGCACAGGCCCTGCGATGGCAGAGGCCTGAGACAGGTATGAAAGGCTACTTTGGTGTGTGGCGCAAGCAGCGCTGCAAGCCCACCAGTAGCATGTAATTTACTGGCCCTGGGTATCTGAGATACCACTTTATAAGGGATTGATAGGTAAATTAAATACGCCAAACAGGTGTAGGCCAATCTTATCATGTTTTACAATAGAGAGCACATGCACTTTACGGAGCGTGAGGGCATTTTTTAATATTCCCCCTTTGTATTTTGCACATTTCACTCACCATTAGCTTGGTCTCCGATTCCCCGGTCCGACACGGCGTTTTGCCGATTGATTGGAGGGAACCGGATACTCTTTTCTGCCTGGCCCGCCTGACTTCCGGCGGAGAAGGCAAAACACAGTCATTTCCCGCGCCGGCCAGCTATTTAGTTTGATGCTGGGCCGGACGCGCAGCGGAGCGTGAGGGGTGAGCAGCCCTTTCAGAGCACCTTAAGGTTCAAGCTGCCATTCTATGATTTTATCTTCGTTAACCTGAATGTAATTTTTAAATATTTTAAAGAGCATTTTTTAATATTCCCCTTTGTATTTTGCACATTTCACTCACCATTAGCTTGGTCTCCGATTCCCCGGTCCGACACGGCGTTTTGCCGATTGATTGGAGGGAACCGGATACTCTTTCTGCCTGGCCCGCCTGACTTCCGGCGGAGAAGGCAAAACACAGTCATTTCCCGCGCCGGCCAGCTATTTAGTTTGATGCTGGGCCGGACGCGCAGCGGACGCGCGGAGCGCCAAAGGCGCGCCAAAGGCAAGCCCGTCTGCGCCCGTCCGCGCCAAGATTGCGACAAGGACGGAAGATTCTGCCCAACCGCACTCACCCATAGTATATACGTCTGAGGCTTTAATGCAGCTTAATGTTAAACAAGCTTGTAGATGCTTATTATCTCCAAATAACGTAATGGGGGCAGTCAGCTGCGCATATTGCAGATTAGAACTCCCCTTTAAAAATATTGGCCCTAGGTCTATCACGGAAATGCATACCACCCACCTAAAAGGAGGTTTAATAAATGCCAGATCCCTAAGCAGGCACTGTCAGGATGTCAGAGATCTTATTATTGATCTACAGCTAGATTTCGTATTTATTACTGAAACATGGTTGAAAGACTGGTGTAACCCTGACATTGCCATTGCACTCCCGCCCAACTATACTATCCATAGGAAAGATAGAGTGGATGGTAGAGGAGGGGGGCTGGTGATTATCCTCCGTGATACTTTGCATTGTGCTAATTTTGAGTTAGATACACTTAGGGGAGCTGAAAGCCTAGGCTTTTGCATCTCCCTTAATGCCTCTCTATCCTTTACGGGTGTTTTGATCTATCGGCCGCCGGGTCCGAGCACAGCTTTTATAGAATCATTAGGTGATACCCTAAGCCACTTTCTTCTTAGATATGCTAATTTCACTTTGTTGGGAGATTTTAATCTCCACTTGGAAGACAGAAACGAGCCAGGAGTGGAATTTTTTTCCAAATAAATGAATTATTCAAATTGCGCCAGTTGGTAGAAGCCCCAACCCATCGGGCGGGCCACATTTTAGATGGTGTCTGCTCTAGTTTCACTGTGCTCTCTGCAGGCACCCCCATCCCACAGATATGGTCAGACCATTATTTTATCCCCCTGGCACTTAAACTCCATTCTAGAAGTCAACAAGAGAAGACACCGGTCCACTCCCAGCCTAGGCGCAAATGGGCACAATTAGCTGCAGATCCTAGGTTAGCAAATATTGCCCAGGCTCATCTCCCCGTATTAACAGGGAATACTGTAATTGATTCACACCTTTTTCACACTTGGTTAACTATTACAAGTAATGAAATTATGCCATTAAATAAATGTGACAAGATTACTAAATCAAAAACGCAAAAACACCTTGGTTTTCGCCCGCTCTGTCACAAACACACCTCCAATGTAAACAATATGAGCGCAAGTGGAGAAAATCTTATGATACAGGGGATAGACTAGCTTTCAAAATTAGTAGGAAACTCTATCATGCTCAGATTAAATCAGCTAAAAAAGAGTACTACGCTAATAAAATTCAGGAAGCAAACCAAGACCAAAAGCCATTGTTTTGGTTGTAAAGTCCTTTACTAACCCGAAAGCCTTACAGAAAGAGATTCCACCCTCCAAAGAATTGTGTGATAAAATCTCAGTCTTCTTTGAAGACAAAATTCAAAAGATTCAAAAGGATTTTAGAACCTCCCCTGTCTTGGATGCTGTACAAAAGCATGATTTTGTCACCACTGCCTTTTCCCTACGAACTTTTGAATCAGTATCTACAGAACAAACCCGTGAAGTTATCATGGCATGCAAATCAGGTTCTCCTCTGGATGCCTGCCCTCCTAGAATTATCCATAAAATCATAGATATAGTTAACCCAATTATAAACAACATAGTTAACTCCTCGTTAAGTTCAGGCATAGTGCCTGACGAATGGAAGTTGGCGTTGGTAAAACCTTTACAAAAAAAGCAAAACATTGATCCTTCGGTGCTTTCAAATCTCAGACCCATATCCTTACTCCCTTTATTGGGTAAAGTTACTGAAAAGCTGGTTCATAAAGAACTTACTAAATTCATTGAGACCGCTAACATTCTTCACCCCCAACAATCTGGTTTTCGCCCAAAGCATTCCACGGAATCGGCACTTTTGGAATTAACGGATACCTTAAAAATGTTAGCGGATAAAGGACAAAGGCGGTCCTGATATTGCTCGATCTATCGGCCGCCTTTGACACCATCTCACACTCCATCCTCATGCAAAGGTTGGAATCCTGTGGTATTTCAGGTACTGTGATTCAGTGGATAAAGTCTTTTCTTACTAATCGTAGACAAGTAGTGACCTTGGGATCTTTTCATTCTGTTGAACGGTACATCACAACAGGAGTACCACAGGGCTCATCGCTGAGTCCGTTACTGTTCAACATTTATATGACCCCACTCATTTCTTTGATATCATCTTTTGGGATCAAAGTAACTTCCTACGCAGATGATACCCAAATGATTCTTTCGCTGGACAATAATTCCACAAATGCCGAACTTAATTTTAAACATTGTTTATCCAAGATTATTCAGTGGATGAAGGATAATCACCTTAGATGTAATACTGACAAAACGGAGATTTTGCCAGTAGGAAAAGATGTCATATTCCAGCCACATGAGTGGTGGCCAGAGGGGACGACACCACCACCAGACATGGTGAAGGTAGCTAAAAATTTAGGAGTCCACTTTGACACTGCTCTATCCTTTCACCCACATGTAACGGCAGTAGCAGGGACCTGCTTTAGCCTTATTAAATCTTTGAAAAAATTCTTTGATTTAATACCACTCTCTGCTAGGAAATCAGTGACAGTGGCTTTAATCCTCTCGCGTTTGGATTATTGCAACAGCCTTTTAGCAGGAACAAAAAAATCAATTTTGAAAAGACTACAAATAGTACAAAATGCGGCAGCGCGTTTAGTGCTAAAGCTGCCTCGTAGGTCCTCGGCATCGGGAGCGTTGAAAGCCCTCCATTGGCTCCCTCTCCACAAAAGAATACTTTTTAAAATCCTTTTAATTACCTTTAGAGCCTCGCTTAGGTTAGGACCCAAGTATCTCTATGAGAGATTTACTCCTTATATTACATCCAGAACTCTCAGGTCCTCGTCAGCTAACTTCCTCAAACCACCTATATTTAGGTGTAAAACCAAAGGGGGAAAGACAGTAGCAGCTCTGGGAACAAAAGCATGGAATAAGCTGCCAACTCATCTGAGATTACAAAATAATGAAACTCAATTCAGGAGATTGCTGAAAACATGGATATTCAGCTCCACAGACGAACTATGCCTTTCCCTTATTTAATCTCTTTGGGACCCTCCCTCACCTCTAACTAGCGCCAGGATGCTCCTTTCGGAGTGGCAGATTGCGCTTTATAAATAACCCATTACATTACATTACATTACATTACATTACACTGGACAGCAGTGATAAAGTGCTCAGAGTCCTAAAACCACCAACACCATGTCAGAAAAAAGACTAGGAGGAAGGCAAAAAGTTCAGGGATGACCCTGCAAAAAGGGCCAAGTCCAACAATTGGTCAAAGGTCACTTTTGGAATTTTTGGGAAACTAGAAGGCTGCAAACGAAAAAACACGGTATTGGTTTGTTACAGACACTTCGCTAGCGCATTGCCCATTTTTTATTTGACACTTTGCCTCATTCTATGGGAAAGGTCTCTCCTTTTCTGTTTTAGGGCTGGTACGGTTTGGCGGATCATGAGCACAGGTAACCCAACTGATATGTTGGGGAACATATTTTAACATGTTCCTGCGATAGGGGTCTCTGAACAATCGCTATTACACTATGGGGGCCGATCATGACGCTGATCGTATGAGCGTCCGACCGGCATTGCTGCTGTGAAGGGACCGTCTGACAGGTAGTCGGCGGTCCCGACCACCAAATTAGGATCCAACTGCTGTGGAGGCAGTCAGAAACATGCCTCGTTGCATTGAGGCTTGTGCTGCGGCCCGGAAAAGGGCTGCAGAACTAGCCCCAATACCAAAAGGCATGTTTTTAAACATCCCTGCACCCTGTGGCAGGTACAAACGATGCAGGGATGTTTAGGGGGACACCTGCCCATAGCGGAGGGCCATGGGGGACAAGGGCCCTGCTAGGGGCCTCAATAAAGTCTTTCTGCCAGCCTTTTCACGTCAGAAGAGCCAACATGAAATGACTGGCGGAAAGGTGGAACATAATCTCCACGGTAGTGCCTAAGAACGCACCGCCTCCATTGTGGAGAATGTGATCAGACCGATCGCCCGACTAGCTCCTTGAGCCCGTCGGAAGCTGTTGGCTGGACCTGGGGTAATGCAGCCCGACCGACCGCATCATAATGCGGCGGTCTGACCATGAATATGGATGCCGGTGGGACCGACGGCACGTTGGGATCAGTCCCACAGACATCGTAATCGACCCCTATATGTTTTTCTGCAACTTTTTTAGATACCATCGCAGACTTTGCTCAAACCTCTTTAAAAATCATTGGGCCATCGCAAATGTAGAGAGGCTTTGTTCCATTTGCAATTATTGAATACACAGGCTATTTGCTTCAGGGTATGTTCTTTTCAAAAAGCTGCAGTTAGAACTAGAAATACCATGGATGGCCCACTTTGTTGAAACAATATTTACCTGTTTGTTGCTATTTAAATTCAGTATTTTATGCTTTTTACCATGGTTTTAACACGTTTTATCTATTTTATTAGGCTCCTTGCACTTTATACATATGCTGTCTAATAAAGATGAATTTAATTGCTTTGAATTATATTTATATATATATATATATATATATATATATATATATATATATGGCTTCCGCTCCTGCTACGACGTAAACACAGGTACCGACAACAACGGGGTCTATTATATCAGTAGGTCTTTTTTTTTCGTTCATCCAAATGGCATAACGCGTTTCAGCAGTCACAGCTGCCTTGTTCACATCAATGAGACGTTTACAATCCATGATTTAAATATACGTCATCAGATGACTCTTTTTTCGTCAGCATGAAAATAAAAAACACACTACCGATCTTATGCTTATTGTTTTGTTATTTTTCTCAATAAATTTCAGGTGCTGTAAAAATACTTTAAAGTGCATCACCCACTATTGCGAGAGAAAACTTTTTCCCGCAATAACAATTGTGCAAAAGATCAAAAAAATGTAAACACCAGAAATGTATTTGATTCTCTCAATATTTTATAAAGTGCTAGTGCTTACTTTGCGTATATCTCATTTTGACAAAGTGATAATTTACTTTGTCCCTAATATTTCTATGCTTTTGCTACAATCTTAGAAATGTTGTGATGGCCTATATTTTACATATATATATATATATATATATATATATATATATATATATATATATCCAAGCTCCTCCATTTCTCCGTTTAACAGAACAGAAGCCAGCACTCACGGGGAAATGTTGCAAAACCTTTATTGCTGTAAGCAACAAACAAACGAAGGCGCTACGCCGAAACGCGTTTATTTGTTGCTTACAGCAATAAAGCTTTTGCAACATTTCCCCGTGAGTGCTGGCTTCTGTTCTGTTAAACGGAGAAACGGAGGAGCTTGGATGTAATCGCGGTGCACTTCCGCGACGCCAGCACCCGCCTGCGAGTGCTTCCTGGTAAAGTGCAGTGGAGCAGTAATATATATATATATATATATATATTCATATATATATATACACAAATTAACAGAAACTAAACATGTTAACAAATATATAAAAATTTACATTTATTTTCTACATGACAAAAATGTATAAAACTAATTACAAGTTAAAATTAATGTATTAAAAAGCTTAAATGTATCTATTATTAATAATAATTCACGGGAAACAGTTGGAATACTCCGCAAGCTAAACCTTGCTTGCCTTAACCACACATATGCCTTAATCACACATATGCGTCGGGTGGGTCGGATAGTTTTGTGGGATGGGGGGCGGGGGTTGTTTTCTGGGCTGGGAATCGGGGTAGTTTTGTGGGATGGGGGTGGGTCGGGTAGTTTGCTGTGCTGGGATGGTTGGGGTAGTTTTCTGGGCTCGGGGGTCTGGGGTAGTTTTCAGGGCTGGGGGGTCAAGGTAATTTTCTGGGCTGTGGGGCCTGGGGTAGTTTTCAGGCTGGGGGATTGGGTAGTTTTCAGGGCTGGAGGGGTCAGGGGTAGTTTTCAGGGCTGGGTTGTCAGATTAGTTTTTAGGGCTGGGGGAGAGTCCGGTAGTTTTTTTAATTAGGGGTTAGGGTATTAGGCTTCAGGGCAGGGGGAGGGGAATGGGTAGTCGGGTCGTTTTTTGGGCTTAGGGGAGGGCGGGTAGCTTTTAGGGCTGGGTCAGGGCTGGGCTGGGTCAGGTTAAGGGACAGAGTTAAGGGACAGGGTTTTAGGCCTCAGGGGAGGGGAATGGGTAGTCAGGGTAGTTTTTAGGGTTTAGGGGAGGGCGGGGTAGATTTTAGGGCTGGGGGTCTGGGTAGTTTTTTAAAGTAGGGGTTTGCCTAAGGGCAGTGGAAGGGGTTGGGGTTGGGGTAGTTGTAGGGACAGCAAAAGGGGGTGGTAGGGGGTCGAGGTAGTGTTTAAGGGTTAGGGACAACTTGGGAGGGGATAGGGGTATTTGGACCTCAGGGCAGGGAGGGGGGCCGGGGAGTTGGTAGCTTAGTAGCGGGGGAGGGGGGTCACGACCTTAGCCACGCATACCCCTTTACCATTCATGCATTTACTACGAAATTACTTGGTAAAGGCATGAGTGGTAAAGGAATGCGTGGTTAAGACGAGTTTGTGGTTTAAGCTGCATGGTAGAGGCACGCGTGGTTTAGCCAGTCGTGCCTCTATCATACAACCATAATTTGCAAATAAAATATTTTACATAATTAATAATCGAATTCAAAGTACAAAATATTCATAAACAATTAAAGATAAATGTAGGAAAAAGTTCTCAAACTAGTTTCATACTAACCGAACAACCTGCCAAATAATAAATTACAATAAAATAAAAACATTTGGTAAATATATTACCAAATGAAACTATACTAAAAAACAATGCACACTCTTATCATTAAAATTACTTACAAACTAAAAACTAATGAAACACAACAAAATAATTAACAAACGATATTTTAAATGACTATATAAAAAAGATATAAAGTAATGTAAAAATGCAGTTCTTACCTTCTACGTTCTGCCCCACGATTTTGATATTTTTGCACTATATTTGTGTTCTACAATATTTTTGATTCGATATTATGGTGGAATGCCCTCGTGGGCCAGGGCTGAGCACCCCTGATTTAGTGCCTACAATTATTATATTAATTTTGTTTTATTTTGTGAAGTTCTCAATAAGTATTGACAGCATTTTCTCAAGGTCTTGGAAGTCAGCATTAACATTCTCATTTTCCAGTTAGCTGGGTAGTCTGTTTTGTGACATGTTTGCTCTGTTGTCTTTCAGGTTTGAGCTTTGCGCCAAACATGTTCATCCTCAGGGGATCAGTGTGGCCAATCATCACTCAGCAACACTGCATGCGTATTCGGGTAGTCATCAACAACAGACATGTGGCCTATCATTCATGGTGTCTTCAAGGCTTTATATGTCAAAAGGACATAAGACTGGTAGTTTGTTCCTAAGGATACTAAACTCAGCCTCTCCTGGCCAGTCCCTTATTTAAGCAGACTTTCTCTTACTATGTACTCTTCTGCTTCCTCTGTCATGGAGCTGTGCCCAGTTTCACCCATGTAGATGTTCCCTAGGTTGGTGTCTTAACTTCTACCATATTGAATCATGTTGCGAATAGCAGTTTTTATGTTTTTTTTTTTAGGTCTGGCCTAGAGACAGCTATAATCACCTTCAAGTAATAAATGAAAATCATCAATAAAAATACATTTGTATGTGCTTTGATCGAGGGGCTTTCAATCAGACCTCTTCATCAGTTAGTGTGTTTAGATGTCATGCACATGTAGCTTCCACACACCAAAGCATATGGCATTGGGGCAAGAGTAAGCCTACTTCAGGCATCGGCAATATTGCACAGTGTGTATGGTGTTTAACTTAATTTCATGTGCACGTCTAATTAAAAAAGAAGTGTGCTTCAGTGCCGGAGCTTGTGGGTCAATACTTTACTTTGGCATGCTTTATTTCCATCTTTGTTGATTTGTATATACTGTAGTCGCCCTTGTCCATTTAAAATATGTCTTCATGTTATAGTAATTCAAACGAGCAGTCATCTTTTGTGCTAATAGGAATAATATTTCCCTGATATACATTAACCCTTTCACTGCCAGGCCTTTTCTCCCCCCTGTACCATGCCTTTTTTTTTAACTATTTGTGGTAGTTTGTGCTTAGGCCCCCATAACGTTTTGTCCTCAGAAGGTATCCACGCTAAATTTGCGTCCTTTTCTTCCAACATGCTGAGGATTGTAAAGGTATCCAGGGTTTGCAGATTCCCCTGGAGGGGACCAAGAAATTTGGCAAAATACAGCAACATTTTGGGTTTTTGGGGAAAAGTGGGAAAAAAGTGCTGCTGAAGAAAGCGTCTGTTTTTTCCCTGCAGTTGGTGTCAACAAAGGGTTTGTTGTGCTAAAATCACCATCTTCCCAGCTTTCAGGAACCGGCAGACTTTTGTCAGAAAAACAAAATTCTCTACACAGTTTTGGCATTTTATTGGGACATAGCCTATTGTTCCCATTTTTTGTGCTTTCAACTTCTTTCCAGTTAATGGTAGAAATGGTTGTAAAACCAATAAAGGATCCCAGAAACCTATACATTTATGAAAAGTAGACAAAATTTTGAATTTAGCAAGGGGTCATTTGAGTAGGTCCTTTAAGGTTTTTGTATAGAAAGTAACAGTTTAAATAAAAGAATTTAGAAATTTAGTAGAAAAAACAGTCATTTGTGCCTACATTTTCCCCTGTAACTTCTTCTAACTATGGTAGATTTTTAAAAGCTATATATCGTTACGTCCGCTGGACCCTTCTGGTTGCAGGGATGTATGAGGCTTTTAGACTCACCAAGAATCCGAAGTACCCAGAGCCAATAACTGAGTTGCACCTTGCAATGATTGTTCATTGTGTACCGGGTATACAGTAATTCATTTGGTAAAATATAGAGAGTGAAAAATAGGTATCAAGGAAGCCTATGTTTTTCTGTAATGGGAACAAGATATTGAGTTTAGAGGCAGTGGTTATTTGTGCATCTCTGAATTTTTGGGTACCCATATTAGCATGTGAATTAGAGGGTATTGTTCATAATGACTTCTTTTTTACGCACTGTCTTACATTTGGAAGGCAGAAATGCGTAGAAATACAAATGGTAATAACACTTGTGCTACTATTATGTGTTCCCTTAAGCCTACCAATAAAAATGGTACCTCACTTGTGTGGGTAGGCTTAGTGCCCATGACAGAAAACGGCCGAAAATGCAACGTGGACACATCACAGTTTTCCAGTGAAAATTGACCCTTTTTTGCAATGTGCCTAGCAGTTTTTTTTGTGCGCCCTAGCTCAGCCGGCACCTAGGAAAACCTAGAAAACCTGTATATTTTTTTAAACTAGACATGCAGGGGAATCCAGGATGAGGTGACTTGTTTGGCTCTCATCAGGTTCTGTTACCCAGAATCCCTTGCAAACCTCAAACTTTGTAAAAAAAAAAAAACATTTTCCTCAAATGTCTATGATGGAAAGTTCTGGAATCTGCAGGAAGCCACAAACTTCCACACACCCAGAATTCCCCAAAGTCTCCCGATAAAAATGGAACCTCACTTGTGTGGGTAGGTTTAGTGCCCGTGACAGGAAACGACCCAAAACACAACGTTGACACATCACATTATTCCTGTGAAAATTGACACTCTTTTTGCAATGTGCCTAGCTGTCGATTTTAGGCACTAGCTCAGCCAGCACCTAGGGAAACCTAGCAAACCTGTACATTTTTTAAAATTAGACACCCAGGGAAATCCAGGATGGGGTGACTTGTGTGGCTCTCACCAGGTTCTGTTACCTAGAATCCCTTGCAAACCTAAAACTTTGTAAAAAAAAAAACACATTTTCCTCACATTTCTGTGATGGAAAGATCTGGAATCTGTGGGGAGCCACAAACTTCTACCCACCCAGCATTACCCCAAGTCTGCCGATAAAAATGGTACCTCACTTGTGTGGGTAGGCCTAGTGCCTGCTACAGGAAACAACCCAAAATGCAACATGGACACATCCCATTTTTACCGTAAAAACTGACCCTTTTTTTGCAATGTGCCTAGCTGTGGATTTTGGGCCCTAGCTCAGCTGACACCTTTCGAAACCTAGTGAACCTGTACATTTTTTTAAACTAGACACCCTCGGGAATCCAGGATGGGGTGACTTGTGTGGCTCTCTCAAGGGTATGTTACCCTGAATGCCTTGCAAACCTCAAACTTTGTAAAAAAAACACATTTTCCTCACATTTCTGTGATGGAAAGTTCTGAAATCTGTGGGAGCCACAAAATTCCCCTCACCTAGCATTTCCCCAAGTCTGCCAATAAAAAGTGTACCCCACTTGTGTGCGTAGGCCAAGTTTCCGTGGCAGGGAAGGGCCCAAAATATATTGTGGAGACATTTTATCCTTCACAAAGCAACCTGGTTTTGCACGGGGGGCACCTGCGTTTTTGGACCCGGGCTAGGCGGCCACCTAGGGAAACCTACCAAACCCAGACATTTCTGAAAACTAGACACCCAGGGGATTCCAGGGAGGTGGAGCTTGCGTAGATCCCCCAATGTTTTCTTACTCAGAATCCCCTACAAACCTCAAATTTAGCTTAAAAAATCAAATTTTCCTTACATTTCTGTGTGAGAAAGTTGTTGGATCACCAGGCCGACACAAATTTCCTACCACCCATCATTCCCCCAGGTCTCCCAATACAAATGGTACCCCATTTGTGTGGGTGGGCCAAGTTCCTGCGACAGGGAAGGGCCCAAAACATATAGTGGAGACATCAAAATTATGCATCACAAAACTACCTGGTTTGCAAGGGGGGCATCTGCGTTTTTGGTCCGGGGCTCGGTGGCCAACTAGGGAAATCTACCAAACCTAGACATTTTTGAAAACTAGACACCCAGGGGAGTGCAGAGAGGTGGAACTTGTGTGGATCCCCCATTTTCTTACCCAGAATCCCCTGCAAATCTCAAATTTAGCTAAAAAGTTACATTTTCCTCACATTTCTGTGTGGGAAGGTTGTGAGATCACCACGCCAGCACACATTTCTCACCACCCAGCATTCCCCTCAGACTTGTGTGGGTGCCAAAAACAATGTAAGACTAGAAATGTATGGGGAAAAAAACTGCCCTTCTGGACCCACCTTGGTTTCCGCTCAGTTTTTCATTTTTTAAGTTCTTTGGGTTCTCTGCTTTGGGCACCCACACAAGTGAGAGATTTTTTTTTCAGGAGACCGAGGGAAATACTGGGTGGTGGGAAATGTATGCCAGCACAGTGATCCGACACATTTTCCACACCGAAATGTGAGGAAGGTGTATATTGTTAGCGAAATGTAAGGTTTGTAGGGGATTCTGGGTAATAAAACGCTGAAGGATCCACGTAAGCTGCACCGCCAGCCAAGCCCCATCCATGCACACCACCAGCCAAGCGCCATCGATGCACAGTGCCAGCTAAGCACCATCCAAGCACATCGCCAGCCAAGCGAAAGTCAACGCACACCGCCAGTCAAGTGACAGTCCAGCACACTGCCAGCCAACCGCTAGTCCACACTCATTGTCAGCCAAACTCCAGTTCACACACACATAGAAAGTTTTGCTAGTGTCTTGTGGCTTTCTGCCCCCTTGGGAGCAGATGTGCTTAAAAAATATCACAGATCTGCCCCGAAAAGGGGCAGAAGCAGCCAAAATGTGTTCACATAAAAAAGGGGGAGCAACCCTTGCATATGGTGCCGCTCCCTGGCATGCCCATAAATATATCTCTGGTGCCTAGTGGGCTATCTGCCCCCAGGGGGCTAGAAAGACTGTGGCAATTTTTTGGGGGGGTGGGCGGGTGGGAGAATTGTCATTGCCATTATGCCCGCACCCCTCTTCTATTTAAAAAAAAAAAAAAACATCCTGGTGTCTAGTGGGCTTTCTGCCCCCTGGGGGCAGATCAGGGGTAATAACCCTCATCTGCCCTCCAGGGCGGGCAGAGAGGCTGTCCCTTTTTTGTTTGGGGGGGTGTGGGCATTGGCATGCCCATTTTGGGCAGCCATCACCCCTACATATTCAAAACAAAAAATCCCTGGTGCCTAGTGGACTTTTTGCCTCTCCCCGGGAGGGCAGATTGGGGGCTAGTACCCCCATCTGCCCCCTGGGGGGCAGAAATTCATATGTTTTTATAATTGTGGGTGGGGCATGGTCTTGCCCATTGTGGGCAGCCCCCATCCCGCTTTTATATTTAAAAAAAATCCTGGTGTCTAGTGGGCTTTCTGCCCCCCCTGGGGGCCAGATGAGGGTCAATCAATCAAGTGGCTTGTAAAGCATGACTACTCACCCGTAAGGGTCTCAAGGCACTGGGGGGGGGAGGGGGTGGTGGCTGCAATCTGTCGCAAAGGCACTGTGGTTCAGTCGAAGAGCCAGGTCTTGAAGTCCTTCCTGAATTGGGACAGTGACGGTGATTGGCTTAGGGTGAGCGGCAGGGTGTTCCAGGTCTTTGCTGTGAGGCAGGAGAAGGATCTTCCCCAGGCCGTGGTCTTGCGGATACGTGGGATGGGGGCTAGGGCCAGTTGAGCGGAGCAGAGGTCTCTGGTGCGTGTGTGGAATGAGAGGTGGTGGTTGAGGTATGCAGGTCCCCTGTTGTGTAGGGCTTTGTAGGTCGTATGTGAGGAGCTTGAAGGTGATTCTAGTGTTACTGGGAGCCAGTGGAGGTCTCTCAGATGGCTGGTGTTGTGGCTGTGGTGGGGGATTTCGAGGATGAGTCTGGCGGAGGCATTCTGGATGCTTTGCAGTTTCTTGAGGAGTTTCTGGGTGATGCTGGCGTAGAGTACATTGCCTTAGTCGAGTCTGCTGCTAATGAGTTCGTAGGTGACCGTCTTTCTAGACCCGGTGGGGATCCACTTCAAGATCTTTCGGAGCAGGCTTAGCATGTGGAAGCAAGATGTTGAGACGGCATTGATCTGGCAGCTCATGGTGAGCGAGGAGTCCAAGATGATGCTGACATTTCTTGCATGGCCTGTGGGTGTGGACGGAGGTCCAAGTTGTGCGGGCCACCATGGGTCATCCCAAGCAAAGGGGATGGAGCCCAAGATGAGGACTTCGGTCTTCTCTGAGTTTAGCTTGAGGCAGCTTTCGTTCATCCAGGTGGCGACAGCCTTCATCCTGTCGTGGAAGTTTCTCTTGGTGACTCTGGGTTCATTGGTGAGGGAGAGGAACAGCTGGGTGTTGTCGGCTTAGGAGACGATGTTGAGTCCATGCTTCCTGGTGATGGCTCGAGTGGGGCCATGCAGATGTTGAAAGTGGGGCTCAGGGAGGAGTCCTCAGGCACTCTGCAGGTGATTTCTGTGGGTTCTGAGAGGAACGGTGGTAGCTTGACTTTCGGTGTTTGGCCAGTGAGAAAGGAACGGATCCATTCCAGGGCATTTTCGCGGATTCCGGCATCATGGAGTCTTGTGCATTGGGTGCGGTGGGAGACGGTGTTGAAGGTGGCCGAGAGGTCCAGGAGGATGAGGGCTGCAGTTTCGTCTCAGTCGTTCAGGGTCTGGACGTCATCTGTGGTGGCGAGGAGGGCGGTCTCCGTACTGTGATTGCTTTGGAAGCTGGATTGCGAGTGGTACAGGATGTGGTTCCCCTCTATGAACTCGGAAATTTGGGCGTTGATTGCCTTCTCAATGAACTTGGCTGGAAAGGGGAGCAAAGAGATGGGTCTGAAGTTCTTGAGATCCTTCGGGTCGGCAGAGGGTTTCTTCAGCAAGGGGTTGATCTCTGCATGTTTCCAGTTGTCCGGGAATGTGGCAGAGTTGATGGAGCAGTTGATGGTGCGGCAGAGTTCGTGGGCGATGGTGGTGCCGGCCCTGTTGAAGATGTGGTGAAGGCAGGGTCTGAGGGTGAGCCTGAGTGGATGCTCTTCATGATCTTGAGGGTTTCATCCGTGGTCAGGGGAGTCCAACTGATCAGGGTCTGTTGTCCTTGGGTGCAGTAGTTGCGAGTGGGATGAGAGGGTCTTGGGTATTGAGGTTGTTGAAGCTGTCATAAATCTCTTTAATCTTGCGGTGGAAGAAGGCGCTGAGGTTGTTGCAGAGGTCTTGAGAGGGTGGGATGTCTGCTGTCCCTGTGCTGGGTTTGGCGAAATCTTTGACCACAGTGAAAAATTCCTTGCTATTGTGTGTGTTGGTGTTGATCCTTTCTTTTAGGGCCTCTTTTAGGGTAATAATGCCCATCTGCTTCCGGGGGGCAAAAAGGCTGTCCCTTTTGTTTTGGGTGGTGGGGGCACTAGCACGCCATTCTGGGTGGCTCCCACCCCTCTTTTAGGAAGAAAAAAAATCCCTGGTGCCTAGTGGGCTTTCTGCCTCCCCAGGGGACAGATCGGGGGAAATAACCCCCATCTGCCTCCCGGGGGGGGCAGAAAGATGGTCCCTTTTGTGTTGGGGATGGGGGCATTAAAAGAATGGATAATCATCCCTGGTGCCTAGTGGGCTTTCTGCACCCCAGGGGGGGCTGATAGACTGTGGCCATTTTTGGGAGGGGTGGGGGCATTTTAGTCCCCACCCCAAAAATATAAAAAAATATATAGTCCCTTGTGTCTAGTGAGCTTTCTGCCCCCCAGGGGTCAGATGGGGGGCTACTGCCCCCATCTCCCCTCATGGGGGGCAGAAAGACTTAATATATGGCCAAATTTATATTGGGGAGCAAAGGCCCTTTC
Source organism: Calotriton arnoldi (assembly GCA_963921515.1). Taxonomy (NCBI): domain Eukaryota; kingdom Metazoa; phylum Chordata; class Amphibia; order Caudata; family Salamandridae; genus Calotriton; species Calotriton arnoldi. The sequence continues at coordinate 828,425 of CAWUFW010002456.1, read as the reverse complement.
CCAAGGGGCCGCTCACCCCTTCCTGGTGTCTAGTAGGTGGATTCCTGCTTGGGGATTGCTCTCTTTTGGCAATCCCCAAGCAGGGATCTACTAGGGAAGGGTATCATTGAAACGATACCTCTCCCATGTGTTTTGGTGCTCGAGGGCCTGAGATATTCCCACGAGCACTGAAGCAGTTTCACTTTCAATGTAATGACGTCAGCGCGCCATGTGCGGGAAACGTCGTTAGATTGAAAAAAAAATGTCTCGGGAGGTTGAGGAAATCCCTCTGCTGTTTCCAACAGAGGGATTTGGTGGTGGTGAGCTGAGAACGTAATGGTTACGTCCTCAGCACCAAACTGGTTAAAAGAATGGCTGTTTAGTGACATAGGGCCTGATTTACATTGTGGAGTATGGTTTGTACCCCATCAGGATAACGGAGTAAAATACTCTTGCATTTTATGGAGTATCTGTCCTACACATTTAGAGATGTCTGCTGGCCCTGTGGACATCTATAGCCATTGACGAGAACACCCGTCACAGCGGTTCCTGTCAGTGAGTTACAAGTTTGATTGATGGCTTTTTCAAACAGATGGCCGCTCATCAAACTTGTATCAAGCACACAACTAATGGCCCCCATATCATAGAAGTTGTCTTCTATGGTGTAATGGTCAAAATATATATTTTTTGTCACTGTCCCTCAATGCCAGGATTTACCTGGCCATGACAAACAGCAAAAAAGAATTAACACTGTTCAATCTAAATCAGGTTGACATAATATATGTAAACCTCTAATGGCTGAGGAGTATGTGAGCGATGGAGTCAGAATAGACTCCATTGCTGACGTACTTAAGGTCCGACTGCCTGACTTACAGGGGTTTGGTGTATGATTTGGCAGAGGGTACTCCATCACAGTTGCAACAGAGCACCCTCTCTGCCAAACTATAAATCAGGCCTCTTGTCTTTTCAGTTCTGTAGCCAGTCTGGCTGCTAACAGTTGCCAGTGTGTTTGCTAACACTTGTAGACAATTGCCACTAATGCAATTTGAATACCTATATTGTATTAGAACGTTACATGTGAACAATTCGGCTTCCCATATGGAGATGGTACAGTCTGCTATTCAACATGGCATTCACATGGAACTGTTAGATGGCTGACATAGGTATAGGTAACAGATAATTATGCAACATTGCAGGCAATTGGAATACTTTAAAACCTGGGGTGGCATGGTCAGTAACAGCAGCTATGTCATGAACTCATTTAGGTACAAGTGTCTCCTCCTCCGACTTTTCTGGAGAAGGCTATTCAGTTTCTGATTACTGAGTGATTTCCATGTCCTTCTCTAGATGAAATGTTATCGCCATGGCTGTGGTGCATATTTGAAGTGCTAGTTGTACTTCTTGACAGTGTTGGTTAGTGGGTGGTTTTATACAGTGATTGATCGTGAGTGTGGTGTTAATCCTCTGTGACCTGTTAAGTCATAGTTCAAGTCTCTTAATTAAATAGGCCTACTGCTTGTTGTCAGTCATAGCTTTGTGTTTAGGAAGCACTCCATGTTACAACTGATCCTGAGACACCCGCTGTAGTACAATGTTATATGATGGATTTTCACACCGCAGCCAGTGATCATTATAATTATTGGGTCCTCTGTCCAAACTGTCTAGTGTCACACCCAGTGATGATAAAATCGTGGCTAGAAAACCTTGGGTGGATAGGAAGTTGCTGGAATTAAGTTATGACTCAACTGATCGTGGTTAGCTCTAAAAATATAATTGTACCTTTACATCCCAAATGCATGCACCTTTACTAAATCCTTGCATCTTTACATCGTCTCAAGAAGTGATCACTCTGGATCTAACATTAGTCATGGAAAATACATAGAAACCTTCAGTAGTAACTGCAATTGTGATATGAATTGGGACAACTTCAGGAAGATAGACGAGGCCAGCTGCTGCATAGCAACTCACACATCTATTTGAATTCAAACTTTCTGGGTCTGTGTCAGGATTCTGCCAGCCTGCTGCAGGTGGCGCTCACAAAGACATTGCGGGGGACTACCTTCAGCCCAGTTTATGTCAGCACACGCTCCATGTATTTGCATTGCCTCTCTTGTTTTGTTGTTTGCAGATATTACCAAGTTCATGTCCAGTGTCCCTATCCCAGTCTTTTCATCGTGCTCCAGTCTTCAGCTTCTGTCCTATCCTCCACCCAGGTTTTCACTTATTTCCTTCTGTATGCTAAACTCCTTTTCTTGAATTCCTTTATCCTTGCAGAGAGCAAGCTCTCCATGTTAGTTAGTCTAGTCCCTGTTTCAGGAGAGGTCCTCATAGTCTGCCAAAAATGAATATACAGAATTTAAAGGAACTAAAAGCCACACGAAGGATGGTGACTACAGTGCTGCATTGCCAGCACATTTGTTCAAGGTTACACAAACTACATCGGCTTCCTGTGAGTGGCAGAATGAAGCTTAATACAGGAAGTGCTTTTCAGAAAATAAAATCCTCTGGTGGCCCATCCCAAACCACCATAGGGAGCCTATTCACTGACATTTTCAGTCTAGGGCCTAAAATGATCTACTGAATGTAAGTCTGAAGCCGCCTCGGTAGTTAACCCATTGTAAGCGGGACATTTACCATACTGAATGCAAAGATCTGAAACAAACTTCACACACAGATCTGTAAGCTATATATTATGTTTTTGCTCCAGATGAAAATGATCTGTTTAAAAGTGCTCATGAAAACCTGTTGCTGTCGTATGTGTACATTACCCTGACAAGCCCTTGGAAGCTAATCAGCTTATTAAGCTAAAATAAAACTGCCGCAAGCCGCATTTATGCATAACACAGTTTTATTACTATCTCCCACAAGCAATAAAGTAAACAGAAGTAAGAACATTATGATATCATATCATAAAAGGCCACAGTTACTTGCCAACCTCTTCTTTATTGTTTCTCCTGGGCTTGCGTTTGCTTTACCATGCATTTCTCCTTCTCAGTGTTATTCATATATTCCCAATCCCAACATTTGTCAACTGCTATCTCGCTCTAGTACCTCTTAACATATACTCCAGTAGTGTTTGTTTGTATCCTACAATGCGTTTTAGATCTGACTTGACTGTCTGCAAGACCTATTTTTAGCTGTGTTTTAAAATAGACATAAATATCTGTGTTTTAATATATACAAAGTGGTCTTTGGCTCAGCTCAGGGGATTATTTCTCTCTCACCTCGTGCTATTGTTTGTTTGATGTACCATTCCACCTCTTATGGAGTGCTTGCAATTCAATGGATGACGAACTATTTAACTTCTCAAAAGAGCGCAAAAACTTCAAACATCTAGGGCTAGATGTACGAAGCATTTTTTGCAGTCACAAATGGTCCGAATTGCAAAATTGGGCCGATGATTTTTGGCCTGTACAAAGCCAAAATTGCATTCGGTAACTTGTTACCGAACTGCAATTTGGGTTTAGCGATTCAGTATTTAGAAGGAGCGTGTTAAGGACGTCCCTTCCTAATATCGAATCTGAATGCAGTTGCAAAACATTTGCAATTTCCCACCATTTGAGTAATGATGGTAAGTAACCCTTTCACAAATGGGAAGGGGTCCCCAAGGGACACCTTCCCCTTTGGGAATGGTTGGGAAAATATTTACTCATGGACCACTGCCTACTCTTAGGCTGCATTTAAAAAAAAATTGCTTTATTTAAAAGCAATCACAGACTTGGTGGTCTGCTGACCCCAGAAGGTCCCTGTGATGGCTGTGATTCCTAATGGGTCGCAAGTTGCGACCTACCTCATTAATATTCATGAGGAAGGTCTATTTGCGACCCACTAGGAATTGCTAATGAAACTCAAAAGAGTTTCAAACATTAGAAATAGCGATTTGCTAATTGCGATTCACAGAAAAACGCACTTAGGAAATCACTATTTATCACTTTAGTACATCTTACTCTAAATTTGTATCTCTATACACAGAACGCAATCAGTTTTTGTTTTATTTTTCATGCTTTTATTGTTTTAGCCAGACCTACTGGTTTTGCCTATATTTGCTCCTTGTGCTGATCACAAAGCTAAGTTTAATTGTCCTTTTGTTGTCTTTTATTCAGATCTATCTTCCACTTTTCCTTTCTCTATTGCCCTTTCTCAGCATCTCTTGATTCATGCTCTGTTCACTGTCTTCTTTTCCGTTACACCATTTTGCTTAACCCTTAAAAGCTTATTGATAATGTATTATATGTTACAGTACATTTTTTAAAAGTGCGGCATCATTACCCCTTTTCAGAGAGCTGCATGCATGAAGTCTATGAACAGTGGTTTGTACACTGATTTTGGAATGCCAGCTTCAGCAATGGTCCTGGCTCTGGGATGCTGTTAGTCAGCCTGAGGGAAATCGCTGCTGGTTCTTTAGGCATCTCAAGTATATTTATTGACATTGAGATTATTGAATTGACATGAAACTCTGCCACTGCCTTTGAAAATAATTTTTGATTTAGACTTAATGGCATCTTGTCCACATAAAATGCAGGATCACGATTATGCAGTAATGCCAATCAGGCTTTTTATATCGGACTCCCATTTACCAGGCTAATATGACCGTAAAAATTATTATAATTTCAGCCACCGTCAGCGATCTATAGTTGCCCTTTTCTACTCGGGTCATCATCTGTGTGGATTTTCCCTTCTTTGCCAGAAAAGAAGAAGAAGGGCAACAGAAAAAAATCCAAGATTGAAAAAAATTAGAAGGCAACAAAGCTTAAGCGTGAATTAATTATACGGGATTTTGTTTTTATAAACTACATGCTTTTGTTGATCAGATGCAACCTTACTTGGCTAGGTGTTAAATAGTGAACAACTGGGAACGACTATTTGTAACGACGGAAATTCATTTTTATTACAATTGTTAATATTTATTCAGTTTTAATTTCAATTCAATACATTCATGTTTGGTTCTGATGGACTGATTTTGGGGTTACCCTCTCCCTTTTCTACTTTTGTTTTCAGGTGCACCTGAACTGATCCACTGAAGAGCCCAACGCTCTTCACAAGACCTTGGATTTGTCCATTGTGAACCGGGTACCTGGCTGAAGTCTCAGGGACAACTTAATTTATTAGTGCCGCCTCGAAGTACTTGGAAAATGTTGGGGCATATTAACAAGGGCATTATCTCCGCTTTTTGGGCTTTAAAAGCCAAAAAAGCGGAGATAATCTTTTCGCCCTATTAACAAGTGGGTGCTAACATGCATTAGCGTATGTTAGCACCCTTTTACCCGACGCCTCCCTTTGCATCTCTAAAGAGATGCAAAGTGGGCATAACCCGGATGGACTACCTTGCAAATATCGCTGATGTTCACATCGCGATATTTACTAGGCTGCCCCAGCATTTTAGCACACGTTCGTTTTTGGAGAAAACCGCTGTTTTCTCCAAAAACTAACGTCTGCTAAAATGCAGACTTACCTATCCCTAACATTGGGGTGGATTATGCTGATACGACCCTGTGGGTCGTATCAGCAAGGTTATCGCCCTGGAGTAACGCGTTGTTAATAACGCGCTACCAGGGCGATAAATTCCAGAGATAGCCTGCGATAACAAAATTATCGCTAAGCACGGCCAGCGATAATTATCGCTGGCCGTTGAAAATATGTCCCGTTATTCCTGCAAGTTCTGGAGAATCTGGCTAGGCTTGCGCATACAAACTTTCAACAACCTTCCCCCAGGGCAAAGGGGTGCTAACCTCTCACAATCATTCTTTGGTCCAGCTTTCTGAATCAATGCACAAGAACCCCCTTCCCTAAAACTTCATTGTGGAGAAACTGATGATGATCTCTTTCCCCAGAGTCTGTCTATCATGATGATAACACTTATGCATACCATCACTCTGACTTTTGCCACTTCCATTCAGGCCCTATCTAGCTCTAACCCCAGATTAGGATGGGTCCCTCGGACCAGCAAAGTCCCAATGAATCTGTGTCATGGCTGATCCATCAGGCACTACAAACTAGTTTTTGAACAGATTTCCTGTAGCCTCTCATATTGACTCTTCCACCAAACTTTCCTCCCTCCCTCCCTCCCTCCCTTCCACCCCCATATTGAGGATCACATTTCTTTCTTCCTCCCCTATTGGCGATTCATCATGTCAGGCTTCTGAGTTCTTCACCTGACTGAAGGTTTTGCATAGACTTCTGTAACCATCCTACCCAGTCTGAGCTTCCTCATCGTATCACTTTATTTCCCCAACAAAAAAGTGCCAAGGTAGACCAGGATGCTTGCAAGATGATCAGGTAGAATACCATCATTCTAACGCCTTCCGAGGACATTTCTGTAAGTTCTTTTTTTAAACAAGAGAAAGGAAATGGCTTTCGGCTTGTTATGAATTAGTGTGATCACTTCAAGAAGGTGAGCATCTATCTATTAAGGGACTGTAGTCTAATCAGTTAGTCAGACTCGGCCTAAGTATACTTATTTTTCAGTTTCCATCTTCAAAGGTCACCATCATTTCCTTAATCCCAATGGCAGCAGCATAGACATTGGCAGTGGCAGTTTTCGTGAATTCCCTTGGGCGGCCTGTGTCCCCATGTGTTTCACCAGCTCCTACAAGCAGTGCTGCTCACCAGTCATCTCGGGGTATCCACCTAATCACCTACTATTTCAACACCGTACTGATGCACCAGTTCACCTTCACTTTATCTCGTCATCTCTACAAAAGATCACCAGTCTGCATGGCTGTCCTTTCTTTTTGATTTAAAAATAAAATCTCTTGCAGTCCCTCTCCATGGGTTTACTAGCTTTTATGGTGGACATATTGATATGCAATCTCAAATTTCTCTCATGAAGATCAGTCTGACAAGGAGGGACCTCAAGTGACCTCTCTTCACTCGCAATCTTCTTCTGGGAGGCTGCCTTCATCAAACCATCTTTCTGGCCATCTTACTATCTTTGAAGCCAAGCATTCTCATACCAAATCTTTCTGATGGCTATTTAACTCTGGAGCCGATTGTCTACATGTAAGAAATTGAGTTACTGGTTGAGGGGGGTGAAACCCAACTCAAGTAGAGACCGCAATTCTTATCAGGGTAGAACACAAGCAAACCCAAACTAACCTGTGCTGAACCATCTGGTAGTTTGGCGCACCTAACTTAGAGGCAATGCGTAAAGTATTAATGAAGCCCTTCAAACAGTTATAAAGTGAAAACACAACACAAGAAAAATCCCACACCAATCTAGAAAAATAGAGTAAAATGTAATAAATTACTTGAGACCAGTGGGGTGCGTTGCTTGGAAAGCCATCATGATGGACGCTGTCTAGCGCAGCTCCACACTGAACCCCTCTAATCCGCCATGGATTCAACCATCTGGCTGCCATTGGTTGCCCTGTGGAGCCTTTGTACTCTGTATGACAGGAAGGGGCATCCCTGCAATTTGGATCGTGAAAGTGCCTCGGATGCTTGACTGTGGGCCGAGACCCTACCGCACCAAGCCAGCTGCTGTTGAGGGTCGCTGCCCAGCTGCTGGCTGTACTGCTGCTGGTGCCCCCCGACCCCACCTGGGGTGCACACCACCGAGAGTTCCGACCTTCCCCCGGATATGCAGTAGGGGCCTGTGGAGAGAAGAATAACGGGTGGTGAGGAGCTGTTCTCTGCAGGAATCCGGGGATATAGAGCCCAGGCTGAGGTACTTCAATTTCCGCTGCGCACGGGGCTGTTTGTTAGTGATGGCGGGCCACTTCCTCAGAGGCCTGGTGGCAGCCCATTGGTGCTGGACCCTGCTACTTAGGGGTGAATGTGCTGCTGCGAGGTCGCGACCTGCTCCCCGTGTCCCTTCCCATCCCTCCGACGATTGTGTCTCACATCCTGATTGACGCCAGGCCACACCATATCTACAGCGGCTCCCCATCCGCTGCAGACTCCACATGCCCCAGTCTCTCCCCCGCGATGATCATACAGCGAGGACAGGCTGGAGCAGAGGGTATCTGTATGCTACTGCGGCTGGCTGCATCTTTAATTATAACGAGTCACCCGGCGGCCTCGGGCTCTGAAAGGTTCTGCGACTAGGCTTTGGTCTCTAGATACATCAGGCACCTTTTCCCTACCCCCAGCCTCGGAGGGGGGGGCTGCCTGGGTGAATCAAAGAGTCCGGCTCTTGTGAGATGAGGACTGGTTTTGGTGCTCTGCTGGGGCGCTTTGCTCTACTTATTATCTGCCTATACATCGAGCCCTGACTTGCTGTGTCCTGAAGGCCTGGTTGTACTCACATGAAATGACGCCTGAGCCCCTGCCTTGTTCATTCAATTACCCCCCTGACTGGCTGACTGCCTGAAAGCCCACGTGTCATTTCCTCATTTGATCAGCCTGGACGTAAGGACTCGTAGTGAGACCTTGATATTGCCCACAACGACGCCCAGCAAATACCTAATTCTCCACCTATGCTGCTTCCCTCCTGAGGTGGACGATCACTGCTGCATACGTGAGATCAGTTGCTCGTGCTGCTGCAGTCCTGTGCAAGAGGGTCGATTCCTCCTCCTCACTGCATGAACTAACCAACCTTGCTGCATCGACACCAATGGGTAAAGACAAGCCTACTAGATTCACGACATCGCAAACCCACATGAACCAGTATACTACTGGACCTACAAACAGACAGCCAGGACCCACAGGAGGAGATAATCCTGTGTCTTCATCCGGCAAGCTTGCCACAATCCTCGAGGCCATTCAGACCTCACAAGCTGTAGTGGAGACTAAAATCAGAGAGGTGAGAATGGATGTGGCAATGCTTCACCAAGATGTCCGAAATGCTCTAGTGCAAATTACAGAAGCTGAATCCTGAATCTCCACAGTAGGGGATGAAGTTGCAACTCTTAAAACCCAGGTCTCTAGCCTGCTCACCCGCATGACAGAGCTTCACCAATGCTCTGAAGATGCTGAAAATCGCTCCCGGCACTATAATGTACTCATAATTGGCATCCCTGAAGGCACAGAAGGCACTGAATCTCAATGGATCATGGATTTTTTAGAAATCTGGATCAAATCCTGGATGCCCCCCAAACAATTGTCCTCCTGGTTTGCAACAGAATGGGCCCACCGAGCACAGACTCCAAAGCCTCCTCCAGGTGCCTCACCCAGACCAATGATTGCTTGGGTCCTTAATTACAGGGATAGAGATGTCATCCTCAAAGAAGCTCGCTCACACCCTGAACTCCAATGTGGGGATGCCAAGGTTTTCCTCTTCCCTGACTATACTCGGGAGGTGCAGCAGACGCCACTCCTACACAGAGGTTAAGCAGAATCTCAGGGCTATAGGGCTCCAGTATCGCCTATTATTTTCTGCTAGACTCTGGGTTATTTATACTGACAAGTCACACTTCTTTGATAGTCCAGGATCTGCTTGGCAGTGGCTCATAGAGGATCGGCCACACCACAACCACACCGCTTCTTGTCATGCCAGGCTGACTCCTCTTGCTCACACGGAACAATGTTGTTGCCCAAACCTCGCAGAGGACACACTCGATCTTGGAGGAGACTCCAAGCCAGTTGATCTAAATCTACTTCATCATTCCCACAGCTGCGGCCTCCATCGCCATCCGTGCTGCAATCCAACCTTGCTCCTGGTGGAGAAGAACAGGGTCTGGATCGAGATGCCCTTTTAGACTTCTTATCATCCATGCCTGCGAACTTCCACACGGATATGGACCTATCTCAGAGCCCTACGATTTGATTCCCTTATTGGTGCAGGTTTCAAAAGCATGGGATTTGCATGGGGTTTGCTTTATTTGCTATCCTCTTTACGAATGTCTCAATCTAACACAATGGTAGTTATTGATTATACGTTTCTATTATTTGTAGTGTTTGGGACTTGATCACATCCCTACTGTGAGTGTCTTCATTTCACCCAATGGCAACCACATATCCGTTATCTATGAAGTGGTCCAGCCTGTATGATTCCCCTCTTTGAATGTTCTTTTCTCTTCTAAGTTTCTTTTTTGTGGCGACAGATGCTTCTAGAGTAGAAGTATGTGGTGGGAGTTGGGGGGTGGAGTTTTCATATAAAGCTGTTGTTATTCTTTTGAGTGTTATTATTGACTTGTTTTAATGCTTGTTTTATGTTTTCAAGTGCACACCGACACACTTACACATCCTATGTCAAGCGATGTGCGCCAAGCTCTGGCTTCCCTTCATGCACGGCGCGCTTGCGCTCCTGTACTCATATCAGAAGCAGTACCTCCTCCTATCTCCTTCTTGCTATGATCTCCCCTACTCATTCCCATGATGGCGTCCTTTCACATTTTGTCCTAGAATGTTAAAGGCCTCCTCGACCAGGTGAAGCATACCGTGGTCCTGACATTTGCCCACTGCTATCTCCCCGCAGTTCTCTTCCTCCAAGAGACTCATCTCTTGGGGAATCATTGCCCCTTCCTGGCATGCAGGGAATATGATAGGGTTTTCCATGCAGGGTATTCTCGTGGTTCTCGGGGAGTGGACATCCTGCTTGGGTGTTCCTATCCCCTCACGGTCTCCTGGGAAAACTGTGGTCTGAAGGGCCATTTCCTCTCTCTCACAGGGACGCCTGATGGCCAAATAATCAACCAGGTGAGTGTTTACGCCCCTCCTGCCGCCCACATCACATTCTTACGCAACCTTTCTGGGGCCCTCTTTCATCTCCCGCAGGGGTTGACAGTAATAGGTGGAGACTATCCAGGTGCGCAAGTGCCCGTACACTTATTGGGCTACTGCTCTGGGACTCTGCAACACATGAAGGACCTGCCACCCGAGACGTTGCCAATAAACACACACCTCGGCTGCACATCACTCCCACTCCCATGTAGACCTCGTCTTCCTGCCGGCCCCTGATTGTCGCACAATTGACCACATCCAGATTCTAGCTCGTGGCATATCTGATCACTCTCCTATCCTTCTCCACCTTGGCTCTCCCAGAGAGGGTCCGTGACCCATGTGGTGCCTCAATGCCTGGTATCTACAAGACAAGGATTATATTTAAGCCCTCTAGGAAGAACTGCAAACATATTTTCATAATAATGAAGCTCGATTGCCACCTTTGGTATTCTCTGTGCTGCCAGTAAAGCCACAATGTGTGGGTTTGACAAGGGGAAAGTGCACGTACAGGAGCGCATCCGCTCCCTGCACATAACTCAGCTGGAGGCCCGTGCCCTCCACTTAGAGACTCAAATTGAGACAGATCATGATGGTGATACCCCCGACAATTGGATCTTCTCTATAAGGAAATTCCCCCCCAACCTCTAGAGGTGGCCAAACATCTATGGTGTGCCACAACGGCTAGGATATATGGGTGGGGTGAACAAAAATAGTAAGCTGGTCTATTGGCTGGCCTCCTGCCATCATTTGAATAGGATTGTGCCAGAGATCATCGATGAACATGGTGCTTCCCTCCAATCCCTCCCTGAGATTATGCAGGCCTTTGTTTGTTATTATCATCATTTATATACTGCCCCATCTGGAAGAGAGGCAGCCTTCTCTGCTCAATTCCTCTCCGACATCCCTCTTCCTCACCTTTCCCAGGCCGAAGCTAGGACCCTAGACAAACCCTTCTAGATTGAGGAGGTAGAGGCTGCGTTGCAAGCCATGGTGCCTGGGAGGACCCCCGGTCCTGATGGGTTCCGAGCGGAATATTACCTGGCACTCCGAGACATTTTGAACCCACAACTCGTTGCCCTCTATTAGGAGGCGGGTGAACTAAGTGCCTTTCCAGCAGAGATTGATACTGCCACTATTGTGGTGATCCCCAAAACACAACCTCCGTCTTCCTCATGTGCTGACTACCGCCCGATATCTCTAATCGACGTGGAGGTTAAGTTCTTGGCAACCCTACTGGCTTCCCAACTCAAGCAGGTCCTACCCACTTTGGTACACCCTGATCAGTGGGGTTTCATGCCGACTCAAGGCACACGTCATTGCCTCAGGTGGCTTCATGTGGCCATGGCACACCGTCATCTCTTGTCCACGGATTTGGCCTTACTTTTTATAGACTTTGAAAAGGCATTCAACACGGTGGACTGGGGCTACACCCAATTAGTGTTGGTGTGGGCCGGGATTGGGTCCTACTTTAGCGGCATGGTCTGAGCGCTATCCACTAATCTGACTGCGAAAGTTCAAATTAATGGGGTCCTCTCCCAAGCTTTCCCTATAGGCCAGAGACCAGGCAGGGCTGTCCCCTATTTCCACTCCTCTTCACTCTGGTGATTGAGCCTCTGGCACAACTCATCCGAGTAGATGCACAGACCCATGGATTGAAATGGAGCGCTGACCATGAAGATCACATAGCCTTCTACGCAGGCAATATCCTGCTTTATTTGGCGAACCCCGCATAGAGCGGACCCCACTGTCTTCACCTTTTACTATGCTGAGCTTCAAGTACCTGTGCATCTGGGTTGCACTACATCCCGAACTTGCTTGGTATCTTACTATATAACTCCTTACACGAAAAGTTAGAGCCAACTTGGTTAGATGGCAATCCCTCCTGCTAAATGTAATGGGATGTATCGCCCTATATAAAATTATGATTCTACCTCATATTTCAAAACTTGCCTCTCCTCATACCGTGGAAATGGTTTCGGACCCTAGAAAAAGATGCAATATCCTTTCTGTGGCATGGTTCCAGGGCTTTCCTTGCATTCACACATTGCCAGCGGGGCCCCTATGATGGCGGATTGGGTATGGCCAACCTCTACCTCTATCACTTGGCCTCACACCACCTGATTTAACATGATTGGTTTAACCAGGGATGGTAAGATCCTGCCTATTGCTTAAAGCTAACCCTAATGAGATTCGCCCAACACTTCTCTATGCTGTATGGTTTCCCTATTCCTAACTCTACACCCTTAGTGACCAAATTGGCTCTACAGGTGTGGAGGGCAGCTTTACGACGCATCCACTGGGACACCAAACTCACACAGCAAACACCTCTTAAGCATGGAGTCTGGCTGAAGGGGGTAGTGTCTCTTCAGTGTTTTAGAAGAGGGGACCTTATTGGGATCTCACAGCTTGGGGACGTCTGGTCGGGGACCCATATGTCCTTATATCAAGAACTTCACACCACATACACCTTGTCCCACACACAATTTTATCAATACCTTCAACTAAGACATGCACTTCAGTCGCACCTCTGATGTGTTGACTCACTCCTAGAGTTCAGTCCACTAGAGGCAAAGCTGTTGATGGGTAATTCGGGCAAAGGGGAAGTCTCAAAAATGTACCGCACCTTGATAATTAATACACCAGGCACCCTAGACTACCTCAGGGGGCGAAGGGAGGCAAGGCTGGGGCCTCTTGAGGATGACGAGTGGCGCAATGCACTGATGGCACCAAGGATGGTCACAACCTCTTCCAAGTTGTGTCTGGTCCAAACACACTACCTGTATAGTGCCTATCTCTCTCCAGATTGGCACCACCGAGCTTGACTGCTTCCCAAGCCCACCTGCCCTCAGTGTAGCGATGCTCCTGCCAATTTTCATCACATGGTTTGGCTGTGCCCTATAATTCAAAAGTTCTGGTCTGCTGTAGTGGGTGGGTTGACGGAGGTGCTGGGATGGGAGGTCCCCCTACCTCCCCATGCTTTTAATGGGTGTCCTTGAGGGCTTGGAGGGTACAAGAGATGACCAATCATTCCTGGGGATGGCACTAATGGTCGCTAAGAGAAAGGCGCAATTCTAGCCTCAGGGCACTCTTTCTGGTTCCTCAGGGTAGGCCAAGCAATTTCTTCCAAACATTAATTTCTATGGTTTGCATCTTTCTCACGTATTTTACGGGCAGCACCTCACACGCATGGAGCAACAAACTAACGATTTTAGCATTATATGTCTCTCTAAGCACTTCAGTGGATGTATGGCCCAATACAGAGTCCATCCTATATAAAGCACCTACAATGGCCTTACCCCGCCTCTCCTGGATATCAATATGTGGCGTAAAGTTAAGATTATATCTAAAAAGAAGGCCAAGATAGTGATATTCCTTTACCTCTTCTACTGGGACACCATTTAGCCACCACTTAGACCTTTTCTTCTGTACCCTCTCTTTTTCATTAGTCTTAGCCGTAATTTATTTTCAAATAATTGGACTTGCTATACTCTGCAAAAGCATCTAACTGCCTCTGCAGGCCAACTGGCGTAAGTTCCAGCAAGACTGTGTCATCAGCATAAAACTTTACTGGGATGGCCTTGTTACCAAGTTTTGGTGAAAATGATTGAAATACATTTAAACCTACCATAGTGTCAGCAATATATATGGAGAACAGAAACAGGGCCATCATACACCCCTGCCTCAATCTATTAGGGGTATACACTTTTTTGGTCAATACTCCATTATCGCCAAATACCCCACAATTCAACCCTAGTCCATGAGCTCGATATGTAGTTGGATAATCAATGTGAATAAGCCTGGTGGGCACTCAACCTGTCAATCACACACCACGTCACAGACAACTTCACCCTAGGTGGCACTCATCATCATAGTCACAGTCATCATATCTTTATTATGATACGGAACTCCTACGGAGGTCCACATAATATAAATCAATAATACAGCTGAGATGCATGATACATTTTAAAATCAATGGTTGAAGAGTAATTTAAAACCTCCACGCTGCTACATACATCATAGAAAAACGACATTCACTGTCCAATATAAAGCAACAATTTACGTAACGTCACAAAAATATGCTTTGCAACTGTCGTTGTCTGGGTATGTCCACTTAAATGTCTTATGGGACATAGTACAATAAAAAATATATACACATCACATTTCCGATCACACTACCCTGGGGACACCCTATACTTTCTAATAATCCCAACCAACCTCACAGAATGTATGAAACTTCAAGGGGAGCGTGACAAATGATCATATCAAATATGAAATTTAATCCATAGCTTCTTTTTTGAGCCATTATAAAGTGCTATGTGCGTAATGCAAAGTGCGATAATACATATTTATAATTATGACCCTATCAAATAGCAGCATACATGAGGGAACACAACTCTGAAGAAAGTGCATAAAATCAGTTGTATTCAACATCCAAATATTAAACCATTCAGTTGAAACATTGCATTAACTTTAGCACACCACCCAATATGACACCCAAACCCTGATAATCCTGCTCCATGGCCCTAATGGATGTTCAAAAAGGTTCTGAAAAATTTATAAATCTTATTACAGATCATTACATTCGAAGGGGAAAATACAAAAATTGTGTGTCTGCAATGCAAAACAGAATGGTATATATAATAAACACAGGCATTAAAAAATGGTGATGAGCAATCTGCAGCACAGGACAAACAAACATGGTTGACGTCCTGAATTAATCCAGTCTGGCACAGCTTGCAACTTCTGTCCTTTTTCAGGATCTTGTCCCAAATGCGAGTAATCATACGCAAGGGGAGCAGGTCCTGTCTCAATATTAAGATCAGCCTTCTGATCCCATGAGGCACATTCCAGATTCAATAAGGCTGGGGATTCTTCCCCAAATTACTCTTATGCACCACCTGACTGCACAACTTTGGATGACATAGGGCAATATCTCTAGCCCTACTTACTTGAAACATGGAATGCTTTAATAAGCCCTTTAGAGTGGACTTGGGCAAAACAGAGTCCACATTCAGTTCAATTACAAAAATGTCATTATCTCGCTTAAGAGACCTAAAAAATACACTCCGCTCCCTCAAGGCTGCCCGTAAAGTACCGTCCTCTTCACAGAGGAGTGCATTTCCCCACCTCAAGACTGCACCCAGAGTAAAAGCATGAGTGGATAATAAACCAATGTCCAGGCGCAAAGCATAGGGAGCTGCAAGTGTATTCAAATTGTGAATGGGATGAAAGATTTGTCCTTTTGCCCCTAAAAGTGCCAATAACTCATGCCCAACACCTTGCACGTATACCTTAAAGAAGAGGGGATTTTGGTCTTATAACTTGATATGATATGCCCAAAATGACATCCAAGGACACGTCATCCTACAACATGGAACACTTGTCATTCAAACTCCACGTTACAGCCAACTTCACCCAAAGCTGCACTCTCATCTGCAGACCATTGGGACTGCACACCAACTCCACTGACACCATCACAAAATTAATCACGCCACTCGACCTCAATGCTAGCAATTACATCCTACTCGGAGACCTCAACTTCCCCCTGGAAGACCACGCTTACCCCAACTCAAGAGCACTCATTGAAGACCTTGAAAACCTGTGCCTCAACCAACGAGTAAAGGGATCTACCCACATCGCTGGATATCTCCTAGACCGTATTGTCAACAATGTTGGCAACATCCGAGTCGACGAGCACACACCGGTTTCCTGGACAGACCACACCCAGGTCAAGTTCAGCTTCCTCATCCTGGTCCAACGCACATGCACCATCACCAGACCAGACGATCAAAACTGAAACAGCATCACTGAGAATGACTGGAACATCGCTCTCAACACCCCCTGACCTGAACACAGCAACTGCCAACCCAAAGCCATCAAGAATTTCAAAATTGTATCACCTCCTGCTTGACTCCCTGGCCCCCTAAAAACACAGCAATACAACAAGATCTGGGCCCAAGGGCAGTTGGTACACAAAGGAGCTCAGACTGATGAAACACCACTGCAAACAACTGCAGCACAAACGGAGAATGAGCCAGGACAATGTAGACAGGAGAATGTTCAAATATTGCCTGAGACACTACCACCAAATGATTCAGACAACCAAATGTGCCACTCTGGCAAACTCCATCAATGTCAGCACCAACAGAAGCAAATAAATCTTCACCATTGGGAAAGATTTCACTTCACCATCGGCCACCTGCAACTCGATCACTCCATCATAGGACCTCTGCAGCAACCTCGTCAATTCTTCAGCAACAAATCACTGCCATTTACAGCAACTTCAGCCTGCAACCAGACCCAACAGACCACGCCAAACATCTCACATACTCATCCAAAGAATCAATCGTAACCATATGGCCTATTATCACCCCGCTGCCGCCGAGAAGTCCATCCACTAAGGTGCCCCATTTTACCCCAGTCCAAACCATGCCTGCTCCAGAGGACTGCAACCCATCAGCACCATGCTCACACCCATTCTGAATGCCTCTGCCTCTTCCGTGACCTTCCCAGATGCTTGGAAATATACAACTGTCCTCTCACTGCTGAAGAAACCCCCTTGCAGACCGTTCAATGCTCGCTAACTACAGACCGATCTTCCTGCTACCATACCCAGCCAAGGTCTTAGAGAATGGAAACTGCCCTCATCGCTGCCACAGATGACATCCGCATGAATCTGGACAGAGGCAACCCTCATCCGGCCCTTATCCTCCTAGGACTCTCCACAGCATTTGACACCCCATCCTCATGCAACGTCTACATGACATCGGAATCCAAAGACACACACTCCTATGTATCTGCTCCTACCTGACTGGAAGAACCCAATCAGTCAGCCTGGCACTGTACACCTCAAAAACCAATTACCTTATCTGCTGAGTTCTGCAAGGATTCTCTCTGAGCCCGACCATCTTCAATTAATACATGATCCATCAAGCCAACATCATCCGCTCTCACAATATCAATGTTTTCTCCTATGCCAATGACACACAACTCATTCTCTTCCTCATGGACAAGATGCCCAGTACCCTGATCAGGTTAAATGCCTGCATGAGTGAAATTGCCCATTGGATGAAGACCAGCTGTCTAAAACTGACCACCGACAAGACCAAAATTGTGATTATCAAGAGGAAAACATCCCCATGAGACTCTCCCTGGTGGCCAACAAAGCTAGGAAAATCACCTACCCCCACCACCCATGCCAGGAGCCTCAGGATCATTATCGATATCAAACTCAACATGACCACCCAAGTAAATGCCACTTCATGCTTTGACACTATGGGCCCGATTCCGATCTCGCTCGGAAGGTCTCCGAATCGGATTTGGCTTTACCGGACCCGATCCGTAGCCCTTGCTTACGACCGGATCGTACACAAGTCCGAACGACCAAGTACGATGCGAAGATCGCGTAAGCGCCGACCCAATCATTTCCGAACCCGAACCGCTCCGCACGTCTCGTTTGTAGACGAATCGTGCCACGCAATGGAGCCGATTTCCGACCGAGTGAGTACGATGCATGATTCGGACAGCCGCTTCGCCTTGGTCTCAGCGAGACGAAACGGCTGTCGGAAGCGTACTTCGGGGGGCCGTACCAGGACCCCCTTCACCCGGGGCCCTCCGAATCTGTCACGGGGTGTGCCCATGGGTCCCTCCGATCTAGGCATGCACAGTGTGGCGGGCACCCCACAGGGTGTACGCTTTTCCGCTCCCACCCCTTTTCTGCTATGGGAGCCTGTGTACGCGTCTGTACACGGGCTCCCATAGAGTTCAATGGGAGTCTGAGCGAACCGAGTCCGTAAGCATACGGCAGCATCGTACTCGCTCGTTCAGACTCCTGGGGCATGTCTCGCTCGGAAAGCCCTCCGGATCCGAGTCATACGGAGGGCTTTCCTAGCGAGATCGGAATCGGGCCCTATATGTTGAAGAAGATTTTCAAATGGCTACCAATCAGCACCCGGAAAACTGTCATGAATGCCCTAGTCACAAGCAAACTGGACTACGGGAACACCCTCTATGGCGGGATCAACAAAAAACCCTCCAGAAGGCTGCAGACAATTTACAATTCAGCGGCCAAACTCACACTCACCCACACACACCATACTCACATTACAACATACCTGAAGGTGTTCCACTGGCTCCCAGTTCACAAACAAACACAGTTCAAAATTCTCGCTCGTCGTGCAGGAGGATTTCTAGAGCAGTGGTGTCTGGGCTGGATGACTAACAAACCTTGGCTGGTGCAAGTGCCCCGGGCTCTGGAAGGGTCTAGCGTCTTGAAACTTGGCAGAGAGATGGGATGACCTCTTAAAATGATGAAAATCTCCTCCAAAAGTGTTGCTCCCTCAGTGAGCTCGATGGCCAAAACATGGTGAACCGGGCAGAAGTGGCTGGTGCCTGCAGATGCAGAGCGATGTCTCCTCCAGCCCAAGGGAGATGATAGCTGGTTGTCAAAGTGCTGGGCAGTCCTCCAAGTGTTGGGGATGATGCACAGCTGCAGGACGAGTCAGGTCTTTGCAATTATCAAGGAGCGAGCAGGGTTTGGCGCCAATTTCGGTGCAGGTTTTTAGTTCCTTCACTATCGTCTCCTCTTTTGTACTCTTCAGTTCCCAGGAAGTTGAATCTGAGAACCTGGTGACAGGGAACACCTAAATACTCAATTTAGGGATGTTTAGGGGAGGATATGATAATAGCCAATGAGCTACTTACCACTAGGGCGACTACACCCCCTATATGACCACTTCCTGTGGGGAATGGGCATAATCCTTATCCAGAAGTCCCTATTTCACCAAAAATCAAGATGGTTAAACTCTTCTTTGGCTATTCACTTCAGGTAGCCCGCCTTAGGGGTGTGAATAGCTTGGAAGTGAAGCATGCCTCCAGAATATCTAATTTCCTGCCTGCTTTGATGCCAAATGGGCCCCAGGACAGAGGGTGGTGTTCCCCAGGTCTGGGGTGAGCCAGGGTTGCATACCAAGGGTGGCAGAGCCTTTGAAGCCTCTGGCCTTGATATGCTAATTTGCTAGCTATCCTGCTGAAGTAGGTGGGATAACCTTCTGTCGAGCAGGCATTGTTTCTGACCACTGAGAGCACTGGCTGTCCCTTGCAGGGGGTCAGAAACTCCTCTGTGGTGGAAGGTATCATTCAAATAACCCACTAAGTGATTAGCAGGATTACAGGGAGCACCACTAAGGTCCTCTCCTGGGGCATGTCTTCCTAAATATGATACTGGCATCAGTATGGATTTATTTAGCCAAGATGTTTGATACCTTACAATTTTCGGTGAAGCTATTATGCAGCTGGGTAACTTGTAATGACCAGTGCCCAGTACATACCTTTAAAATGGCTTCCAGATCACTTGCAAAGACTAGTAATGGAACTAGGTATCACAGGGGCATAACTGTTCTTGCAGATGTGCCCTCATATGTAATATAATGCACGCTTCCTTGCAGCTCCCAAGGCCTGCTGTGAGGGTGACTTACATATAGTACATGTAGTGTACGTTGGCATTGCACACAGGAAGTGGGCAATGTCAGGTTTTCAGATTGGCTTGCACCATTTCACGCATCCTGCAATGGCAGTCTGTATGCAGTTTGTGTGTGGGTCCCTTAGGGTGGCATCATACGTGCTGCAGCCCTTAGGGACCCTCTTTAGTACCCATGCTTTGGGTGCCAGGGGTAACATTTACCAGGGATTTACAGGGGTGCAAAAGTCCTTGCCAATTGGGTTACAATCACCATTTGTATAATTTTAGGGTAGGATCACTGGCACTGAGGCCTGGTTAGCCGAGACCCAATGCACTTCCAGTCAAAAGCATCAGTACTGGTTAGCAAAAAGTGGGGGCGACCATGACAAAAAGAAGTACTTTCCTACACAAACCCCCACAAAGGAAAGAGGATGAGACTAACCTTTTACAACAGTCTCTTCATTGTCTAAGTGGAAGAACCTGGAAAGGTCATCTACATTGGCAGATCTGTGTTCCACTGTAAAGTCCATTCCTTGTAGGGAGATGGACCACCTCAACAGTTTGGAGTTTTCACCTTCCATTTGCATTAACTACCTGAGAGGCCCGTGGGCAGATTGAGCAAGAAAGTGAGTACCAAAGAGGAATGGACTCAGCTTCTTCAGTGACAAGACCACAGCAAAAGCTTCCCTCTCTATGGCACTCCAACACTGTTCTCTGGTTAGTAACCTCCTGCTAATAAAAGCAACAGGCTGGCCCTGGCCATCATCATTGATCTGGGACAGGACTCCCCCTATCCCATGCTCAGAGGAATCACTCTGCACAATGAACTGCTTAGAGTAATCTGGAGCTTTTAGAATGGGCGTTGAGCACATTGCTTCTTTCAGGGTGTCAAAAGCCTTCTGACAGCTCACTGTCCAGTTAACCTTCTTTGGTTGCTTCTTGGAGGTCAATTCTGCGAGGGGTGTGTAGGAAAGTAGGATCTGCTTTTATGGTTACCCCCGCTTTTTGCCTGGTGCTAAGCTGTTGTTGACTAGTCTGACTGGGATCCTGCTAATCAGGACCCCAGTCTCTATGCTTTCTCCCTTAAATTGTTGTGGTCAGTACTTAGGTACATCCCAGATTGGATACTGGGGTACCCTTATCAGTCCCTAGTATATGGTACTAAGGTACCCAGGGCTTAGGTACCCCAGAGGGTCATCATGGGCTGAAGCATGCATTATGCCACCCATGGGAGACCAGTCAAAATGCAACTCAAGACCTGTCATTGCAGCCTGTGTAAGCTGGTGCTAGCACCCCTTACAACAGATATAGATTTCCTATATCTAGGGTCACTGCTCTTCAAACCTATAAGTCACCCCTACAGCAGGCCTTATCAATCCTGAAGGCAGGGTGCTTGGTTCTAAGTGTGAGGGTACCCCTGCATGAGCAGGACGCCCCTACATTCTACGGAGTCCCTTCTTCCGGGTTGTAAGTAGGCCTGGGCGGTAAATTCCGTTCCGCTCGCGGAATTTGCGGAATTTGGGTAAATTCGCGTTCCGCGGCGAACGCGGAATTACAAAAAATTCCGCGATCCGCGGCTTTGCGGAATTTTTTGCTTGTTCGCGCTTTCAAAATGCGTGTTCGCAAGATATTTCTCCCCGAGCACGCAAAAAGCATCGCGAATGGGCGGAACAAGCAATTCCGCGAGTTCGCAGAACTGTTGCGTGCTCGCAGAGGTTTTTTACCGCTTCGCGGAGCTTTGCGTAGCGTGACTACGCAAATTCCGCCCACCTCTAGTTGTAAGTGAAGCAGCCATATACCATATAGAGGGGCACCGCGTAATAACACGATGACCATCTCGAAATCGGCTGCAATGAATCCTATCATGTTTGGTATCAAACATGTTGGAATCATACCTCCCACACCATAAATGGTGTGGGAGGTATGATTCCAAGCACTGGAAGAGCCCGCTTTTAGGCTCTCAGTATTCCCGGTACCAGAGACAGAGACACGATTCTGCCCTTCTGCTGCTGAGCCAAGCTTGAGCAGGGGAAGGCAGAGCAATAGGTATCCTGTCACAGGGAGGTGTGACCACCTCCCAGACAGGATACAGTGTATTGGGGCCGGGTGGGTGCGCTTGCCAGCGCCACCAATCTGCATGAGGGGCACATTTGGTGCCTCCTTGCATAGCCCAGTTCAAACCAGGTCTGGGAGCTGTTGGCTCCCGCTCTGGCGTAAAACTGGACAAAGGACATGGGAGTAACCTCCCCCCTGTCCAAACCCTCCCCTGGGAGGATCCCCTGAATTGTCCCAACCATTTCCTTAGGGTACTGAAGGACTTACCTGTGGGTGGGTCCCTAGATTCATCGTGGGACATGATTCAATTCAGACACCACTTCAACTTCTACCGTCTGGGCACTCTGGACTTCGCTGGACTTCGTTTGGGCTCGACTTCGTCCCCCTTTCAGTCTGCTGCATTGTATGTGTCTGTGCACCATACAGGAACCTTCCAAGGCCTGTGGGCATCAAAGACACCTGAAGGAATCTCCCTTGAAGTGAAGGAGTCACTTCCCTGCACTCGCAGGCACTGCAACTAAGCTGACCGATCTGCTGATCCTAAGCTCCTACAGACTCCGAAGGGTTCTGCAACACAGGTGGCAGTTCTCCACAGCTCTCGAGGCCTGCCCCCTCATCAAGTTTGAGGCCAGTATCCCTTGTGGGCGCCACAGAAACTGAACCCCTGTGCACTGTGTCGACTTGCAGTTGCAAAGGCTTGTTGGCTTCCTTCCACCAAGATCTTCGGGCTCCAAGTAGCCCCAACCTCAAGCATCTCCAGTGACCAAAGTCTTTGTCCACATCACATCGTTTGCACAGTGGCCTGCATCTTTTGGTGAGCTGCTCGAGGTCCTCTTGCGACTCCAGTACTTCTGGCCTGTGGATCCTGTTCATATTTGTTTCTTTTGGGCTCCTCTGATTGCTCGAGGTCTGCCCTGACTCCCATGCTTGTGGTGAGTCCCCTGGACATTGCTGGTCCCAACATTGCACCTTCTTCGACTTCTACATTGTTTGCAGCTGCCAAGGCTTGCTACCGACGGACACCGACCCCTCAACTCTCGACATCCGATATGGAACAGCTCGTGCACAGCTCCTGGTCTTTCTCAGCATCGTCTGGTCCTCACAGCTGCAGAGCCAAGGTCATTGGCAACTCTCCTGCAACTCCCCACATCGGTGGGCATTCGTCTTCCAGGTCTCCGGGTCACTCGTGAGTGACATATACTCTGTTCCCTCTGCTTGCAGGTACCTCTCAACTAGAATCCACCTTTGGATTCCACCGTACACTTTCTCCTTCTCCAGCAGCGGCACTTTCCTGAAGTCCTCCATTGGGTTCGACGGCAGTTTCCGACACCACTTCAAACCTATGCACCCGGCTTCCCTGGTGTAGGTAACGTGGGGACTAGGGTATCCATGGGTGTGGTGGCTCTCCACGGGGTTTCTGTCTTCCATGGGGTTTCTTCAGGGACCACTGGGAAGGGTCCTCAATCTTTAAAATTGCAACCGCGACTTACACGTTGATTTGTACGGAGAACACGGTCGTGTTCCCACACTGCACACGATCTCCGTGGGGCTCCTTGTCTCTCACATTGGTTGGTTCCTTGGCTCCCCAGCACTTCTACTTCCTCTGGACATTGCCCTGACACGAGTCGTGGTTCTTATACCACTTTCTTAGTATATGGTTTGGTCCCCCCCCTGGGGTCCACTATGTATTATGTGCTATTTACGTGATTTCTATGCAAAGTATTGTGTGCATTGTGCATATCTCTGGGTAGGAGAAATTTGTATGTGTTAGACAGTATCATATAATAAATACATATTTTTATAAATACCTTGTGTGGTTCTTTTTCACTTAATCTATACATATAAGATTGTATTCTGGTAAAACAAGCTGCTTTACACTCCTTCTAGACTAACCCTGAAGGCTGCTCTCCACTGCTACCAATTTCTAAGGTTGTCTAAGACCTCTTAAATCACCATAAGGGTTGTCTGGACTGGTGCAAGGTGCCCACTTACATTAGTGGACATCATATACCAGGCCAGCCTCTCACAGGGTGCCACAAGAGTACCATACCCCTTCACAAACCTCCTGTAGGACCTAGTCAAGAAAAGGAATGCCCTGACTTGGGTCTGAGTTGTTGGAGCTTCCCAGTCCAGAATATTCTAGATTTTGGGCTATAAGGGTTGAACTTGGCCTCCATGTACAAGGTGGCCCAAGTATACAACTGATCCCTGACCTATCTGGCACTTTCTGGCCTTGTAGTGTGAGACCTGCCTTCTGCAGAGTCTCAAATACCTTTCCAAGGTGAATCAGGTAGCCTGCCAATTGAAACTATAGACAGCAAAATCATATAGATATACTGCACTAAAAGACTCCAGCCCAACCAGGAGTTTGTTTACCATCCTCTGGAAGGCCACAGGAGCATTCTTTAGATGAAATGGCATCACAGTAAACTGGTAATGCCCATCTGGGGTTGAGGATGTAGAATGTTCTTTGGCTCCTGGGGTGAGACCAAATTGCCATTTCCCTAATGTTAAGTCAAGGGTACTGAGAAACTCTGTTGCACCCAACTTGTCAATCAGTTTGTCTCCCCTTGGAATAGGGTGTGCAGCAGTCTTTGTGCATTGAGACCCCAGTCGTCCACACAAAACCTCAGCTGTGGTTTACCTCCCTTGGAATGAGGTTTGGAGACAAATTCCACTGGCCCAGAGATGTTTTAGAGGGTTCAATCACCCCTAACTCTAGCATCTTGCTGATTTCACCTCTGATGCTTTACTTAACTTGGTCAGACTGCCTGTAAATGTTATTTGTGCCAGGAAGTCTGCCCCCAGAGTACACATCATGTGTGCACCAGGTTGTCTGACCAGGGGTTAAGGAAAAGAGCTCAGCAAACTGCCCCAGGACTTGCCTGCAATCAGTTTTCTGTTGGGTAGTGAGGGTGTCTGATGAGACAATTCCCTTAACAGACCCATGTTTAGGGTTCACTCTCGTCTTCCTAATCCTCATCATTGACCATGAGTATGGTCACATCAGCCTTGTCATAAAAAGGTTTCAGGCGATTCACATGGATAAACCTGTGGGGGCTCCTGGAAGTTCCAAGGTCCACCAAGTAGGTGAATTCCCTTTTCTCTCAAGTATAGGGTAAGGTCTACTCCATTTGTCCTGGAGGGCCCTAGGTGCCACAGGCTCCAAAACCCATACCTTTTGCCCCTGTTGAAATTCAACCAGTGCAGCCTTTTGGTCAAACCATTGCTTCTGGAGCTCTAGGCTTGCCTCAAGGTTGTGGTTTGCTTTTCCATGCACTCAGCCATTCTGAAACAAAGGCCATGCACACAGTCAACTATGTATAGACCCATCCCAGTCAGTTCTCTTTCTATAGCCAGGATTTTGGCTTCAGGGGCAGCTCTTTTGGCTAGTCTTGCAAGATATACAACTTCCTCATCTAATTCTTCAATATCTCTGTTCCTTGAGTTGCCTCGAGGTAGAGTGATAGGGTAGAGTTTCTAGTTTGAGTGCTCACCCTCTCTGATTAATATAGGGGGGGCTAACCCCTTGGGAACTAACTACAGTCCCATTGTCACTGTCATTCTCCTCCTCAGAGGCGCAGAGGGGACAGGATCCTTTGCCAACTGGGTGGCATCAAAGTCTGCAAGAGCCTCCTGGAGGTTTGCCTTTGCAAGATTTGAGCCAGTAGAAATTTTAATGGCTTTACAGAGGATCCTTAATTGCAGCATACTAAGCTGCAGCTAAAGGGTCACGTTGAGTTCCTACCCTGTCTCCTCTAGGCCAGACATGTTTGATACAGTCAGGACCTTTATCGAAAATCATGCAAAATATTCTAAAAGATCCTCATCATTGACCATGAGCATGGTCACATCAGCCCTCTCATGAAAGGGTTTCAGGCGATTCACATGGATGAACCTGTGGGGGCTCATGGAAGTGTCAAGGTCCACGAAGTAGGTGAATTCCCTTTTCTCTCAAGGATAGGGTAAGGTCTACTCCATTTGTCCTGGAGGGCCCTAGGTGCCACAGGCTCCAAAACCCATACCTTCCGCCCTTGTTGAAATTCAACTAGTTCAGCCTTTTGGTCAAATCATTGCTTCTGGAGCTCTTGGCTTGCCTCCAGGTTGTGGTTTGCTTTTCCATGCACTCAGCCATCCTGAAACAAAGGCCAAGAACATAGTCCACTATGTCTAGTTCAGGCTCTTTGAGAGGCGTCTCCCAGCCTTCCCTCATCAGACTCAGATGAACCCTAAAAGGATGGCCAAACAGAAGCTTGAAAAGACAAAAACCCACTCCCTTCTATGGCACCTCTCTGTAGCCAAAAAGCAGGCATGGTAACAGGACATCCTATCTCCTTCTGAGCTTGTCAGGGAGCCCCATTCAACATGGCCATTGGTTTATGGGTGATATGGGGTGGTGAAATTGTAAGTCACCCCATACTCAGTCCACATTGCTTTCATGTAAGCAGATATGAATTTACTACCTCTGTCTGAAACCACCTCCTTAGGGAAGCACACTCTAATAAAGAATACTTAAGAGGGCCCTGACAACTGCAGGAACAGTGACAGTCCTAGGGGGAATAGCCTCAGGATACCTGGTGGAATGATCCACTACCACCAGAATAGGAGTGCTACCTGAAGCTGTTTGAGGGTCAAAGGGGCCAACAATTTCAACCCCTAACCTTTCAAAGGGGACCTCAACCACTGTTAGTGGAATTAAGGAGGCTTTGGATTGCTACTTGGCTTGCCACTAGCTTGACAGATAACACAGGAGTTTTAGAACTCATTTACTTTCTGGGACATGTTTGGCCAGTAGAAGTGGGTAACAAACCTACTCCAAGTTTTGGTCTGGCCAGATGCCTATCTAGGGGGATGTCATGGGCCAAAGTGAGTAGAAATTCTCTGTACATATGAGGTACTACCACTCTCCTTGTGGCACCAGGTTTGGGATCCCTGGCCTCAGTGTATAGCAGTCCTTTTTCCCAATAAGTCCTGTGGGACCCACCTATATCACCCTTTTCCTATGCTTTTCTTGCTGTCTCTGGTTTTTGTCCCTTTCATAGATTTTCCATAGAGTGTTACCCTGGACCTTCGAGCTCTGCCGTGTGAGACCCAAGTTCCTGAGGGTCAGTTCCCTCAAGGACTGACAGGCCTTCTCCCTGGGGAGAGGAGACCTGAGCTTGTGTCTGTATGAAAGTTGCTTTCCCAGCCTTCCTGCCTTTTCTCTTGGAGGTTTCTTCGGCTGTTATTCCAGGCTTCAAGACCTCTGTTTCACCCTGGAATTTGCTATGTGCTCGAGTTTTTACACAAACCCATTCAGGTATTCCCAGAATGGCTGCATGGGGTCTCATCTCTACTTCTGCCCATGCAGAGGTCTCCAGATCATTCCCTAGCAGACATTCAACTGGTATTTCAGAGAACACAACCACCTTCTTGTGGCCATTAACCCCTCCCCCTTCCAATGTCACCATAGCCATGGGGTAGATTTTGATGACATTGTCAACATTGATAACTGGATAGGTCGGGCCAGTTAAGCACTGTTCTGAGGATATCAGTTTTTAAGTCACCATGGTGACACTTGCACCTGTATCTCTCAGTGCTTCTACCTCAACTCGATCTCTTTAATGAGTGGCCTCTATCTGTATTTCTCCATGTTACTGGGCCATATAGCTAGGGTAGCCATATTCACCGCACTCTCTGAGACTAAAATAACTTCTGTGTGCTCTCTAACTTGGTCAGGGCATGCTAGGGATCCCATCTGGAGACTAACAACCCCTGAAGTTGCTGCACTAGGTGGAACATTTTTGGGGCAGGTAGAGTACCCAGTTCGGTGTCCATTCTGCTTACAGAGATGGGACCAAGCCTTTTTGGGATCTTAGTTTTTACCCTGGTACCCACCCTTGAATTGGGAAGAGTCTTGGGCCTACCATCCTGAACAGGTTTTTAGGGACCTCTAGAAGACTCTTTAGCTTTTTCTTTTTGGTGTCCCCCCTCTTTCCCCTGGGAGGGAGTAGTAACACCTTTTTTTTGGTCACCCCCATCCTGGGTCTTTCTTTTGACCCAATCATCAGCTTTCTTCCCCAACTCCTGAGGAGAGACTAACCCGAAGTCCACTAGGTACTGATGCAGTTTTTCAGAAGTATACAATTACACAACAGATGCAGAAGAAAGCGTCTGCTTTTCTCCATGCAAATGCTATCAACAAAGGGTTTGGAGTGCTGAAATCACCGTCTTCCCAGCTTTCAGAGACAGCCAGACTTTTGTCAGAAAACTAAAATGTTCTACATAGTTTTGACATTTTACTAGGACATAGCCTATTTTTATAATCTTTTTGTGCTTTCAACCTCCTTCCAGTTAGTGGCAGAAATGGGTGTGAAAGCAATAATGGATCCCAGAAAGCTATACATGTCTGAAAAGTATATAAAATTCTGAATTTAGCAAGGTGTCATTTGTGTAGATCCTTTAAGGTTTTCCTATAGAAACTAACAGTTGAAATAAAAAAATATTGAAATTGAGTTGAAAAAAACAGCTATTTGTACGAACGTTTTTACCTGTAAATTCTTCTAACTAAGGCAAATTTTTAAAATCAATAAACCGTTACGTCCGCTGGAGCCTTTTTGTTGTGGTGATATATAGGACTTGTAGGTTCACCAAGAACCCGAGGTACCCAGAGCAAATAACTGAGCTGCGTCTTGCAATGGGTTTTCATTGTAGTGTATATAGGGTATATAGCAATTCATTTGGTAAAATATAAAGAGTGAAAAACAGTATCAAGGACACCTATGTATTTCCGAAATGGGAACAAAATAAAGAGTTTAGAAGAAGTAGTTATTTTCACATCTCCAAAATTGTGGGTACCCATACTAGCACATGAATTAAAGGACATTTTTCAAAGTGACTTCTTTTTTACCCATTGTCTTACATTTGAAAGGCACAAATGCATAGAAAGTCCATAGGTAATAAAGTTGTTCTACAATGCTATGTTCCCCTAAGTCTCCCGATAAAAATGGTTCCTTACTTGTGTGGGTAGGCCTAGTGCCTGCGACAGGAAACGGCCCGAAATGCAACATGGACATATTACATTTTTCTAGTGAAATCTGACCCTTTTTTCACAATGTGCCTAGCTGTGGATTTTGAACGCTAGCTCAGCCGGCACCTAGGGAATTCTAGGAAACCTATGCATTTTTGAAAACTAGAGACCCAGGGAAATCCAGGATGGGGTGACTTGTGTGACTCTCACCGGGTTCTGTTACCCAGAATCCTTTGCAAACCTCAAACTTTGTAAAAAAAAAAAAAAAAATGTCCTTACATTTCCGTGATGGGAAGTTCTGGAGTCTGCGTGGATCCACAAACTTCCACCCACCTCGCATTCCCCAAATTCTCCCGGTAGAAATGGTACCTCACTTGTGTGGGTAGGCCTAGTGCCCGCGACAGGAAACGGCACAAAACGCAACATGGACACATCACATTTTTCCAGTGAAAACCGACCCTTTTTTTGCAATGTGCCTAGCTGTGGATTTTGAACCCTAACTCAGCCGGCACCTAGGTAAACGTAGCAAACCTATACATTTTTAAAAACTAGACACCAAGGGGAATCGAGAATGGGGTGACTTGTGTGGCTCTCACCAGTTTCTGTTACCCAGAATCTTTTGCAAACCTCAAACTTTGTAAAAAAAAAAACATTTGCCTCACATTTCTGTGATGAAAGTTCTGGAATCTGTGTGGATCCACAAACATCTACCCACCCCGCATTCCTCAAAGTCTCTTGATAGAAATGGTACTTCACTTGTGTGGGTAGGCCTAGTGTCCGCAGCAGGGAAGGGCCGAAAACGTATTGTGGAGACATCAAAACTACCAATCACAACATGACCTGGTTTTGCAAGGGCGGTCACCTGAGTTTTTGGCCCCAGGCTCGGTGGCCATCTAGGAAAACCTACCAAACTCAGACATTTCTGAAAACTAGACACCCGGGGGAGTCCAGGGAGGTATGGCTTGCTTGGATCTCCCAACGTTTTCCTACCCAGAATTCCTGCAGACCTGAAATTTAGCTGAAAGAAATCAAATGTTTCTCAAGTTTCTTTGTGGGAAAGTTGTGGGATCACTGGGCTGACACAAATTTCCCACCACCCAGCGTTCCCCCAGGTCTCCTGATAAAAATGGTACCTCACTTGTGTGGGTGGGCCAAGTACCCACGGCAGGGAAGAGCCCAAAACGTATTGTGGAGACATCAAAATTACCAATCACAAAATGACCTGGTTTTGCAAGGGGGGTCACCTGGGTTTTTGGCCCCGGCGGCCATCTAGGGAAACCTACCAAACCCACACATTTCTAAAAAAATAGACACCCAGGGAAGTCAAGGGAGGAATGGCTTGCGTGGATCCCCCAACGTTTTCCTACCCAGAATCCCCTGCAAACCTCAAATTTTGCTGAAAAAAAATCAAATTTTTCTCGTTTCTGTGTGGTAAAGTTATTGGATCACCGGACTGACACAAATTTCCCACCACCCAGTGTTCCCCCAGGTCTCCCAATAAAAATGGTACCTCACTTGTGTGAGTGGGCCAAGTACCCGCTGCAGGGAAGGGCCCAAAACGTATTGTGGAGACATCAAAATTTCCAATCACAAAACTACCTGGTATTTCAAGGGGGGTCACCTGAGTATTTGGCCACCAGCTCAACGGCCATCTCGGGAAACCTAGCAAACCCAGATATTTCTGAAAACTAGACACCCAGGGGAGTCCAGGGAGGTATGGCTTGCATAGATCCCCCAATGTTTTCCTACCCAGAATCCTCTGCAAACCTCAAATGTAGCTAAAAAAATTAAAATGATCTCACGTTTCTTGTGGGATCACCGTGTCGGCATAAATATCCTACCACACAGCGTTCTCCTTGGTTGCAGATATCAGAGACAATTGCACCCATCTGCCTGAAAGACTGTAGCTACCCCTACGTATAATAAAAAACACAATCCCTGATGCCTAGTGGGCTTTCTGCCCCCTTGGAGGGTAGATAAGGTGCTATTGCCTCCATCTGCCTCCCGGGGGGGGGTTGAAAGACTATGGCAAATTTTTGGTGGGGGTGGGGGCATTGGCATGCCCATTATGGGCACCCCCCACTGCTGCGTATAAAAAAAAAACAAAGTCCCTGGTGCATAGTGGGCTTTTTGCCCCCCCAGGGGGCAGATAAGGAACTATTGCCCCATCTGCCTCCCGAAGGTGGCAGAAAGACTGTGGAATTTTTGGTGGGGGGGTGGCCATTGGCAATTCCATTTTAGGCAGCCCCCACCCCTATATACATAAAAATAATCCCCGGTGCCTAGTGTGCTTTTTGCCTCCCCACAGGGGTGGCAGATCGGAGGCTATTGCCCCCATCTGCCTCCCGGGGGGGTTGAAAGACTGTGGCAAATTTTTGGTGGGGGTGGGGGCATTGGCATGCCCATTATGGGCACCCCCCACTGTTGCGTATAAAAAAAACAAAGTCCCTGGTGTGTAGTGGGATTTTTGCCCCCCCAGGGGGGCAGATAAGGAACTATTGCCACATCTGCCTCTTGAAGGTGGCAGAAAGACTGTGGAATTTTTGGTGGGGGGTGGCCATTGGCATGCCCATTTTGGGCAGCCCCCACCCCTATATACATAAAAATAATCCCCGGTGCCTAGTGTGCTTTTTGCCTCCCCACAGGGGTGGCAGATCGGAGGCTATTGCCCCCATCTGCCTCACAGGGGAGGCAGAAAGACTGTGGCAAATTATTTTGGGGGGGTACATGTACATGCCCATTTTGGGAAGCCCCCACTACTATTTATAAAAAAAAACAATCCCTGGTGCCTAGAGGGCTATCTGCCCCCCCCCCGGGGGGGCAGATCAGGGGCTACTGCCACCATCTGCCTCCTGGGGGTGCAGAAAGACTGTGAAATTTTGGTGGGTGGGGGGGCATTGGCATGCCCATTTTGGGCAGCCCCCACCCCTATACACATAGAAAAATCCCCAGTGCCTAGTGGGCTCTCGGCCCCCCCCGGGGGCAGATCAGGGGCTATTGCTACCATCTGCTCCTGGGGAGCAGAAAGACTGTGGAATTTTTGGGGGGAGGTGGGGACATTGGCATGCACATTTCAGGCACCACTCACCCCTATATACCTAAAAAAAATCCCTGGTGCCTAGTGTGCTTTCTGCTCCCCTGGGGGGGCAGATCGGGTGCTGTTGCCCCATCTACCTCCGGGGGAGGCAGAAAGACCGAATTCTGAGCAAACATCGGGGGGGAGCAAAAGCCCTTGCCCAAGGGGCCGCTCCCCCCTCCCTGATGGATAGTGGGTGAATCCCTGCTTGGGGATCACCCTTCTGAGGCAATCCCCAAACAGGGATCCACTAGGAAGGGGTACCATTGGAAAGGGGAGATTCTACCCTTTCCAATGATACCTCTCCCATCTGCCTCAGTGCTCAGAGATAGCCCCTTGAGCACCGAGGCAGTGAAACTGAAACTGAGTTTCAGTTTTGGTTTCTCTAAAATGGCGTCAGCGTGACGTGCGCGCCGATCGTCATTTTAGAGAAACAATCAGAACACCCTCGGGAGCTGGGGAAGCTCTTCCCCAGCTCCCGAGGGTGTTTTCATTAAAAGGAAATCCCTCTAGTGCCCACACCAGAGGGATTTCCTTTTCCTGTGCCATGTGCGAGTACGGCCGGGAGCCGTCCTACGCACATGAGCACTGTGGCGTCAGACTGTTCCCGGCCGTCTGACGCACAGAAAGAGTTAAAGACCTAACTGATTAGTACTCTTTTTTAAATTTCTAAGGCAATGTGACTTAACACAAGGCCCTAACAGTTCCAATGAGAAAATGTCACAAAAATTCAAAAATGGACAAATTGCAAAAATAGTTTTGAAGTAATGTCAATGGAGGATTTCATAGTGAGAACACGCTAATGACCAAGTAGTATCAGCAAATGCAAGTCTTGCATCCTACCACTGACCCACCAAATGTAGGAAGCTGGCTTTTTATGTAGTGCTGCCAATGTAAGGGCACACCATGCAAAAAGTCCAGACGACCCTCATGTGGTTTACAGGGTTTACTTTAATAATCCCAAGTGCTCTACTTGTGGTAGTGTGATCGAGCAGCTTAGGCTTACCAGAGAGGAGTGTTAAGCATTTGTTGTAGACACAGTCAATAAATGGTTCACACACTCAATAAGAAATCCAAGACCAATCTATAAAAATAAAGTCGATTTTTATATGAATTTAGACACCAAGATCTTTAGAATAACTTAAGTACTTTCAGATTTATCGATTTTAAATGAAAAGAGTAAAAATGCTCACTCAAATAGCAGTTTTTGAGGTATGAGCCTCGAACGCAGTAACGTTATTCTATGGGAGAAAAAACAGACACAGCAAGCAGATACTTGCAGTCGAAGTTAGGGGGGTGCACTTTTGGACTTAAGGTGCTAGGGGGCCAACGTTCAAAGTACTACCAACCGTTTCGGGTTACCTACCTTGGGGTGTCTGGGTGCAGAGGTGTTGGGTGGGATGGCAGCCTCGAGTGCTACACCGTAGAAGTCAATGGAGACCTGAAACAAAGGCTGCAAGGAGGGACTTGGGGGCAAGACCAGGTGAACCCAAAGCGGAGGATCCGATTGTGAGGGCCCCTAGGTCAAGGGGAAACAGTCAGGAGTCACGGAACTGGGCTGGGGAGCTCAGGTGCGAGGGTCTTGGCTGGCTGGCCACTGAAGGTTGAGGCTTTCACTGTTGTCGGTCAATCTGCAGAGGGAAATAAAACAAAACAGCATAGCCACTCTGGTAATGAGCTCATATGTCTTGAAGACCCTCGTCATGCAGGAGGATTTCCAAGGTGGTGGTGTCCAGGCTGGATGAAACACAAGCCTTGGCTGCAGTAAGAGCCTTGGTACTCAGGGTATTGGTGCAGGAGGCTCCTGGAGGATCTAGCATTTCGAAACTCAGCAGAGATTTGGGGCTGACCTCCTAGAGCCATGAAAACCCCCTCCTAAAGTATTGCTCCCTCGGAGGGCCCGATGACCAACAACAAGGTGAACCGGGCAGATGTGGTTGGTATCTGCAGATGTAGGGGGATGGTTTCTCCACCTCAAGGGAGATGATAGCTGGTTGTCAAAGTGTTGGGCAGTCCTCCAAGAGTTGGGGGATGATGCACAGCTACAGGATGAGTGGGGTCTTTGCAATTGTAAAGGAGCAAGCAGCCAGGCAGGGTTTGGCACCAATTTCAGTGCAGGTCCTTAGTTCTCACGGTGTTGTCTCTTCTTTTGTCCTCTTCAGTTCGCAGGAAGTCGAATATGTGGACCTGGTGGCCAAGGGACCCTTAAATACTCAATTTAGGGGCTTTTAGGGGAGTATATGGTAGTAGCCAATGAGCTACATACGACTAGGATGACTACACCCACTATATGACCACTTCCTCTGGCTAGTGGGCATAATCGTGATCCAGAAGTACCTATTTCACCAAAAATCAAGATGGTGAAACTCTTTTTTGGCTGTTCACTCCAGGTAGCACACCTTAGGGATGTGACTAGCCTGGGAGTGAAACATGCCTCCTGAACATCTAATTTCCTGCCTGCTCTGGTGCCAAATGGACCCCAGGGCAGGGGGTGGTGTTCCCCAAATCTGGGGGAAGCAAAGGTTGCATATCAAGGGCGACAGAGGCTTTGAAGTCTCTGGCCTTGATATGCTGATTTGCTAGCCATCTTGCTGGAGGAGGTGGGATCATCTTCTGCCGAGCAGGCATTATTCCTGACCTCTGAGAATGTGGGCTGTTCCTTGCAGGGGTCATAAACCCATCTCTGTTGGCAGGTGCCAGTCAGCCAACACACTAAGGGACAGATTTACAAGCCCCTTGCGCTGCCAGTACGTCACTTTTTGTGACGCACTGGCAGCACATTTCTCAGCCCCATATTTACAAGGACAGGAAAAGCCACCCTGCGTGGCTTTTCCTGTCCTTGTAAATATGGCCCCTTTACATGCAGCACTTTGCGTGAAAGGGGCATTCCATGGGTGTTGCTGTGGGTGTTCCCACGCAACACCCATGGAACCAGACACATTTCCAGATTTACGAGGATTCATAAACCTGGAAATGCGTCAGTATGCTACGCCACCCTAGGGATGGCGTAGCGAGGTGCAACGAGGAGAAATGTTTTCATCCGATTTTTTTCCTCTTTCAATGCGTGCTGCATTCTACAGCACTCATTGAAAGAGGAAAATGCCTGTAGTGATTGTTTTTATGCAGGAAGGCGCTCCTTCCTGCACAAAAACAATCACTCCATGACGCAGGCATCCTTGCACCATGGTGCAAGGGTGCCTGTGCCGGCGCATGGCAGCTGTTTGTGCGCCAGCGCAGGGGAGAGCACAGGAATGCGATATATTATTGTAAATATGTCACATTCCTGTGCTCTGAAAGTGCCACAGCGTGGCGCAGCCAAAGGGCTTCGGTGACACGCTGCGGCACCTTCTTGTAAATCTGCCCCTCTGTGACTAGTAGAGTTACAGGGGGCACCTCTAAGGTGCCTTCCAGGTGCATGTCTTCATAAATCCGATATGGCCTCAGAATGACTTTATTAAGACAAGGTGTTTGATACCAAACACCTTTATTTTCAGTGAAGCCATTATGGAGCTGGGTTACTCGTAATGACCAATTGCACAGTACATACGTTTAGAATGGCTTCCTGATCACTTGCAATGACTAGAAATGGATCTTGCAGATTTGCCCTCACATTTAATATAATGCACCCTGCCTTATCACTCTGAAGGCCTGCTGTTGGGGTGACTTACATATAGTACATCTAGTATACTTTGGCCTTGCACACAGGGAGTGGTCAATGTTGTGTTTTCAGAATAGTTTGCACACTGTCACATATCCTGCAATGACAGTCTGCATGCAGTTTGCGTTTTGATCCCTTAGGGTGGCATCATCAATGCTGCAGCCCTTAGGGACTCTCTTTAGTACCCATGCCCAGGGTTCCAGGGGTACCATTTACCAGGGACTTACACTGTGCTAAAGTCCTTGCCAATTGGGTTACAATTAACTTTTGTATCGTTTAAGGGAAAGAGCACTGGCACTGTAGCCTGGTTAGCAGGTACCCAGTGCACTTTCAATCAAAAGCATCAGTACCAGTTAACAAAAAGTGGGGGAGACCATGTCAAAAAGAGGCACTTTCCTACACTCACCCACACTTTCAAGGCATTACATAACACTGGCCGAGCATATCTCAATAGTCGCATCTGGTTTCACAAATCGTCTAGACACCTCCACTCATCCAGGCTCCTGCATGCACAAATCCCACGCATTCAGAAAATGAGATCTGGTGGAAGAGCCTTCTCCTAGATTATATCTAAAGCATGGACCAACCTGCAGCTACACATAAGAGCCTCCTCCTCCTCCTCACTTTATGAATTTGGCTAGAAGCCGAACAGATTGCTTTTGAGTAGTCGCACTAGGCCCTAGGTGCCAGGATACCCTCCTGGTTGATAGTATGGTCTACAAATCACCATAAGATAAAATAATAAAGACAGGTGACCTATTCAACTTTTCAATAGGGAGAAATGAGAAGGGGCTATAAAAACCAATCATGTTGTATGGTGTTCCATACTTAATTTTCTGTATATTTATGTAATTAACACATTTTTTCTATAGACATGTTTTGATACTAATTTTTATTGATAGAAATACATTATATATTTCTTGTAGATGTGTAGTATTGGGTTAATTTTGCACAGTTAATTTTTGCACAGTTTGCACAGTAGACTGAAAACATTTTTTATGCCTATTTAATCAAACTGGGGGGCTTCTGCTCTTTAGTCTTTAGAAGACCCTATTCCCTTGGTACTGAGGGGTTAGTAACAATATCTGTTTACTTCATATTAAGGTATTGACAGTGGTGGGGCAGTAAACACTGTTATTGTCAAGAGGAAAGGTACACTACATTGAAATTAAGGTTTGACAGTGGTGGGGTAGTACTTTTCTGTCAATAGGAAAAACATAATACAAATGTGTATTCACACTGTATTGTGCCTATCTTTTTGCTTCATTGTTAAACTGTTGAACGTGTTACATTAAGAATCGTTCAGATCCCAGACTTAACTTATGAATCATTGACAGTAGATATCACTATAGACATGCCAAATGTAGTCCAGGCATTTAAACTTTTGGAAGTCTCAGAGTTTCAACCATCTATTGAGAATCAGAAATATTGTCACAAGGAACTTCCTAGGTTATTTTAGAAATAGTGAATTGGCAATTCAATGACAAAACGTGAAAAGAGTTATTTATTGTTTTAAAATCAATGCTTCTGCAGTGCAGATTAAGCTCATCTCTAAGAACTGGCAAAGGAAAGTTTGATAGTGTCTCAGTTTTCCTCCTATCTTTTCTCACTCCCCTTTTCCCAGGTTCACTTCTGGCCAGTATATTTTCCTTTGCATAGTTGTAAGAGGGTTCAAGGAAGTTAAGACACTGATATCATTACTTTTAGATCCAGATTGTCAGGGGAGTGAAAACTTGACATATTGCCTAGCTCCCATTATCATTCCAACCCAAGCGATGGATTTTAAAGTTACTTTTGATAGAAAATTACATTTTCTTTCCTTAAAAACTAAGTGGTGCCATTAGATTATTGCTTAGTTTAGTGGTGGTGAATGAGAAAAGTAAAATCATAACTAAAGTGTTTGTAACTGGAGCAAGTAGAGAACAAAACTTTAAACAGTTAGCCTATACAATTAGGTATTGTGAAGAGACCTTTTTCCGAAAAAGAATGACAACGTGCTCAAAGATTATGCACAGATTCAGAGAAATCTGAAGATTTTGTAAGGAATTATCAGAGGAAAATTTAGAACTTTAAAGAATCTAATACGAAGAAGCAAAGTGCACATGTAGATAAATCTCTTTAGTTCCTCATTTTATGATATGTCTAATAACATATTACACCTTATTTGATGGTGGTAATGTTTAAGTGTATGCTGTCTGCTTCACTATA
Organism: Calotriton arnoldi; assembly: GCA_963921515.1. Lineage (NCBI taxonomy): Eukaryota > Metazoa > Chordata > Amphibia > Caudata > Salamandridae > Calotriton > Calotriton arnoldi. The sequence goes on along the minus strand of CAWUFW010002456.1, from coordinate 790,378 downwards.
TGCCTTTATTAATGACATCAAGCAGACACAACCCAACCGCACATCTTTCTACACTGCATTTTCATTGCTTCATTTAGCTTCCTAAGCAAGTGCTTTGTCAAGTTTAAGTATAAATCTTTGTTATGGGGCAAGTGCTTGTTTACATAATTTTGCATAACTTGGTACTGTTTGCTCTGTGCATGGATAGGGGTTTCGGAGCCTCACAAAAGGCTGGTAATTGCTATACCGTGCTTAAATACAATATGCTATGCCACATTCACGTAATGCCATTTCGTTCTATAGTTTTACATCAACAGATTACATGCTATCTCCTACTATGCTCCCAAAACCCAGCATTAAAAATTGACTGTGACTTCAAACTAGGTAGAGATATAAAATACCATTGATATTCTGGATTTGGTATTTATGATCTTCACTGGCAAAGTCAGTCAGTCAAAATAAGCTTTATTCGAAATCACAAAGTGAATCATAAAAGCTACAAAGTACTTCCATAACAAGGTTTAGAAAACCAGTATAAAAGTAAAAAAAAAAAGACAAAGTGCTAAAAACTACTGTGCATAAAAACAGTTGTCAATTGTGCAATCAATTACAATTTAAAACTGCTTCCTACAATTAATAACGGCCAGTATAAACCGGGACATTACAACACATATGTATAAGTTCGGTAGCATTTGCAGGTATGTAAAAGCTGGTCGACATTGTGTAAAACCTAGCTGCAATAATAAAGGTATGATAAGCTTTTTCCTCAGCCCAGAAAGGTATTTACAAAAGAGAATAGTATGCATGGTATTCTGCGGGGATATATCATCACAAGGGCATTTCACCAGGTCAGATGACCAGCTGTTAATGGTGGGAAAACTAATTAGGTGATGAAAAATATCCATCCGAAACCGGGTCAACACGAACCTGTGACGCGGGTTGTACACATAAGCTAGATAAAATTGCATATGGTCGCTAGTCAGGATCAATTGATTCCTCAAAACCGAAGGTTTTGTAATTTCGTAAGATCATCTAGTTTCCTCTACCAATGATAAACACTTCAATTTGAGAACTTTTCTTTGGACAGTGATCAGGCTCTCGGGATGGTAAAAATACTCGGGATGGCCGATGTCTGCCAGGAAATTATGCACAAATTTGATCCAAGGGATTTTGAGAGCAGATGTAGATCTAAGACAGTCAACAATAATGTATCGATTAAACAAGGTATATTCAGATGACAAAATGTTATGCCAGAGTAATACTGGCTGGATCCTTATCAAATCTGCTATGTAAGGGATTCCTAATTCGGAATGGCAGACATAAGTTGGGCTGCTTTTCGGGAGGGCAAGGAGATTCCTTAAAAATGCATTTTCTTCCAATTGGAGAATGTCAACCTTCCCATGTCCCCAAAGCTCGGACCCGTACATGGCAGTGGGTCTACATTTGGCCTTGTAGATGGTCATCAGTTCCCTCGGGTGTTTGATGCCTAGTTGTTTGGCAAAATTCAACAAAGACGTTATAGTTTTGACAAAATGGAGCCGCCTCGATTTGATTGCCCCTGGCCAGTTCCCAGCTTGATTAAACACAATCCCCAGATATGAAAATGTGGCTTTGAACTGAATTTTAGAGCCCTCAATAAAAATATCACGGCAGCGAGAGACCTTATTCCCGATTTTCATTGCAAAAGTTTTGCTGATGTTAATTTTTAGACCGTGGTTCTGCATAAACTGGGCAAACTCGTCGACTAAGAGCTGGAGGCCGAGGGGAGTACGGGCCATTAATAAGGCATTGTCGGCATAAACAAGTGCCGAAATTGGACGATGTCCCACCTGAGGTTAATCTGCGCACTTGCTTGCCAATGTGTCGCCTACGCTATTAAGGTAGAGGTTAAACAGAATGGGGGCAAGTACCATTTTGAATGGCTGGGTGCAATTGCCATTGAGGCCGTAGTGAACTCTACCCCGTCCTAGAGCGTACAGATCTCTAAGAAAGTTCACGATAGTACAGTCAACGCCCAAATTAGCCAAGATTTACCATAGTTTATCGTAGGCCACAAAATCAAAAGCAGAAGATAAATCTACAAAAACTAAAAACAGGTTGCCTCCCTTAATGTGGACGTATTTGCCAATTAGTAGATCCAAGTTGATGGCCTGTTCTGTTGTCCCCAACCCATGCCTAAAGCCGTACTGCAGGTCCGAGAGGATATTATTGGACGCTGCCCAGTCCTGCAGTCGGCCTTCGAAGAATTCGACCAGCCACCTTTACTAAAGAATCTAAAAGAGAAATCAGCCTGTATTGCGCTGGGCTATTACGATCACCCTTTTTAAATATAGGGACAATAAGAGACTCAGGCCACGTGGGCAAAAATCCTTGGTTCCGACAAGCTCTGAAGAGCAAGGTAAGGATGGGGCCCCAAAGGTCGGTGTTAAATTTGAACAGATCAATAGGGATCCCGTCAGGACCCGGGGCTTTGCCACCCTTGCTTGCCTTCAATGCCAGAACTACTTCATGGGAACTATTAAAGGAGCATATGATAATTGCATATTAGAACATTGGAATGTCCGGAGCTCCATTGAAAACAATGGTGGTCTCTGGGCTTCTAATGGACGATAGAAGCCCAGAGCATCACCATTCCAATGATTTACAAAAAGACCTCACAGAGCCCGAGGGGATTTCAACCCCCTCAGACTCCATAAGGCCTTTGTTTTACAAATTAGAACATTCTGCCCTCCAGGGGCAGAATGTTCTAAATAGCCTTAGAGCCCGCTACGAAGGGCTCTACTGGCCATTAAAGGCCTGCCCCGATGTTAACACTGGAGTGGGCCTTTAATGGCCAGTAGAGCCCGCTACGTCAGGCACTGAGGCTATAATATTCACTACCCAAGTTGTAACAGACTGGCTTCCTTCACTCAATAAGGCAGCTACTTGTCAAGCAATCCAGTTTTCCATCAGCAGTCATTTCTCTAGCTGTGATCCAAGTGCTACCTAATCACCAAAAAAGCACACAGCATACCAAGCAATACAAGTAATGACAACTTTCTCCATCTAATGCGTAATGTAAAATATGTTTCAGATAATGACTATATGGTTCTTTATATGAAAATAAGTTCAGTCTAGACCTATGACCTACAGCAAACAAACAGCAATCTATGTCTCCAGTCTGGAAACACAAAATAATGTTATTTGCTGCATATGTGCAAAATCATTATGTCACGTTTCTGACATTTGTATTACTTGCAATTGGATAGAGGGGACTTTACATCCACTTGCATGTTTGCTAATTTGTGTCGTTCTAATTTAATTATACACTTACTGCGAAGATACTTCAGCAGCTTGGTGTTATTTACCAGTGGCGGCTCACAGAGGGAGTGCTGCGGGGCGGTGGGCGGGCGGGGAGGGAGGGGTAGTGAGTCGGACATACGACGTGCAGAGTAAGGTCAGTAAATAAACAAGTAAAACTATTTGTCTGGCCGCTGCATCGCCAACTCGGCGATGCAGCGAGCACAAGGTAAATAGTTTTATTTATTTATTTACTTACCTTACTCCTTCCCTTCGTATGTCCGACTCCACTTGCCCCCACACCCAGCCCCTCCCCCGTCCCGCCCCACCGCCCCGCAGCACTCCCTCTGCGAGCCGCCACTGTTATTTACAATACAAAGTAAACACAGAAGCACAGGAGAGCAAATGGTATAAATCACAGAACAGGAAAAAGCTGGAAAAACAGAAACTTAACCTCTTTTTTACTCCGCTGAACAAGAGCTCTCTTACGATTGCCTTGCTTATTTTAAAAAGGGCCCGGCAAACCGTTAATAACAATCTCTCATTAAAAACAAGGATAACAACAGAGAAACAGATTACTGGCTCAAGCTAATGGAGCACCAGTCATTACCTTGCCCAGAAGAAAAATCCCAAGCCATTTGGAAATGATTATTCTCCACCTTAGATACAACATGAAAAGCACTAGATTTAAAGTCAAAAGAATTCGACAACCAGCTTTATTAGAATCTCTTGCACAATATACGGCAGCTATCGACGATAGACTGGAACTAATAGCAAATTATATACAGCAGACTGTAGAAATTAAGGCCAGGATAGCTGAACCAGCACCACTATCGCACTCATGCCCGTGCTCCCCTGCTATAGATAAACTAACCTCCATTCAGTCGATCGTGTCACAACAACTGGAGTAGGTAAAGGTTATCAAAACACTGGAACCGCCATCAGCAGCAGCCTTTTAATTACCACGTCCTAAAAGATAACATTGTACCGCTCAACGGGGATAAATACCTCCTATAATAGCTTGCTTACAAAGTGACCAACTGGCGGATAACCAAATCTCAAATAATCAGCTGCAATGGTGGTAGAAACTCAACATATTCTGAACTCCCTCAAGACGCAATCCCTTTCACTTTTGTAGGAAAGACTCAAAAAACATAAAATTTCGACTTGCATAACAAATTAAAATGACAATCTGCCTTGGACTTTTAAAAATGACATGCAAACATTTGGTGCAGAAAATGAAAACACAAGCCTACAAAGTCCTCTAACCAGATGCTTTCTCCTATAATAAATCATGTTCTTAAAAAATGTTAAAACATGTGTAAATTAATTCATAGTTAATATGACAAGTTTAGATGTTATTGTAATTATAGAATGTGTTTTTAACTTACAATAATTATTAAACATGTGTGCAGCAGTAACTGTATATTTTGTATTAAATTATCACCACATTTAAAAAAAAATTGCACAGAGCAGTGACAGTTAAATAGAATTAATGGTTTGCAGCTTGCTCAGAAGAAGCTTCATTTGACTTTGCAGATAACTGCAGAAATGTGCAATGAAATAGAGACATATCCTGTTAGCTGCTAGTAGAATGTTATTTTAAACAGAGGTCTAATCATAAACTGACTTAAAGCCTCATTTATTTGCTTTAAAATGCATTGCCACATTATGCTATAATGTTTTTCCAGCTTAAATAATAATTTTCTCTTGCAGCTAATGCAATGTGTTTAGTTAGAATAAACTTTCTCTATCAGAAGGTTAGGAAATTAGATCATTTTAAATAAGATTCAAAATGTGCAGAGAGAACAAAGTGATAGCCAGCACCTGACGAATGAGATATGGACAGGTGGAAAGGGGAAGATGTGCCTTTTGGAGAATGCTGAATTTCCATTGGAGGAGACTAAGAAACATGCCATACTTTGTGCAACATTTACAGATTCATAAACATGTTCCTAGATTAGGAGCTTAAGAAGAAGAAGTAGAGGGGAGAAGACTGTTTTAGATGAGAACAGAACGGAACAGAACCAGAGGGAAGACTGCCTTAGAGGAGAGGAGATGAAGCGCAGACTTTGATTCAGACGAGAGTAGGGGAAAAGAGAGATTCCTTTAGACAGAGAACAGATTAAGCTGGAGAGGTGGAGGCAGAGCTGCAGAGCAGAACAACAGGCTTTGTGTCCCTTTGACATTTATTAAAACCCCAAGCTTAATGATTTGACTAATTGGCTTTACCAAGGCTTATTTACTCTGTGCTTTATTTTCTCTTTATGGGAATCTCAGCGATTATTAAATATTGATAAATTAGCTTCATGCTAATCTCATTCTTGCCTTTATTTTTCAACTCTTCATGGGTTCTCTTCTGACTGACATCATGTGTGCCCCAATTCTTAGAAAAAGGATTCTTTCCTTAATGGAACACGCTGTATGGTTATTATATTATGATCAGCAATAATTATATTTTACTATTATTAATTCTGTAATCTGATTGATATTTGTCTAATGAATAAAGTCTCAGGTAAACCTGTATCTTTAATTATAAAATAAAACCCTTTTAAAACTACTCACTAACTCTCATCATTGACTCAATATAAAGTATTTAACAGTTGATGATGCATAACCTTTGTGTTCTGTTTTAGTTATTGCTCCTTCAGAAAATGGTGCCAAAGGTCCATTGGCCTGAATGGAAACTATTAGGATTTCTAAAGGACAAAATATGTAAGCTGGGGTGTTTAGTCTTAAATACTCATTTGATCAAATCTTCATAGACTTTCCCCGCACTTTTGACCTATGATTTCCCAGTTATCCAAACTTCGGACCATCAAAATCTAACCACTGAATTAATGCCAAATGTGAGAAGCCAAAAATATCCACTTCAATATAAAAGAAATTAAACAAGAAACTCAAAAAAGGCGCAAAACTCCAGCAACAGATGGCAGCACAAACAACATTCCAGTCAATCTTCAATCTCAAACAAAAGGACAGCAAACAAAATAAAGCTATACCATCTAATATCATGAACACTGATGGGGATTACTCTCGAGAAGGATATATATATTTTTATTTATGGAGTTTTATATAGCGCAAACTTGACCCGAAGGTATCGGGTTTCAGAGCGCTTTACATAGCACCAGTTGCGTTACATGAGGACACATTCATTTTTGTTAGGCACGGGGAGGTTAAGTGATTTGCCCAGAATCACAGGATGTTCAGCGTCATTGCCGAGACTAGAACCCGGTTCCCCAGATCGACCGCCCTAGCCATTAGGCCAACTCCTCTCCCCAATAATAATAAACTATATTAGCTGTCTAGCGCTCCAAGAATGTCAAACAAGATAAAGGACAACTTGCAAAAAATGTGTTCTCCCTGCAAGGCTGGACTGATGTCCCACCAATCCATAAATTCATCTGACCCATTATTGAATCATAAAAAAAATTGCCTTGCGGCAGACTCCATTGATATGAGTCACCATCTGTACTTTTGGTAAGGTTCTTCCCATTAAACCCCCAAGGAATACCCCATGCAAAGGCATAAATAACTCCAGATTTTTCAACACTGCCCCCAAACCCTATAAGTTCCCAAGGAGAAGCCAAAGCTCCTTGGATACTTTTGACTAGCCAACCAACTAGCAAACCCCCTACAATTGCAATTTTACAACCAGAATATGAATCAAGGAGCAGGGTACATATTTTGAACAGGGACAACATAGTAACATTGTTAGCAGCCCATAAGGATTTAAGACATTTCCCTTCCAGCTGCATTTTATCCATACAGTTTAGAACCAAAGCAGCAAAAAAAAAAGCTAGAGTAATTATATGGGTCTGGAACAAGATAGCTAAGTACACAATATCAAGACACAAAGGGCCTCATTTACAATCTTTTGGCATAGGCATCTCCCTCAAGCCTTCCTGCTGTACTGCTCTATGTCTAATGAAAAGGGCAGGAAAGTGCCATATCTATCAGAAATGGCACATTCCTGTCCTTTCCCCCTGCTCTGGCGCACAAATGACTGCCAAGCGCCAATGTAGGGACCCTTGCACCATGGTGCAAGGGTGTCTGCATATTAGGGGCGATTCTTTTTGTGGAGGAAGTGACACCTTCCTGCACAAAAACAAACAATGGAGGTTATTTCCTCTTTCTATGTGATCTGCTGAATGCAGCACACATAGAAAGAGGAAAAAGAAAGAGAAATAATGTTATTTCTCCTCGTTGTACTTCCCCTACGCCACCCCTGGGGAGGTGTAGGCTTTTGACAATTCCCAGGTTTGCGAAATCTCGTAAATCTGGGAATGTGTCAAATGCCATGGGTGTTACATGGAAACACTGACCATAACGCCAATGGCATGCCTCCCAATCACAGGGTGAGGTAACACAGCGACTTGCACTGCGTTGCCGCAGTCTATATCTACGAGGCCATAAAAAGCTACGCAGGGTGGCTGTACATGGCCTTGTAGATTGGCCATGCAGTGTGAGCCGCCGGACCGTTACTAAAAGTGACAATCTAACAGTGCAGGGGTCTTGTGAATGAGGCCCAAAATAATTGCTCAATGGGGAATCACTGTAACTAAAGATACAATGGAAGGCTATCCAGCTCTCCTACTTGATACTTGTCCCAAGAATATGATAACAACAAACAAACTGTGTGCAATAAATAAGTCATCCATAGCCAGAAACTCAACTAGCCATGAACAAATGACTCACCTAATAAGTCTTCAATCACGATTACTAGTGATTACAAACACAGAAGGTACTAGAGTGGTCGAACTCGAAGCTAGGGAACAGTGATCGAGTCTCAGCATGGACGCTCAACATCCTTATGATTCTGGGCAAATCACTTAACCCCTCCCGTGCCTAACAAAATGAATGTGTCTGTCTGTAACGCAATTGGTGTTCATGTAAAGCCCACTGATATCTTCGGGTTGAGTTAGCTACATAAAACTCCAATAAAAAGAATCACCAAACGTCCCGGGGGTGACAGTCACAAGACCGACTGCTAGGATGAGCGCTGAACAGAGAGCACAAGAAATGAAAAACCAGCCCATCTATATCAAACACTAAACTTATCTGCCTACCAAAATACGAACAAACCTCAAGACTCTCCTTCTTGTCCTGGAACATAGAAGGGATCAGTAAAATCATGCAAGATCCTGATGCAATTTCTTTGCTGTAATCTGTTTGCAGGAAACTTGGATGGAGGTCAATACCAAACCTTACTGAATACAATTTCCCAGCTTAGAGAATATACAAAAGGGTTCACACAAAACGTAGTTTAGCAATTTATATATTAACAAATAAAAACACATCAAGACAGAAAACGTGCTTTTATTAATCCTATTGAACTGAATAGTGGGCCGCAGACAGCATCTTTGCTCTTCAATAATTAGTATATAAATTCCTTTATTAAAATTAAGCAATGAAATATAAATGAGATCATCGTTACTCTGACTGAACTGAAATGAACATTTAATGTTTGCACTGAATCTTAACATGAGATTTCAACTTAATCTAACATCTACAATTATGAGAGGAGCGCACTTGCACAGGGAAAATGAGATTTGGGAAATTCCTTGCAAGAATCGAGTCGCCAAAGAAAGGACACCATGGGAGAATACGGTCTATCTTTCCTCAACAGCATGAGTCGTTGGGGTATATTTACAAGAATTGCCACTAAGCAGTTTTGACGCTGCTTAGCAGCAATTTTTTTACCGCTTTCTATCACCGAAATCCATCTTCATGTTTGCAACATATTTACAATACATTGTTACATGGCATTAGGATCAGCTAGCGGTGGCGAAAACTATTACTAACTCTAGCTTCACAGCAATAAAAATCTTGACCCTAGTGTGTGCAAAAAGTGACGGCCGGCCAATTAGCGGCAAAAAAATTCAAGTTAGGCAGTCCAACATCACTCTTCAGCCTCTTGAGGCAAAAAGAGCTGACAAATAAAACTCTAAGGAAGAAATTCAATAAAAACACCGGAATGCAGAATGGAGCAGCCAGGACCAAGTTCAGCACATGCCAACAACACCCCTCCCGAAGCCCCCCAACAGCCAGGATGACCAGCCAGAGTCCCAGGGGAAGGGGAAATGCAGAAACAGGGCCTCATTTTTGAAAAGTGGCGCATTGCTGGCAGTAGCGTGCCCGTGGTGGGAGTGCTGGCGGTGCGATGCGGGGTGGGGAGGGGCAGGGTGGGGGTAGAACTATGGAATACAGCCGCACAGAGGTAAGTAAACAAACAAATAAATAAAACGAATTGCTTGCTGCGCGCTGCATCACCAAATGCAATGCAGCGCGCGCAACGAAATTCGTTTTATTTATTTGTTTGTTTACTTACCTCTGTGCGGCCGTATTCCGTAGTTTACTACCCCCCACCCTGCCCCTCCCCCGCCCCGCGTCACCGCCTGGCAGCACTCCCACCACGGGCCGCTACTGATCGCTGGGGAAAAACAGTGATGCAGCACTTTTCATTGCACCATCCTTGCAACACCATGGCGGCTGATGCCTGGAAGCGTGGACAGTCCCCGGGTCCTGGAGGCCTGAGACCCGGAGTGGGAGGCGCCGGTGCTGTGGAGTTATTGCGGCCTGACGGTGGAGACGGCTCGCGTCGGGCCCAAGCCTGTGGGCCGTGGCAGCAATTGCCCTTACCTGATGGTGAAGTCTGGCAGGTCGCATGGAGACACATTGCTACCTGCGTGAGAAGACCGTCTGGTGCCCCCTAGAGCTGTGATCGGTAGAGGCGCTCCTGCGCACCGATGTGGGGAGGTCTGCATTGCATAACACACGCCACCACTACACCGGGGTGCACAGAGGAGATTGCCGATGGTGGGCCACGCCTCTCTGCATCGCAGGCCGAAGGAGGTGGTGCTGGCCGGATGCTGTGGAGGGTGAGGCCCCTGAGCTGCAACTTGTGTGATGTGAGTGCTGTGACTTTGCACTTAAGAGGGCCCTGTCGCATCAGGTTCCCCAGAGGACTTGGCGGCGACTGCTGTACCCAAGCTTGTGAAATCCGGCCTGGCTGAGTCTCCTGCTGACTGAGTCACAGATTCAGAGAGAGCACGGCGATTGATCCTCGGTGTCGATGTCCAGGTGAGGAGAAGGTGGGACTGGGGGTGATGCACATCATGCCATGAGCAATCCCTGCACTGCAGAGGACCTACATCACCGAGGACACCGCATAAGACTGGTGGGGGACTCCACTAACTGGCTCAAGTCACTGATATTGGTGGTTGGTGGCAGCGGGTGCCAGAGGCACAGGGGTCGATTCGGGCCCAGGCCCTTGGGCATGCAGCTTGATCTGACGTTATTTGCTCGGGCACTGGGGAATTCGGAATCTGGTCGCCACTGTTAGATCAGAGGAGGCGACCGTGTGGTTCTGCCTTTCCTCAACCCCTGTTAGTGTGCTTTTGGGTGTACAGGGGGCTATCCCTTAGTAGACTTTCTCCTTCCACAGCGCAGCGCCTTATAGTAGTGGCTGCTGCTGTCCCCATCTGCTGCTGCTGTTTCCTCGGAGGTCAGGAGTTCAAGGCCCTCGTCCACCTGCAGGCTCTTGCCTGTGCCTCATCCTTGATTGTCCAGTGGTAGAGCGTCACTGCTCTGCTGCTTGACTGCCCTCCTGTCCCTCTTTTCTGCTGTTTCTGTCCCTCTTTCCGCTCTTCTCATTTGCTTTTCAGCCTCTGGCTTTGTTTTTTTTTCTTTGCTTTGTTTGACTATTGTTTTGTTCTGTGCTTCTTTTAAGTTCCTTTTTCCCTGTCCTCTCCCTTGTTGCCGCTGCGATCCCCGTGGCCCCACCCCCTCCAGTGTCCTTTCCCTCATTTCCCGCCTCCAAGCTGTACAGTCCACCCCTGCAGCACTACTTAATGGTGGCCAAGGTGTGGCCGTGCACAGCGGGCGTGCCAATTGGGCACCAAAGGTGCACCAAAGGCAAGCCTGTCTGCATCTGTCTGTGCCTGAACTACGCCCAGTGTAGAGGACCTAGCCTCTTGGACACTCCACCGCTACGGTGCCAGCACCCTCCTCACCCTCAACCCTGGACGCCATGCTGCCTGCCATCTAGCATCACCGAAGAATATCCTTGGACCCTCTGACTGCCGAAATTGCAACTGCACCTTCTGCCACGCCAACACACTAGCTCCTCTCGCCACCCAGCAGACCGACAGCACACCCGCCTGGCTCAACTGCATCCTCCTCAACGTGCAGTCCCTCCACAAACACGCCACAGAAATCTAGGACCTCCTCGACGCCACCTCTCCAGACATCGCCTCCTTCACGGAAACCTGGACCAAACCCCTGCTCCGGACTGGACATCGCTATTGCCATCCCTGATAAAATCACACGCAAGGACCACCCCGACTGCCCAAGAGGAGGCATCGTCATTGTCCGCAAAAGCACACTCCGACTGACCACGCACTCTAATGACCTAAAAGCAACCATGGAACACATCCACTTCCAGATCCCGACCATCCCCAACCCACCCTCCGCGGCATCCTCGTCTACAGGCTCCCCCGCCCCGTACCCTCCTTCATTGCTGCCATTGTAGACCTCATTGCACCCCAGGTTCTTGCATCGACCGACTGCATCCTACTCGGAGACCTCAACTGCCACATGGACAACCCCAGTGACCAGAACACCACCTCCCTCCTGGAGAACCTTACCAACATCAGACTCAAGCAGCTAGTCACAGCACCGACCCGCATAGCCAGACACACGCTCGACCCCGTCTTCTCCACGAGCGGGAACGTCAACTACAGCCACACCACCAAACTCACCTGGAACTACCATCATTGCGTGCATCTCACCTTTATCATGCCCACCGTACACCACCGCCATCATCGCCCCCTGTCGCAGCTGGATCATGGCCACCGATGAACTTCTCGTCAACTCCCTCAGCACCACCACTCCGCCAATACCCACGGACGCCAGCACCATAGCGCGCAACCTCCACCGATGGATCTCCAACTGCGCTGACCCCCTGGCACCCCTCAAGAAAAGACCAGGCAAACAACACTCCAAGAAGGCCAGCTGGTTCACTCCCACCCTCCACAAGTCCAGACGCACCTGCAGACGTCTTGAGAAGAGATGGAGGCGCAACAAAACCCCTGAAACTCATGCAACCTCAAAATCTGCCGTAAACTCTCACCACTTCCTCCTGAAAATCACTAAGAAAATGGCACTCCAAGACAGAATCTTCCTGCACAACATCAATCAACTCAGCAACGCAGGCACCCTTGCACCATGGCGCATGGGTTCCTGCATTAGCGCACGGCAACCATTGAGTGCCAACGTAGGGGAAAAATACAGGAATGCACCCTATCTTATTGATTGGGCGCATTCCTGCCCTTTTGTTTTGTCGCTGGGCAGCGCAGCAAGATTCCTTGCAGCTCTGTCCTGTGTCAAAATCACTTAAATGAAGCCCCAAGTGTGTTTGCACTATTTTTAAGACCAGCTAATTGCTGATGTTTAAAAACTGCCTCTAATGGGACTTAGCGGCAGTTTTTCTTTTTTTGCGACGTACAAGGAAACCCTTGTAAATATTGCATTGTGTGTTTTGCAGGAGTTTTTACTTGGGAACACCTACCTTTCAACTAATTTTCGGTAAGTCACGCTAACGAAGTGGTGCTATGAAAAAATCACGTTAACGCTGAAAAAATGCCGCTAACTGGACTTTGCTGCATCTTGTAAATATGGCGAGAAAAAAAAAGCCACTGTAACATCAAAAAATATACGCTATGCCGGCGTTAAATCCTTGTAAATATGCCCCGTTGTGTCTTAAACTGCAGTTTTGATAGTGACCAACCTATATCCCACATCCACTTCACTTCAATCAGTTTGGCAATTCTGGCCTACACTTTGACACCTCTTCAGATAGTCTGTCTCATTTTAGACTTCGCCATCTTGAAATCCTATGGAACTGAGCATTTTCTACAAGTCTTCTCAGTCAAAAATTCCAACCCCAAACTGGAAAGGGTACTCATTGTAGTTCAAAGTATAGACTGCAACACCATGAGAGATAACTGGACGTTAGATTGCATATCTAATAAACTTCCACCAGATATAGTAACAGCATGGCAAAAACCACATCAATCACTACTAGAAAATCTAGGACCAAAGGTGAGCGCAATAGCAAAACATACAGGGGCTTATTTACAAGCGCCATGCGCCACTTTTGCATCATTTCTAACATGGGAAAAGTGACGTACGCGTGGCGCAAGGGGCTTGTAAATAAGCCCCACAGTATCTTTCAAACTGGCGAACCGATGGATCACCAAATCACTTTAGAGTACTGCTCCTTTTTAAACAAAGAAATAAGAACCTTAACAAAAGATCCTGACAATGTCATTCAATCACAAAAGTTTTTAAAAATGTGAAGTGGATATAAAAGAGCTATATGAGAAGCTAAAAAGGTGCAATAAGATAAAGAAAATCTCACCCTGTTTACTGCCTGTTAATATCAAAATCAAAGGAACTTGTGGTAGCTAATCGATGGGAAAGCACAAAATCAAGCTAAACCTCAAGGCAATAATGTCCTGTACTACAAACACATTGCCACTCTTCATGTAGGATCGCTGTTCCAACAAGAAGGATCCACTGCTACCAGACACGGTGCCTTGCCTCACACAGTGGTATGCACACCGCAACAAGTTAGCGAAATCCTCATGAAAAGTAGAACTTAATTTCAACTCTTCATACTCTATTGTCAGATTGCATTGCAACTAAGGCAATCCCAAACTCATGGCATAGCTCGAATTTACATCCGATCAACAAGAAATGCCTCACCTCAGACCCAAGCTGTTATAAGCATGTTGAATCCAAAATGTATGCTGGTCTGCTATTGAAAGATCTGTATGCCTGGACCAACAAATGAAATGTTATGTTATTGCAGTTTATAACGTGCACAGCTACTCCAAAGAGTGTCCCGGCGCGAGCCTTGAGGTGTAAGATGAAGTTAATTAGTTAAACAGAAATGTATTGAGTTGTTTTTTTAACTGAACATGATCCTGAATTCTGCGCAAAGAGTACGGAAGAGAGTTCCAGGCTGTGGCGGCCCTAAAGGCAAGCAAACTGCCCCCCATTCTTCGGAGGCGAACACAAGGTATCTGGGCAAGAAGCTGGGGCGCTGACCTCAAATGTCTGACTGGGGTATAAAACATGAAGCGCCTCCTTAAATAAACTGGACCAGAAGCGTACAGGGCGTGGTGTGCTACGACCAGGGCTTTGAACTTAATGCGTCTGACGACAGGCAGCCAGTGAAGTGTGCGCAGGTGTTGTCTAACGCTGCTTCTAATTGGAATATTAAAAAGAAGCCTAGCCACGGCATTCTGGACTACCTGCAATTTGTTAAGGATATAGCCCGGTAAGCCAATGTACAAAGCATTGGCGTAGTCGATGCGTGATAGAATCAGCGCCCGAGTTACCATCTCCTTGGCTGCCCTGGGAAGCAGTGGGAGAAATTTCCTAAGGGATTTAGTATCCCAAAGCAGCTCCCGGCCAGCTTCTTAATCTGGGTCGAAAAAGATAAGTTCTCTTCAAACCAGACTCCCAGGTTCTTGGCGGGTTACCTGAGGAAGGTGGCAAGGGATAATCGGGTGGCCAGAATGTTTCTCTGAACTGGGGAGGGAAATTCCCATAAAGGAGGATTTCCGACTTATCTTCATTACATTTAAGCTGAGCCACAGAAAGCCAGTGAAAGACAGCTGTCAGGCAGTTTTTCGCATCCAGAGTAGAATACTCCGATTTGCCCCAGGTAAACAAGAGCTGTATGTCATCGGTGTACGCCACAATCTTGGCTCCAAGACCCTCCACCAGCTGGACCAGAGGAGTGACGTAAATGTTGAAGACAAGGGGACTCAAGGAGGACCCTTGCGGCACTCCAGTGGTCACCAATTGAGGCGGGGATGCAAACGGCAAGAGCCAGACCTGTTGCGTACGCCCCTCCAAGAAGGATTTCAGCCAACCCCAGGCCGTACCTGAGATACCTATGTCTGCCAGACAGGCCAAAAGCAGCGAATGGAGAACAGTATCGAACACTGTCGAAAGGTCCAGCAATATAAGGGCAGCCCTTCCGCCAGCGTCCAGGCAATCCCGGATAGCTTCAGAGACTTCAATTAGAGCAGACTCAGTACTATGCGATGCTCTAAACCCAGATTCGGCCGGATGGAGTAAGCCCGAGCTTTCAATATATTCAATGAGCTGTTTATTGACGGCCTTCTCACAAATTCTGGCCACACTAGGCAAGAGAGAGATAGGACGATAGCTCCCAGGCTCCCGTGGGTCCAGTGACGTTTTTTTAAAAAGTGGCCAAATCTTTGCCTGTTTCCACGCCGCTGGGACAAGCGCCTCATGGAATTCTCTTTAATCTATCAGAATTTCGCTCCTCAGCAAGCACTACAGACAACCTGGTCACCCTCGCTATGTTGAATGACAAGACAAGTGCTAGGAAACTACCTCTATACACTTTCTTCATCAATTTTAGAGTGGCTTGTTACTGAGTTAATATAAAACACTTAAGGCAAAAACTAGCCATCTGGAAAATTCCAAAACATCTTCTACAAGCCATCCAACTCCTTTATTCAGCAACCTGGGTAAAGGTCAAGGTAGGAGCAAATCAATCACTCTTTTTAAGATCTATAAAACAGATGGCTTGAAGCAAGGATTTGTGCCAGCCCCTCCGATCTTCAACTTGTAAACCGCTGATTTGCCCATTGAATTAGATGTCGTCAAGGCACACCCACCTAGAATAGACTCACGATCTATCTCCTCTCTTCTATGTGCCGACAATTTGGTCCTATTAAATCACACAGGTGTTGGGCTACAGAAGCTATTAAATGACAGAGAACTTTATTGCAAGGCAAACGATCTGTCTACAATGTATCTATATTGTTAATTTGGGCTCATGGTACCTCGACAAAAAACAGATAGCAAAGCTATCCAAATACAAATGCCTCGGAATATGGGTTCAAGCAAGAGACCAAAAGTCGCATCACTATGATTCACATCAAAACACCTTATTGAAAACTACTAAAAACTACAAAAAAAACCCTCTCGACTCCCTATACATTGAGTCGTAAAAGCTAAATTACCATCAACATGAATCTAGGAAGCCTTCCCAGGAAAGCTCGGCAAAGCCTGCAACATGATGCAATGTAACACTTATCGACATCTGTTTGAACTTCCCAAGCACACCTCTCAAGCGGAAATCGGATGGAATTTGGCCTGACAGTTCAATAACTGGCCCTGAAAGAAAGCTTCCTCAAGTATAGTTACAATTTAAAGAGTGCCAAAGAATCTCCTTTAAAAGCAGCTATCTGGTCAGAGATCAACCTAGTCAACAGCTCCCATCAAAACCCATGGCGACTTTGCTTGATGTCTGCACTGGGGGAACTACAAATGCAAGATCTCTGGGAAACCGCTGCAATATTTCCTGTTTTTAAAAGGGTAATAAATGAAAACATGAACAAGCTTTTGTTTTAAAACAACAATAATTCCATAGGAGAAGTCATGCCTGGTTTATCATATATACATGAAAGCAACTTCACCCACAAAAATATTTGTCAGACAGTTATTCGGCATACAATATACTGAATTTATGCTGCTCGATTCAGTGCCATTCATATTATGGGCTTCCTTCCTAGGAGGACGCAACCACACTGACTTCCAAAAACTTCACGCTCTGTAAATAAAAAACAGAATCGCTGGTTCACACCATCTGCACATGGTTAGCTTTTATATCAGAATGCAGGAGATGGCTCTGCACAATTTTTGATAAACATTAAGAGGCCGATTCCGATGAGGGCAGGAGGGACCTTCGGTCGGAGACCTCCTGCCCGCATCGTAATGTGCTGTTCGGATTCCTTTCCGACCAAGCCAGTCTGAAGGGCTCGGTCAGAAAGGAATCTGACTCCGTTTTCCGGATGGCTTACGAAGGGCTTGGAGCCCGCCTGACATCCGGAAACCCTTCAGTACTCCCCCGGCCGGCTCTTTCCGGCCGAGGGAGTACGATGGCAGTTTCCCACTGCCTTTTTGTGCCGGTCTTTCCAGCACAAAAAGGCAGTGGGAAACTGTCTTTGGGGGCTCCAGCAGGGTGCCCATGGGTGTGAGGCCGCCGAATGGTGGCCTAGGCGGCACCTGTGGTGCCCCCCTGTTGATACCTGCACCCGGTGGCAGGCACCTTGAGGTACATACATGAGTATTGCAGCGCCGACCCGACGAGGAGCAAGTCCAGATGATGAAGCATGACACCTAGCTTGCTGGGTGTGTGAGGACTCTAGTTCCGATAAGGAGGATTCCCTCCCCCTACCTCCTTAATACGTTGTCCGCCCTGGGGAACAGCATACTCTTCATGTAATATATTGACTGGGCACGTATGCTGGACCCCATTAACAAGCCCTACAGTCCCCCTTCTTTGTTAGAGATACTTGCACGGGTGACCCCCGTGGGACAGTAGTAATTTGGTTACCATACAGTGTGAGTGACACGTATTGGCCCAACAAATTGCACGCTATACCACCCTCTAGATTCTAAGTGGATAGCTGGGTTTCCTACTAGAGATGGAGGATACCCCGGGACTCAGCTTCAATGAGGAAGCCATAGCTGACATTTTAAGAACAGCCCCCTCCCTTCTCGGGTCAGGGGATGCTGTGGCCTCAGGGTCACAGTCCGAAGACTGGACGTCGATTGCGGCACTGAAAAGAGAATGGTTGAAAGTCACTCTGCATGGAGCTCTCATGACAGAGTATTTACGAGCGAATATTGCACCCCGTGGCCTCATTGTCAACATCTTGCCCAGAATTTTTCTGGAAGATGGGCCCTTCAAAAAGACTGGTGCCAAGTATCTTGGAAATGCACCAAAGACCTACTGGTCCTAATTATCAACACCGCCAAGAGGCTGGCGGATGCACTTCTCTCCAGAATTCAGGTAGCTGAAGCTGCATTGAAATCCTCCATCCCCAAAACGGCCTTTACCTCCAAGCTAACGGAAATAAACAACGAGATCGCTGAAAACAGAGAGTACCTCCTCAAACAGAAGGTTACTAAACTGCAGAAAGATGTAGCTAAGTTTGACAAGGAGAAAGTTTATCCTTACTTGAAGGATGACTATGCTGCACCGAGGAGTAGTTACTCCTGTGACGGAAGCTCTGACAACAGCAGGAGGGGATCCTTGAACAGCGATTCGAGCACTGGTAGCTGGGGCAACCACAACCAACGCAGACCTAACTACCAGCCCTACCACAACTACAACAATGGTCCGGCCTTTCAAGGACCGATTCCACCACTGTGGCAATACCCGATGTATCCTCAGGGCCCACCACAATACTTCCCTATGAGTAACCCCCCTTTTTTAGGCAGAGGTTGGGGCAGAGGAAGAGGGCGAAGAAGAGGAGCACAGAAGGGTGTTCAATGGCAAGACCAGACCCCACACTCAGTAGAGACCAGGAGTGTGAGCAAGGGAAAAAGGGCTTAGTAGTTAATCTCTCGAATAGGAACCTGACCAGCACGGAAATGACAGTCCTGGAAAAAGGCCTTGGATTTGTCCCGACCCCTAAAATTGATAAATTCAGTGAGATGTGTGAAGTACAGGAATTCTTCAGGAAAGTGCGCCTTAAGGCTTTCTTTCAAGACAGGGTTTCGCCCGAGCTCGGTGACTCCGGTCTTCGCAACCCTTCCACATTTACACCAAACAATAGTATGATTCCACCTGAGATTTTGACTTTTGAGAGGGCGGTACTCAAAGAGTTATCCGGTTCCCCTAGGACTAACCCATTCCACAACATCTCTAACGATGAAAGGAATGCTGCCATGACATTGCCTACCGATACCAGCATCACCATCAAACAGGCCGACAAGGGCGGGGCAACTGTTATCCAGTCTACTACAGACTATGACAGAGAATGTAGATGCCAGCTTGGGAATACCCGACATTACACACCCTTGGCGGTAGACCCCACACCTAGACTCGCATCAGAGATAGCGACAATGGTCCTCGAGGCTGAAAACAATGGCTGGATCACAAAGAAGGAGGCGGAGTTCCTCATAACAAAAGATCCTAAGACACCGTATTTCTATACCCTCCCCAAGATCCACAAAAACACAACACCGGTCGCAGGGAGGCCTATAGTGTCAGGGATTGGGTCTTTGCTGGAACCACTGTCTAGGTTTTGCGACCACTTCCTCCAGCCCCTGGTGAGGAAAATACCATCATTCGTGCAGGACACAACAGACGTACTACGTATTATTGATAACACTGAGAGCCTTAACGAGGTTAACCTTCTAGTGACACTTGACGTGGAAGCGTTATACACTAACATTCCACAACGAGCGACTCTGGATGCCATTGAGGTCAGTCTGCTGAAGGAAGAATGGGATTCACCGACTCCGGTCTCCTTCATAATGGGGTGTGCCACTTTAGCATTAACGGAAAACTTTTTTGAATATGAGAAACAACTATTTCACCAGTCCCAGGGTACTTCCATGGGGAGTACCTTCGCCCCTAGTGTGGCCTGCCTGTACATGGCAACTTTTGAAGAGGAAGTCATCATGAACCCGAACAACCCCTATAGAAACAACCTGACACTATGGAAAAGATTCATAGATGACATCCTCATTCTCTGGAGGGGAGACATGGCAACGTGTGAGGCATTCTGCCAATGGATCAACACACAGAATGTGTTTCTCAAATTCACACACACCGTATCAGACACGAGTATCCCCTTCCTTGATCTAAGGATAAGACTTACCAATGAGGGACTTAGTACGACCCTGTACAGAAAAGACACAGACAGGAATAGTCTCCTTCTATACGGTAGTCACCATCCGATGGCCCTCAGGAACAACCTACCGTTTGGTCAGTTCCTCCGCATCAGGAGGAACTGTAGTACCTTGACTGACTACAAGACAGAGGCCCAACTCCTACAACAGAACCTTAGGGAGAGGGGATACCCGGCACGTCAGGTCAGGAACTCCTACAAGAGGGCCATGAACAACCCACGGGAATCTTTACTCCATGGTACTACTAGAGAGCAGACTGAAGTTTTAACGTGTGCAACATCATTCACATCCCATTCCACACTAATCAAGAGGATTATTAACAAACACTGGGGAATAGTGAACACAGGAGATCTGAACCTCCAGAGACCCAGGTTTGCTTTCAAACGCACGCAAAATCTCAAAGACATCCAAATACACACCAGGCCCAAGGCTAAGGAACCACTGACCCAGAGGACTTTATGGGACATCCCGCCTGTAACAGGGCACCACCCCTGTGGCACTTGCTCAGTGTGTGAGCAAACTAGATCCGTCAAAGAGATCGCATTGACTGACACATTCACATGGAGGCTGAAGCGACATACCAACTGTAATACATCTAAGTGTATATACATGTTGACGTGTCCCTGTGACAATAAATATATAGGAATGACGATGAGGGCTGTGAAGGTACGCATCACTGAACACAAAAGCAATGTTAGATGCATGAAAGTAACCACCAAAATGTACACACACTGCAAAGAGCTTAACCATTCAGCAGAATCCCTTAAGTGGGTGGTCCTTGAAGCACACCCCAAGATTACACAACAGGCCCTCTTTAAAATAGAACAGAGATGGGTGCACCGTCTCTCTACCAACTCACATGGTCTCAATGATGACATTCCCTGGGCCGTTTTGGCGAGGAGATAGTTGCATCTCTACCCTTCGCAGTAGCCCCTGACCTTGTTTAGGGCCACTACTAGTTGACAACTGGATGGGTGCATACTTGAAACATGACAGCTGTAATACACGAGTCTTGCCCCAAACACCTGCATGCCTGCTTTAATACACAGGAGCATGTGGGTACATGTACCAGCCGGTCATTAGGGATGTGGATAGTCCTGATTGGGACTTGTGTGATTAATTCTCATGTTTGTATCCTTGTAACATCTAGAGAGCCCCGGTATGGGTGCAGCAGTGAGCAAACTAACTGGCTAGATTACGCATGCAGATTGGCGTCCCTACGTCGTGGAGGATCTTGCATGTGTTTCCCATTTTTATTTGATTTGATTCTACTGGATGCACACAATGACCAGGTAGTACAGGGGTAACAGCTAGTGAAATTACCTGTGACTGCATACTCTCTTTGCACACTCTAAGATGGCCGCTGTGTTTTCTGGGCCGGTGTACTCGAGGCGGCTGAGACGCCAACTGTACCACGTGACATTACGTAGCATGACGCCGACCCCCTACGTAACGGGCCGCGGAAAGCTAGGAATACCTATAAATCACAACTCTGATGGTAGCACGGGTATGATCCGGCTTTTGCGGCTCGGCGCGCGGGAGGTTTACCGGCACACGTCCATCGTGGACAGGTGAGTGAGGGTGCCGTTTTGGGGTGGCCGCGCAATTATCCACATTGGCGTACGGACCGAGTGGGTCCAGTACGGAGGGGGGACTAGGACGCCCTGTTTACACCATTTCTCCTGCCGCGGCCATGTGTGTGACTCACGGCCTATGTGGCTCCCGGGCCGCACTTGCGGCTAGAGGCAGGGCGGGCTGCCTTCTTCCCCCGTGGGCTGCAGGCAAACCAGTCCTCGATGCCACTGACCGTAAGTGCTTCACCGGGGGTGGCCGCTACGTATGGCCGCAGTGACAGGGGAGGGGTGGACAGTGTGCTCTCAGCTTCTCCCCCATACATGGACACCAGCTTCAGCCGTGTTCCATTGCATAGCTGGATTAGTTAACCAGAGTTAAACTTTCGATTGTCTACCTTGCCTCCAACTCTGCAGGACACCACGATACTGGTGTCTGGAGCCCAAAATACCGAATGGAGTGAGTTTTACCCTTCAGTTAGGTGAGTCACCTTCTGTACATTTGACCCCCTTTTAGGGAATGCCTTTTACTTTTCCACCAGTCTCTCTTTTAGCCATGTTTGTAATCCAGTCTCCCTTTTAATTACGCTTTTACCTAGGGGTCAGACTATAATCCTAGTTTTCTCACTAGATGGACAACTGTTATGAGGATGTTGGGGTGATTTGACTTGTCTGCTAGATGGAAGCATCTAGTGACTACATACTGCTTTTCTTGTCATCCCCCTTGTGTAGGTTACCACTAGGATTGGCGGGACTTCGCGCTCGCAGACATGAAGTGTGGTAGGTAGGAGTCTCCTTTCCCACCACCATGTGTAGATAGTATAAATAATAGGTCCTGATGAAATGCAATGGATCAGTATTGACCACAATGCATGAAACATGTCGGCCACACTGTGAGAGATGAGCTAAGCTCCACTGGACCATAGAGCCAGAGAGCGGCCACTCTGTTTGCTTTTAAGAAGGTGGATAACCACCTTAATAAAAAGTTTATTTGGATTATCCAACCTTTTTTAACGTCACCCACCCACATCACATCTACACTGTTTTTTAGGGCCCTCACACCCACGCACCATACGGCAGGAACTAAAGATCTCCGCTAAAGAGCCCCTTTATGGGTGCCCGACGGGTATTGCAGCGCCGACCCGACGAGGAGCAAGTCCAGATGATGAAGCATGACACCTAGCTTGCTGGGTGTGTGAGGACTCTAGTTCCGACAAGGAGGATTCCCTCTCCCTACCTCCTTAATACGTTGTCCGCCCTGGGGAACAGCATACTCTTCATGTAATGTATTGACTGGGCACGTATGCTGGACCCCGTTAACAAGCCCTACAGTCCCCCTTCTTTGCTAGAGAGGCACTTTGAGGTGCCTGCCATCGGATGCAGGGATGAACTGCGCCCCTGCTCTTTCAATTAGAGTATGCATTCTGTTCGGAATGCATACTCTCATTGAAAGGTATAGGCATGCGACCGAACAGGGTTCGGTCGCATCCTACTTGCAGGTCTGTAACCGATGACAGGAGGTCGTTCGGTTACAGTTCCTGACCGATGTCGGACGGACTCTGGTCCGTCCAACATCGGAATCTGGCCCCAAATCTGAATTTGTCACCACTTCCTAATTTTTATCTTTGAGGGAGATCATCCTCAATTTGTGACCAGATTTATTAAACATGTGAAAAGCGCTGAGAAGTTCTTAAAAAGTTAGACTAAGTTAATTTAACTAGCTAAGATTAGCACTTTTTCTCATTAGAACATGAATGTATTTTTATGATCTGGCTTGACAGTGAAGCTATCACCAGACAACTATGTGAAAATCATCAGGAGAGGGGTGTTTGACTCCACCCACATGTTGGGAGCTAGGAGTATATGCTTTGATTTGGCAAAGGTTGTTCACTTTTACAAAAAAGTGCGTGCCCTCCACACAGCTGTGATCATTTTGTTTATTTATCCAGTTGTCTGAGCTTGAACTTTAACGGGCACACACATGACAGTTGTCTTAGATAACAATTATGTTGTTTTTCTCTGGCAACAGCACAGATGGGAGGAGGGCAGTCATTACTACACCCTAACAGAAGCTCTTTAATGAAACAAAAGCAATTTACCCAAGAACCTTCAAACTTTGATTTTCACTTTTAGCCAAATGATATTGAAGAATGCACTTTACTGATTGGATCTACTCAGAGTTTCTGCTTTTTATTTTAAATGTATGACTTTAATTGTTGTAATTAACCAAAATACATTTTTAATTGATTCTATAAGTCATGGAGAATATTTTCACCCTTACAGCAATTTAATTACACGCCTACTTTAAAGATACTTCACTAGCCTCATGTTATTTACTCTTCAAATGAAACATGGAAACACGGATGAACAAATGACACAAACCCCTTGTCAGAACCCCTTTCAGATGGCCATGGGGCTTGCGGGGGCTACTGGGCCCAACCGTGGTGGTTGAGGCCTTTTAATCTGGATGTACCGGAACCCGACCTACTATGGGTCCTGAGCAACTGGGCCAAGTAGCCCTTCTGCACTTTACTCTCAGTGGCAGCTGTTGACGAGCAGTCAAAGGCTCTATCTGAGGGGAAGCGTAGATACCGATGAGTGAACTCAAGGTGCACATAGCACACAGTATACACAACCAATGTCCACTAAAATACTTGCTTTTATAAGAAATAGAAGTATTTTATTTCTAACTCTACACAATTAAAGGTTTAGCAACATTCGTATAGATCAGGACTCTGGTATTTTTTTGCCAGGCAAATCTCTACCCCGCCCTCTTGCGTGTAATGTGGTTGGATTTCTTCCCCATTCACTGGTGGTTGCATCCTGCGAATGCTCACTGGTAGGCCATACTCTTAGGAATTATTCAAATATGTCTATGGTGCCACAGCACCTTCAGCAGTGAGTCCCCCTGGGCCCACAGGTGCAGTTCAAGTCTTACCGTCACCTGTAGCATGGGAGCGTTCGGTGTTGCAGCAGGTGCCGAGGGAGCAGGCACTAGCGAGTTCTGATCCTGCTCTGAGAAGTTGGACTGCTTGCGGTACATGCAGCAGCACCAGCCAGGTACAGGCTCGCTTGCCCGAGCTGCGCTGCATGCTCTCCCGAGTGATCAGAGCAGCTCCCAGGTCGTGAAGATGCAGTAAGTCAACCATCCCCAGTTCGGGGGGAAGAATTGGATCCTCTATCTCCTGACCAGAGCCCAGTGAGGGTGTGATGTCTTCTTCTGTGTGCTCCGCAGTACTTGGGGGTCAGTCAGGGCAGAGCTATTTCTGTGGGTTTGACCTGCTACTCACAGCCTCACTCTTGTCCTGATCAACAGCCCATAATCTTTGGCAATCTAGCATTGGCAACCCTTCCAGACACAACGTAGACTCCTACGGTGAAATTGCCCAAACCGTGGCAGCCCCTCCTGGCACGCGGGCCGCCTCTAAGGTGTTCAGAAGTCCTGGAATGCTGGTCACACAAATACTTCAACAGTGGACCCATCTGGCACACAGGAGTCACTGCAACAAGCAGTACAGGTTTGACACTCCTTGCTGCTCGATGCATGGCTCAGTTACACAGCAGCCTTCTCCTGGCATACGGGGGTCACGAAAAAACAATCCAGCACACAGGCAATGAACTGGGCGGTGCACAGCCAAATCCTCACATCTCACAAAAGGAGTACCCACAGTAGGGCTTCTCCTTGGACCTGGACCTTCTCTTCTTCCTTTTTTGAAAGGCTGTCTGTCACAACAGGTAAGACTCTGAGGTTGAAAGACCCACAACGCAGTTCAAGGAAGTGACCAGAATTCACACCTGGTTGTCAGCCACAGTGATATGTGCATCAAAAGGTTAATCTTGATCTCCCAGCCCTACTCTTTATGATTCCCTTATCATCCCTATTTCCTTCCAGAGGTGTGTCCAGGGCCCTTCCTTTTGATCTATCATTGAATTAAAGAACACCCTTTTGAAGTGTAAAGGGGGAGAATATTCTTCGCTTCCTCCAGTGTGTGTCCCACCCAACTCACAGGAATCAGCAAGACACAGATCTGTCTGAGGGATTCCTCTACTCGTCATGTCTTCACCAGGCAGCCCTGGGCCTCCCAAAATGGAACCCAGGGTTCTCCATTTAAGGTACCATTGCAGGCACAATTGCATTCAGTATACGTTCACAGACCCCATACTCTCCAGTACTGTTACTTCCTTGCATTGCACCACTACAGATACATACACTGCCAGGATACACACACTCACCATGTGCATGCTGCAGACTTCACCCTTCAGGTATTGCACTTCCCACAACCTCACATAGACCCAGCACATGCTTTTATTGTGCATGCACTTCACAACACTTCATCTCTCATGTAATGTATTTCCTGTAGGCATACATAGACCCAGCATAACCACTAACCAAACATGCACTGCACAGCACTGCTCTAACCCTGCACGTTACCCTTTCTGTGCACACATACATCCAGTGCTCCTGCACTGCACAGCACTCTACATGTGTTTGATGTAGGTCAAGGGTGAGTTATGCACACAGTGGAGGAGCTTTAAAAAGGTGAGTCAATCTGTAGGCCTCACTTCAGTAACACTGGGAAAAAAGGACCTGTTCACTCCTGCTGATCACTACACTACATGCTGCCACCACCACGCTTGTGCTGGTTAACTCTTAGCGAAGGCAGTAGCCTTCCATCACTAAGAGATTAGCGCTTTGAGTGCCCCTCCTGGTCCAACAAGACTGAAATCTGTGAAACAGGCCTATGTCAAGGTGCACACGCATGATCTGTGTTTGAAAATGACAACAAAAAATTAGCATTAGGGATCCAGACAATAGTACAGTTGGGCACTCAGGGCAGGGGAACTCATCTTTCACCATGCAGAGGACATTTCTGTCCCAAAACCCATATTCTAGCATTTCCTTTTCACACACTGTGACACTTTTTCTTAAGTTTGCTGGTTCGGGTGAGGCAAGCAATAGTGACTTGTATTCATCCCGATGAGGGACTACACACAATCTTGCCTTGCCAGCTTCCATGACAACTGCACTTTGTTCCATGTACAGCCTCTTTGGAATGTATCATTTCCCGAATGGACTTTCTGTTTGAGAATATAAACTTCTAGAAATGTAGCCCCACACTAAACCAGCAGCAGGTCACTATTGGAGATATATATGAGACTGGAGGGAAATGGGGTGAGGGGAGAAGGTCAGGGGTTGGAGGGAGAAGAGGAGCAAAATATTTTTAGAGGCTTTGAGAATTAGTAAAAAAAAATACATCTTAATAAATCAGTATTCGTCTGCTCCACACTGAGGGCCTCATTTACAATGAGGCTGCGCCACCGGAGCATCACATTTTGTGACGATACGGTGGCGCAGAGGTCTGCTCCACATAGGCTCTGTCTTTAGCGTTGGGAAGCCTTTGGTAGCCATGCGCTCTACAAGTGTCTACTCATTCATTCATTCATTCATATTTACCAGGCAGTACTAAGCCACTTTGCGTGGCTTAATGCAGCCTTGTAAATATCGATCCCTTTAACACAGTTTTCTGCGTTAAAGGGGCGTGCAATGGGTGTTGCTGTGGCTTTTTGACACTGCCCCAGATTTACGAGGAATCATAACTCTGAGGCAGTGCCAAAAACATACTTAGGTGTAAGGGAGGTGCAACAAGGAGAAATACCTTTATTTCTCCTCGTTTTTCCTTTTTCTAAGTGTGTGGCATTCTTCAGCACACATAGGAAGAGGAAAAAGCCTCTTGTGATTGTTTTTGTGCAGGAAGGATACTCTTCCTGCACAAAAACAATCATCCTTGCAATGCTAGCACCATTACATCATGGCCAAAGGTGCCTGCGTTGGCAAATGGCAGCCCATTGTGCGCAAGCGCAAGGGAAAAGGACATGAATGCGCCATATCTGATAGATATGGCACATTCCTGCCCTTTTCTTTTGCCATAGGGCAGCGCTGCAGGCCTTCCATCCTTATCCTGCTTGGTTTGTTGTAGCAGAACATGTATTTGGAAATGCATGATAAAATCACCAGGCAATGCTGCAGCCATGATGGTGTACGGCAAAATGGAAGAGTGAGCGGCTGCAATCAACCTTTGACAGCTTCACCTGTTCAGGGCTGTTTAAATATGTAGGGCCAGTGTGCAGGTGTGGGTAAAATGTTATTTTTTTCAGCTCAAACAGTGCATGTACTTTGTTGGTTTGCATGACAGCGTTGGCCTTGTTGTTTTGTTTTCTTTTACAGCTTTTCTTTCATTTCCTTCACTTTGAGGATTTTTTACCATCTGTTTTTGACAGGAGGTTTTGTAAAGAAGTGTTCTTCAATGGTTTTTAATGAGAAGTTATTTTAATGACTTCTCATATTTGTAATTGGGTGTTATTTACCACATGCGTTATTTTCCTCATGTGGTAAATACCACAAATGGTAAATAGTGTTTGTGTTAAATAGCACACATGGACTACAAACATGCGGTTTTAATACATGTGCTAAAATAACACGTGTTTTACTAGCAATCAGATGATTCGTTAAGGCTATGCGCTTTTTACCCCTGTATGTGTTAATTACCACTATTTCCACTCTTAAGGCAAGTTTAAACCATTAGTTCCATGATTTATTGGTCATTCAAATGCATTAAACACCATGCAAATTCATCCAATGCAATCATCAAGTATTGTATTCGTCGAATGTATTACTCCATTACATTTTCCAAAACCCAATGCATTTCGGGCCAGACCGCGACCCTTCATCAGGGGTCCTTCATTACAATGCTATAATATAAAGGAAACAGAAGGCAGTTCAACTTACAGTCCATAACACTGAAATAGCAATCTAATGCAAATATACAACCATAAAACTAAATAAAATAGTGTATTAAGTACGAAATCAAATGAAAGGTTAAAGTGTCACTCTAATAAATTAAAGAAGCCAGAAACCATTATTTCCAAAAGATATGATGACATGCAGTTACACTAGTCGATATTAACACTGGTAGATGTTAGATAGAAGAAAAAAGGAACAACGAGCCGTGATATCCGTGTGGTAAAAGTTGGTGACATGAAAGGCAGCTGTATCACTGAGCGAGTTCTAATGATGGCGTGGCATAGCTCAAAGGTCCACTAACTTTCCACCGGACTCGGAAAAGAATCCGGCCGAGCTATAGAAGCACTGCGTGCTTGTGACGTAAACATGCAAAACAATGCGGGGTGCATACAAAGTTACCAGGTGTATTCTAACTCCGCTACAACGTTAGGTTCACTACGCGCTTGGGATTTAACTTGCGAATAAAGCAAGGTGCTCGCGTTCTTACCGGGTTTCTTTCTCGTGTTTCCTGACTCCGCACGAACGTTAGTGACGCGGTGAAACGTACCCTTTTAAGCGTCCTACTGACGCATTAAAGAGACAGTGTCTTAATGTTCTAAGACTAAGTGTACAATAAAGTTAAAATTAGAAAAAAGGTGCACGAAATCTCAGTTATACTTACTGGTTAAACACCATATTAGTTGGACTGCTCATAGCACTTAAAAACTTCTAGTTTCATGATCTCCCATAAACACAAACATCAATTGAAACAACGAAAGAAATTCATACTGTTGGAAAAAGCTCCCATTAATAATCATTCAAAATATCTTCAGTCTGAATTACAAGAAACAATTAAATTCAATTCTATCATTCATCCCTAGAGGCTGTAGTGATTGCAATTTTTGGGTCCAGTAAAATTCAGATCTCGCTAGCGCTTTTTGAGGGTCCATATCCTGTTTTGGTTTTTGCGCTCCAATATAGTGAAGCGTAGTTGCGCTATATTATGCCTAGCTTCCATCCAGTGTGTTGTAACAGTCGATCTCTCATTTTTATTGCGTATGTTACTTTTATGTTCTCCTATACGCAATTTCACTTTTCTTTCTGTTCTTCCCACATAAATTTTCCCACAGGGGCATTTTAATACGTAGATAACATAGGAAGTGTCACAAGTGCTTGAGTGTCTTAATTTGATTTTGTTGCCCTTAGTGGGATGAATAAAACAATCTCCAACCATAACATTATTGCAATGCACACAGTTCATACATTTTTGCATGCCTTTAAATGTTTTAGTCGTGACTCTAGTCTCTCTTGTTAGTAGTTCTTTTAAGTTGTTGGACCGCTGCATTGCGAAGGTTGGTCGTTGAGGGAATCAAGGGGCATATTAGCAAGACCGGCGATAAAATTATCGCCGCTTTAGCGGCAGGAAACTGCCGCTAAAACGGCGATAATGGGCTTGCTAATATGCGTTATAGAATTCCATAGAAGCCCAGGTTAGATGTGCAGGACATCTAACCTGGGCTTCTATTGGAATTCTATAACGCATATTAGCAACCCATTATCGCCGCTTTAGCGGCAGTTTCCTGCCGCTAAAACGGTGATAATTATATCGCCGGTCTTGCTAATATGCCCCAAAGTTTTTAAATCAGGTTCTGTGTGAATGATATTCCAATGCTTCAAGATTATGGATTTAATCGCTTTGGCCTGTGTGGAATGTTTCAAGACGCAGACTAAAGGGTTAGATTGTTTTGGGATTGTGCGACGTAATAAACTCGCTCGATCAACAGTTGCAATCCTTTGATTGGCCTTTGTTAGGATGTGTAAAGGATATCCTCTTTTTTTAAATTTATCCATGAATTTGTGTGTAATAACTTTAGTTTCTTCTGGATCAGATGTGATTCTTTTTAACCTGATGAATTGCGAGTATGGCAAATGTTCTTTGAGCGCAATTTGGTGAAAACTGTCAAAATGAAGAGAATTATTTCTATCAGTTGGTTTACTAAATACGCTTGTTCTTATGGTGCCAAAATCAATTTGAATGAGTACGTCCAAAAAGTTAATGCTGGATTTTTCAATTTGGTGAGTGAATTTGATCCGGTCGTGGATGTGGTTTAGAGCACTGATGTTGCTTTCCAATTGGTTCAAATCCCCTTTCCATATTATTAGAATGTCATCAATATAGCGTTTGAAGAGAACCAGATGTTGAGTCCATTCATGATTACTGAGAATGCGTTCAGATTCCAATTTAGCCATAAAGATGTTGGCATACGAAGGGGCTCCGGCAAAGCCCATTGAAGTTCCATTGTTCTGGGCGTAGAAGTCACCCTGCCATTCAAAGTAGCTATGATATAATGCGAACTGTAAAAGTTCCAATAGCAACACTTTTTCTGCTCTGATGTCATTATGTTTTATAAGGGCCCATTCAATGGCATCCAGTCCGTCAGCGTGAGGAATTGAGGTATAGAGAGCAGTGACGTCTACAGTACATAGATACCAATTTTCAATTCCATGAAAATCAAGACGGCCGAAACTCTATATGCTCCCTAAAATTCACAAAGTCTTGGAGAAACCACCTTTTTGCCCAATAGTTTCAGCATGTGGATCTTTTTCAGAACCGTTAGGAAGGTATCTCGATTATTTTTTACAGCCCATCGTACAACAACAAGAGTCATACATCAAGGATACAACATCTCTTTTAAATTTACTACAAGAACTTGATTTGCATGGAATTGAAAATTGGTATCTATGTACTGTAGACGTCACTGCTCTCTATACCTCAATTCCTCACGCTGACGGACTGGATGCCATTGAATGGGCCCTTATAAAACATAATGACATCAGAGCAGAAAAAGTGTTGCTATTGGAACTTTAACAGTTCGCATTATATCATAGCTACTTTGAATGGCAGGGTGACTTCTACGCCCAGAACAATGGAACTTCAATGGGCTTTGCCGGAGCCCCTTCGTATGCCAACATCTTTATGGCTAAATTGGAATCTGAACGCATTCTCAGTAATCATGAATGGACTCGACATCTGGTTCTCTTCAAACGCTATATTGATGACATTCTAATAATATGGAAAGGGGATTTGAACCAATTGGAAAGCAACATCAGTGCTCTAAACCACATCCACGACCGGATCAAATTCACTCACCAAATTGAAAAATCCAGCATTAACTTTTTGGACGTACTCATTCAAATTGATCTTGGCACCATAAGAACAAGCGCATTTAATAAACCAACTGATAGAAATAATTCTCTTCATTTTGACAGTTTTCACCAAATTGCGCTCAAAGAACATTTGCCATACTCGCAATTCATCAGGTTAAAAAGAATCACATCTGATCCAGAAGAAACTAAAGTTATTACACACAAATTCATGGATACATTTAAAAAAGAGGATATCCTTTACACATCCTAACAAAGGCCAATCAAAGGATTGCAACTGTTGATCGAGCGAGTTTATTACGTCGCACAATCCCAAAACAATCTAACCCTTTAGTCTGCGTCTTGAAACATTCCACACAGGCCAAAGCGATTAAATCCATAATCTTGAAGCATTGGAATATCATTCACACAGAACCTGATTTAAAAACTTTATTCCCTCAACGACCAAACTTCGCAATGCAGCGGTCCAACAACTTAAAAGAACTACTAACAAGAGAGACTAGAGTCACGACTAAAACATTTAAAGGCATGCAAAAATGTATGAACTGTGTGCATTGCAATAATGTTATGGTTGGAGATTGTTTTATTCATCCCACTAAGGGCAACAAAATCAAATTAAGACACTCAAGCACTTGTGACACTTCCAATGTTATCTACGCATTAAAATGCCCCTGTGGGAAAATTTATGTGGGAAGAACAGAAAGAAAAGTGAAATTGCGTATAGGAGAACATAAAAGTAACATACGCAATAAAAATGAGAGATCGACTGTTGCAACACACTGGATGGAAGCTAGGCATAATATAGCGCAACTACGCTTCACTATATTAGAGGCGCAAAAACCAAAACAGGATATGGACCCTCAAAAAGCGCTAGCGAGATCTGAATTTTACTGGAACCAAAAATTGCAATTACTACAGCCTCTAGGGATGAATGATAGAATTGAATTTAATTGTTTCTTGTAATTCAGACTGAAGATATTTTGAATGATTATTAATGGCAGCTTTTTCCAACAGTATGCATTTCTTTCGTTGTTTCAATTGATGTTTGTGTTTATGGGAGATCATGAAACTAGAAGTTTTTAAGTGCTATGAGCAGTCTAACTAAAATGGGGCATATTAGCAAGACCGGCGATAAAATTATCGCCGCTTTAGCGGCAGGAAACTGCCGCTAAAACGGCGATAATGGGCTTGCTAATATGCGTTATAGAATTCAATAGAAGCCCAGGTTAGATGTCCTGCACATCTAACCTGGGCTTCTATTGAATTCTATAACGCATATTAGCAAGCCCATTATCGCCGCTTTAGCGGCAGTTTCCTGTCAGCTAAAACGGCGATAATTTTATCGCCGGTCTTGCTAATATGCCGCATGGTGTTTAACCAGTAAGTATAACTGAGATTTCGTGCACCTTTTTTCAAATTTTAACTTTATTGTTCACATAGTCTTAGAACATTAAGACACTGTCTCTTTAATGCGTCAGTAGGATGTATAAAAGGGTACGTTTCACCGCGTCACTAACGTTCGTGCGGAGTCAGGAAACACGAGAAAGAAACCCGGTAAGAACGCGAGCACCTTGCTTTATTCGCAAGTTAAATCCCAAGCGCGTAGTGACCCTAACGTTGTAGCGGAGTTAGAATACACCTGGTAACTTTGTATGCACCCCGCATTGTTTCGCATGTTTATGTCACAAGCACGCAATCAATCAATCAATCACAGAATTTGTAGAGCGCACTACTTACCCGCGAGGGTCTCAAGGCGCTGGGGAGAAAAAAAGGGGGGGGGTGCTGCTACTGGTCGAACAGCCAGGTCTTGAGTAGCCTCCTGAAGGTCAGCAGGTCTTGGGTCTGTCGTAGGCTTAGTGGAAGGGTGTTCCAGGTCTTGGCGGCGAGGTGGGAGAAGGATCTGCCGCCGGTGGTTGTTCTTCGAATGCGAGGGACGGTGGCGAGGGAGAGGTCGGCGGAGCGGAGCTGGCGGTTGGGGACGTAGAAGAAGAGTTGTCTGTTGAGGTAGGCTGGGCCAGTCTTGTGGAGTGCCTTGTGTGCGTGGATGAGGAGTTTGAAGGAGATTCTCCTGTCGACGGGGAGCCAGTGCAGGTTCCTCAGGTGAGGGGTGATGTGGCTGTGGCGTGGTACATCGAGGATCAGGCGTGCGGAGGCATTTTGTATGCGTTGCAGTCGCTTGATGAGCTTGGCCGGGGCTCCCGCGTAGAGGGCGTTCCCATAGTCAAGTCTGCTACTGACGAGGGCCTGGGTGACTGTTCTTCTTGTATCTGTCGGGATCCACCTGCAGATCTTGCGAAGCATGCGGAGGATGTTGAAGCAGGAGGAGGAGACTGCGTTGACTTGCTTGGCCATGGAGAGCGTTGAGTCGAGAATGACTCCCAGGTTGCGTGCGTGGTCGGTGGGTGTCGGGGCTGCTCCCAGTGTCGTTGGCCACCAGGAGTCGTCCCAGGCTGAGGGGTTGGAGCCGAGGATGAGGACCTCTGTCTTGTCCGTGTTCAGCTTTAGTCGGCTGATCTTCATCCAATCGGCGACGGCCTTCATTCCTTCATGGAGGTTGGATTTGGCAGCGAGGGGGTCCTTGGTGAGGGAGAGGATCAGTTGAGTGTCGTCGGCATCGGAGGTTATGTTTCGGTCGTGCTGTCTGGCGATGCGTGCGAGCGGGCCATGTAGATGTTGAACAGTGTTGGGCTGAGGGATGATCCCTGGGGTACGCCGCAGATGATCTCGGAGGCTTCGGATCGGAATGGTGGGAGGCGGACTCTCTGGGTTCTGCCGGCGAGGAAGGAGGTGGCCCATTCCAGGGCCTTGTCTCGGATCCCTGCGTCGTGGAGGCGTGCGCGTAGAGTGTGGTGGCAGACAGTGTCGAAGGCGGCGGAGAGGACCAGCAGGATGAGGGCTGCGGTCTCACCGTTGTCCAGCAGGGTCCTGATGTCGTCGGTGGCGGCGATGAGGGCAATCTCAGTGCTGTGGTTGCTGCGGAACCCTGATTGGGATGGGTCCAGGATGCTGTTTTCTTCGAGGTATCGGGTTAGCTGTTTGTTGACGATCTTCTCGATGACCTTGGCTGGGAACGGAAGCAGGGAGATGGGCCGGAAGTTCTTGAGGTCTCTCGGGTCCGCCTTGGGTTTTTTGAGTAGGGCGTTGATCTCTGCGTGTTTCCAGCTCTCTGGGAAGGTCGCGGTCTCGAAGGAGAGATTGATAACATTGCACAGGTGGGGTGCGATGGAGCTGCTGGCTTTGTTGAAGATGTGGTGCGGGAAAGGGTCTGACGGGGAGCCGGAGTGTATTGTGCTCATGGTTTTGATGGTGTCATCGATGTTCACGCTGGCCTAGGCTGGCAAGGGGTCGTGGTCGATGGTGTGCGGCGGGTCTGGTGCATCGATCTTAGTTGGGGCTGTCTGGGTGTTGAAGCTGTCGTGGTTGTCGGCGATCTTGCGGTGGAAGAAGGTGGCGAGGGAATCGCACAGGGCTTGCGACGGCGGGATGTCGTTGGTGTTGGAGCTGGGGTTGGAGAGTTCCTTCACGATGTTGAAGAGCTCCTTGCTGTTGTGTGCGTTGTTGTCGAGGCGGTCTTTGAAGGAGATTCTCTTGGCGGACCTGATGAGGTGGTGGTGGTTACGGATGGCGTCTTTGTGGGCTGCGTGGCTGTCCGGTGTCTTATCACTGTGCCATTTCTTCTCTAGTTTCCGGCAGGTACGCTTGGAAGCTAGGAGTTCCGGGGTGAACCAGCTGGCTCTTTTGGTGGTGTCACTGTAGGTGAGTTTTTTCAGCGGGGCGAGGGTGTTGGCACAGTCGTCTATCCATCGTCTGAGGTTGCAGGCAGCGTCGTCGGTGTTGGATGGGTCGGAGGGAGGGCTGAGAGCGAGGTTTGCCCGTTGTTGGTCTTCGGTGACTTTGCTCCAGCAGCGGCGTGGGATCTGTTGGGTGCGGTGGTGGGTTTCTGGAAGGTGAAGTGGATGCAGCGGTGGTCGGTCCAGAGGAGTTCCTTGGTGTGGCTGAAGGAGACGTGGGAGCTTGAGGAGAAGACGGGGTCGAGCGTGTGGCCGGCGGAGTGGGTCGGTGTTGTGACGAGCTGTCTCAGTCCGAGGTTGGCGAGGTTGTGACGCAGTGCTTCTATAGCTCGGCCGGATTCTTTTCCGAGTCCGGTGGAAAGTTAGTGTACCTTTGAGCTATGCCACGCCATCATTAGAACTCGCTCAGTGATACAGCTGCCTTTCACGTCACCAACTTTTACCACACGGATATCACGGCTCATTCTTCCTTTTTTCTTCTATCTAACATCTACCAGTGTTAATATCGACTAGTGTAACTGCATGTCATCATATCTTTTGGAAATAATGGTTTCTGGCTTCTTTAATTTATTAGAGTGACACTTTAACCTTTCATTTGATTTCGTACTTAATACACTATTTTATTTAGTTTTATGGTTGTATATTTGCGTTAAATTACTATTTCAGTGTTATGGACTGTAAGTTGAACTGCCTTCTGTTTCCTTTATATTATAGCATTGTAATGAAGAACCCCTGATGAAGGGTCGCGGTCTGGCCCGAAATGCATTGGGTTTTGGAAAATGTAATGGAGTAATACATTCTACAAATACAATACTTGATGATTGCATTGGATGAATTTGCATGGTGTTTAATGCATTTGAATGACCAATAAATCATGGACCTAATGGTTTAAACTTGCATTAAGAGTGGAAATTTTGGAAATCGCAAATCTAAACCAGTGGATAGCATTCACATGCTAATGTAATTGTGCTCCCACCAGCAAGAAGGGTTGTCCCCTCTTGTCTGGATTTACCTTTTAGACGCCTACGGACAAGCGCCAGGATGGTTGTAGCACACCGTTGAATTTCTATGTATACTGAGTCTTGAACATTCAAACAACAGTGTGCACGTTGGCAACATATTGGTATTAATTACCACTATGCCTAATTCATAATCAGGGCCCTGGACTACATGCATATGGTATTTAGCACATGTGGTAAATAACACGTGGTTTTTAACTTGTGATCAGGCGATTCGTTAAAGTCATGCACTATTTATACCTGTGTTTTGCCCTGATGCTGAGACTCGAACCTCGTTCCCCAGTTGCAAAACCGTAAGCACTGACAGAGACACCACATTCTCGCAATCCATAGTACAGCGTTACTGCACCGTTATTTAATCTGACTGTTGGCGCGAAAGCCATTTTGTGTGTTAATTCAATGGTTCTCATCCTATCAAACTCAGAAGGATGCAAGGCTGATCGACACTGCTATGATTCCAATCCAACAGCAAAAGTGTTTTATACAGACCCTAAGTAACATCGAATAAGAAGCCCACTGTTCATAGCGCACTCACCAGCGCAGCCCGCAGCAGCCGGAGCACAGCTTCCTTTCTAATCACCTAAGCAGTCTCTCTTTTTTTTTCAGCTGTGATAGATGAAGACAGGAGAGGTCAGATCGCGGTTCTTTGAAGCAGGTAAAGTTGCTTTTAACTCATATTTTACTAGTTGGTTTAGGTATGGGGATTGGTGTTTTATGTTAATTAAGATGTATTGAGGTTTAGCAGCAGTTATTTTAGGTTTATGTACATACATTTTTGGATAGTGAGAGCCAGGTTACAGTTTTATTATTGGTGTAATGTATTGTTATTGGGCTTTATTTAAGGTTTTTAATTGTAAAATTAATCTTTTGGGTGGGGATTGGAATGAATTTGCTTTTTTCTTTTCATCTCAGATGAAGACTGCATGAAGATTTTTTTTGTTA
The DNA here is from genome assembly GCA_963921515.1 of Calotriton arnoldi. Lineage (NCBI taxonomy): Eukaryota > Metazoa > Chordata > Amphibia > Caudata > Salamandridae > Calotriton > Calotriton arnoldi. Next base: position 753,093 of record CAWUFW010002456.1, on the reverse strand, counting down.
AGTTTTTACGGAAGTATTTTAGACATAATATTTATAAATACTTAGTTGATTTTTCGGTTTTTGGTATGCAGCATATTTTTTCAGTCTTTATTAGGGATTTGAAGTGTGACTGACTGTATGAATGTATTTTAATTTTTTGATGGATTTGTGGGAAGATTTGCATTTTTTCGTTTTCTTCGAGTTCAACTATGTAGATTAATGGATGTAAAGGATGAGTTTTGTAGATTCTCTACTGTAACTAAATTGTAAATATACTTTTATTTAGAAATTATTTTTGGAAGGGATTTTTGGGATTCGGTTATGTTAAAAATGTTATTTTGCTCAAATTCTGATTTAATTGTGTTTGGGGTATTGTTTAGGATTTGATTTATCTGTGCTGTGGTTTTTAGGATATAATCTGCATGGAATATAGGTAGTTATATATAATCAGTAAACATATAAAAAAACAAATAATTTTGTCTGCTAAGTAGATAGTATGTTTCTAGAGATTAGTTTGTGAATAAATTATGTTATTTTAGTTTGTTTTATGGTTTTAAAGTATAGTGCAGGCCAAGGAGTCTATGAAGTAAACGTTTCCAATTCTTCATATACTCGAAATTTATTACTTAGTATGTTGTGCGTATGTTGAATTTGTTTTGGCTAGAGACTGCTTTAGATCTTGACAACAGTGTTCCTTTTCAAGGGTTTCTTTCAACTGGTAAATTGTAAGTTGATGTTTTCCTATAGTATCCTCAAACTAATTTTGCCACCTTTCTGCAGCACTGTTAGTTTATGTGTATTTATTCAGAGTAGTGTGGCAAACATCTCATTACTCTATGTGGAACCTGGCTTGGGGTCTGTGTCTCGAGTAGTGCAATCGACCAACCTAGCTGAACTCAACATTTTAATGAGCGTGGTTAGTTTTTCTTTGTTGTCTTTGTAAAAGGTAGATTCTATTATTAAGTCATACAATCTTGTTACTTCAGTAAATGGTTGAAGGCCAGGGCAAAGTGTTTTTTAACTTGAAATTAAAACAAGCCGTTTGTTTAGTATTGTGTACTCAGAATGAATTTTGTTACGGGGTGCCAGATAGGTCTATTTTAATAAAAGTAGCATCCTTGGGTTTGGGTGTTGGATACACTTTTGCTATTGCTTTTATCATTGCATAGTCAAAATCTATAACTACTTTAGTGGTTGAGAAGTTTGTTTTCTCTTGTCTAGTGCTCGAGTTCACTGAAAGTAGTGTTGTGCTAATTTGAAAGTAGTGGGAAAATGAGGCATATATTGTTAATTTGATGTTGTCCATGGATTGTGTATAATTGATAAAATAGAGATAGGCAGGTTTTAAAGGTTCTATCCATGAGCCAGATTGATGATTTAGTTAGAGCTTAATGGTTTTCTGCCTTTGCAAAAATGATCATTTATGTTGCGGTTAGTGTTTTTGTAATATTTAGAGTTAGTAGTGGTTGTTGTCTATTTCCTCAAAAGTATTTGGGATTGGGTTATCTATTCCTTTTTCCCTTCTTTAGCTAGAGATTGTTCTGTTTTAGGTTGGGTACACAGGGTAGTTGAGGAATAATGTGGTCAGTATTCTATGCGCGCAGTCTTTTTAGTACAGTTCCACTTTGAACTGTGGAGCTTGTAGATACCTCATTCAAGTCTTGGATTGTGTTGAAAACCTCAATTGTTGCTATATATATTGGGTGATTTTTGCTCAGTAACATTCTCCACATGCCTAGCAGTCATTCTGGTAATTGTACCCAACTTGGTGAATCAAACTAAGCTTTCCAGGAAGGAGCTGAGGTGGATGAACTTTTTTTTTGAACGTTTTGGGAAGATTCATCCAACTGAGCCAAAGTTATCAGTAAAACAGAAAATGTTCCTATGGAAATTATTACCTAATTATAACTACACAGTGGTGACCACCACACCACAGTATAATACATTGATAAATGGCTATATCTATATATATATATATTATATATATATATATTTATTTATATATATATATATATATATATATATATATATATATATATATATATATATATATATATATATATTTATATATATACTTACAGAGCACTACGAGGACCAGCAGGCAGCAGGGCTGCTTACGCCCATTGGGGCGGGTCCATGGTGTATATTAGGTGCTCTTCCTGCTGTGCGAGTGCTTTCTGATCCAGCCAATGAGGAAGTGCAAGTGATGCACGAAACGCGTTGGGCTCAAGATTTCTGGATCAGTGTATTGACTTTCTTGTTGTCACTATCACCAATAAAGCGCTGATCTTCTATCCTCCTGTGTGCTGGCTTCTTCGAGGGGACACCTCTATTTGTTTATATATATATATATATTTTTTTTTTAAACATCAATGTAGTCCGTCGGTAGTGCGCTCTTTGCACAGTAGGTGCCGGTTTCGAGGGTGGTCTGTACCTCGCACGTATCAATCACCAAGGATTAAGAATCGACTGCACTCCTCAATTCAAATTTATTTTCATGAGTGCAAATTTCACCACAACCACCACCAACGCATTTCAACCAAAAAGGTCCTGCTCACGGTCAGGTGACTCCATCATCTCTTTCTCTATTTATACTGTCTCCCATGTTAGCACGTCATGAGGCATTCTGGGATTCGTAGTTCATCTCTAAGTAGTTACAAGGACAGTCTTTTCGTATCATTCTTTGTTATTCTTATATATTTTCTCACTTTTGGTCGCATATAGCCACAGGCTCAGTTCATCTTTTCGGGGATCTTATTGCTATTTCTGTCCCATTTTCTTTTACACGATCACACACAAAAAACACTGATTATTATCTATGTATTAGGCTCAGTGCCCAGTCTCCATTGGCTTCTTCTTTATTTCTCGCATTTTGCAGGGGTAATTGGCTCAGTGCTCAAGTATGAATTTAGACCTCAATCATTAATTAGGGCTATTTTCAGTAGTTGTAAGGCTGTGTGCCTATTACCAGATTTCTTGGGTCCTCTTTTAGTTTCTGTTCTCCTTTTCACTTTGTTTTTTTTGTTGCTTCGTCCCTAAGTCCCTTGAGGGCAGACTGATTGTAGCTTCTCTTCGTGTGATGTTCGTGTTATTATTATTCTTGTCCCCTTACTTTCTTCTTGTTCATTGTGTTTGACAAAATGTTCAACATCCTGAACAAATATTGGAATTTCTTCAAGAAGGATCCTGACATTAGGGAAAAAATAGGTATGAGACCTAGTGTAAGGTATCAAAAAGTCCCCTCGCTCAAAGACAAGTTGGTCAAGAGTCACTTTACCATGAAAAAAAATGACAATTGGTTACAGAAACGACAACTGGGCTTCGTTCACTGCGAGCAGTGCAAAGCATGTAGAATTGGAAAAAATGTAAAGGAGAGTCAGGATTTCAAAGGGCAAACTTTCATAATCAATGAGAAAATCACGTGTGAATCCACGTACGTGGTTTATGTTATTGAGTGTATCTGTGGATTGAGATACATAGGGAGTACAGCTTGCCCCTTAAAGAAAAGAATCCTAGAACACATACGAGCAATCCAAAATGAAGATATGAATTACACAATTGTTAAACATTTGCGTCCCCACCCGAACAAGAACTGGCTTGATATCAAGTATTTTGGGATAGCGACGGTCCCTAAAAATGAAAGAGGGGGCAATAGAACTCTGAAATTGAGACAACTTGAATAAAGATTAGATTCAAAACAAAGGCTCCTCACGGTTTAAATGGAGATGAAGAATTATATATTCATTTATAACTGATTATCCCTGGCAGCAAACACAATGAACAAGAAGAAAGTAAGCGGACAAGAATAATAATAACACGAACATCACACAAAGAGAAACTACAATCAGTCCACCCTCAAGGGACTAAGGCATGAAGCAAAAAAAAAAAACAAAGTGAAAAGGAGAACAGAAACGAAAAGAGGACCCAAGAAATCTGGAAATAGGCATGAATCCTTACAACGACTGAAAATAACCCTAATTAATGATTGAGGTCTAAATTCATACTTGAGCACTGAGCCAATGAAACTAGCAAAATGTGAGAAATAAAGAAGAACTCAATGGAGACTGGGCACTGAGCCAGATTCGTAGATAATAATGAGTGTTTTTGGGTGTGATTGTGTAAAAGGAAACGGGACAGAAATAGCAATAAGTTCCCGAAAAGATTAACTGAGCCTGTGGCAATAAGCGACCAAAAGTGAGAAAATATATAAGAATAACAAAGAATGATACGAAAAGTTTGTCCTTGTAACTACTTAGAGATGAAGCACGAATCCCAGAATGCCTCATGACGGGCTAACATGGGAGACAGTATGAAGAGAGAAAGAGATGATTGACTCACCTGACCATGAGCAAGACCTTTTTGGTTCAAACGCGTTGGCAGAGGTTGTGGTGAAATTTGCACTCATGAAAATGAATTTGAATTGAGGAAATCTAATCCCCTGGAGTGCAGTGGATTCTTAATCCTTGGTGACTGATATATATAACCCCCTGCTTACTTACCATGCCAGAGAACAAATACATCAGAATCACAGGGGAGGGAACAGAGTACTCCATCTGCGTAAAAGGGAATCCTGGCACATAATCAACCTACAAACCAAGGGCCCGGATGGGCTCAACCAAGATGAAGAATTAAATATTCACCTTCATGAATAGCAGAAGCGTGGTTGTCCCAGGCCTGACATGGTTTGGCAGAATCAGACTTGTGTGAACATATCTAATGCCTGTTATAAGCTGTAACTTTTGCTCTATCTTACTTTGTAGAAACTTCTCAGCATGTCTGTGTGCACGAAACTGATGTTAATTGAAGGATCTTAGCCCTTTCTGTGAGAGTAACTCATAGTTTTCTTTTTTTAACCACAGGAGAAAAGGAAGGGGCCGACCTAGAGAAACTGTTGCAACGTTACCCCCCTAACCTTTACTTCAACATCACAACGGTGGAGGGCAACACCCTTAAGATAAGAGATTCTTTTATCGTTAATTTTATCTTTGTCCATGGGGGTGTGAAATCATATTGGGAGATATTGATCATTTCACTTTTTCATTTTTTAGTCTGTGGAATATTGGTTTAAAGATGGGTATTTGCAATATCAGGACAATAGAGCAGCATACTTTAGGACTTCCTTTTAGGGTAATCAGGAAAGGACTAGGTCAATTTATGCATCTGAATGATACGATCCATTAGGGCACTAGCTGAGTCTACTCTCTCCAGGTGGATATCCTATGTAGGCACATGCAAAGGACATTGTTAAAGGATTTCTTTGGATCATTTTCAGACAGGAGCACTGACCACTACAATCACTTCCCACTTGGAGCAGACATCCCTTCTAAGTTTGTTGTAGTAGTAGGTCTCAGATGCCTTTTCTTTTCTTTCTTTGTCTCTTCTTTCTTTTTCTCCGCACCATGCGAAAAGAATTTGCCAGATTGCCTTGATGATGCGGTTGGAGGAATGTACCTCACATGATTAAACAATACTAACTGTAACATAAGTTAGCAGTTTCAAGTGCAACGAGACATACATAATCACATTGGTTTACATAAGAATTCATTATGTAAATAGTTATTTTTGCTGTGTTTCTTCCTTTTTGCTCTACTAACACTTTCTTAAATAGAAGTATAATATAATCCAATATCCGAAGTTCACCATTACAAAATGGATGACATTTTGGTGGAAATGTACTTACTGCCAATTGTCCCTTGTTACTTTCTATGTTCTGTATGTATTGCAGCCATTACCCACAATACAGTGTGTGAACAAGCTTGCCTTGCAAGCGAAACGTGTTACTGGATTAAACCATCTACTGGTGTCAGTACAGACTCTGAGTGATCGCTTTATTTTAATTGTTATCTGGAGAATCTATCCAGCGCGCTCCGCCGGCTGCAGCGATCCTCTGCCGTGGGCGAGGGGAGACAGAAGGAGCAACGTTGTTTATACAAATCATCAAGTCTCCCGAGTCCGGCAGCTATTTTGTCAGTTTTACGCCAAACAGAAGAGACACAGAGTCTCTGTGAAAGTGGGGAGATACCAAGGAGCCCGATACTGGAAAGAGGAGCCAAAGTCAAGTTTGCGGTGCACGCCTGGCTTTCGGAGTCAGGAATCGGAGCAACCGCATCACGTCAGAAAAAGAACAGAGCGGCAAGCAGATTGCGGGGCCAGAAGCTTGAGGATCCAGGACGGCTGTCCGGTAGAAATTGGAGGGAAGACAACACATCGCAGCAAACGGAGATTAAGAGGAGACAACCCGTCCCAGAGGTAGGCACTCCAGAAGGGCGCTGCAAGGGTGTACTGGGAGGGGGAGGGAGACGGGTCAAAGGACGCGTGTCCTTCTCGCCTTTCTGTCCATTGGTGGCAAGGAAAGGAGGCTACACCTGGGGGCGGTGTGCGGACAATTCAGTGGAGACACGGAAAGGCACTGTCAGTGTCCACTGAAAAATAATTCCTAAAAAACGGAAGGGAGCATCACCTCCCGGTTGTGCAGAACAAGTAATTACCTTACTATTGAGCATCTCTCACTGTTCGTTCGTTCAAGCCTGACCATAAACTTAAACAAAGACCCACAATCTGAAGGTGAGGGTAGATATTTCTCACCTGAACGTGTTCGCCGCATCTACCAGACCCTTCCCATGCAGTAGAGAGGAACGTTAGGTAACACGCTAGTGTCTGGGCTACATGGGGCATGGTCATAAAGACCCCAAAAAATCTTTGTTTATAGAAGCAACAAGACACTGATCATAGAACCAAGTGAGAGCACCCCACAACAAGTTATCAACATCACCCACTTGACTCATGAGAGCCGTGCCAAGTCCACAGAGGCATACATAATGAGAACGTGCTGTGTATCTGAGCACGCAAAGTACAGAGGACAATAACTGCAGCAGGACCCTCCATTTTCAGGAGGAGAGGTACGAGCACCAGTTACCTTTCAGCCATAGCACGCATTCCACATATTCCAGTTCATTGCATACAGACAGAATATTCTTAGTTTGCAGCTACCAGTAAGACCACATATCAATGGAAGAAGAATCAGAGAGAAGGGCGGCTGCCCTGAGTCTCTTTGCACGGGCACCTAATAAAGGTCTGCAGAAAACAGAAACACAAGCCAAGGACAGCAGTCTGCAAGACAAACTTAGGAAATTAGAGAAATTGAAAAAATCAGAGACATCAAAGTGGTGGAAAGCTATTTCTCTACAAGATTATATTGATAAGGACATGGTGCCAAGGGGATTGCGCATCCATACAACCCCTTCATATGAATCACCCAACCCCAAGATGTTGGAGGAATGGGCGGACAACTCTGCCAGAAGCTCTAAGCAAATGTAAACCATCTTGGTTAAATACGCATGGGAGGACAGAGAGGCAATACTGCGAGACCTCAAGTCACTGGAAGAGGAACTACGAAACCACAAAGAGCAGGAAATCATCAAAAAATATGTAGATGATTTGAAAACAAGACTAAGGACCTACGAAGACGACATCAAGGCACGTAAGCAACATAAACTTCATTGAGATTGCGTGGACTATGAAAGCGGCAGAATACTCACGTATAGCCACAAATACGACCATATATATGAGGAATTGTCACTTGGGGAGCCCATTAAAAGCCTGGCAGAAAGTGCAAGCAGCACGGACTCAATCACCAGCAGCGACACAGAAGGTGATCTCTCTCTGGTGCAGAACAGAATGACTGAAAAAGAACCGGGAGGAAGGGTACAGCGCACTTTTTTAGACAAATACCACCTCCTAAGGACAGGGAGGCAAACCCCAAGAACCGTACAACCACCAAAGACACGAGGGAGAGGTCGGGGACAACGGGGTCGAGGAAGAGGAAGAAGCCAGGAAGGAACTGGAGGAAACAAAAGAGGAAGAGGACGTGGAAAGAGGCTTATGGGAACCAGACATTCAGGCCTGAAGACACAAAACTAATGGATGATGACATGGTAAACAAAACTATCATCAACCTCTCACATAGACCACTCTCTATGGCGGAAAAACGCACCCTTTGCTTAGGTCTCTCTTTCTGCTCTACTAACACCTTTAATTATCCAGAGACCAGAATAGACATATTTAAATTTGTGAGGAAACTGAAATTAAAAAAGTGGCACACAATCAGGGGAGGACAAGACCAATATGATGAGACTTCAAGTTCTACCCAGGAAGGAACAGACAGCAGGAAACCCAACACATATTTAAGCATAAAAGACAGGGATGCCCTACAAACTATGCAGGACTTATACCTAGAAACAGGTTTAGATCCCACTGAAGATAAGAATGAGCTCAGGACCGACCTACCAGCTAAAACCAATTTTAAACCTAAATCTGTCTTCCTTCTGATAATGCCGCATGATAACATTGACGCCTTTCACAAGACAGTTAATAAGGACTTAATGAGGTTTTGTAAACGGAAACCGAGCAACAAATCCGTTAACTTCACCAAAGATCAATGGGGAATGATCAAATCCCTGGCAGAGGATGAAAATCTGATCATCCGTCCTGCAGACAAAGGTGGAAACATTGTGCTTTGGGACAGAGCTGCATACATTTCAGAAGCACAGAGACAACTGGAGGACACGAGGTGCTACACTAAAACTAACATGCAGGAGTACCATGCTAGTATCGTAAAAATATGGAGCATGCTCACCACATGGAGGGACAATGGGATCCTCCAATGGGAAGAATATTGTTACCTCAAATGTGACTATCCTAAAACACCCATTTTCTATTTACTGCCAAAGGTCCATACAAATCCCACTACACCACCTGGAAGACCTATCGTCTCTTCTATAGGCTGTGTCTCTGAACACATCTCGAAGTATGTTGACCCTTTCCTTCGTGACTATGTTATGACCCTGCCTTCTTACGTAAAAGTCACCAAAGACTTCCTAAGTAAAATCAACAACATTACCTGGGAGGATGATTACATCCTGATAACCATGGACGTGAATTCCCTTTACTCCATCATCGACCACTCATTGGGCATACAATGTTGTCAGCACTTCCTGAGTAACCGTAGAATTTGTTACCTCGAACACACAGAAATGTTATTAGAACTGTTAAGATTTTGTCTTGTTAATAATATGTTTCTGTTTAACGGTACCATGTACAAGCAAGTCCATGGGTACTTGCTTTGCCCCTAGCTTTGCTAACCTGTTCTTGGGAGTATGGGAAGAAGAAGTCCAAAAAAATCTTACTCCCGAGGGAACTGAGAACAGGGTGATCAGGTGGTACAGGTACATCGATGATCTGTTTATAGTATGGAAAGGTAGTGAAGAAAGTGCAATAAGGGTAATCCAAAAATTTATGACAACACATTTAACCTCAACATTACATACTCCATGAGCAGAAAATATATCAAATTCCTTGATGTAGTTGTTGAAGTGAAGAATAACCAACTCAGTACAAAGCTACACAGGAAAACGACAGTGGGCAACAGTCTTCTCCATGCCTTCAGCAGCCACCCAGAAATGCTTAAATGGAGCATTCCGTTTGGTGAGCTGCTGAGAGCAAGAAGAAACTGTAGCAATCAGGAAGACTTCCTAGAAGAACAAGAGAACATGATGAATAGGTTCAGAGAAAGAGGATACCCTAGATGGGTATTGGAAAGGGCGAAGGAGAAGGTTAGAAAAATCAAGAGAGAAGTAACCTTAGAAGAAAAACCTGCCCCAGAAGAAGAGACTAACACTAGGGTGATTCTGACTTACAACAGCGAATCCCAAAAAATCTCAAAAATCCTCAATCAAAACTGGAACATTCTATCCAGCGATCCTACCATTGGTGATAGATTACCAGAACGGCCACAAATCACATACAGGAAAGGCAAGAACCTCGGGGATTTGCTGGTCAAAGGGGACATAACTAACAAACAACTGAATACACATCTTGGTTTACAGGGATTTTTTCCCTGCGGCCAATGTAAGGCCTGCCGTAACAGCAATATGAAAAAATCTTACCACACCCCTACCGGGCAGAAGAACATTAACCAATTTCTCACCTGTGGTACTACATTCACCATTTACATTCTAGAGTGTCCCTGCAAAAAGAGATATGTAGGCAGTACCACACTAGCCACCAAAAAGAGGGTCTTGGAACACATGAGAGCCATCAGCAACAAAGACCCTCATTATCCGGTAGCAAGACATTTCACAGAGTACCACCTCTCGAACAACTCCCTGCTTACTTACCATGCCATAGAACAAATACATCAGAATCACAGGGGAGGGAACAGAGTACTCCAACTGCGTAAAAGGGAATCCTGGCACATAATCAACCTACAAACCAAGAGCCCGGATGGGCTCAACCAAGATGAAGAATTAAATATTCACCTTCATGAATAGCAGAAGGGTGGTTGTCCCAGGCCTGACATGGTTTGGCAGAATCAGACTTGTGTGAACATATCTAATGCCTGTTATAAGCTGTAACTTTTGCTCTATCTTACTTTGTAGAAACTTCTCAGCATGTCTGTGTGCATGAAACTGATGTTAATTGAAGGATCTTAACCCTTTCTGTGAGAGTAACTTATAGTTTTCTTTTTTAACCACAGGATAAAAGGAAGGGGCCGACCTAGAGGAACTGTTCCAACGTTACCCCCCTAACCTTTTCCTCAACATCACAATGGTGGAGGGCAACACCCTACAGATAAGAGATTCTTTTATCGTTAATTTTATCTTTGTCCATGGGGGTGTGAAATCATATTGGGAGATATTGATCATTTCACTTTTTCACGTTTTTGTCTGTGGAATATTGGTTTAAAGATGGGTATTTGCAATATCAGGACAAGAGAGCAGCATACTTTAGGACTTCCTTTTAGAGTAATCAGGAAAGGACTAGGTCAATTTATGCATCTGTATGATAGGATCCATTAGGGCACCAGCCGAATCTACTCTCTCCAGGTGGATATCCTATGTAGGCACTTGCATAGAACATTGTTAAAGGATTTCTTTGGATCATTTTCAGACAGGAGCACTGACCACTACAATCACTTCCCACTTGGAGCAGACATCCCTCCTAAGTTTGTTGTAGTAGTAGGTCTCAGATGCCTTTTCTTTTCTTTCTTTCTTTCTTTGTCTCTTCTTTCTCATTCTCCGCACCATGCGAAAAGAATTTGCCAGCTTGCCTTGATAATGCGGTTGGAGGAATGTACCTCACATGATTAAACATTACTAACTGTAACATAAGTTAGCAGTTTCAAGTGCAACGAGAGATACATAATCACATTGGTTTACATAAGAATTCATTATGTATATAGTTAAATTTTGTTGTGTTTCTTCCTTTTTGCCCTACTAACACTTTGTAAATAGAAGTATAATATAATCCAATATCCGAAGTTCACCATTACAAAATGGATGCCATTTTGGTGGAAATGTACTTACTGCCATATGTCCCTTGTTACTTTCTATGTTCTGTATGTATTGCAGCCATTACCCACAATACAGTGTGTGAACAAGCTTGCCTTGCAAGCGAAACGCGTTACTGGATTAAACCATCTACTGGTGTCAGTACAGACTCTGAGTGATCGCTTTATTTTAATTGTTATCTGGAGAATCTGTCCGACACGCTCCGCCGGCTGCAGCGATCCTCTGCCGTGGGCGAGGGGAGACGGAAGGAGCAACATTGTTTATACATATATATATATCTATGGGCGACGCGGAGACAACAGAAGTCAACCGTTCTGGGAGTTATCCTGGACTTAGATGGTTTCCGGAAGGAAATACTGCGTGGGACCCCCTGGCAGCAACAAACATTTCGACACCTGTACACGCGGCAGGCGGACTCTGAGTCGGAGGACATGGGGATACGCAGGCTACGAGGAAAGGTAGGAATTATAGAACTGCGGGGGTGGAAAGGTGTGCTACGGCTGAACATAGAAAACCGCATTTTTCGGTACAAATTGTTCAGACTGATTTATTCGTTTCAAGTAACAATGACAGCCGATGCGCTACGCGAACGAGAGGCGGTTGCCTCGGAAATGTTTAGCGATGCACCAATGGCATCTACGTCGGGGCGAGGAAATATAACAGCACCAAGTAGCCATACCACCAACTTAAAGGACAAAATGAACAAGCTAGAAAAAGCTACGCACCAAGAACAAAGTATGTGGTGGGAATCTAGATCATTCCAGCGCTACATCGACGTGGGGAGAATACCACGGGGGCTTAGAATACTTATAGCCCCTAGCTACGAGAACCCTAATCCGAACATGATGCGCGAATGGGCAGAAAGCAACTTAGACTCATCCAAAAGACTGGTAATAATTCTAATTAAATATGCGGACATTGATCGTGCCGAACTTCTGAAGGAAATAGATAAAATTAATGATGAAATTGAAGCCATGGGACAAACGGAGGAAGTTGCGAAATTGCGACAGGAAATGTCGACAAGACTACGAAGGAAGAAGAGAAAATCAAAGAAGGAAAGACATTCAAATTCCATAGAGATGAGATAGATTATGAGTCGGGGCAAGTTTTCACGTTTGCTAAAAAATATGACTCCTTGAAAATATCTAAATTTAAACCAAGAGAAGAACAAACAGCAAGTACCTCAGTTAACAGAGAGAGGCACGACAATACATCCACCTCTGACCTCAGTTCTGCAGTGGAGAGTGAGATGGAATCAGACCTGAGAGGTCCCCATGAAGGACAACTGCTGCAGAAATTATCACTGGCTGAGGAACTGGATTTTTATGCAAGGACAGGAGGCAAACCCTCCGCCCGCGAATACAGAGAAACAAACCGGATCAAACAACAACGTCAAACGTCGGGAGAGGAGGAAAGCGAGGAATAGGCACCACAAACGTAAAGAGATCAACAACAGGCAGATGGAAACAGAATTAGACACAATTAAAACTAAAACCATCATGAATCTTGCCAAAATCGATCTATCAAAAGCTGAAGAACAATTATTGAGTCTAGGCTTATCCTTTTGCCCTGAAAATGATTTCAATTATGCAACTATCAGAATGGATATTTACAAAAGTGTGAGGAAGTTAAAGTTAAAAAAATACCGTCTACTCACAAACAAAGAAGTTAAAACAAATGAAAAAGATACATCAGTGGATCAATCATCAACAATGAATCTCTCTATGTCTGATATGCCCCTGTTGCGAGATTTGCAAGAACTAATGCATGAAGAACAACCGAGATGTACATCAGGCTATGATTCTCAACAATCAGGGAGAGACAATATGAACAATATCCAAGATAGAAGGTTCAGTAATACCAATATAGGACACACACCCTTCAGACCAAAGTCAACTTTTAATCCGATTTCCCCAAGGGATGCAATCGATGTTTTTAGTGAACAAGTAACATCCCAAATCAAAAAGCTCAATGACAGAGTACGTAATACTAAACAGAGATACAACAGGAGAAATCATCAATACTTTTTATTAATGCAAAAATTGCAGACAAATAAAAAGATCGTGATACGCAACTCTTACAAAGGGGGCAACATCGTGATTTGGTCTAAGGAAGAATATATGAAAGAGGCATATCTACAACTCAATGATAAAGAGTGCTATATCAAAAGCAACGCACTGAATTTAAAAATCATGTACAATGACTTTTACAAGAAATTGCTGGCCTGGAAAAGCTTAGGTCTTCTCAATGTGCGAGGTTTTTAAACCCCTCGGAATGTGGATATAGAAGTATTTCAGTCTAGAAATCTTGGACTGAATACAGATTCGTATTGTGTTCTGGGAGATATCGTCCTTTGTCCTGAAGAAGGTGGTTTTTATGCAATAATACCCACCGAAACGCATTGACGCCATTTGATAACAGGCCTACTGTAGACTGTGGATGACATTTGTTAATATTGCTAAGTTTATTGTATGACAATCATGTGTAATGTACAAAAATCAAATGTCAGAAGAATGAATTTGGTCTGGTGTTTGGGCGTGTTGAATTGATTAGAAACCATTTTTCTTGCAGGTTCTCCCAATACTGTACTAATTGTGTACTTTTTAGATATGTTTCTGGGCACTATTTGATTAATTGTGTTTTTATTTACTTTTTAATGGCTTTTACCAATCAATAAAACATGTTTATATTTTCATAAGCAATTAGTCTTTGATGGTGGTGGTGTTATGTTCTGGTGACTGAGTGTATGTGGTTTGGTTTATTAAGATACCCAAAGGGGATTTCTGTTTTGACTGAGGTCTATTAAGTGCCCTACTCCTTTGGTGGTAAGGGGCCCTCTCACCCTTTTTTAAGAAACAACGATGCTAACCCAGTAACTGAAACCTTGGGGCCCAGTGAGTTTAGAGTCATCATCGGATTTAGTAAACATGAACAGAGCATTAGGTCAATAATCAAACAAAATTGGCCATTAGTACTTAATGATCCGGTGATAGGACATCTTTTACCACACAAAGTTTTGTTTACTCATAGTAGGGGACCCTCTATGAGAGACAGTTTGGTTAAAACAAGCCCTGAGATAATGGAAGGTACCAATTGGCTAAATACCCATAAAGGATTCCATAAATGTAAAACTTGCAAGGCCTGTCAACATGGGGTCAATAAGAGCACATATCGAACCCCATTTAGAGATAAGGAGCACAAGATCAGCAAGACCATGACATGCAAAACAGACCATGCCATCTATGTCCTTCAATGTCCCTGCAATTTGCAATATATTGGAAGTACGAAACTCCAGGCACATAAACGAGTGCTCCAACACATGAGAGCCATCCTAAATCAAGACAACACTTACCCAGTTGCACGGCACTTTAAAGATAAACATGAGTCTAAGATAGAGGGGTTAAAATACTTTCTCGTAGATGCAGTGCCACCGAGCAGGAGAGGGGGCAATAGGGAGTCTAAACTAAGGAAATTAGAGACTAGCTATATCTTGGAATTAGATTCCAAATACCCAGGAGGCCTGAATACATCTGAAGACCTCTACACGTGCCTGCAGTGAATTTAATAAGTTGGGGGTAGTACAGCATATGATATACCTAAACCATGCATTTAAACAAAATTGATTTATCGAATCTGCTATCGGGATTTTGAACGGATTTATCCAGCTATGCCCAATCCAAAAGTCATCGATAATGATGGTGTGCACTAAGGTATTTATACCATGCAATTAAAATAAAATATAGCCGCCAAAACTAGATTATCAACACTAATAGTGGATATGGTGACGATAAAAATTCGATACACGAATTTAAACTATGATATTATTGGTTTTGTTATTATTAGCACTTTGCATTTTATTCTTTATGAAGGATAACACAGGAGGTTGCAGCAACCCGGGAGAAACCAAAAACAGAAATTAAAAATATAAAAATATAAATAAAAATAAGCAACCATAAATAATGATTGATCTACAAGTAATTTTATCACCTGCACCTGTACTTTATTAAGACCCCAGCAGCCAGGGTTTTTAGAGATGACAGAAAAAATTCTATTTAGCGGAACAACAATTGCATTTTACATGAATTTTAAAATTGTATTTATACATATATTAATATCAATTTTATATATAATACCTAAATGTATGTTATTTATTTATTTATATATGAAATGTTCTGCTATTTATACTACATTTATCATCCTATCATTATACCAATGGCATGTATTATTCTGTCAGTCACTGTGAGTCGTATTAATTTGATGAAGATATAAATCAAATGTAAATGATAGACAAAACAGATATTGCCAATACCCACAAGGAAATCTTCTTATAAAGGGATATTATATGGAGAAAGGTCCTATAAATATATGATGAGAGGTAGTGACATATGAAGACAGACTGAACAGGACGTTATGCAACAGTGGTTATCTATGTCTATGATTGCGTAATTTGCACGTGAGTGTTTTGCACCAGTCACTTTAAAAGTATCAGTTAACGCCGTTACGTATGTCATGTGAACAAGGCTCGATTGAGCCGAAACGCGTAATGGCTGTCTAAAATAAGCGAAAATATATGCACTAGTATAGTGCTCCGTGCCCGTATTTGTGGAAGGAATCTGCGAGTGTGATGGAATCCAAGGTGTATGTATATATATATATATATATATATATATATATATATATATATATATATATATATATATATATATATATATATATATATATATATATATATACATATATATATACTGAAAAAAACAAAGGTTAAAGTAACATTATAGTTAGCTGAATTTCTCAGTGACAACATTACCGGTCTGAACTAAAAAAACACAGAAATTCACCACTTATATTTAGAAGCGCTAACTATAACTTGTGCCCCACCATACACTGTTTATTTCCTCAAATATGACATCACTCATGACATGTTCTATGACATCATATTTATGACATCACTGATGACATCTCAAATTGCATCATTGATGATATCACTGATGACATCACTTATAAAATCTTCCAACCTTTATTTTCCTGCATATTGCTGTATAAATTACTATGGCATTAGAGGTCTAATAGTAATTACAAAATAGCTCAGGAGAACATCAGGCATCATACTACCAACACAGAAACAATTCCTTTAGGTGTTGAAAACAAGCATTATGTGAAACATTGACCCTATACCATACGCTTAACAGCTAGCATAGTTCACATTAACAATACAATCAACCACAGATATATGGGAAACCCTTATTGCACACACTGTTCAATCTGTCTACAACTGTTTAGAGAAAGCCAAATTCCTCAAGATACTCGACATCTGTTCCAAAATTAATGCACTACTAGGGACAAGCATAATCTGTATCAAAGCCCTCACAGTCACCAAACTAACATTGAGAAATTAAGTTGATATACGTAGAAAATTGGGTACTGTAAACAGTGTTTGCACTATGGAGAGGGTTTACTGTGTTCACTGGAAGACATCATGCCATAAATGGCCTCAATAAAACAAAAATAAACTCCAATATGCTAGAGTAAGCTTTTGGCCCCAAACTGCCAGAACTTACCACCAGAATGCGATGGATGGCCCCATAATGCTAGGAATTACCACCAATATGCCTGTGTCAGCAGTTTGTCCAGGAGGGCACCATCCTTCCATCAATGGTCACAAAATTTCAGGAATTACCACTACATATGTCATGATTTGGCTCAAAATGTTTACCACGAATATGCCAGTGCCAAGAACCATCCAGCACACTTTCTCTCTTACACACACACACACGCAAACACACACACACATACACCCATACACACACACGTACACACATGCACACACCATGTCATACCTATCATTATGAGGACCGGCCATTGATCATAAAGAAGTGTGTATTTACCATTCTAACTCCACGCACGCTTTGATACTGGGTCAGGTTATACGGCGGACCAAAGCAAATATAACTGCGCTTTTGAATTTTTTGATATGTTTGCTCGAAAGTACCTAAACACACTATGAGAACCAGTCCTCATAACACACCAGTCCTCACAAGGATGGTGTTCGTCTGGGTCTGTCAGGGATTACCCACGCTATGACACACACACTCGGTTTCTTTAAGAGGGGCAGGATTTTCGCCTGTTTCCAGAGAGGTGGCATAATACCAGATGGCAGAGAGGAGCTCAGAACCTTATTAATTTGTAGATTTATGGTGGGAGCAAGAGCTGGTAGAAGCTTTGTGGGGCATGCGTCCACTGGTGAACCAGATTTCAGGCTCATCAGATAGGAGAGTGAATCCTCAATTTCAATGGCCGGGAAAAGTAGTAACTGAGGGCCTTGTGGGGGCTCCAAAGAAGGAGGGGGCCTAATTAGGCCTCCTTCCATACTCAGCAAAGACATGTTATCTTTGGGTAACACCAGGAAAGACTGCTGGATTGTCGCTATTTTGGCATGAAAGGACTGGGCCACCAAATGCGTCCAGTCCGCTGACAGTGGGGCTGTTTTACTGCTTGCCTTTGGAGCCGTAAAGGACTTCACGATCCCAAAGATCTCTTTGCTCTTATTTTTTGAAGCCACAATTTTACTCTGCCAGTATTTATTTTATTTATAAAGTTTTATATAGCGCGAACTTGATCCCGAAGGATATCAGAGCGCTTTACAATTTGGGGGAAAGGAAGGTAACAAAACAAAACCTGAGTCTAATATGGTGAATCTAATAGGCATTGAATCAAATAGTGCACACATAACAGATCCTTTATAAACCTGAGTGAACGGGGAATGGGGTATACGATGGAGCAAAGTGACATAAGGGGAGTAAGTACAATAATCATATACAGGAATAAAAACCAATACCAAAACAATAAACAAAACATGAGTCAAATGGGGAGTCTAATGGCATTGAAACAGATGGTGAACAACTACCTGGGTGAACGAAGAGTGGGCTAGACTATGGGGCATAATGACTTAAGGGGAGTAAATACAATAGGTATGTACAGGAATAATGACCAAAACAAAGTAATAAACATATACAGGGATAATAACAAATGCTATGGTATGTCCGATGCGCTAGATCTAACAAATGTCCCTCATGTTAAGGTAAGAACTTATTCATGAGGAATCTTTTTGCTTCCAGTTTGAAGGCATCCTTTGATGAGATCCTCCGAGTTTCAGGTGGAAGAGAGTTCCAAATTTTTGGAGCAGAGCCAGAGAAGGCTCGTTGGCATGTTCTCTTTTTGCGGAAGATCTGTGGTTTTAAGAGGAGGGAATTTGCACTCCTTGACAGTCTACCCCCTCCGGATAGTTCTAGTTTTTGTGCAAGGTAGATGGGGGTTTTGAAGTGGAGGGCTTTGTGTGATAGGCAGGCAATCTTCAGTTGAATTCTAGCTTCGTAAGGTAGCCAGTTTAGAGATTTTAAAACCGGGGAGATGTGTGCCTTTCGCTTAGTGCCCGTAATGAATCTGGCCGCCGTGTTCAGTGACGCCTTTAGGGGGGCCAAAGTGTATTTGGGGAGGCCACATAGCGTAGCACTGCCATAGTCAAGTCTTGGCAAGATAAGCGCTTGGACCACTTGCTTGAAATCTGCTTGAGGTAGGAAAGGTTTGAGATTCCTGAGTGTTCTCAGAAGGTGGTTAGCTCCCTTGCACACGTTGCTAATGTGAGTCTTCATATTCAGATGCTTGTCCAGGGTAATTCCTAGAGATTTAGCTGAGTCGATAGTGCGGGGGGAGCAGTTGAAGGCGGTGAGTTGGTTCATCCATAGGTCGATTACAGGACTATGTTTCGGGGGAGAGATGAGGAGGAATTCTGTTTTGGCGGTGTTTAGCAGTAGATGGTTCTTAGTTAACCAGTTTTGGGTCGTCAGTAGGGTGGAGTTGAGTGAAGCGATATCATCAGGGGAGGAGATTTTCAGATAGAGTTGGGTGTCGTCTGCATACATATGGAAGCGAATGTCCAATGATTTTAGAACATTAGCTAATGGTTCCAGGAACAAATTGAAGAGAATGGGAGATAAGGAGGACCCTTGGGGAACCCCCATGCTGACTAGGGATGGCTGGGAGAGAGAGTGGTTCGCTTTAACTCTTTGGGTCCTGTGCTGCAGGAAGGACGAGACACAATGCAGCACCTGACCCGAAAGGCCCATCCTATGCTCCAGAATGAATAGGAGGTTGTCATGATTGACAGTGTCAAATGCGGAGGAAAGGTCAAGTAGGATAAGGAGGCAGGATTCATTTCAATCGAGCATTATTAAGATGTCATCCATCACGTGGGTAAGAGCCGATTCAGTGCGGTGCCCACTACGAAAGCCAGATTGGTGTTGGTCCAGGAGATGGAAATTTTCGATGTGCGCACATAGTTGTGACTGGACGCATTTTTCAAGGAGTTTGGCTAGAGAGGGGATGCTGGAGATAGGTCGGAAGTTGTTAAGATCTGTACTGTCAGCTGTGGGGTTTTTCAATATAGGTGTTACCTGAGCTTCTTTTAGGCATTCTTTGTCCAGAATGGGGAGATTTCATCCTTAATTACTTTGAAATGATTAGATGGGTTAATACTCCGAAGAACCTTTTTGATATCATTTTCAGTGAAGGGGGTAAATGTGTCCCAGGAAGCGTTGTTCTTGATACCCCAGCTACATGGTGCTATCTTGTCTAGTATGGCCAGTGGGGGTGCAGGCTCATTAGGTAGCAGTAGAGCCCTCCTAGTTTCCAGATCCATGTTAATAAGTCTAGTTTTCTCGGTAAAGAAGGCAGCCAGATCATCACATGAGGGAGGTCTGACTTCCGAGGCCGATCGGTTAGGGGCTACCACCGATTGTTGTT
The DNA here is from genome assembly GCA_963921515.1 of Calotriton arnoldi. Lineage (NCBI taxonomy): Eukaryota > Metazoa > Chordata > Amphibia > Caudata > Salamandridae > Calotriton > Calotriton arnoldi. Next base: position 732,967 of record CAWUFW010002456.1, on the reverse strand, counting down.
TAACCAGTTCAAACAGTTTCTTGGGTCGATTAGCCGCTTGGTTAAGTTGGGATCTTAAATACTCCGCCTTCGCTGTCTTGATTTGTTTGTTATACAAACGTCTGGCTGCTCTAAGGTTTTTTAGATGGTCCGCAGATGGAGTGGTTCTCCAGGAACGTTCTATGGCCCTTAGCTTGCGACGTTCCGAGTTTAGGTTGCCATTGAAGCAAGGTTTAGATATTTTTGCCGGTGCATTTTTTTGTTGGAGTGGGGCCATAGAATCCATGATGTTGGAAATAGAAGAGTTGTAGAAGTCTGTGAGAGCATGGACTTCAAGTATGTCCAATTGGGGAGAGAGGGCCCGATTACAGCGGGTTGCTAGGTCAGCTGTGTTGATATCTCTGAGGTCCCTTTTCCAAATTTTTGGTTTGGTTTTTTGAGCCTTACTCTGATAAACCTCCGAGTTAATATGGAAGGAAATGATGTGATGGTCCGACCAATCACATGGTATGATGGAATCCAATGAGATGGTATGACTTTTGGAGATGATGAGGTCTAACGTTTCCCCTTTAATGTGAGTAGGCTGGTCACAATGTTGAATCAGTTCGTGGTCATTCAAGAAGGAATTGAGGCATGAGACTGCTTGGTCATTAGTGTTAGACCAGGGAAGGTTAAAGTCCCCAAGGTAGATGTGGGACTGGACTGAGTCCACATTGCCGGAGATGATTTCCATTAATTGTTCAATGAAGGGGAGATTGTCGCCGGGGGGGGGTGATAGAATGTGTGTAGTTTGCAAACCAGATGATTGTTACTCGAGATGTTGAGACAAAGGTATTCGCAAGTTACTGGAGAAGAGGACTCTGAAAGGGAGACCGCCAGCGTGCTCCGATGTATACAAGTCAGGCCACCACCCAGCTTCTTAACTCTGTCAAGACGAATTATGTTGTGGGTGGGGGGCACCAAGAGGTCAAGAATTGGAGTGGACGAAGGGTTGAGCCAAGTTTCTGTGAGGATAATGATATCTATCTCATTCTGTTGTATGAGGTCGAAGATCTCGGACGCGTGTTTGCTAGCAGACCTACAATTGAGTAGTATGCATTTGAGTGGAGCCGGAGTATGGGGGTGAGGAGTCTGAGTGATGTTCACTCTTTTGAGGTTATCGTTGTTTATGGCTCTGAGGTTGTGTTGGGGTACTCTGTTAGGGTTAAAATGAATGGTTTGAATTATTCCCTTTGGACTCGTGATGAAGTCCGTGTTCGTCGAATAAGACTTGAGAAGGCAGTCAATTTCAATGGGCGTGAGACAGGACGCTCTTTTTGGGCGAGAGGCTGAGTTAGGTAGGGGAACAGAATTGGAGATGGTAGGTGATAGGGGATGGTCACAGGGAGCTGTGACAGTGGCGCTGGCGGGGGCTCTGGGCCGGTTCGGACTAGAGAGGAGGGGGCTTAACAAGGGGAGATATTCAAGTGAGAGGGCTTTCAAGCCGTGGAGTTCGAGGGCGAGAAGGTGCAGCTGGCGGGAGATATCGTCCAAGCGTACCAACATGTCTGGGTGTTGGGCGAGGGAAGGAAATTGAGTGTGTAGATCTGGAGAGGGTGACTAAATGTGTTAGAGGGGTCCGGGGCGGTAATGGGGGATACCCTGGAAGAAGGTAGGTCCCTGAATATGAGCGGTGTTCCAGGATGCTTAGACCAGGAGGTTGATTAAGTGTTCAGAACTGCCGAGGGGGTAGGGTGCCGATGTGCGTTAGAGGGGTCAGAGACGATAATGGGAGTTTCCCGAGGAGGGGGTTGGTCACTGAGTGTTAGGGGTGTTCCAGGGAGTATTGATAAGGGGGTTGGAACTGGTGATAGGGTTAATGGTCGCGAAATATGTAATCCGAACAGTTCAGCATCCGGCAGGGGCAAGGGAAGGGTGGTGAGAGAGGAGGGATGTAAATCTGAGGGGGGAATGGGAGCAATGATTTGGAGTGAACTTGAGGTGGTTAGTGTTGTATCTAGTCGCCCTGAGGTTGAGTTGTTGGCTACTGAGCTTTTGAGCTTCAAAAAGAGTTTGTCGAACTGCTCTAGGTTTCGATTAGAAGCTTGAATGAGAACGATCCCATTGTTATAGATGGTAATGGTGAGATCTATTTTGTGGATAGGGGAGGAAGTAATAGAAAGTAGTTCATCTTAGCCTCTCTTACCATTTTATAGTATACTTTTAAGGCTCCCCTATAGGTATTCCTATCTTCCAAAAGATAGAGGATCCACCACTTCCTTTCCAGCTTTTTACATTGACTTTTACTGATTCTTAGCGATTCATTGAACCAGGGAGCTGAGTGACATATACCTTTAGAAGTACGCACGGTTAAATGCGCGACCGCGTCGATATTCGTCCTTAACCAGGAATCTATGGCACAGGCATCCTCTACCGGATTGTCTGACAATGAGGGGACGGATAAGGCAACAACCCTCTGTAAAGATGGTAGTGATATCTTATTAAGAGCTCTAACATTAAATTCCGTGGCTTTGATCTCTGAAAGCTCACTCTTCCCTGTTGTAGATATCCGGAATGGGACTAAAAAATGGTCCGACCAAATAATAGGGATCGGGGAGTCAGTGTCCAACTTCGTGTTACAGAAGACTTGGTCAAGTACAAGACCCATCTTATGTGTGGGTTCCTTAATGTGGGGCATTAGCTTGCAAGCAGACATTGTTTCTACCAAAGCAACCACCTGAGGATCAGAAGGTTTGTCCATATGTAAGTTCAGGTCCCCCAGTATCAAAAGATGTTTATATTTCAAAGCTAGCGATGTAATGCATTCATGGAGGGACCTTATGAAATTACTGGATATGCCCGATGGTCTATAGATCAGCATCCCAGCAATGCAGTGTTGAGATGACAAAGTGCAACGAAAACCCAAACATTCTGCACCAGCCACTACATCAAGTACTAAGGAAGCACACTCAATTTCCTCTTTAAAAATGACGGCGACACCACCACCCTTTCCTTCTTCCCGATCCTTCCTAATAATCCTATAATTTGCCGGAATCGCAGATGCTATAGTAGGATTAGAGGCGACCGACAGCCATGTTTACGTAAGAAACAGGAAGTCTGGGTTCTCATCAACCAGTAGGTCGTATATTTGTGCCTCGTGTTTTTGCAGCGAGCAGGTATTGAGCAATATTGCTTTAAACTGTTTTCCCTGACCTCCTGCCATGGCTATTTTCCTGCTGGAGGTTAGCCCCATATATGTGCTATCCTCTGTAGTCGCCGAAGACCAGTTGCAGTGTGAGCCTACCTACATTCAGAGCCTCTATGGAGCAACACCTTGCAGCGGAGCGCAGCTGAAGCAGTGTCTCCCGCCCATACTGTACAATACGCGTAATATCGGTGGTTCTACGGGCAGCATGACCGGCGCCGGCTGCCTCCGGGATGCTGACGGGCGCAGACGAGCTTGCCTTTGGTGCGCCTTCGGCGCGTCAGCGCAGCGTCTCCGTTTTTAACCATGAAAGGGCTAGAGCGCCCACCTCCCAAAATGGTGGTGCTCTATGTCCACAACATGAGGCAAGATCTCAAAAGGCCCGCACCCACTTCCTGGTTGACCGAGTTACCAACAATTAATACGGAGCGTTCCTAAAAGTGCATGTGCGTCTGGCATACAAATTGTGTTTTACACAGAAAACAAATAGCAGGCAAATATACAATCTAGTTGAGACTTTTAAAATCGGTTAAAAAGTGCTCCTTGAGCAGCCTGACTCGCAAAGATGCGATCAGTATGTTAGTGTGAGACTAACTGCGGCCGCGCGGCGTCTCCGTTTTTAACCATGAAAGGACTAGAGTGCCCACCTCCCAAAATGGTGGCGCTCTATGTCCACAACGTGAGACAAGATCTCAAAAGGCCCGCACCCACTTCATGGTTCACCGCGTTACCAACAATTAATACGGAGCGTTCCTAAAAGTGAAAAGTGCATGTGCGTCTGGCATACAAATTCAGTTTTACACCGAAAACAAATAGCAGGCTAAAATACAATCTATAGAAATTCGAACAACAGAGCACAGCACAACAAATAGTTCCAACTGACTATCATTAGTCAGTAATAGATTTAATTCCAGAAATGAGCAGTGGATGGAACAAGCAGTATAACACAATCTTGATCATAGGTGGATCAGTTTTCAAAATGTTGACACGTAGATGAAGTAAATAAACAGCCGACACGTGTTTCGTCGTTATACGACTTTCTCAAGGCTGTTGACAAAACAATATACCATATAGCTTAATTTTAATACAAGGGGGATTTCTTACTTCAATCTTCCAATGTACAACACTCAATTGATAAAAGGAAAGAAAAAGTGCACGATAAGAATAGTGCCAGAAGATAGTAAACCCAAATACAAGTGTGACAAGGTCCGTGTAAGAAAAGGTAAAGAGTTGTATCTAACATTATAGCCCAACTAAACAAAGACCGAGGAAAACCCAAAGTGATAAAGAATTTAAGAAGAGTACAAAGATGTGATATAAAAACAGGCAGTAAGCCTTTATAAGTTCTGCCATCCAAAGACGGACTTGTATATATTAAAAAGGAGAGGAAAAGGAGGAGTGAAAAAGTAGACTTCTAAATTCTGCATTTACCTCAAGGCAATGTCCAAATGCAGAAAAAAATCTGCGAAAACACCCTTATCCTATCTTGTATGAAGATTCAAAGGTGTTAATCCATTCCAATAATAGTCCGTAAGCCACAGTGTATCAAAATAGTCACTAAAAAAGAGGCAAATATGGAATAGTTTGAACAGTGCAGTTTCTGTTCACTCTTTTACAACAGACATGTAATTATAAAGCTAAAAGTTCTTAAAAGCGGAACAAATAAGTCCCTTTGATGCATATAACAGTCCTACGAAGTGTTATTACATATCCTCCAACCAATCCAATATAGTGTGCTGTACTCGCCGGTTTAGAGATGTAGTTGACAATGAGTCAAACCGAAAAGAATACGTCTGGAGCTAAAGTATGGCAACCATGTCGACCAAAATGGTCACTGTAATAGCAGTTATCAATAACATGGGTAAAAGTTAGAATGATACTGTAACAGAAACATAGAACCTCTTATATAACCCGGATAGTTAAAAAGTCCAAATATACGGTTTTAGTCTTACCTAACAAAAGCGAATGAGCAAGAAAGCTCGTTATGATAAACGAGTAGAGGCTAGTGTACCATGCCTCTAGGAAGACAGCGATCTTCCGTGGTAATCTGCAAAAAGGGGAAAGATATAATGATCACGGAAGAACTATTTTTAAAGAATATATGTTCAAATCCCCATTTAGAAATACATTTAATAACTATCAATTGAATGTCATAGAACTTACCCAATTCAGCGTGACTCCCTGCTCACATTCAAAAAGTTTGTTTAGCCGCCATAATGGTGCTCCGGTCTATGTGCTAGAGCGCATCTCCTGTACGTTAACGACATGATGGAGCACGTTCACGTATTACGTCAATGGCGCCAGAACACTGCCATTCTTGTAGTTCAAAAAGACTATGGTGAACTACATATTACCGTAAGGAACGGCATGTCTATAGTGAAGAGATTCTGATATTTAAAATTGAGAGTAGGCAAGAAATTCTGCGTATTCTATCCTAAACGCCATAGCCGCAGTTATTCAAAATTTAGGAAAAGAAAAGTCTTAGCACAGTAAAAATAATATTCTTAATACTGTTACGGAGCAAAATAGTTAATCAAGCTTCAGAATAGCGTCTGTTGTATAGGTGAAAAGATACACCATAGATAAAATAAACGAATGTAGGAACTGACTAAGTGAGTCTGTGTGACAAATTTCATTGAAAACATAAAAGTTTCACAAGGGTCTGAAAGGGGTCCTAAACATAACACCAAAAACGGGACCTAAAATTCACGTGAGAAGTGAAAGAAAGTTTAGTCATAGAGACAGCCCCTGCAAGTAGTGAAAGTGAGAAACAGTTCAACTTAAATCTCAAATCTGCATCAAGTGTTCTAGAACTGCGTTCTATTGTAGATCTCAGTGTCCCACAATAGATCCGCACTACTAACCACAGTAATGTTTTAAACAAACACATATTTTTGCGAGCAATTATTGATCCTGAAAATACATTTGGGCACAATACACTCAGATTGACTGTCATAGAATCTAGTCTCGTATATATACAGTACATAGATGATTGTATCACGCAAGGGTAATATACTGAATACACATACTAAAAACATATGGAAATATCTCATGGCCTCTCCAGTTACTGGTTACGGACTGGAGAATGGTATGAGTTATCTCCACAAATGACTCAGGGGCATATTAGCAAGACCCACGTTAAAATTATCGCCGTTTTAGCGGCAGGAAACTGCCGCTAAAACGGCGATAATGGGCTTGTTAATATGCGTTATAGAATTCCAATAGAAGCCCATGTTAGATGTGCAGGACATCTAACCTGGGCTTCTATTGGAATTCCATAACGCATATTAGCAAGCCCATTATCGCCGTTTTAGCGGCAGTTTCCTGCCGCTTAAACGGCGATAATTTTAACGTGGGTCTTGCTAATATGCCCCTCAATCCCTAAGAAATACAAACATTTCTTTATCAATATTGAGACCATAATCCACTGTTCTAAATTTACAAATCCAAGAGGCCTCCAGTGTACGTAAAAGGTGAACTTTGTCCCCCCCTCTTGGATTATCAGCGATTGTCTCAAGCCCATGAAATTTCACACAAGACAACTCAGCCGGGCCATGTGTTGCGTTGAAATGTACTGCTAGAGGATAACTGGTGTTAGCATTTCTAATGGCCCGTATGTGCTCCTGTATCCTCTCTTTGACCGGTCTGATTGTACTGCCCACATAGATGTTCTTACAAACACAAACAATACAATATACCATAAATTTGGTATTGCAATTCATGAATGAGTTGATCTTATACTCTGTTTGAGTATTGTATTTAAAACTTTTGATCTTATCCAACGTATGGGGACAGACAGAACAATGACCACATTTGTAAAATCCGACCGGCGGTGTGCCTAACCATTGTGTGTCCCTTTTCTGGTCTCTGGGATTGTAGAAGCTCGGACTGAGAATGTTCCGCAAGGTTTTGCCTCGTTTGTAAATAATGCTGGGTTTCTGAGTTGTGACCTTGTTGATAACTGGGTCCACCCGTAAGATATGCCAATGTTTGTTTAAGATTTTGTATAGCACATTACTGGATGAGTTATATTTGGTTACCAGGGACACTCTCTCTTTATATTTGCTGCCCTTTTTCGACTTAGGTTTGTATGTCAACATTTGATTTCGATTTAATCCAAGTGCCTTCCTTTCAGCTTTCTCAAGTATCTTACTGTTGTATCCCCTGGCTTTAAATCTACTGATGGTGTCATGCATTTCTCTTTTGTAAATCACATCGTCACTGCAATTGCGTCTTAAGCATGTAAGTTCCCCAAATGGTATAGAATTGATTTGAGATCTGGGGTGTGAAGTGTCCGCATGTAGAACGGCATTACACGCTGTTGGTTTCCTGTGTAAAGGAGATAGGATGGAACCATCTTTGGCATAAAGTCTCAGGTCAAGAAAGGCAATCTCTTCCTTACTAAACTGATAAGTGAAAGAGATGTTGTATGTGTTGGAATTAAGAAATGAACAGAAGTCATGTAACAGTTTAGTATCGCCAGTCCATATTAACAGAATGTCATCTATGTAGCGACCCCAATAGATTACATGATTAATCAACAAGTCAGGACATTAGGACCAGATAAAGAATTTCTCCATCCAGCCTACAAATAGATTCGCAAATGAAGGGGAAAATTTAGATCCCATGGCTACCCCTTGATGTTGTTTAAACCAGGTACCATTATGCAGAAAACCATTGTTCTCAAGAACCAGTGTAATCATATCCAGTAACATCATCGTATGTTCCCACAAGGAAGCATCTCTATTCGCCAGGAAATGTTTTACTGCTTCCAGCCCCACAGTACTAGGGATTGAGGTGTAAAGAGAACTGATGTCTAACGTTACAAAACAACAGTCATCAGTCCAGTTAAAATCACTTAGTTGGTTGAGTAAGTCCTTAGTCCTTTAAGGAAAACGGGCTGCATTTTTTAAAAAACAGTCACAGACACAGTGATCTGCTGACCCCAGCAGGCCACCGTCCCTGGGAGTGCTAGCCATTCCCAATGGGGTCGCAAATTGCACCTGCCTCATGAATATTAATGAGGCAGCCAATTTGCGACCCCATTAGGAATTGCAAACAGTGTTTGAGACACTGTTATAAATTACATTATGCGAGTTGCAAAACGATGCAATTTGCGACTCACAAATTGTAAGGGTCATACATCTTGCCCAGAATGTCTTTTCATCTGCATCTGCACATAAAGAAGACAAATACTCATTGTGAAGGACTGTGAAGGTCGAGATTGGGCCCTCCATGGTCAATCACTCTATGAGTGTTATCCTAAGATTGCCATTGGTCCAAAAGCTGTGAGGTCTGCCTGTCAGCGCTTTAAGGGCCCGATGTACTAATTACTTGTTGCACAAAATTGGTCTCAATTTGCTACCAGTAATTTTGAGAGCAGTTAAGAATTTGAAGCCAGGTGTGTGTAGCACTGGTCGCAAAATACTGGTCTCAATGTGCGACAAATGTGGTAATTTTGAACCGGCCTATGTACTAATAGGTCGGTTTGGGCAAATTACCGATTCCTAGTAGGTCGCAATTTGTCCTACCTGTTGCAAATTGCAACCCACTAGAAATCGAAGCCACCACAGGGATGGTGGCCTGCTGGGATTGGCAGAGGACCATGTCTGTGATTGTTTTTAAAGAAAGCCTTTTTTTAAATGCATTCTGCTTTCCTTAAAGGAATATAATCACTTGGTCAGATCCCCTACTCTTATGCAGCACTTTCCAGGATTTATACAGTCGCTTGTTTTGAGACTTCAACATTTTGCAAACTGCTTGTTTATAAAAAATATTGCTAGATGTGGTAACCAGATGCTGCAGTGACAGTCCCCAAGCACCTACTCACTCAGACATCTAACACATTATTGATGTACCAACACTTTAATCTGGCTGCGCATTAGAAATCATTCATCCACCAACCTATCCATTATCCTGCTTACTCACCTAACCTCCATCCATGTATGCATCCACCTACTAATCCATCCACTTACAATTCAACCTACTCATCCACCCACCCTCTCACAGGACCTACACATTTCCATGCATATTTGTTCACAGATTCAGGCTTCTGTGAAGATACGTTTCGCCCCAATATGTGTCCTTAATACATGTTTCTGTGGTCCATCATGTTAATCAAGGACCAACTTGCAAGAAACCTCTCTTTCTGAAAAATACATGTTGCTGTTGGTGTGAAGTAAGCTTTTTTCCAATGAGTAGCGTGGGAAAGAATACTTATTAATGATAGGGCAGTTTGCTTTGGCACAAAGAATGTAAAAAGACTACAAAATGGAGCCTATATGCATGTTTAATGTAAGGTAGATTTGCATTTGCAGTTTCTCGATTTCTTCTGCTTCGACCATTCTCCAAATCTCACGCAAGTCTATGTTTATTCATGACATCAGTGCAGCAGCCTGTTCAGCAGCCTTTGTCTCCAAACCTAGACACAACACTCCAGACAATACATTCAGCTTTGGATACACAGTCATTCAGAACTGGGCACAGTACACCCAAAATAGGCCAAATTTTCTGTCAGGTAAGGAATGGTCTAGTCACAATCACAGTGTGAACTCAATGAGGTTATTGCCCCCTGATAATTTCAAGCATTCTCAGATACTGGCGAATCAACACTTATTTTTCAGGCATTCTTCCTTATGTCTCAGTTCCTTATTCCTGGTTATTTTCTGTTAATGCTGAATCTTTTAATTTAAAAGTGTATGGCATTTTTAAATGTGACAAGCACCACCGTGTATATGTTCTATGTTTTTTAAATAATCCTAAATCTGGTTTTCAATTATTTCATTTTTTTGTTTTTAGGAATGATGGCCTTTGGTTCTTCCTCTAATTGCAAATACAGTATCTTGGTAACTACAAGTCCCCCAATTGGTTTGTGTGGCACCAGAGAATTCCCGAATTTCAGTTTATTCTGCCTAAATATTTACCTCAGTCCGCAGGTGCTTAGAGAGACTTCTTAGCATTTTGGATTTTACAATGCCTTTTCTGTATCTTTTGTTTGCCCGCTGAATTACAGCTTTTATGTATTGGCTGATATCATCTGGAATCATGGGGTTCGAAAATGGCCCTCTCTGAAGGGTCACAGCAAACTTTTTGCCTTCCTCCACCTATTTTTTTGACCTCGTTTTTTGTTGACTTTAGGACTCTGAGCACGTTACCTCTGCTGACTAGTGCTAAAGTGCATGTGCTCTCTCCTCTAAACATGGTATAATTGGCTTACACCTGTTTGGCATATATGATTTACTTGTAAGTCCCTGGTAAAGTGGTATACCATATTGTGCCACCCACAGAAGTAGCCTTTGAAGCCTGTCTCAGGCCTGCCACTGCAGGGCCTGTGTGTGCTGTTTACTGCCACTTCGACTTGGCATTTAAAGCTACTTGCCAGACCTTAGACTCCCCTTTTATTACATATACATCACCCATAAGGCAGGCTCCTAGGTAGCCCTAAGGGCAGGGTGCTATGGAAGTAAAAGGAGATGATGATACTGGTGATGTTGGATTTAACATTACTGTTTTAGAGATGCCACTTTTAGAAAGGGGACATTTCTCTGTGCTTATAACTCAATGTGCTTTGCAGCCTGTCTCCAATACATGTCTGGGCTGGGTGACAGCTACACTTTGTGCATTCCCTCTAGACAGCCACAAATACGGGAAGGCGAGGCTTATCTGCATTCTGAGCACTCATCTGCCTTCTGATGGGTCTTCCTGGGCAGTGAGGAATGGGAGGGACTGACACTTACACTTCAATAGGTAGTGTCCTGTCCACACACAAAGCACTGACCTACCCCCCAGGGTTAGTCTGGCAGACAGGACTGGCTTGAACGTGATCCTTGCGCACTTCGGAGAGCTACTTTGAAGTCACCACCTACATCAAAGGCATTCTTGGGTGTAAGTACTAGGTCCCTGACTCCCTAAAATCAGGCACTTCTGGATCTTGAACTGAACCTCTGTCAGAAGGACTGTTGTGCTGCTTAAAGGACTCAACTGGACTGCCTTTCTGGAAGTACTGCTCTTTTCTTGTGTCCCTGCTGCCTGCTGCTCCCTGACTCTGCTGGAAAAAGATCTGGACTCTGCCTTCCCTCCAAGTGATCTCAAAGGCTTGCCTCCTGTTCTCTGAATTCCCAGGGACACAAAAGACTTCCGGCAATTCTGCTGGTGCAGCTGGACTCTGCTATCTGTGAGTCCTACCCTTGCCTTAGGTGCTCTCTCCAAGTTCTGGGCATCAGAAGTGGTTTCTGCAGCTGTTTTGCTACAAAACCGACGCATCGTCACTACTGCGCTGGTGGGAACCAACGCATCGCCCTTCAACACAGAGGATGTTCGATGAAAGCAGTTCTACAGCCTGCATGGCCTGACCATGACTCTCTGCACGGCTCGACAATGACGCAGCAACTCGACTTCATGGAATAGATCGACGCATCGTGCCCTCAGTGTAGGCGCTTTGCTCCATCCAAGGTACTTTCTCAGCGGGCACCGCGTGGTTCCTGTAGCCCTCCATCGTGGTCGGCTTACACTTTGGATTTACCCCGATCTAGCGCAGCCTCAAGTAACCTTTTATCGCTATTGACTTCTAAGCACTGTATTTGCATTTAATCTTTAAAAACTCTTGAATTTTACTGATTGGATTTTTGTCATCTTGGTCTTGTTTTACTGAGATAAATATTCTCTATTTTTCTAAGCCTTTGTGGAGTCTTTTCATGTTGTATTAATTGTGTTACTGTGTGTGTGTTGCACAAATAATATACACATTGGGGCATATGTACAAGGAGTTAACGCCGCGTTAGCGGCACTTTTCTGCCGGTTTTGCGGCAATATTTTTATCGCCATATGTACAAGCCTTCGCTAACCTCTGTTAGCGGCAGTTTTCTGGCGAAAACGTCCCTTATAAAGATCGCCACTTCTGTTAGCGATAATGACATGCAAGGGAGGCGTTCCCGTGCAAAAAGGGCCGCTAACCCCACTTCGCGATATTTACAAGGGGATTATTTAAGTTTGGAGGACCAAAAAACTGCCTCTAACTGCAGTTAGAGGCAGTTTCTTAAGACCAGAAAATAGCTGGTCTTAAAAATGGAGATAACACTTGGGGCCTCATTTCAGCAGGTTTTGTTGCTGGACTGCGCTGCAAGCAATGTTGCTGCGCTGCCCTGCGACAAAACTACAGGGCATGAATGCACACCATCAATAAGATAGTGCGCATTCCTGGGCCTCACTCATGAAAAGTGTTGCAGCGCTGTGACAAGACAGCGTTGCAACACTTTTCACTACCCCCTTCTTGTGACACCACGGATGCGCTGTATTCACTGGACAGCGCTCCATGACGCAAGTAATGACAGATACGTCTGGAATCCTGATGTATCTGTCTGCGCTAAAGTCACGCATTGCTGCAGTCTTGTCACAACCATGACGCAACTCCAGCAATGAATGGGGCCAGCCTATCCCTGTTGCACTGCGTCACCCTTACACCTGCCATCATGCAGGTGTAAGGTACTGATGCAGTGCCGTTCTTGAGGGGTGCCTGTGTGTCGGCGCAGTTGGAGATCCATCGGTGGCGGTTGCGTGCTGCGGTGTCATTGTCTGTAAGCTTTGGCGGAGTGGTGGTGCTGAGGGAGTTGACAAGACGTACTTCGGTGTCCTTGATCCAGCTGCGAGGGGGGCGATGATGGCGGTTGTGTACGGTGGGCATGGTGAAGACGTGATGTATACAATGATGGTCGGTCCAGGAGAGTCCGGTGGTGGGGCTGTAGTTGAAGGTCCCGCTGGCGGAGGAGACGTGCTCGACCGTGTGTCCTGCTATGTGGCTTGCTGTGGTGACTAGCTGCTTGAGTCTGATGTTGGGGAGCTACCACAGGAGGGGGTGGTGTTCTGGTCACTGGGGTTGTCCAGGTGGAACTTGAGTTCGCCGAGTAGGATGTCGTCAGTGGATGGGAGAGCCTGGTGTGCAATGAGGTCTACAATGGTATTTGAGAATGGGTGTCCATTGCCGGGGGGCCTGCAGATGAGGCTGCCGCAGAGGATGGGGTTGGGGTTGGTCCTGATCTGGAAGTCAAGGTGTTCCATGGTCACCGTTGGGTCATTAGAGTGCGTGGTCAGTCGGAGTGTGCTTCTGTAGGTTATGGCAATGCCTCCTCCTGGACGGTCGGGGTGGTCCTTGCGGGTGATTTAGTAGCAGTCAGTGATGGCGATGGCGATGTCCGGTCCGGAGCAGATGTTGGTCCTGGGAGGCGATGTGGCGTCCAGGGTTGATGGCGAGGAGGGTGCTGGCGCCATAGGGGTGGAGTGTCCGAGAGGAAGGGTCCTTGGTGCTGAGCGTGGTCCAGGGGAAGACGGACGCAGATGGGCTTGCCTATGGCTTGCCTTTGGCACGGGAGACGTCCATTACAACGCAGGCATTACATCGTAATGCCTTTACAACGCAAATCCAACAACGCAGGTGCCTTTACATCGCATTCCATTACAACGCATTGTGAGGTCAGTAATGGGGTATTTTTAATTTTTATGGTGGGTATGGGTTTCGGGTGTCGGAGATCAAATGTGGGGTGTATTATGGGATAATATTTGAAATTTGGGGTGTGCATTTGGGTCAAATATGAAAATTGGGGTGTGCATTTGGGTCAAATATGAAAATTGGGGTGTGCATTTGGGTCAAATATGATTTTTAGGGTGTGTTTTGGGGGCTCAAAGATGAATTTTAGGGTTCAGGGTTTGCTTTGGGGTGCAAGGGTCAGTTTTAGGGTTGCACTCACTGAAGTGGGAATAGTAATGTTTACATCTCCGCAATCCAACACCTTCCCTACTGTTGCAATATGCCTCGTATTACTATGCATTGTAATGGAATGCGATATAATGGTATGTGTCGTAACTCCATATATGCCTTTGGCACACCAGTGGTACGCACGCTGCGCATGGCCGCACAGCGGCCGCCATTGAGAAGTGCTGCGGGGGGACTGGACAGCTGGGAGGTGGGAAATGCCGGAATGAACACTGGATGGGGCGTGGACGCAGGGGTGTATGTGTGAGCGGGTGTTGTAAATATTTTCATGAGAAAAATCTTACCTCGAGGCCGGGTCCCGTGTCTTCGTTGTTCCTGACCTCCTGAGTCTGCTTCCAGGAACAGGAAGTAGGCAGCCATGCTCCCTCCCCTAAGCCAATCACAATGCTGCAATGCGGTGTTGGGATTGGTCATTGGTGCCGCAACAAGGCGTTCAGCCAGGGGCTGGAGGTGTGGGCATGTTCTCCATGCAGGCTGTAATGCAACCTGCATTGTGAACAAGTCAGTGTGCATGACTGCTTTGTGTGGCCTGAGCGGGCCGACCAAACAGTCACTGCGCACTTGAGTGGGCATGCCACTCCGCCCCTGCAGCCCGCAACGGAAACATGGCACCATAACATCAGGAAGTTATCATCATGTGATGATTGTTCCTCTTCTTGCACTGCTTGGAACCAGTGGGGCGACGCTCTTCCGCCATAGCGGATGAGCCGACACTGGGGGTGCGTCATTTACTGGTGCTATGCCTGGGCGATTCGACCCCCGGGCCTCCTCGGCTATGTGTCCCACCTTCTCCTTAGCTGGACATTGACACTGTGGCGCAATCCGCTAAACTCTCTCCAAATCTGTGACTCACCCAGCAGGAGCCTCAGCCAGGTGGGATTTCACAAGCGTGGGTACAGCAGTCGCCACCAAGTCTGCTGGTGAACCTCCCGATGCAGTCGATGCAGCAGGGCCCCCTTAGGTGTGAACTTGCAGCGCTCCCGCAACACAAGTTTGGCGCAGCTCAGGGGCCTCACCCTCCACAGCGTCTGGCCAGCGCAACCTCATACAGCCTGTGATGCAGAGAGGTGCCGCCCACCATTGGTAATCCTCTCTGTGCACCCTGGTGTAGTGGTGGATCATAGTATGCGATGCAGACCTCCCTACGTTGGTGTGCAGGAGCGCTTCTACCATTCACAGCTCCAAGAGGTGCAAGGCGGTCTTCTCACACAGGTCAGCAACGTGTCTCCATGCGACCGACCAGACTTCACCACCAGGTACGGGCGATCGCCGCTCCTCAATGTCTACCGCCACGGCTCATCGACTCCACAGCTCCTCCGC
The DNA here is from genome assembly GCA_963921515.1 of Calotriton arnoldi. Classification (NCBI taxonomy): domain Eukaryota; kingdom Metazoa; phylum Chordata; class Amphibia; order Caudata; family Salamandridae; genus Calotriton; species Calotriton arnoldi. The sequence goes on along the minus strand of CAWUFW010002456.1, from coordinate 717,719 downwards.
ATCCCAGTCCAGGCTCCAGACACAGGTCCAGCGAGGCATTCAGGCTCCAGACGCAGGTCCAGTGAGGCATCCAGGCTCCAGACACAGGTCCAGCTAGGCATCCAGGCTCCAGACGCAGGTCCAGCGAGGCATCCAGGCTCCAGGCGCAGGTCCAGCGAAGCATCCAGGCTCCAGACGCAGGTCCAGCAAGGCATCCAGGCTCTCATCCTGGTCATCCTGGATGTTGGATGGCTTGAGGGGGTTGTTGATGTGTGCTGCACTTGGCCCTGGCTGCTCCATTCTGCATTTCATTGTTTTTTTTGCCTATTTTCTATTGGAGGTCGACTGATAGGCTATTTTTTCCATTAGAGGCAAAAAGGCAAAAAAACTCACGTTGGGCTGACTAACGTGCGTTTTTTTTGTCGCTAATGGGCCTTTCGTTGGTTTTCGCCCGCTAACGCCGGAATTGCTATCGCCATCACGCTAATGTTAGCGGCAGTTTTCACCGCTGATCCCTGAAGCTATCGCCATGTAGCGACATCTTGTACAAACGTTGCTAACAAGGCGATAGTTTTCCGCGGTACATAGCGATAGAAAAACTGCTGCTAACTAGCGTTAGCGATAGTTATCGCCATTTCCTGTACATATGCCCCATTGTCTCTTTAGATAAGCCTGCCTGCTCTGTGCCAACTACCAGAGGGTGAGCACAGGATCTCTTTTAGTGTGTATGTAGCTTACCCAGACTACAGTTTGGTTCCTGCCTGCCCTGGGTGCATACCTCAGTCAACCAGGAACCCCATTTCTAACATCATGGTATCTATTAAGGACCTATTACCATGGCTGTTAAGTTCTTGGTCTCCCTTCTTATACTGCCCTGAGTCTGTATTTGTGGTCTAGTTTTGCTGGTCAATGATTGTTCATGTATGCATTTTTTAACTGAACCTGTTTTAAGCTGTTGAACGGTGCCCATTCTTCCCGTTCACAAATCTTTTTATATCCATTGCCCTAGTGTTTGCGTCATTGTTAATTTTCTATCGATGTTATCATATCACTGTATTTATTTTTGAATTTGTTTAAATTAACTGAAAAATACATTTCGAAGATTTCAAAACACATTGTACTGCCCCGTAAGAATTTTGTGGACATTCGTTATTTTACTGGAATTCCTCATCTTGTTCATAGGTTCAAATGTATTTTATCAGATTTCGGTGTGGCAGCCCATTCTTGAACCGTATCAAACACATTTCCTAACTCAGTAAGATATTTTTCATTCTCTTTCATTGTGAATTAAAAGAGTTATTTCAGCAGGGTCTATATGTATGTCTTTGAATAAATTATTTAAAAACTGTATTTGAAAAATTGACGATACAGAACTTGGTAATTAGAGCCCACATCCAAGTTAAGGTTATAGTCTGAATCACTTTTTCTACCGGAGCCATCTCCTGAATTTCTGAAAATATCTGACTCATATTCCCAAGGTATATTTCCAGAGGTTACCATCTATCACTATAGGAGTGTTCTTTGACTTTTTATTAGTCACAGAAATTTCACCCATTTCTGCATTTTTTATTAAATGTCCCGATTGCAAAGGCATGTCTTTACCACTGCTTTTTTCATTAGATATCAGCGATTCATATTAAGTGTTCCCCACTTTTCAGAAGAGTTCTGAAGGATGCATTCAGAATTTAGGTGGGTAGCACTTAGATTACGTCAGATGATTTTAGCACATTTTTGTTTTCCAAAGTTTCTTTATGAAAATTAAATGTATTTTCTTTGTGATGTGATTATTGTTCGTACCAACTCCCTACCATTATACTATCCATCAAGGACGTCTCCATATTAATCTAGATCTGCAAGTTCCTACAGCACTGTGATTCTTTTGGGTGGTAGTGTAACGCTGGGGCCAGTCTTCAACAACGGGTTGCAGTACTGCCAAACCCTTCAACTATGATACCAGCTAACACCACTATACTAACCCCCTCTCTCTGAGGCAGTATTAATTATATAATCAACTCCCACTAACAACCTGTACCCATCACTACCATACTGAGAGCCTTTAACATTGCATTATCAAATTACCTCATCACTGCGTTCCCACTCTTGAAACACCCACACTGTTCTAAAATCCCACATGGTGGACACAATGCAGCTGAGGAACAGCAATGACAAAACATTATAACAATAACGCCATACTACAATACCGCACCACCACAATAACACAAAACAACAGCACACAACACAAAATCAACAAGGTTACAAAAACAGTACAGCACAAAAATACTACACACAAATCAGCAGACAACACAACAAAAATACAACACAACAATAATTGATCAACATAATACAACAGTAACACAGTAACACATAACAACACAAGAGCAGCATGCACCACACCACAATAGGAGCACACAAGTAAAAATAGAACATAACACACAACACAAGGCAAAGACAATACACACAACCATAATATCAACACCATACAACCAAATATGAAAGCACACAAAATGTCACACAACAACAATAGGTACCCATCTCATTAACACAGTGGAACACGGTTACACACAACATCTCAACAGAAATAATACAACATAAGAGCACACAATACAGGGCAACAACAGAACAGCACACCAACACAAGTGTGACAACAGAAAACAACAAACCACAGCACATTAATAATATAACAATAAATCATATCATCAAAAGAACAATTGAAACAACACAAAATACCAAACCACTTGAAAAACAACACTAAATCAACACTAAAATACAACACTTCAACAAACAACATAGTAACACAATACAACACACAACACATTAGCAGCAATTAAACACACCAAGAGAGCACCTCACCACAACAACTCAAAACGCTACCACGAGAACAACATAAAAGCAAGACAATAATACAATAGTCATGCAACAACACAATAGCACAACACATCAGTCAATACAACTGAGGACTTCAGAACAGCAACACAACAATGAAACTGTAGTGCATGTTTTTGTGGCTGTACTGTTGTTCTGTTGATGTGGTGTCTTGATATTGTAATGTGCTGTTATGTTATAGTATTGTGCTGGTGTATTATTGGATTGTGTTGGGGCTTCAGCTGAGGCACAGTGGGTATTTGTTATAGCAAAGTAAATAAGAACCACTATTTTGGAAGGCAGTGCCATGAGTTTATAACCTTTTTAGGAAGAAGAAACTCTGGCATGTGTTTGCTATTGAACGTTAATGTTATGATGGTTTGTGCTCGGTGTGCTCAGCTACACATATTCAATCTACACATGCATGTGCAGTTGAATCTGACTGTTAAGAGGGCTATGAACTATTTACTTAAGGCATGCTGTGACCACCTTAGGCATCTGAGGCATGGCAGAGACCACCCTAAGAGAAATGTAGACTCTTTATGACGGTGATCGTTATATGCATGCAGTGGACATCCATAACTTCAGCAGAATTCTGTGCCTGGAAATATTCTGGCAATTCCTTTCAGAATGTTGTCATTGAAGGCATTTTGGGGCCAACATGATCATAATGCTGGTGATGGCATAGTTTTTTGTAGTTCTCGACATACTGCTGACAACTATGACATGATGGTACTGTATCGTATATCATATTTATTCGGTTTCAGATATTAAAACCATAAAAGCACAAAAGACAAACAATAAAAAACAATCCTTTCAGCAGCATACCAGAGTACAAGGACTTAAATAAGCAAACACACAAATCCGAACCCACAGGTGAGTTACATACAGTACCACAATATTAAAAAAAAAAAATCATGGGCACAATATATCACTACTCTTGAAATTCAAGGGTCAGACCTAAAAGCCAGACATTACAAAGTGCATAGTGCCGGGAAGGGTGGGTATAATCCAGCCTGATTAATCGCAGGTGGATCTGAGCCTAATAGCCGACTTAAAGAAATTAAGTACATAAAAAACAGTGCTGCCCGTAAGCATATGTAAAAAAATAAAAGCAGGTCGCACTTGCCTAAAATTAGCTTTTTTCAGAACCGGGATTAAAAAAGACTTCCTAAGGATATCATAAAAACTGCAAAACATCATAAAATGTACCAAATCCTGTGGGGATTTTCGGTCACAACCACAGGACGGAAGTATTTGACTCTTGCTTTGTCCCCTAGGATGGGCTAAAAGGTGATAAAAAAGGTCAAACCTGAACCTAGTAAGTAAAAATCTATCATATGAAATTATAAAGACCAGTAGATACGGCTCCTCCAGCTAGGTGGTCAACGAACACTGGGCTTCAGAAGCTCCTTCCCTTCTCTGGCCACCATCTGCCACTCAAAGAAGGCCGCCTTGATGGTGTTTAAATCCATCTTGTTGACCCGGTCCGGGTTAGTAAAGAGGTCTCCTCTCCACATACTCGTTAGACTTCCTTCAATGTGTTCAAACCACAGTAAGCGAGAGGCATGGTCTAGGGCCAAACAGTCTTTTAAAATCACCTTATTAAGCGTGATCCCCTTAAATGCCCAAATTTTTAACCATAGGGCCACCGGGCGAAATGCTATTAAATCAGAGATATAGGTCATGCCAAACTCCTCGTGTACCATGAAGGAGGGAGTACCCTGGGGAACAGATAGAAGTCGTCTCATGAACTTGTTTTCCACCGTTTGGAGATCATCTGAATTGATATACCCCCAGATTTCGCTGCCATAAATTGCCTTGGAAATACATTTGGCCCTATAAATCTTTAGTAGGGCCCCTACCGGTCTCTTCCCTAGCCTAGAGGCAAAATTAAATATGGCTGCTGTATCCCCTGCCAGGTAATTTTTCTTACGAATGAGTTGGGGCCCCCATTTCAATTTAGCATCTATCAAAACCCCTAGATGGGAGAAGACACTCGACTTAGGGATCGGTGACGACCCTACCTTAAAGGTGTAAGGTCTGCTACCACGGGCCCCCACTTGCATAATGTAGGACTTAGAATTGTTAACCTTCAAGTCCAATTCCCCCATAAAGTGAACAAAAGAGTTTAAAAGAATTTGCAGGCCCTGTTCGGTCCTGGCCATTAAAACAGCATAGTCTGCGTACAATAAAACTGTGAGTCCTCGCTGTCCCACCTGGGGAAAATCCACCTTTGTCTCCAGTAAGGTCTTCTCCAAATTATTGATATAGATGTTAAATAAAAAAGGGGCCAAGATACAACCCTGGCGGACCCCACTCTGTAAAGGGATGGAGCGTGAGACCTTCTGATCGCCTGAATAGCGTACAGTCGCATTAGTGTCCCTGTGGAGATCTTGTAAGAAGAAAACTATGTCTCTATTCACTCCAATAGATAACACAATCCGCTAGAGCTTGGTTCTGTTCACGTAATCAAATGCGGAAGAGAGGTCTATAAAGGGCAAGAAAATTGTACCAGGGTGCGCAACTGTGTATTTATTTGTTAGCATGAAGAGATTCAGGCATTGGTCTAACGTTGAGTGACCAGGGCGGAAACCATATTGTACGTTCGACAAGATGTTATTTTCACCAGCTCATGTAGACAGCCTGCCTTGCAGGATCCTTCCAACAACTTTGACCACTGAATCCCGGAGGGAAATCGGCCTATAACAGTGTGTTCTATCTCTGTTCCCCTTTTTGAACACTGGCACGATAATGGAGGTGGCCCTTGAGACTGGGGGACCGGGCCTAACGGCCACGTTTTTAACAGTGGTAAGAACTGAAACCCAGAAATCTAGATGGGACATATAGAGGTCGGGTGGGATTCCATCCAGGCCAGGGGCCTTGTTGCGGGTCATACCACGTATTCCCCGCTTCACTTCGCTCTCCGAAAAAACTGAGCTGATTTTCCATTACCTATCCCCGTAGGGTACCCTGGATAGTGGAACTCCCAAATATAACCTTGAAGTGGATGACCCAGTCATTGTCTGTAATGTGGGCGTCCAAAGCATTGGCTGTTTCCCCCACCCCCAGTAATGGACTATTGACAATACTCCAAAACTTAGTGCTGCTGTTGATGGTGCTAGCTTCCATGAGTTTGCCCCAGTCATCCTCCTTCAAGGCTTTCTTGCTGGTACGCAGGGCCACTTTATACTGCTTTATGAATGTTCTAATTAAAGCATTATTTCTATGAGTGACATGCAGTGCATTTTTAAGTGTCCTGGCCGCTAAAGAACAACCTGAGTCAAACCACCTCGGTCTCCTGTCGTGCTGGCTTTTAGACGATGGGACCAATAATTGGTCAGTGATAACATGAGAGATGGATTCAAAAGCTTTAACAACTTTCTCGTCTGACTGAGACTGGGCGGTCAGGCAAATCTAAATCTCATTCAGGCAAGTAGCTTGAAGAGACACAAAAAAGGAGTCAGGAATGATTTGTGACCATTTCAGCCTTCTTCCCCCATCAGTTGTCAGCAGTGCGACACCACCCCTACTCCCCTTCTTCATGCTCAAAACAGGCCATGTGGCTTTAAAGCATAGTGGGTTGTGGTCGCTAAAAATGCTTGCTTTAATACTAAAATCAGCTATCAGATAAAAAAGAGGGGTAGAAATAAAAATGTACTCAATAAAAGTATCACCACCTTGCCCCTTAAATGTGGGAATGATGGGCCTCTGATCCAGATCCAATTTGCCCATAGCTGATTGGAGGTCAAAGTCACAAGTTAGGGTGTTCAAAGTGTCCCCCTGACTGCTATGTTCCAGATGTACTAAGGGATAATGGGGACAACCTGAACCCCGTGCTTTGCCATATTAAATCCCGCATGGGTGAATATTAAAATCTCCCACCATAACGATGTTAGAAGTGTGGCGGTTGGAACTGTTAAAGTTAGTCAAAAAGGTGCCCAGACACGTTATATTACACACTTCAGGTAGAGACGAGGTGGCCTTATAAAAATTCAGGAGCAATAAACTTCTAGGTCCTAAAGAAATTAACAAGGCCTGCAGACATGGGTTGTTTGTGTTCAATTCAACGATAACCCCTTTTAACCATAATTAGGCATAAACAGTAAGACCCCCCTTGGCTCTACCCACCCTTGAAGGGATTGCAGGTACTGTGAATGACTTGTACACTTCCAACGGAGGGGAATTATTGGTGACCCAGGTCTCTTGAAAACAAATAAGGTCAAACATTTTAACAAAGCAACTCCACTCTGTTACTGCCAACTTGCTAGCCAAGCCAGCTATGTTCCAGGATATAAGAATACAAAAGTTGGAGTCACTGGGGTAAGGTCCATGAACAGTATGGTCCAACTGGTGCCGGGGGGCTAATGGCGGTGATAAAGCTATAGAGAACATAGTTATGGGTTCTGCAAGTCAATCACAGGTATCAAGATTCCCTAGGGAAGCAAAAGAGTTGAAAACTTGGACCGGTGCAGGGGCCTGAAACTATTCCTGTGAGGCTGTACGTGAGGGTTTCATAGTGCACCATGGGGTTGGAGTTAGAGCCAGGAGCGGCGGTCTGGAAAAGAAGCCCAGGGGAAGGGCCATGATGGAAGAAACAGGGCCCGTTGTGGAACAGTCATTGACAGAGTGAAGGATTCTCTGTGCCAAGTGCGGCCAGTTGAAATTGATTATTACACAGTCTCTACTGCAGCTCTTTTTTGACCCTCCTATCCAGGCCGCCCTCCGGGCCATAATGATGTGCTTCTCCACTCTGATTCCCAGACACGTATTTTTGGTCAACCAGTGCAAAATGTTATATTTTAGCTGGTAAAAATCTTTGGTGGAACCAGGCTTTAGCACTGGTACATTACCCAGTACCACAACGTACGGTGTTGCTTCTGGTGGCAAGTGAATAATAGTTGAGTCCTGGGACTGCGCACTTATATCCCTGATTGAGGAGGTAGTGGTCCCGCCTGCGCCACACTCTCTCGTAGGGGACAATTTCTGTCGTATTAGACATGTTAATAATATGATGGACCAGCTCCCCAAAATGTCATGGGAAGTTAATATGGAGAAGCGCCTGTATCTCCGAAGAGGAACGTGCCACCTGAATTTCAAACGTCTCCTTGGCTGAAGTTAAGACCACATGTCTCTGAAACAATAAGGCTTTCAGTTTGATAGGGTGTCAAAGCGCACGTTGGTAAGATTAATTGAAGGTCACAGAGTATCCTCCCTAACTACATGGGTAGGAGGAAACAGGACTTGTGTGCAACATGTTACAATGGAAGATACAGTCACCACGTAGGCAACCCCTGGCTTCATTCCACAACAACCTTGATCATTCAACATGAGGTAGCTCCCATTCGGGAGCAGTCTGAAAGTTGGATATACCATGGCCGCCGAAGACGCTTTTAAGTGGCAAGAAAGATTCACCACAGATGCATTGCATGCCCCGTGCAACAAAACATCTTTGCACACTAGGGACCCACTCAAGGTATTCTCACAGTCCAAACCACTGAGAAAAACTTCAGTGTCCTTATTCCTACACCAGAAAGTGAAAGGAAGGTCCCATTATTCATGAATGAACCCTTCACCTAACGCTTTGTAGCTGCCCACTTGATAGTTTTGTAGACAGTACTGAAAGTGAAAAGTGGAGTATGGCAGTGTAATGTATCCATGGATTATCCAATCCGTGGATGCTATCTTTGCAAAGGTAAAAGGTAATCTCTCTAGCTTCTCAATGTGCAACATGGTGTATTTAGCATCTTTCCGTGCCATAGTTATCTGTTGTTCCAAAAGATGGTAAGGTGAAAACAGATTTGTGACGTTAATGTGTTGCCATGGTACGTGGCCAGAACGTAATGTTTGTAATGTCCAGCTCAGCATTAGAAATGGCCGAAGCTGGTCACTGCCCATGTTGTGATGTCGACAAGTCTTGCTGAAGCACATCTAATGTGGATGAGACAATGTTACCCAGGGAACAAATTCTAAATGATTATATAGTCATCCCATTGTCTACCACTGCCAAAGCTTGTTCTAAACTAGCCCTGTCAATCTCATGCAGCCTTTCAGTAGCTTCTTGTTGTGATATTTTCCATATCTCCTTGTAGACAGCGTAAAGGAAGAAATTTTAACGTGGTTTCCAAGGACCCACTAAAAAGACTTGTAAATCTAGGTCATCAGATAAAAGGGAGAAGTGCTGCACAACTTCCTAACACTGTGAGTGCTTACCACCCCGAATGTTCACTCTGCACATATTGCATGTCAGGCTTATGTGCTGTAAATCCCTCGATGTTGCCCAGGAATCTATCCTGACATTTGTTAGTGTGTACCATTCCTTCCAATTGGATCAGATGAGTTATATGTCTACTCTTACACAGAATAGTATAAAGAGTGTGTTCATCGTATGGTGTTATTTGCTACCAGTTGTTGAATCATGTAAGAGTTGGAACCCGTGGTGTGTTAAAGTCTTTTATATTGGTGAGGCCAAGACACTTAGGGTGTGATTAGGATGGCGGGCGGATCGCCATCGCCGGCCAGGTGGTGGCGATCCGCCTGCCATCACCACCCGATTTACCCCTGCCATATTATAATGGCGGGGGTATTGTGGCGGACGCAAAGTGCGTCCGCCGCTTTTCCGCCGGTCGGCAATCATTCCGATTGGATGTGTGCGGAAACTGGCCTTTCCATGGCGGCGATGCCGCCATGGAAAGGGTGGCAGGGATTCGCTTTGGGGGCACGTTGCGGGCCCCTGGGGGGATGGGGGTGGGGGGCTGCTCTTGGGGGGTACCTATGGTACCCCCCTACATGACCATGCACAAGGTGGCAGGCATCGTGCGGTGCCTGCCACGTTGTGCATGGCAATGCACAACATGGCATTTCAACATTGCGGCGGGTGCTGCAGCCTGCAGCACCCGCTGCAATGTTAAAATCCCAGATGCGACCGCCGCGGTGGTGGTCGCATCATAATTGGGGTGGCGGGACCGCCGCATGGCAGGCGGGCGGTCCCGTTACCGCTAGGGTGGCGGGCGGACTTAAGTCCGCCCGCCATCCTAATCACCCCCTTAGTCTGTTGCACAGTTATGTTCAGGAAAATCATCTGCTGTGGTATTAAGCAGGCCCTGAATAAAGCCTCAGTTCCCTGAACCTGCCAATTTCTGGACCCCAGATAGATTTTACCTCTACTGTGTTCCTCCAAAAATCGAAACATTGCACGGAGTGCCGGGAAAGACAGGAAGCAGAATATATCAGCTTAGTGTCACTTAACATATTTTTCTTTGCAGGTGTCGGTGCAAGCCTATAACAAATGAGGCTGGGTCAGATGTGTCGTAACCAGAAAAATAGTCAAGCTTCTGTGCAAATGCTTTTAAACTACCCCTTGGTGGTGTAGGGCAATGTTTCCATTGTGTACAGTTAAACACTATACGAGGTGTACTAGCTTTGTGCGGAAAATGATGACCGTAATGTTGATAACAGAACATCTCAGCAAAATTAGTTGTACCATCATAAAACTCATCAGAAGAAAACAAAGTTGAATGATATAGATCTTCTAACAGTTCATATACAGTATTAATGTCCCAATCATCAGAAATGGTTCTAGGGGTGATATCATTTAAGGAAATTTTAAACAAATATGGAATTTGTAATAATTCAGTAGGGCCATACACATCAAATGAAACCTTGTACCATGCAATTCCATCTGGAACTGTAACCGCTGGAATGTTCACGAACAAGTCTCTTTGTTCACGGTGTGATGATGCATGTGGCTTTAGAACCAAATTCACAGTGTATACTACAGAGCGTTCTCGGACAAAGTGTTCGTTTCGGAGCAGGAGAACACAGTTTCAAAGCCAATCCAAAGTACTAGGAAAAGTAATGCAATTGTAATCCAAAGGTGTAATCATGGAGAAACAAGGTATGTTCTTTTCAGCCAACGATAGAAGACACGCACCTTTGAATCAAAAGGCAGGGGTCGTGGGGGCAGTGGAACCTCTGATGCGTCAGAGGAGTAGTCATCAAAATCGATGAAGTACCCAGAAGCCGTCCGGTCTATCTTGGGCAGCTCTTCAGGCTCGTTCGAATTATAAGAAGACTCGATCTGTGGTCTGTTGATGTAGGTCTTGTTCATTTCTGGATTCTGAATTGAAATCTGTGTTTCTGTACTTGTAGAATGCACAGTAATTGTTTTTCAAACAGGTAGAAGATATATTTCATTGTTGTTCGTCATTGTCTCATGTTGAAGAGAACAGGCTTTGTTTGTAACTAAAGCTTCCATCTGAACTTACTGAATGGCAGCAAGAGGAGATTGGTAGCTACCCAGGATCCCACGCGGCTTACTGTTGAGAATCGGCCACATCATGGGCTTGATCAGATCGATGGAGACAAACCTCTTGTCTCTGCATCTGGCAAGGGGTGGAGGCTCTCTGTAGGGTGGCACAAACTCTTCTTTGCCCACAATCTTTTCCCAGACCAGATCCTCGATCAATGGGATCCATCCAGTTCTTGCCAGAACAACCTTCACTTCTCCAGTGGCTGTGTGTTTTACTTGCACGTTGCTTTGTTCGTCCCGGAAGTTAAGTCCTGGAAAACAGCCAAACCTTCACTGCTGTCAGATGGTATTTCCGCCGCCACTGTGCTGGCATTATTGAGGTCTGGGACCCACATCTTAACCCCAAACAGGATCTCATTAGAAGTATGACCACCCAGGGACTTTCTTGGTATGTTATTCAAAGCCCTTTGGACCCCAGATAGGTGATGGACCCAACTGCAACAAGAACCTAGTACCCTTGCTGTTAAAGACTGCTTAAAGTTCCGGTTTTTCCTCTCCACAACCACTTTTCCCTTAGGATGGTAGGGTGAACGAGAAACGCAGGGTCACACCCAAACTTTCCGTGGCCTCTTTGTAAGCCCAAGAGCTAAACACTGGACCCTGGTCAGAATGTAATGTGCCAACTGCGTATGTCCCGATCAAGACTCTGGATCCCTTACAACAGTTCAGTCGTCAGCTGATCGCTGTGGCCATACCTACAGGAATCAAGAGCAGGAATCCACTGCCACCAAGATGTACTTGTAAGCCCCGTCAGATGATAGGTGGCCACAGTGGTCCAGATATGCACAAGCGAAAAGCTTGTTTGAAATCAAAAGAGGTGTCTGGGGTGGACGCATGACTGTGGAACCTTTTATCTGCTGACATATGGCACATCATTGGACAAAGTACTTGGTCTGTTTGCAAAGACCCGGCTACCAATTGCGTTGCTGCAATAGAGAAATTGCAGCAGCCACCCATGGATGTGTCGAAGCTAGACCTTCATGTGCAGCCAGTATTAGTCCTAGTCTGCTATCACTGTTTGGTATTACTCTATCCCCCACTCTTGGAATCTGAGCATATGGTATGTTTTGTGCATCTAATTTGTAGGGGTACTTGAGTGGAAAACCTTACGGTAAGTGTGTGTCATTGCGTGCGGCATTGACAGACACCATGTCTCGGTCTATTCTCGTACTTGAACATTATTGCAGCAACCGTGGCGGTGCTTCATCAGCCAATGAAGTCCCTGCAATGTGCACGCCAACCCTCAGTGTATGGATAACATGATTCTGTGGCAAGCATTCTTTCAGCTTCGCTACCTGTTTCCTAGGCATTGTGTGCTTCACTGTGAAGCCTTTTGAATCCCTGAATCCATTTTGACTCCAATAATGAAGATACTCATTATATGACTGCACACAATAATACGAATCACACACAATAATTGTGGGGAATACAGCATCCATATTCTGTAGTGCCATTACTAGAGCCTTTAGTTCTGCCAAATGTGCCGTGCAATCACCTAGTCACTGCGTGTAGGTTGTTTCAGGATGTGCAGGCGGCCTTTCACAACTGCGCATGCAGCTGAATGTTGCTATTTTGTCCCTACGGCAGGTTGTGCAGAATCATCAGTTTAAATGGTGTAGTTATAGCGATCTAGAGGCATTATTTCATTAGGCAGAGGATATTCTTGCTCATGCTGGAGGAATACTTGTGTTTGCAATGGAGAGTCAAATCTATAATCTATGTCTGTTGCAGTGAGAGAGTTTGTCCATTGTATCCATCTTGGATGTAGAGCTTTTGCGTTTGGAATAACTAGCTCTTGTAACTCCTTCTAAGGTCGGTACTGGGGTCACGAAAATAATTAGTTTCCCTTGAGCCAGGGCATGCTCTCTCACCACAGCAGTCTGAACTGCTGGCAGAATCTTTTCAGTCGGTGCAATATGCATTTGTATAGAGATGTGATTTATATGCAATCAGTACTATGTCGCCTTCATTGAACCTGACGTGTGTACCCTGATGTACATGCGACTACACGGATCACCAAGTTTGTAGTATTCACACATGTGTGTAAGTGTTTGGAAGCTATCACATCAGCTTGTATGGAATGTAAAATTTCCGGGTGTTCTTGTGTCCAATGTGTACTTGAAAAGTCTGGATGTATAAGATCGTAGAATGGTTTTACCCATCCTGCGTAATCAGGAATGTACGTTTTGCTAAAATTTCGAAATCCTAATATGGATTCTTTTCAGTCATTGATGGCTGGAGCAATGCACATTTTTTTCTAAAAAATGCATCGCCAGGCTCTTGCCCTCGCTTGATAACTTGTATCCCAGAAATAAGACACTGAGGTGAGCAATTTTTGATTTTTTTTTTAATTGAATCTGTAGCCCATGTGAGCGAACCCCAAGAAGATTATATGATCCACCCTGGTCAAGTGCTCCACTGGGTCATCGTCTGTTAAGTATATGTCATCGGCATATGGCAATACCTGATCATCAAAATTCTCAAGTAATTCTGTGACTCTGGCTGAAAACAGCCCAGGGCTATATTCTTATACTCCTGGGGTAAACAACAGAATTTTTTCTGAGAGCCTAGCAGTGAAGTCAGTCAAATATCTGCTTCCAGGCACTATTTTTTGCCAGAAGAATCCATTTGAGATATCAAGTATTGTTTTGTATTTTTTCCACACAATGTTATTCATTAATGCGGCACTATGTGCTTCTTGTTCTGCAAATGCATGAGTAGTTGTGTTTAAATGTCTATAATATAATACTAGACAATATGATTGATCTGGTTTCATTACCAGAAACAAAGGATTATTCCTTGAAGAGGTGCAACTTTCAATCACACCTTGATATTGAAGTTGTCTTAGGATCTAACTTGTTGTTTTGCTTCATTTTGTATAGGGTATTGTCTTTGACGTTGTGGGGTTGTCCTCAATGGTACGTCATGATAAGGTGAACAATAATCCCACCCCACATGGTTGCGGTATAATGCTGGAGCTAGCGCTGAAGCCCACTCCATGGCGTATGAATGTTTCACTGATTCTGGAACGAGGTCGGAGAAGGCTGGTAATATTACTGTTTCCCCCTTTGGGCAATCCATAACAAAGTCAAATGGCCGATCTTTTTCAGCCAACAAGATGTCATAACCTTGAGTGAGTTTCTCCCAAAAGAGGACATTTATAAATCTGGGTACGTCCCCTTCCAACCAATGTATAACCAATTTGTGATACTTACCCTGGTATCAGGTGTTTCCACCGTGATATACTCACTCAGTGCTACTCCCACCAGACAATCCATAAGGTTCTGGTGAACTAGTGTGACTGCTGCCACACTGTCCAACATTGTCAATACCTGATCTCTGTTCAGAAGCAGAGTCCTCAAAATCCGGTGCATGCCTGTCTTTTAGTCCTGCTACATTTTTCTTTTTAAATTGAGGTTTTGATATTTTGGCTTTTTCTTCTTGTTTAATTATGTATTCAGACAAGTGTTGTGAGTCTTTTCTTTGTTTCACGGGCTCTTCCGATCTCTGCTCTGACCGTCCTCCTCTCTTTCAGGATCTGTCGAACGTATCCTGAAAAGGAACGAAAGGAACGTGTATCAGTAGCCTGATATCTGTCAGGTGGTTTAACATTATCACCGTTACATAAGTTTTTCTGTAGATTCCTGTGTAGGAGACCCACCCTGTGATTTTGTTTTTTTCTTTATTTTTCTTGTTGTCCCACTTCTTCTTTGTGTAAGAGTCAGGTGCTTGCTTAGAGTTATCCTTTTCAGAATTACTCTTAACCTGTGGCTTTCCGGTCTGGTTCTCAAATTATCTCTACCCAGCATAGCATAGATTTCTTCAATAATTTTAGGCAATTCACGCTCTTGTTGTGCAGGAGGCAAATCCCTTAGACGGTGGCATGTGGCTAACACAGCTGCTTCCCCTTTAATGTTACTCAACATTACGGCAGATACTTAGGCAAAATTGCCTATCAGTTTCATCCCTAAGTCCAGGGCAGGTGCTGCCCTCTGCTCATTTTGTACCTGTTTTAAAACCTCAGGTAAAACTGCCAAAGAAGGTGTACCATGTGTCCTGGTATATACTGCAGCAAAGACTACCCCAAGTAGCACAATCTTCTACTGGAGGAGCCATCCCCACTGGAAAGCAAATTGTTAATATCCTATGCTTTTCCTGCAGGCCCGTATATGGAAATACTGCTTCAAACTGATTTTTTGGGGGCAATCCAAAAAGGAATTTGTTCCCTTTTGGTGGGAATTTTCCCCATCATTGCATTTAATGTTTGAGGGCTAATGCGTGATGTAGCTAATTGTAGTGCTACTGCTTGAACTGTCCGTGCAGGGGCGAGTGTTAATGTTTGCATCACAAATTGTGTAAGACTCCTGTATATCATTACTAGATTATTGTAAAATCCCTGTACCTGGCCTGTGGTCAGACGATCTACATTGGGATGCAGTGTGTATACGGCTTAGACTAGCCTTGTCGCCCTCACATTGCTGAGCGGGCCCAGTCTCACATTTTGTATACTATGGGGCAGGCCGCCTTTAAACCAATTGGTATGTTCTTGGTAAGTTAGAGGAATTTCTACCTCCTCATAAGGAGTGTATGAATCCAAGGTTTCACCTAGTTCATAGTCATGAAACAACCTTGTTTCATCATCCACAGCAGGGAATTTAACCCATGAGTGAAATACCTCTGCCCTAAATGCCTCGTGTACCTCTACCACGAAGGTAACATCCCAACCATCTAGTGTGAGGCCATGTTGGAGTAATTTTTGAGTGATTGCATGTTTGCAGTTCTCAGAAATGTTCTGTGCCAGGCTTTATTAGAATGAATCTACAGACTTCTGCTAACACAGTGGGACCAATATCTATTCAAGCTTGAATTTACACACAGCCAATACATAGGATATACCTACTCAGCTGAGGAGGATGTTCCCTACCACCAAGAACGTGTCCCATTTAAAAGATGTGTAGGGATCTCTGAGGAAGCATGGTTGAGCTACTCAGATGATTTATACAAAATAAGAAACCAACCAACGTTGGCGGCGCCATGTTGTGTACTTTCCACAAATCAGTAGGAACTGTGCGTTTGCGAATGACATAAACTTAAGATGTGCCAGACTGATTCCATGTACCCTCGTAGGATATGTTGTCCCTTGGACCAGCGAGCCACCATTACCCCCCTAAACCTGAACAGGGAACCAACAGTTCTGGCAACTACTGAACATGACAACTCTGTTCCCTCAGGAACCGTGATGACAGACTTCAACATTTCGCTCAGTTGATCATGCTTTCTTCTGCTCAGAGAAATATACAAATACACAAAGAGGCATTTCCAATATTTATTGAACTAGGGTGATTCTTGTCAAGAATTTATGGACTGCATGATGAGTGTCAACACAGAGAATAAAACAAAGAGTTCCACTATCTTGTTGAGACAAGTTATATATGCATACATATAAAAGATTATAACAGTCGAACGTACCCCTATGATGCTTATCCTAGCCTATGTGTCTAGGGTGTGAATGTATGGTCTGCCAAGAAAACCTCTGCCTGGACAATATAACTCCTTTACCTGGTGGGTAAGAGTGTATGACGCTGTCTTGGTCACAAACTAGCCACCCCTCATGGAGATGTCAGCCAGCTGCTAGGCGAAAGATTCAGCATGCAGGGACCCCTCGAGATCAGCAGAAGCGTGTGCCCTGATTATGTTAGGAAACAAAAGGTCAAGATTGTAATCAGGCAACCATTTTGTTTGTTCTACAGATAGCTGTGTCGCCATATGGATGTAATAATAAAACACATTTGTATTACACACATGAGAAGCCTTGCACCAAATGCTAAGGCAGTGTGTTAGGATTCTCATGAAGTGTTATGTGTCAGCAAGGTTGGTGTTTCTGCGAAACCAATCCAAGCGACACAAGTGCAAAATGTGTGCCAAACGTTAATATGGAAAAAAGAAGGCAACTTTAGGTAAAAGGATTTGTGTGCATGTGAGAATGATACCAATTCCTACTGTGCCTAACTCGAGCACATGACAATTCAACCGATCAATCATGCACTCACCCATTCAATCACAAAGCCATGAAGTCACCCATTAGTTGGATGTGCATTCAATTATATTCAATTGCTCACAGATCTATGTTTACCCTTGCATCCACTCAAGCACACATGAAGATTTGCTATTCAATGAAGAAGCACTTTCACTTTACAAATAGCCAAACCTTTTGGCTTTGTCAATGTTTGTTATACTTGCTGGTTACAAGTTCAAATTTTGCTAGCACAACCTGAGATTTTGAGCTTTCTGAGATTGTTAAATGTTAAATTATAAATTTTCTCCCTGCACTTCAGTTTTTCTTCCACAGCACCACAGATTATTTTACTACACAGCACACATTTAGGTCTCTAGGGGCCAAATGTGCGTAGCTTTTTTAAGCTCGCAAACAGCCCGATTCAAAGAATAGGGCCATTTGCAACCGCAAAAAAGCATTTTTATATGTACAGAACTCTATTTTGCGATTTGGTAACCTATTACCGAATTGCAAAATGGGTTTGCGATTTGTTATTAATAAGGGCATGTTTAGGGGGTCCCTTCAAAATAGCAACTCGCAGTGGTACGTGTGAATGTTTTGCGACCGAAATGCTGTCGCAACACATTCGCATTTTACTGCCTACTTCAAGTAGGTGGTAACCCATTCGCAACTGGGAAGGGGTCCCAAATGGGACCCCTTCCCCTTTGTGAATGGTTGTAAAAATGTTTTTTTTAAAGCTGGCTATGGTCCCTCATACCACTGCCTACTCTTAAAAAATTAAAAGAAAACTTTTCTTTTTTGTTTTTGAAAAGAATCCCGTTTTTCTTTAAGGAAAATGGGCTGCATTTAAAAACAAAAAAACGTTGCTTTATTTAAAAGCAATCAAAGACATGGTGGTCTGCTGGCCCCAGCAGGCTACTATCCCTGTGATTTTAGCAATTTCCAATGGGTCACAAATTGTGACCTAGCTCATGAATATTAATGAGGTGTGTCTATTTGCGACCCAATAGCAACCAGTGTAAAACACAGTTGAGTACATCACTGTTTGCGATTACCTATTAGCAAACACAATGGTATGCACATCTGGCCCTAGATTTCTAACCTATCAAATTGTATCACTCAGGGTACCTTTCGCAGAGAAGTCCTCATTAGTAACGTTTCTGCCTTTTTCTCTTCCCAGTATCAACTCCACTGATGCTTTTTAAAAGGCGGGGGGTCAGCAGGAGAATGGAGTGGATGTGAGTTCTATGGGCTCTGATCTAATCTGAGTGAATCCATCAGTGCCCGCTTGCCATGCGTGTTCACAAAATTGCAGTTCTGGGACTGCTAGAATAAAACAAGCATCGTCTTCAGATTCTGCGTTCATCCAGGAAATACATTTCCATTTATCAAGGTAAAGAATAAAGGCATTTGATGCATGCCCTCAGCTCAATGCCCTATGCTCACATTGATTAACGCAACAGTCTGCCCTTGTTAAATACTTCTATTTTTCGTATTTTTGTATTTGTATATTAGCTTAAAGTGCTCTGGAGCAGGCAAAAGACATTACTTTGCAACAGTAAGGAAAGCCCCACCATTAAGCTCTGAGCTTTACTCTTCTGTCATTTATCTATTTTTCTCCTCGGTCTCCCAACTTTTTTGTCAAATGTAGCCTCAAATCTCTCAGACCCATGGGGCCACAGGTAGATTAGCTCTTCCTTGGCTCACCAGCTACAGTTCTAGTCTCTGGATTACATGGGTGGACTCCTGGCGTACAGAACAGTCTTAAAGTAGTCCTGTAAAATAGCGTTTGCCTTCCCTGTGAATCTTTTTCAAATCTGAAGCATTGGAGCTGGACCCTTGTTCAACAGCCTAAAACTTGAAACTAATACTTTGAGACATACAGACAGTATTTTAAACAGTTCTCGCCTCAAGAGGGATACTCTGCAGAGCACATGCCCCATCAGTGATGCTGTAGAAAGCTGTAATTGCCCAGACCTGGGTGCTGCACTTGCTCACCTTGACGGTAGTACATGTTGTTGATGGTGGAGCCGTACACCCTCCAAGCAAGGTGAAAGGCCAGCAGGCTGAAAAGTAGCCAGCCCAGCAACAACTTGAAGATGGCACCCCTCATTTCATTCTTGTCCCAGTCTTGCAGGAACTCCATGTTCTGGAGTACCTGTCCAGTGAGGACAGGTACTCCAGCATCCGTGATCCCAGCTTGAAATCCCAAGGCTCCTCCATTGCCAGAAGCACTGGCTGTTAGGTCAGTACTCCCAGCCACCAGCTGCTACAGTGGAACACCCATCTGTGCAACAGCGCTTTGTCATAGACACGAAGAGAAGACTACCGTGACAATGGCAAACACATAGAGAGAGTACTGAAAGGAACTGCTAAAACAGCTGTGGGATTACTGTCATAGAAAAAAGAGTGGTGCTGATATAGTCACAGTATGTATCTAGGCAAAAACACAAAAGTACATGTAGATAAATACAATAAGCAGGATTGTTTCTTAATGTGTGCAGATGATTATAATCATTTTCTGAAATTTTTTTGTTTGAACAAATGTAAAAGATACTATGAATACATTGTAAACATTTTTGAAAATTTAACGGTCCAAAAATAGGTAATCATGAATAAGGCACATCTTCCACTTTCTGATCGAGCTACATTTGCATTTCACATAGAATGCCTCATTCCAAGATGTCTGCCTTGCTTTCAAGATCATTCAAGCACAGGCTGAAAAATAGGAATGTAACTATTTCTTCTTCTATTTAGACCTTGGCAAATTGCAGTTTTGTTGCGTTGTCTTGGAAGCCAATTGCACCTTCCTGTACATTTTGTTAAAATATCCACTTTCTGAAAATATCTCTGTTCCTTGGAGATAAACACAAAACATTTGAAAACAGCCACCATATTTCCTTATTTTCAGGAGGCTTGATGGTTTGTTCCTGTTTCTATTTCTCAACAAGGTTTAGCCCACCGTACTCCTCATTTAATTGACTGCAACACACTGAGGGACTATTTTTGATGGGAAATATGGCTTGCATAAAGGGCAATATCCGAGATAACTTCTTATCTCCGCATTTGATTCAGAATCTTCCCGCGGGCATACATATAAACATTTAGCTTGAATTCACCAATATATTTGTCATTGGCTGACACCATAAAACTTAATGGGGGAGGCACAATATTTCATCCATGTGAAAACAGCTGAAACGCTAGCGCACATTACAAACATTACAAGTGCAGAGAGTCATACTCACTATGAATGTCCAAGCTAATCATGCACTGCGTCTTTTTTTGTATTTTACTTGTAGATTGCAGATTCTGCTAGCCAGTTGGTGAAGGTAACCCTCTCCCCACACACAGTCCCTCCCGTGACCCCTCCAACTCCTGGAGCCCGGCAGACATGGCTGCCAACATGTACTGCATCGGAGTTATGTGGGCGATGATGAATGGGAGCAGGAAGCAGCCACCACGCCACACTGACAGCAGCAGTGATAGGAGTAGAAGTGCAGTCGGGCAACGTCATAGGGGATGGCATGGCGAAAATCACATCGGCATAAGCACAGTTGTTTCCCCACCCCTAAAAATCAACAAACAAAATCTGGAGGCAAGGCTAAGGCAAGGCAAACTAACAAAATAGTCCGGCTAAAGTAACCTAAATTCCCAGTGGAGAGATAACACATGTAAGAGGGCCAGTCGCCATGGGCGTGAACCAAATCACAAAAGGTGGGCCAACTGTGACTGAATAACCACACAAGAGAACCGGAATTAAAAAGGCATAAAAAGGAATCAATGAAAAGCGAGGGGTGTGTCCAAAGCCCATACAGTAAGTACAGCATGTCTCAAAACCTAAACCACACCTTGCGCGGTTGGTGTAAATAGATGGGTAAAGGCCAGGGCCCGGTGGTACACGCAGGTAGGTGGCGTTCACCCACTATTTTCACAGGGTGGACGCCATCCACTCTGCCAAGGAGTTGGGCCCCACTGAAATATGCTGATCTCGACCAAGTGTAATTTTCCAACTAAGATGCCTTCAGCAGTGCCTGCAAGTTGTCTGCTTTCCTTTCCGAGCAGCAGCAATGTGCAAGCAGCCAGGGAGCTTTGTTATTTAAATTCGATCTGAGGCCAAAACAAGGGTCGAAGTCAAAGGGTGAAGTTAAGGGGCCATCAGGCCTCCTTTTGTTCCGTGTCCTGGCTGGGAGCTATCTGACACCTAGATGCAAATGGAATGGAGAAGAAACAAAGTAATTGTTAGTTATCATGAGTACTTAAGAGAGGAATGGTATTGACTTTGTTCAGACCATGTATATAAGAGATGTGCATGCACTGGAAGAATGTGAGATGTGCTTATCTGTCCCAGTATTTGCACAAATAACAATTTAAATATCAATATTTAGTTTTATTTCTTTTATAGCGCTACTTTTCCCAATGCAGGGTATCAGAGCACTTTACATCTCATGTACACATTATACATTGACAATATATCATATGTGTGTAAATTAATATACAGGATGTGTTACATAAGGCAGGGAGGGTTATAAGGTGTGTTAGTCACATGTCCTTCATAGCTCACTGTGCTATATTAGAAGGATTACAATTTATGAACTGCAAGTAAAAAAAGGATATCTGTGTCAAAAGCAGTAACTCACTTACCTAGCTACTATAAAATAAAAATCCATCATCTGCACATTAAATGATGTGCTTTTCAGGAGACAAATTAACCCTCTATGCTACTTTTGATTTCTACAGTAGGTGCCTTAAACACATACAATATTTTACAACGCAGACTTTGCAATCAATTAAGCAGAACAGGTTTACTCTCATGTTTCTCCTTGTTGCCAATTTCTTTGTGGCAGAGTTTTACAAAAATAAATATAAAAGTTGAGGCCCAGATTTTGCATCAGGGTTGGGTCACTTTTTTCACGTAACCCAGACGCAAAATCTAATTTGTCAAATTTCATAATGCGCTCAAATGTACTCACGATAGACCTGCTAAACATATACATATATGTGAGGTTGTGATTTCACTTCCTGTGAGGTCATGAGTTATGATGCCACTTCCTGTGATGTCACTTCCTGTGATGCAGAACCATGATGTTACTTGGATACTGCTGAACTTGGTTAGTTCCCCCTCTTCTTTTTTTAGGACTTGTGCCCTGGTAAAAGCTATTACTAGTCAAAACAGAGTCACGATCCGAACATCCTATAATGTATTGCATTAAATCCTTAGAGCAAAATTGTCCAGGAAACAGTCTTCAGTATAAATGGTTGAAATCAAAGTCTCTCACATCGTCGTTACCCCATCACACCTGACTGAAGATATTATCCCAGAGTTCTGAAGCAGTAAAACATATTTGGATGTACAATGATCTGAGTACTCGCAGCTGTATCCGGCAAAGGTCAGAACAATTCAGTACAATAGAATTGGCCCTAGATATAATTAAAAATATGCAGTTGATCATTGAGCTTGTATACCAGATGCTCATGAGCTGCCACTAGGACCATGGAGTTCATCCAGTCTTTATGTGTTAACATCTTTGTCTTTTTCCATTCCTAAGAATGGAGAGTTTGGTCACCGCTCGTGCTATGTCAGTCCATTCTTGTGGTTATTAATTCTGATAATTTCTTGGGATACTCTAGGATTGCTAGCTCTAGTGAGGGAGTGAAGGTTAGATCACTGGTAGGGGGGTCAGTGTATTGTGTTAATTGCCAATAAATGTGTAAAATTTGGCAGATATACAGTATATGAAGCATTTCACCCTCCGTCTGCATTACAAGCATGATGATGTGGCAGATAGTCTGGCTTTGTGCAGTTTTTGGAGAGTACAATACCAGTCGTGCAGGGTTTTAAAGAAACTCAACTTAAGACCTCCTTCTCTAAGGCTTCTATCATGTGTAGGAAACAGCTCTGTACAATCCTCCTCAGTTTATTGTTTTTGCAATATATTGTGCCATTTAATACGGATGGTATTTCTCGCTGGTACTGAATATAGTCAAAGTTTGATAAAGTCGTGCTCTTTAGTTTTTTGTAATGGCCCCATTTTATGAGATGAGCATGTAGGGGAGACACCTCAAATTCTTGTGATAAGTGGCTGATCAACCAGAAGTGTCTCAACTGCAGGTATTTCTAGAATTGAATTTTCTGCATTCCAAAATCTGGAGTTAGTTTTGAGAAAGGCTTCAATTTTGTTCCTGAGAGAATTTGTTCTTTAGTATGGATTCTTTTTTAAATACAATCATACCAGATAAAGGGTCTGTTCTCTATGGTCAGTTTCATGTTATTCCAGATGAGGGCAGAAAGGTTATTCAAGAAGAAGCATTCTTTTTCAGTTCTTTGTGCCTCAAATACCAGGCTGCTAGCATTTTTGTCATGATTTGGTTATCAGGATTTATTTTACATGTTTTCTACCCTTATGAAGAACTTGGAGTCCACTTGCATCCACTTACATGTGCCTTTAGAGTGTGACTCAATCTGGCATTTCCACATTCATGTTTATAGGATAAACTATCTGTGATAAATGATGAGCACTGTAGTGTGAATTTATGTTGGGTGGACATTGCCCGCCAGTGGAGGGATAGACCTTTAATATATTAATGTGAGGAGCTTCATGACCCACACATAGTTTATTCTCTTTATCTATTGTTGTAAGAGTTAGAGCTCGGATTCTCAGAGGGAAAATAGCAATAATATAATAAAACCTAGGGTTTACTATAATTTTATTTTGTTTAGACTTTGCTGCTCAAGGACAGCTGAGTCCTGTCCCTTTTGGTAAAGTCTTTCTTCATTTGGTCTAGTAGGCCTGATATAGCATGAACCATAGCAATGATATTCCTATTGATAAGGACGCCCAGGTAATTTAATTTCTTTGAAATCCATTTGAATAGTAAATATTTCAGGGCTTTGTCAGTCATATTGTGAGTCAAAAGCATGGCCTTGCTTTTGGACCAATCAATTTTGTTCCCTATGAAATTGGGAAAGGTAGAAATAAGATTCATTCTAGCCGGTATTAACCATTCTGGTTTACTGATTGTCAGTAAGAAGTTGTCTACATACAACAACAGTTTGAGATCTCTTGTTTTGGTACTTATGCCTTGGAAATCTGGCGGTGTTCTGATTCCATTTGTTATTGACTTTAAAGGCTATGACAAAAAGCAGTGTTGAGAGGGAACATCCCTGTCTGGTAACTCTTCAAATGTTAATATCTGAAAGTACGAACCCATTACATTTTACCTGAGCAGTATATGTTGACTAAAACATTGCACCATTGATATGAGGGTGCATCCTAGTCTAAGTATTTCCAAGTGTAAGAAATTGGGTTACCGGTTGAGGGGGGTGAAACCCTATTCAAGTAGCAACCACAATCCTGTCACAGTGAAGTCACAATCAAACCCAAAATGAACCTGTGCTCAACCCTCTGGTAGCTTGGCACAGAGCAGTCAGGCTTAACTTAGAGGTAATGTGTAAAGTATTTATTCAGCACTTCAAACAGTAATAAAGTGAAACACAACAAAAGAAAAACCTCACATCAATTAAAAAAAAGAGTAAAATGTAATAAATAATTTAAGGCAAAAACATCAAAATCCAATCGGTACAACCGGAAATATGCAATTTGAAAGATTTAAGTGTAAATTTCCCCAAAAAGTACGAAGTGCCATCTGTGGTTATCTGGTTGCGCTAGACCAGGACAATGTCACAAGTTCAGATCAACCGCAATGGAGTGTAGGCTGGCTACAGGGATCCAGTTAAGCTCTCTGGACAGAGTACCTTAAGTCCTGGTTGTGGAGCAAAGCGGAGTCCTGCGTCGAGGATGCGTTGCGCAGCTGAGACAATACCATTCAAATGCAGTTAGAGGAGAACCTGAAGTCTAGGGCTATTGAGGAGGAATTAGATATTACTCCTCGACATGCCTTTACACAAATTCCACCCTTACCCCCGGATACGTCTCAGCCAGTCCAAAAAATGGAGGCTTGGCCTCTAATGGACCATGAGGGTTTCCTGTCCATTCCACGGGCTATTAAATCATGAACTCCCCTGGACCTACTCCCTCCGGCTAGGCTGGAGCTTCTAGACAGGGATTTGTTATAAGTGGTGCTAGATCTGCTTAACAGTTCCATCAAAGAGGTCTATATACCACAAACATGGAAACATGCCATGGTTCTTCCATTATTAAAAAGCCCAAATTTGACCCAGTCACTTGGGCTAATTACAGGCCCATCTCTCTCCTGCCACTCTTTGCTAAGATTTTAGAAAAACATGTAAACTCAAGTTTGACCACCTATATGGAAACCCATCAACTTCTCCACTCGTCTCAGTCGGGGTTCAGAAGGGGTCATAGCGCGGAGTCTGCCTTACTAGGGGCCACGGAGCATTTAAAACATCGGCTGGATGAGAGTAATACTGTAGCCTTGATATTGTTAGACTTGAGTGCAGCTTTTGATACGGTGTCCCACTCCATTCTGCTGGATAGACTGACATCTATTGGTCTGAAGGGCACCGCTCTTGCATGGCTACTCTCTTTCTTAAAAACAAGATCCTTCCAAATATTTTCGGCGGATTCTCGGTCCGAGACCCATACCCTCCTTTCAGGAGTTTCTCAGGGTTCTGCACTAAGTCCCTTGTTCTTTAACCTTTATGTGCGTCCATTGGCAGATGTGGTGGAGACGATGACACCCAAATCATTTTCTCATTGACTTTCCATCAGAAACATCACGCTGAATCAATTAACTATGGTCTCAAGCAGATTGCCGCATGGATGGGTGGCAATCTGCTTAAACTGAACAGGGACAAAACTGAGGTTTTGATCATGGGAAAAAATCCACAACTATGGGGTCCGGAGTATTGGCCGGCCTCTGTAGGCTCTGTTCCCACCGCTTCTCCAAAAGTAAAAAGCCTGGGCGTTTGGCTAGATGAAGATCTGTCTATGCGTCCCCAAGCAGCCATAGTGGAATCATCCTGCTTTGCAGTCATGAAGTGGGTGAAAACAATTTGTTGGATCATTCCTCATTTAGCAATGAGGGCGTTAATTCAGACTCTCATTCTTTCCAGATTGGACTATGGTAATTTTTTGTACCTGGGTGGGGAAAAAGCAGCTATCCGCCGCCTTCAAGTGGTACAGAACGCCGCGGCTAGGCTTCTCACTCGCTCTTCAAGAAGGACATCGGCCTCCCCCATTCTGCGGGAATTACAATGGTTACAGATCGAAAAAAGAATACAATTTAAAGCCCTCTGCTATATGTTTAAAGCTAAGGCAGGGCTTGGCCCTAGATATATACAAGAGCTGGTCTCCTTGTATATTCCTTCTCGAAATTTGAGATCCGTTAACCAGGGACAATACTGTGTACCAAGAATACATCGGGTATGATCAGGCGGGTGCTCTTTTTCATATCTATCCAAAACTGTGGAATGCCTTGCCTCAGTATATGAGGAATTATACCTCACCAATGCAGTTCCGCAAATTCTTAAAAACATGGCTCTTCTAATGGTAGTGTTTTCAGTAATGCCACCATAGTGCTTAGCGCCGGGAAACCCAATTGGTAGCTGCGCACTTTACAAATGGCAAATAATGATAATAATGCAAGGTCCTGGTGTGGAGATGCATCGTGCAGTGGTAGTTCTGGATAGCTGCTAGGCTGCGATGTTGTCAAGGATGCCATTGAAGAGCGGCATGCTAGGTGAAGTCCTGCGTCGAAGATGCATCATGCACCAGCTGGTTCTAAAGAAGTTTGGGGTTTGCGATGTGGAGGCTGGCTTCATCGTTGAGAATGCCTTTGACATGGGACTTGGATGGAAAGGCCTGTGTTGAGGGTGCATTGCACAGGTGTTGTTCCAATGAGTTGCTGGGCTGACATTCACAGTCCTGCATTGGGAATGCATCGTGCATTGGTTCCGATGCAGGTTTTTTTTATGCATACCACTGTGTTGGTTCTGCTGGGACCACAGCAAGGCTGACAGAGCACCTTCAGGCCACCTTCAAGGGTCCAGGGCTTGGGTGGCACCATTTGGGAGGGCAGGACTCACAGCTGGCAGCATCCAGATGCTGAGTTAAAGGTTGTTGGAGCCTGTTTTTTCCCTGAGGCTCTGATCAGGAGGCCAGCCAACTAGCCCTTCGAGTCACTCTGGTGGTCCTGGGTTCAAGATACAGGTCCTTCTCACTCAGGCAGGAGGGCAGCAGGGTGGCACAGCAGGGCAGCAGAGTGGCAGGCCTTCTTGCAGCAAAGCAGCTGCAGTTCTTCTTCTGAGTCCTCCATAGGTCCAGATGTGCACTGAAGAGTTGGGTCTGAGGGTCCGATATTTATACCTGGTTCCCACTTTGAAGTAGGAGAAGGTTTAGGAGGTTTCCACCCACTGAGAGTTTGGAATTTCCTGCCTCCCTGCCCTGGCCCCAGATTGTCTCGAGTCACAATAGACTAGTGTCAAACCCTTTGTGAGTGTGCTTAGACAGAGCCTTTGTGATGCGCAAGTGTGGTTGATGGCAGCTCCTCCCCCTCAGCAAGTCAAAGATGGCTCATCCTGTCAACACGTATGGCTCTTTATTTCTCTGTCTGGGTACAATACACAAAGACCAACTGCCAGCTACACCTAATCATATGACCTAGGGACAGGCTGCAGGCACCAATGGTTAAGACAAGAAAATGCCAACTTTCTAAAACCGGTACGAGGTTGCTTGTGTTCTGGTTCAGGGAGGACCTGGCTTGGCAGTTCCGGCTGGAGTGTTCTGACTAAGTCAGGTCAAGACTGATTTGCTTATAGCTGGGTCCAAACCGAGGTGACATGGTGTGCAAACTAACGATGGATTGGGATAAAAAATTAACAGTGGCTGAGATAAATTCAAGTATTCCATCACTTTTTGGTATACTTTAACTTTCTAAAAGGGACATTTTCAAAATGTTGACTTAAAATCCAACTTCACAATTAAAGAGGGCTTTTAACTGCAATTCTTTAGACACCAAACTTGATCTGTTCAACTGTTCCCAATTAAACGTTATCACTTATTAGATGTGTTGAAAGTGAGGGCTAATAGACTAAAAATCATGGTAGGAAGGGAACTGGGACTTTGACAGGGGTCTGCACAAGCTCCCCAGCACCTGAACGCCTATGAGGGATGGGGTGTTCCTCATCTATATCTCATACATATGCAATCTACAGGCCATCTCTCATCATAGAAGGAGGAAGGGATGAGAATATCCTAGTTCGTAGGCCCACACATGCAAGCTGTGATATAATGGCGACCCCTGATCTGTGTAAATGGCAGCAAAGATGGATGCGCTCCATTGGCAACTTAACTATATTGAGCTTATATGAAACAGATTTGAACCAGCACCACTGTGCAGAGGTAGGGCCACTTATGACATTGGGAAACTAGTGGAGAGACAGCACTATATAACCCTTAAGCACACTGCTAGAGACATCTAAGGAATGTAACAGTCACGTATTCTATTGTGGCTACAGGGCATCCCCTGAATCATCTCAACTGAGGAGGATTGCCTGCACAAATACAGAGTGAAGTGCGCTTCAGTCTGGTAAGATGGGCAAAGGGTAACCCAAACAAGCCCAATTCCTCTTTGAATCGAAACTTGCAAGTAGAGCCCAGTCATTGGACTTTAAGGCATTGCTATTCTATATACAAAAGAGTCTGGCATCTGTGGACTAAATGTCAGTCTCAGTAAACAAACATGAAAAATGACTCACCATGGTTGAAACTAGGATATCTACTCTAGAATACGACACCACCGGCTATAGTGAGAAACTAATAAACATGGCCAAGGTTATAAACATGATAAAGGCAACACATAATGATTTGGAGGCCATATCCAGACACAACAACATGTGCCTGGTGGGAATAACCGAATCTACAAACTTGGGAAACATGGCAGATTGCATTGAGGCACTTCTTAAATTGCTCTTTCTCTCCCTTGTTTTCGGTGGAGATATCCCATTGAGCCCTTGGGTTCCCCCTGTTTCAGTCAAATCATTGCAAGACTGTTTAATTTCTGAGACCGCAACATGGCACTAAAGATGGCATGGGAGAAACAGACACTGAGCCACGCAGGCAATACTATTACTGCTTTTCCAGATTTTATGCTGGCAGTTCAGGAGGTGAACCCGGTAGTATTTGCCTTCCAAATGTAAACTACACCATGTGGTTATACACCATGTTATAATCAGAGTGTCTTAAAATCACTTATCATACCAAACCCCATTCAATGTATTCCCCACATCTCAAACATCTTGCTAAGTGTAAAGCAAACTTCCCTGGACATCAAGGCTTCCAATGACAAATTAAATGAGGTGGAGTGAACTGAACACACTGAGGAGACTCACTGCACAGTTTATGCTCTTTACAGAAGAAGCCACTATCAAATAGGCAAAGAGGCCTTGTTGTGAAAGGAACCTGTCAACCGCAGGACTATCAGATGATCTATGCTTAGTTTGGACATTGACCAATTGCGATCGCAAAAATGCTTTTTCAAATGTACAACCATCGAATTGTGATTTGGTAACAAGTTACAGAATTGCAATTTATGTTTGCGACAAAATACCAATTCAGTATTTGGAAGGGCCCGCAACTCAATTAGTGCTTGGGGGCTGACATATGCCCCCAAGCGCTGATGAAGTGAAAGTAAAACAAGTCAATTGGCCCAGTTTACTTTCACTTTTATGGGTATTGTGCACTGATCGTCGTAACCCCTCCCAAAACAAAGTCTCGGGCTGTTCAGGAAGCTCTTCCCGATCAGCCCGATTAGAAAATTTAAAAAAAGAATCCCTGTAACGCAAGCACCAGAGGTTCCTTTTAAACCCTGCCAGTGTCTGTCATTGGTCGACGCCCACACTTGAGGTTAATGTTGAGAAAATGCTAAATAAATTAAAAAAAATTAACAAGACTTTGTGTCTTTCCGGCGAAATATCTACATTGGAATTATCAGCAAAACACAAAGCTTGTTGAGTCCAGTTCAACAAGACAGCCTTACTGATTACATACTGAAAGGTCCATAGATCTCGACAAGTAGGGTGTCCAGCAGGTGTGAATGAACATTACTAGGAGAAGGTTAGTGCCAGGAGTTATAAGGGTATGGAGTTGTAAAGTATGTTTTCTGAAACAATGAGAAACCATGCAAATCTCATAATATTTGCAACTGTTTCCACTTCAGACATTCCATATAAAAATGGATGTGGGTGGAAGTTTATTCTGAACATATTATTTATCATAAGAAAATAGTGTTTTGGAAGAAATACTTTGCAGAAAACATAGTTATTATTTTTGCAATTCCTTTAAAGGCAAGCGATATCTTCAAAATGTATTGTGAAGTATATTGCATTGTATTTTATTGCAGCATTTATGTATCACTTCATACCCCATTGCGGGCATACTCCCAAGGGCATTATTGGCTGGGTAACACTCTACATCATGAGGGAATGTGTGACTGGCAGAGTGATTTATTTGTGAGCATACATGGGTAGCATGTTGTTGCTGTACATAAAGGATTACAGAGATCATATTATCTTGTCTTGAGGACCCGCACCAAGCAGTGTGATGGAGGAGGACTTGTGAGAGAGAGGCGTGCAAATTATAATTTTAATTAGCTGGTAGTCATAATTTATTCTGCAGGTCCCGACTTATGTTTCATTGTATTTATTATGCTTTCAGTTTATATGGCACATTGATTCCGGGTCATTACAGACACTGGGGCCGATTCTGATGCGGGTTGGAAAAGCTTCCCGACCGAATCGGTTGGGAAATGGTGTCCGACCCACTCGGATCGGGAAAGTCCGACCGGCGGAGTAGGATGCATCCGGATGCTTCCAGATACGATTTGGTTGAACTCCCATTGACTTCAATGGTAACATTTGTTCCTAACCGCATCAGAATTGGGCCCTCGGTCGGGAAGACACGTTCCCGATCCGATTTGGAAGGAGCAAATGCCGTTAGGAGGCCTTCCTAACCGCATCAGAATCAGGCCCTCGGTCGGGAAGCTTTTCCAACCCGCATCAGAATCGGGCCCACTGTCTCCAGTCCTGAACATTTTACCTAAAAATTCTTGGTTTCAGATGTGTTGGTCTAATTAGTTCATGAAAGCAAAACAGGGCTACAGCACCAGGACAGCATTAGTCTTACTCACAGTGGCTAGAATTTTCAGTCATGGAGTGCATTGCTGTATCATGTTTAGGCCCATGGGAAGGCAATGTGTTAGTGTTGATGGTCCTCCAGAGTGCTAAACTTTGTGTTTGTGCATGCTATGACACACTGATTATCTGAGTATGGTATCCTGGTCTGTATGTCTGTGGGGAGTATATGTTTGCTTCCACAGTGCAGTCTCACTGTAAGTATTCGAATACTTCACCAGTTGATGTTACAGGGAACTCTGGAACGTCCATGGTTCCATTATTGGAGGATGAATTTCAGATCAGATATCTGCTCAAGTAGTGCCAATTTGTTAATTTTTTGTGGGGTCCATTGTACAAAGCTAATTCACATTCTTGACAATGAAATTAAACCTCAGCTCTAATACAAGAAAGTGGCCATCATAAATGCAGCGTGCTACATCATCCTATGACACGCGGGCACAGATCTGCCAATCAGAATGTGTTTTGGCCTGTCCAAAGTAATAAGGTACAAAACTAATTTTGTGCCATGCTGCAATGCCTTTTTATTTACTTAGCAAAACAAATACTTTGTTATGTGTAATAGGATCTCCATACTCTAGAGCATCTCTTTTATCACTTAAACACATTCAAACCCATAAATTCAGACCTTCTTGGCCAGAAATTCCAAATAGACTATCCATAATTTGGAGCATACTCAAATTGGCTAAATATTCCTAAATTGGGCAACATTAGACCTTAAATGTGTGTTGTGTAACCCCATAGCCACTTTATTTGACAATCAAAAACAGACTGAAGTCATGCTGCCCAATTAATTAGTAGGTCACTCTCATCAAAATATAAACTTTCAAATTATGCTAAGTGCTTCCAATATTTACTGTTGTCCATAACTTAATTTAAATTGTTTAACACTGAAACCTGTAGTTTAAAAGTGTGTTCAGTAATTCAGACATACCTTAGAAAAACAATGCCCATGTTATACAACTATTCTAATTCAAGGATGCTAATGTGTTTTGTAACTAGAAAAAAATATGTTCTTACTTCTTCTGGACATTGATCAATTTCATATATATTTCATGTGGCTTGAAATAATACTTCTTGACATATAGTTATAATGATATAAATTGTGCACATGCATTAATGAGAACCAAAAAATAAACAAATATCTAAGAAAAGAGAAAAAACAAAAAACACAAGAGGAGGTGAATTTAAGAAAAAAGAAAAGAAAACATATTTGCTACAATTTCAAAACACGTCTATTCATTATATCACTGCACAAAAAGGAAACACGTTTACTACCATTTCAAGACATTTCTATTCAATACATTTTGCACACAAGCTTATATAGCTATATAGTACCCACATTTCACTTTATCTGATTGGTTTTATATTTCCTTATATTTGTATAGTTGCATATTTCCTACTATTGATGTTCTTTTATTAATCCACAGTGAAAGTATAAACTACTACCATATTGCATGCTTATTTATGTTTATTTTTCTTTCAAATGTCTTTTAGGTTTTCTTGCATTAACCCTACATAGGATTAAGGGTGGGCGGAGTTCGCGTAGTCGCGCTACGCAGAGTTCCGCGAAGTTGTAAAAAAACTCCACGAGCTACGCTGAATTCCGCGAGCACGCGGAGTTGCTTGTTCCGCCTGTTGGCGATGCGTTTTTCCTGTTTGGGAACGCGTATTGCGTGTTCGGGATGCTGTTTGCATGCTCAGGGGGAAATATCTCGCGAACTTGCCCATGCGGTCGCCATTGGGCGCGGCCATCTTGTCTTTCACTTGTCCCGCCCGTTCGCGATGCGTATTTCCTGTTCCGGAACGCATATTTCGTGCTTCCCGCCCATTCGCGTTGCGTATTTCCAGTTCGGGAATGCATATTGCGTGTTCGCGATGCTTTTTGCGTGCTCGGGGGGGAAATATCACGCGAACTTGCCCATGCAGTCGCAATGGGCGCGGCCATCTTGTTTTTCACTTGTTTGCTATGGTTCTGGTCCTGCTTTTCAATCCTCCCTCTATCTTTTCAATCCTTTGTTTCTGCAAACTTTTTTGGGATCTTTTTTATTTATTATCTATCTCTCTATTTTCCTGATTCTATATTTTGAGTATTTTTCTACTTTTTGTGTGGTTTTCCACTACTTTTTCACTCTTTTTCTATTACTTGTTTTTTTCATTTCTTTTACTTACTTTTTTAATTCGTACCTTTTCTTTTCCACCCCCACCTCGAGTACCAGAACCATGGCCAAGGGCAAGGCTCGCAGGAGTCGTAGCCAGAGCCGCGACCGCCTTCCTTGCGGAAGGCGGCGCCCACAAGGGGTGCAGGCACGGTCCTTATTTGGCGAGGCGGAGGTGGCCGCACTTGTTTTTTTTGTCCAGCGACACCTCCCCTTAACCCTGGCAGCAGGCGGCAGGCCTGGGTACGGGTACGGGCTCCGGGAGAGTCACCAGCGGTGGGGAAGGGTGCGCCGGGCAGTGTTTCGCTGCTCTGTGGTCCGGCACACCCATAACCAGCTTACGCACCGGTGGTCCGATATCCTGGACCGGGAGCAGAACCTGCTGGACTTGCTAGGAGTTGAGGTCCCGGGGCTTGGTGAGTAGCTATTTAATATTACTACTTTGTGTTCTTCTGCTCTGTGTTATATATTGCGAATATAATTTTTTTCCGAATAGCAAGAATGCTGCTGCTTACATTGCAGGTAAATTACGTTTAAAAATCTTCTGTGATTGTTATGCCACAGGTGCTCCGCGCTAATAATCTTACTTGTTTGCAACTTTGTGCTCGCTTGGGCTGATTATGTAAGAGTTTACTTTAGAGAACTTAAGTTAGGTAATGCTAGAGAGACTCTAGTCCTTCCTTTGTCCTCCTGTCACTAAGAGATAGTGTTGGATTTATAGGTTTAGTTACTTATTAGTATTAGTTGTTAATTTGTTAGCGGTCTGCGTGACGCATCCTCTGTTACGTCACGTGCTGCTGAGTGCTGCTTACCCCAGTCCTTAGTAGAACCTTTTTTGTAGTTTGTTTAGTGAGTGGTAATAGGCTTAGCACTAGCAGAACATCAGCAGCAACCAACCAACAATTTGGTGTATGCAAAAATGTATGCATGTGTCCTCCATCTATGCATTTTTTTGCGGACTAAAATAAATGGAAATGCAGACTTAGTGAACAATTGGCCCATCTGGAATAGGTGGGCTAGGTCAGGTGATACTTAGGCTTAGTTAGTATTGTGGAATCAGAATGGAACACTGGATTAGTGTTCATAAATAATAACTAGACGGTCCGTGAATCCCGCGATACTACTAGTCGACCAGATTAGATAGGTCCATTTTATTGCAATTGTTGTTTCCATAAATGTTTTTTGGAGCGTTTTTTAAATTCTTTTATTTGTTTCACACCAATCATCAATGTTTGTCTCTTTCTTTCTTATATCTTTCATGATCAGCAGCACCCAGGGGCAAGAAGACGGGGTCGGAGTCGGCGGGAGCAGCATCAGAAGTCAGCCAGGACCGCTCCTCTTCTGATGGCTCTGCTGCTGGCCCCAGTAAGTCCTCATGTTGTTAATATTAATAATTATACTTCCCTAACTTTTACTGCATCTTATTTTATCCGAACTATTATTTCCGTTTCCTAATTCTAATTTTTACCAATTCTTCTTCGATCTAGACTATCTGTTTCTAAATTCTTGTTATCCCTGCCTCTAACTGCCTCTGCTATGACTCTCGGTACTACTACTATTAGTCTGTCTGTAGCTAAGTTTGCCCAGAAGGCCACTGTTTATTTAAAAGGTTTTAAAACTCAGATTCACCAATAGCTGTAGCCACTGAGTCCAGTCCTTTGGGTTGTCCTCTTCTAGTCTTCTTAATCTTGAGGCTTTTCAACAATTCCCACCAACAAAATGCCCAACCAGATATTTTACTATTTTTGATAGGATAGGACATACTACTACTAGTCTACTCTAGTACCCGATTTGTACTAGTGATGTATGTTGTATATGTATGTATTAACTTTTTTTTCAATCTTGCTAGTGAAAAAGAATAAATAGGGGGAGGTGTATATGGCATCTAAAAAATGTGTAATGTTTTTTCTAGGCGTACCGACCACCAGTGCCGGGGCCAGCGGCGAAGGCGAAGCGGCCAGTAAGGAGGGAGCAGAAGATGCGGCAGCTGCAGGGGGTGAGCCAGCAGCAGTGGCGGGCGGTGGTAAGTTATATTCCTTACTTAGTGACATTACACTTGCTGCAAGGGTGTACACTGTACTGTTGAGAGAGACTAAGTTGTTGTGAACAACGGTTGAAGAAGACACCCTTTACTTAGCATTAGCAATAGCATTAGCGGCGGGAGTTGAGTAACTAATGGCCTCTTCTATCTGACTTCAACTCAGCTGTGAAAGTTTTATAGAGAAGACTAAGAGTCAGATCAGATGACCTTGATGGATGGGTTGAACAAAAAGGGAAAGAAGGGTGGAAGCCAAGGAGGAAGGATGGGCGAGATGTAATATTTATGACTGGCAGAGAAGGATACGCGGGATGCATGCATAGGTGGCTGATAGGAATCAGATGCATGGGTGGTTGAAGGATGGGTAGAAGGTGAGAGAAAAGATGCCTGCCTGGGTGGGTGAAACTGTATGGGTGGATAGCAAGAATCCTCCGGAGTGTTTCATGGGTCAAGCTCAAAGCCAAGGCAAGCAAGGAAGGAAGGACGCATGGATGGTGGGTTAAAAAAAAAAGAATAAATGTTTGTTGTTGGTGAAACTAACTAAGGTTTGTTGAGAGATTAAGAAGAATGATAGACATGTTTACTTTGAATGGATGGATGCCTGGATGGTATTCATCATAGATAGCATAGGTGGAGACTGTCACTGGATGAAGAGTCTTAGTTTGAAGAGAATGTAAAAGAAACCGCACCAGAGTAGCAAAGCCAAGGAGAATACAAGTTGTATTTTCAGAATACACCCTTGACTCACAGTAGTTTGCAAGCACAGCATATATATTATGTATGTATGTTGTTATCAAGCGCCTCCCTCCGACTCCGAGGCCCACTCCCTACCTATGTTAATTTATTTTCGACTGTGCCAGCCTGCCATGGGTGGCCTATCGGCTGCATGTTTATTGTTTACACAATCAATCAAAACAAAGTACCTCATGTTGTCCCATATATAAGCAATGATCATTTGGATCATATATCATCTGCCTTTTTGGAGTAGTCAGGGCAGGGTGAAAGTGAAATTGAGCAGTTGCCCTTGATGTAACAGAGTATGGCCAGTGCCAACCGTAATAGAAAAATACGATGATTGTGTAGTCACTCAGCTTCCCCACCTGCAGACAGTAGTAAATAAAACTAACGTGAGTCTGCCTCACGAGTATGTTTGTCTTGGGCGCAAGCTGACTGAGCTGGCGTGCCGGCTACAACAAAGTTACGTAATTTCGCTAGACAAGAGAGAAGAAGAAGACTGGTGTACTGTGTACTCGAGTCCA
Organism: Calotriton arnoldi; assembly: GCA_963921515.1. Lineage (NCBI taxonomy): Eukaryota > Metazoa > Chordata > Amphibia > Caudata > Salamandridae > Calotriton > Calotriton arnoldi. The sequence continues at coordinate 680,985 of CAWUFW010002456.1, read as the reverse complement.
TAGTGCTAGTATAATGCCTGAAACTCCCACAAATGTTAGAGGCCGAGTAAGTGGGAGGATAGATACATACCACAAATGTTATGTACTGTGCTTGCTAGTGCTACTGTGCCACTATGTGTAGAATTAATTTGTCTTACTGTTTTGCTAAGTGTATATTGTTACAATAGTCTTTTTTTTCTTCTTGATATAGCTACTCCTTCCCAACCAAAATCATCGAAACCGGACAGGAAGGAGTTGGCAGCCATGGCCCGGCGCCAGAAGCTGGAGGCCATACAAAAAGAATACCGGTGGCTGGTGGTTCTGGCGGAGGAGGAGGAGGAGGCGGCAGCAGCTGTAGCCTCCTCCAATGCCCCAGCCCAGCCAGGCCCAGGCCCCTCCAGTGGTACGGCGCCGTGGTCAGGCAGCCGCCCGCAGCCGCACTACAACATCCAACACTACTGCCCCCCCTGTGGATGCAATTGTCGTGCATTCAAGCGCTGCATGCTCCTCCGAATGGCACGCCTAGAGGAGCACCTAGAGGAGCGGGTAAAGATCCTGGTGGACAAGCACCTGAGAGCCCGCCGAATCCGTTAGGAAACCAAAGACCCTGTTGGATTGCCCCTTTTTTATTCCTTTTTTTGGTGGGTGGTAATTGGGCGTTGGGGTTTTATATTTATTCACCGGACATTGGTTGGACTTTTTCTTGTTGGACATTGGTTGGGGTTAGGGAGAGGGGTGGGTCAGGTGGTGTGGGATTTTTTACATAGTTTATTTTTGTTAGGGGATTAAATTATATTTATACTTAAACTTTACATACGATGTCAATGTTTTGTGGGGGGTTACTGTTTTACGTCACACGGTTTCCGTGCTGCTGCAGGGCTGCAGCCAGTGTTTGATTTAAATAATCTGCCGATTTTGTAACACACAAACAGATAGATGCGGTACCCCTCACTGAGTGACTTGTCCTACTAGTACTGTCAGTCTCTCCTCCTAGTCTATGCATTCGGCAGCAGGAGGACTCAAGGGGTGTGTGAATTAATGAATTAGTATTATTAATTATACCTCCCCCAAACTTCTTCTCTTACCTGTGATTGATGTTTAAGTTAGGCACAGCGATGGCTGCATGGCGATGATGGTTTGGTTTCCCAAAATGCCATGGTTGTGGTGGTAGTAGCAGACACTGGCAGTAGCATTTGCAAAAAAAGAAAATGAGACAGTCAGTCGCCTGAGAGAGACTCTGGGAGGAGTAGTAGAACGAAGTACAGTACCGGATACAAGAAGACTGCCAAACAATAATAATAATGCTGATTAGCAATGCTAAAGTAAAATAAAACATAATGGTGGCGGGGATAGCCTAGTACAACAAGTTACAAACTGTAGTTGTGTCGAGTCACTCGACACAAGCGTAACCTTTAGTGCTGTGTAGGAGGATGATGAATCCAATCGATGCCAGCAATTAATTATGATGGATTAGGTTCCTTTGGGAAAAAAATTGACTTGCATATATACTGAGCATGGGTGGGCAAGCAGAAGAAGATCCTCGCCCTGCCTTGAAATTGAATTTGTGTTGCTTTCACCACATCCGCCCCAGCAAGCGTGTGATCAATTTTTGGTGTACATTAAATTTAGTCACACCTCAATATAAATCACACAGCCCGGGGGAAGAGGGTTATGGTTTGATGAAAGGTTGGGAAGGGGGGTTTGGGTAAAGGTTTGACAAAGAAAAACACTACGCATGGACAAAACAACACAAAACACAATCTTGGCAGGCGACCATCATATCCATAAATCTGTTAAGGGAGAAAAAGGAAATGCATGCATGATGATGATGATGACTTGATGGTTAATGATAAGTAGTACTTACTAACTAGACTAGTAGACAGTACAGGGCAGCAGTATTAATTATTATGCAATGTGCCATGCCTGTCTGCCCTCAGAGAGACCCAAATTACATACTTTTTTCTTTTGTTGTACCGGGCTTACTTTTTAAAGCTAGCTAAGAAAATTAAAAAATAGCTGTAGGGAACAATTATAAGCAGAGAGCAAACAACAACAACACACAGTCGTAATGATTGAAGAGAAAAAATTAATCAAATTATTTAAAAGATGATGAATGTTGATACTAAAGTGTTACTGTATGTTATCCTGGTCGAATTGGGGAGTTGCATCTCAGCATTCCTCTTGGTCCTCCCTTCCATGGACGCTGCGTCCGTCAATCTTGGGTGGCACTGCCTGCCTGGCGGATGCAGATTGGTAGGTGAGTGTGAGTTGTTTTTCTCTGGTTAGCACAGGGCAAAGGCTGGCCTGTAAGTGTAGATGGAAAAACAAAAGGGATATTTAAAAATCAAGGAGAAAAAAAAGCATAATTTACTGAGGAGTGCAAACACTTTCAGAGCAGCATGGCTAGATCATGTCTACTCTGTTGTCTGTTTCCAGCATTAACCTACAACAGCAACAGGACAGAGCAGGTCCACGGCACCCACCCAACCTCCACTTAGCTTAGATTTTGACTGAGCCAGACAGAGCAGACATGTCACATATACAGCAACATAGCATTTTCCAAAGTAAGTAACTAAATCAATGGCATGCACAGCTGTCAGTCATACCACCACTACTACACTCGTGACTCGACTGACTCCACCACTACACAGACATGTAGGTCTGTTGTGGTTGTTGTTGACTTGATTACCTTTTATGCCACTCATGAAACGCCCTGAGTTATTCCATCAATCATCTCCGATCCTACTGACTAACTGCGAAGATATTTGCCACTGTGGTCATCATTATGGTGTTGTCTAACTCAGTCTGCAGTGTACCGAGTGAGTCCAGATTCCATATTCGAAAATGCAATTGATCGGCCTGCAGTAGAAGTACAATTTTGTTATTAAACAAGAAGGGAAACATTGACTTGAGTCACTTTTAGTGTGTAGATTAAATAATAGTACACAATGAATTCACTTCATGCACAACAAACAACAACAACACAAACACCAATCACTCAGAGTCAGCGTCCAATAAATGGCATCATTACCTCTTCCTTCTCATCTTAAGTTAAGGGGCAGTCTCTCTTGGCTCGGAAACGAGGATAGCTATAGTAGTCATCATGTTCCACTTCTTTTGGAGGGACTCGCAGAGGCAACATTTTCTTGTACTAGTATTCTCCATCCAATCATCATCATCTGGCTTGAGGGTAATGGATTTAGGGTGAGTCAGGAGGATGGAGGAGCAGGAGTCGGAGGAGTGGACTTAAGTTAAATGCACACAGCTTTAATTAACTCCAATATGGTAATAATAAAAAGAAAGAGTAGAAGACGATGGTGATGGATTTGTTGTTATTCAAAGTTTAACTTTCGACCCAGAAAGACAGAGACACAGACAAATAAAAGTAAATAAGGAAGAAAGAAAGTAAGAAGTTTAAAGCCTAGTTGTCAGGGAAGTATAGCTCGTCCTCAAACTCTGGTGGTTCAACCAGAAGTAGGGAATCATCTAACACACTACTTCCGTCACCTAAGTCGCTGTCCTCATCTTCCTGCGTTGATTCACGTACTTTGTAATTCGGTGGTATAAAGTGCTGATTCATTTTGATCATGGTTAACCTCTCCACGTTTTTGGGCAAGAGACTGGTCCTTTTCACTGTTACAATGGCACCAGCAGCACTGAAAACACGCTCAGAAGAGACACTTGCGATAGGGCAAGCCAGATAGTTTATCGCCAGCCTGCTGAGCACTGGCCATTGGCCCCTTTTCCCATACCAATACAGCAATGGGCTTTGATCAATGTAGACCTCTGTTGGGTCATGCAGATAGGCCTGGACCATCCGCTCAATGTTCAGGGGTGCTCCACTTTGCTTGGCCTCTTTTGTCTTTGCATCAGCACTGGACCTAGCAAGCCCTTACTGTAAATACCAATCCTGTGCCGATTTTACTGGGGCTGGTGATGATCCAGTTCTTGCTGTTGTCGATAGTGTTGGTGACCGCTGTGAGCCAAACGCACTGTCCTCAGGCTCTGAAGTTGAAGCCGGATGCCCTGCTGCAGTACTTGTTGTGGGTTTGAGTAGCGGGCCTTTAATTATCAGCAGTTCATTTTCCAAAGCACTGGCTGCCTCAGCTATCCAAGTTTTGCACTCGGCAACATCCACTTCTGAAAAAGGAATTCATGTCTTAGTGTTCAATGCCGATTTGTACCGTGGATCCAGAATTGTGGCACAAATGTAATGTTTTTCTGAAACAATGCGAGCTTGCACCCTTGTATTTTCAGCTAAGTGACGGGATAAGCTCTCCATCAACTCATATGCTTCATTTTTTTCCTCCACACCTGTGTACGTGTCAGACACATCCTTCAGCTGTTGCTCTAGCATGTGCAACAATGGGATAGCTTGGCCCATAGTACAGTCCTCCTTGCTGACTTCATGTGTGAAGAGCTCGAAAGGAAGTAGCATCTCTGTCAGGCATTTAACTAGGCCCCATTGGTCCATCTGTAGGTTCATGCCTTTCACTGTCGCATCCCTTATTCTTTGCATGACATACTCATTGATTGGTCTGTACTGATCAAACAGACGATCAAGCATGTAATAAGTTGAGTTCCAATGTGTTGGCACCTCCTGGATGAGTGCTCTGACTGGCATTCTATGCTCACGTTGAATGATCCTAAGCTGCTTCCGGGCTTTAAAAGAATGGCTGAAATGTTTGCATATTCTTCTGCAGGTGGTCAGTAAGTTGCTGACTCGGGCTTTTTTTTTCAGAAAGTCTTGAACAATAATGTTAATGCAGTGCGCCAAACACAGGACCCTGAAATAGCCACCAACCTTCATGGCCTTAACTATATTACTGCTATTATCCGTGGCAACAAAACCAATGTTAAGCCCTCTTGGGTGCAGCCATTCAAAGACCTTGCTGTTAAACTCTTCCAAAATGTTTTCAGCAGTATGAGATTTCTCCATGGCGAACATGGCTACAGTTGCATGTTTATGAGTAGCATTAAAAATCTCAGCAGTGTCAACAACACCTGCTTCAGATATCTTTTCTCTAACCCCCACAATAGAGATCTAGTGTGCAGTGATGCACATGTAATCAGTGGCTTGGCAACTGGTCCACATGTCTGTTGTCAGGTGGATATTGTGAACAGCACTCTGCTGGATAGCTTGTCCAAGCAATTCCAGCACATCGTGATGTAGTGCTGGAACAGCAACTCTGGCGAAATAGGACCGACTGGGAACCTTCCATTTTGGGCAGATGGCTGTCACAAATTCAAGGAAACCCACTCCTTCCACAAAAGAAAAAGGGAGAAGGTACAGCGCTAACATTTTAGCCAGCTTTGCATTGTACAAACGTTCCGTTGGGTGGTTGCGTTCGTACTGCCCCTCCGACCTAAGCATCCTGAAAATGGTAGGCTGGATTGTTTTCCTTTCTGGTGCAGCTGATGCATGCAACTTCTTGAACGCAGTTAGGCTCAACGGCGCACTTTTTTTCATTGCGGTACTCTGTTGCCTTGGTGTTTGACACTCAGCCTGACTCTTACTACGGTGCCACTGAGATGTTGCTGAGGATGTGGGAGGTACCACTACACTGCTGGGGGCAGGGCTACTTTGTGTACCAGAGAAAATGTCTCCCTCTTGTTCACCTTCCACCGCGATCATATCTTCTTCTACTTCTTCATCCCCACCAACAGCAATGGGTGCAGTTTTACCTTTTTGTGTGCTAAGTAGGTGCGCCTCCCACTGGATCATGTGGTGTTTTTTCAGATGGGTTGTTTGGCCTCCGGTACCATAGTTTGTACCAAGCTTACCCCGACTAACACTTTGTCGACAAATTGAGCATATAGCAACGTTCTCCTCCTTACTGCTAACCGAAAAGAAGTCCCAAACTGGGGAGGTGTACTTTCTTGTGCTGCTGGAGGTGCCACTTGCAATGCCGGATGAACTGGAGGGTATGCCTGCAATTTGACTCTGTGCAGTACCACCACTACCTACTGAGGTGGTGGTTGTGCTGGATGTAGGTCCCTGCCGGGCCTTTGCAAATGCAAATATGGAAGCTGGAGGTGGTGTTGGTGTTACCTGTGTTGGTGGTATCTGTGCCACATCCCTCACAGCAATTTGGGATGGGGTAATAATAATGTTGGTCTCCATCTCCACTGGGGCGGGAGTGATCTTCATGATGACTGGCTCGTCATCATCCTCCTCTACTACATCTTCCTCCATAACTCTAAGGCTTTCTGGAACCTTCCTTTTCCTTAGCCTTGTCGCGTGGCGTGCCTCACTCTCAGACTCAGCTGATGGGTTCCAAGTGGTATCTAGATCATCAGAAGGGGGGCTTGAAGAAGAAGTTGATGGACTAACCCTCCTTTTCCTTGCTGGGGATCTGGAAGACAATAGATCTTCTGAAAGAGTGGCTTGCTCTTCTTCCTCTGCTGGGAGCTCGATTTCCTGAACTGCCCCTACTTCGGGAGGAACAACTACTATTGTGGGCTGTTGTTGCGGCTGCTGTTCCGCCTGCTGTTCCACTTCCGGCTGCTGTTGCGGCTGCTGTTCCGGCTGCTGTTCCACTTCCGGCTGCTGTTCCAGCTGCTGTTGTGGCTGCTGTTCCAGCTGTTGTTGCCCACTTATCTGCTGAGTTTCCGCCTGTGTTGATTGTGTACTACTTTGCGATAATGATATTTCAACATCACTGCTCATTGGCGTTTGCACAAGTAGACTGGCTACCTCTGCGACACTCATGGGCTTGGGCCTAGGTTGGTGGGGTGGGCCCGCTGATGTGGAGGTGCTGCTCCCAGCTTGGTCCCCGGACACCGCTGATGCAGGTGTAATTGTTTGTTTCCCAAAAAACATCGTGGGCGGCACACCAGTCTTGGTAAGTGGCAGTGCCACTTTCTTCTTCTGTTCCTTCTTCTCACTGGCAACTTTCTTGGTACTGGAGGACCTGGTACATTTCTTTGGGGCCATCTTCTTCTTCCGATGTCAGCAGGACGCAGGTGCACAAGTTGCAGAGATGTCTGTGGTCACACGTCACGTGACGTCGTGAGCAGCAGGAATTCTGTCTGGCAGTACAACGGGTGATGATGACTCCTCCTCCTCAGTCTTTTTGTGCACCTAAAAGCAAAGAAGCCAGAAGAACATCAGTGAAATGTTGCATTTGTTGTTGTGGTTCAGTTACTACTAGTACAAACAAATATAATATATAACTTAGTGTTTGGTGATCACACTTGTTAGTGTTATATTATTACATTTTTATTAATTCAGTTTAAGTTATAAAAAAACATAACAGTGTAGCCATTTGTGAGACTTTGACAACAAGGACTTTCATGGTATACTGTGTACACTCAGGAAGGATAGGAAAGAAGAAGAACTAAAACAAAAATACAAATGTAATGGAAGTGGAACCTCTTTGGCATTAATTTGCACATCACGTCATTCAGGGAGCTGCAGTTGGCAAAGGGGATGTAAGCAGTAAGCCAAGAGAAACAAAAAGGAAAGACGTGCAGGCTTATATCTATGGCAAAAGCAGCACACTACTAAATTACCACCACAAAATAGATGGCCACCAGCCACTTGGTCACTCACAGTCACAACAAGCATGAGGCCTGGAAAACAATAAACTCAAACAGGCCTATAGTGGCCAGGCAAAGGAGGCATGCTAAACACAGCTTTAATGCAAAAGTGCAAAAATAAAAATCTACAGGGCTAAACAAGGTTTGCAAGTTACACAACAACCACACCACACACACACACACACACACACACACATCCAACAAAGGTATTTATTTAACACACACCAAAAAACTGAAATATCCCCCAAATAAACACATTTTGCAATTCAATCCAATGCCATCCATGCCCTAAATGGTGTTTAAATTCAACAGACACCACAGAAACAGTTGTTACATGCATCCATGAGTATCTCTGGGCCTACTGGCTGAAAGGCCTATTAGCAGACTAGGCCACAAGCTTGCAGGCCTATGGCAAAAGCACACTGGCTGGCTCCACAAAATGGCCGCCAGCCACATGGCCAGCCCACCCACAGCAACAAGAAAGGGAAGACAGACAATGCAGGCCTATGGCAAAAGCACACTGCCTGGCTTCAAAATGGCCGCCATCCACATGGCCAGGCCCACAACAACAAGAAGCCTAGGCCAAGAGGAACAAAGGAAAGACATGCAGGCCTATATCTATGGCAAAAGCAGCACACTACTAAACTACCACCACAAAATGGGTGGCCACCAGCCACATGGTCACTCACAGTCACAACAAGCATGAGGCCTGGAAAACAATTAACTCAAGCAGGCCTATAGTGGCCAGGCAAAGGAGGCATGCTAAACACAGCTTTAATGCAAAAATGCAAAAACGAAAATCCACAGGGATAAACAAGGTTTGCAAGTTACACAACAACCACACCACACACACACACACACATCCAACAAAGGCATTTATTTAACACACACCAAAAAACTGAAATATCCCCCAAAAAAACACATTTTGCAATTCAATCCAATGCCATCCATGCCCTAAATGATGTTTAAATTCAACAGACACCACAGAAACAGTTGTTACATGCCCCCATGAGTATCCCTGGGCCTACTGGCTGAAAGGCCTGTTGGCAGACTAGGCCACAAGCTTGCAAGGCTATGGCAAAAGCACACTGGCTGGCTCCACAAAATGGCAGCCAGCCACATGGCCAGCCCACCCACAGCAACAAGAAAGGGAAGACAGACAATGCAGGCCTATGCAAAAGCACACTGCCTGGCTTCAAAATGGCCACCAGCCACATGGCCAGGCCCACAACAACAAGAAGCCCAGGCCAAAAGGAACAAAGGAAACACATGCAGGCCTATATGGCAAAAGCAGCACACTTCTAAACTACCACCACAAAATGGGTGGCCACCAGCCACATGGTCACTCACAGTCACAACAAGCAGGAGGCCTGGAAAACAATGAACTCAGCAGGCCTATAGTGGCCAGGCAAAGGAGGCATGCTAAACACAGCTTTAATGCAAAAACGAAAATCTACAGGGCTAAACAAGGTTTGCAAGTTACACAACAACCACACCACACACACACATCCAACAAAGGCATTTATTTAAACACACCAAAAAAGTGAAATACCCCCAAAAAACACATTTTGCAATTCAATCCAATGCCATCCATGCCCTAAATGATGTTTAAATTCAACAGACACCACAGAAACAGTTGTTAGTTACATGCACCCACCATGAGTTGCTCTGGGCCTACTGGCTACCCACAATAACTTTTTTTTAAAAAGATGAAAAGTACAAAAATGTAGTTGCAGCAACTGCAATGCCCCAATCAAACAAACAACACCAACTTACTTAAATCCAAAAATCCTCAAATCCAAAAGTCCTCAAATCCAATGATATATGATGATGCAGCAGACACAAAGAGTGATCCTTCCAGCTCCAAATCCAAATGAAAAGTGAACAGGACATGGACAAAGCACTGGGAGGAGCCTGCTGGACAGGAACAGGAAGTTGGAGACTCTGGGGCACTTCCTTCCTCTCCAAAAAAAAGAAAAAGGACTCCTTGCACAAAAAAGTACAGCCAAATGTCAATCTGAGGAGTTTTTTTCATCCAAATCATCATTTTAGAGAAGGTGTTATGCTGCTCGAGAGATATTATTCTCCAGATTGCAAATTTTGCTTGTTCGGCATCGCGAGCTTCACCAAACTTCCGCCGGAAGTCCGATGGCGCGTCCGAATGACGTGTTCGCGATCGCACACTCTCGCGGGATCGCGCGGCAGGCTACCAAAACCTCGTGGCGCACGCGAAAGGATAGGAAAACTCGTCGGCGAACGCAGGGATCCCGGTAAGTCGCTACAGCGTGCAAAAACGCATTTTGAAAAGCGCAACCAAGAAAAAAACTCCGCTACGCCGCGGACCGTGGAGTTTTCGACAATTCCGCTTTGTACACAGAACGCGGAGTTGCCGAAAATCCACGAGCAGAGCGGATTTTTACGCCCAGGGTTACATAGGATGCATCATTCCTCTTCTCTCCCATGATTCTAATGGGCTCTTCATCCATTTTTTGTTTGTAGATACCCTATTTTAGTTTTAAATTGCCATGTACTTACAGGTCTCTTATGCTCATTACAATCACCTTATTTAACAATCCACCTTGGTTATTAAAGTATATTAGGGGATTTCGTTCTTCATATGTGTCTATATTCTATTATGTCACCTTTACAAAGTCATCTTGATTTTCTAGTTTGATCAGCACAATTTCTTAGTTTATGATTCCACTAGTTTCACTCTATTGGTATTACAATCTCTTTGTTACCCCACATTTTGCAATTACCCATTTCGACCTATCTGCTGTCCATGCTTTATGTTTAGATGCTACTGGTCTATTCCTTTGTAATGCTATTCTCCTCTTCTTTAGTGTGAGCCTTGGTTCTGCTACCTTAGACATTGTATTGTTACTTTTATGTCTCAGAACTAATCCAAGTAGGCACATGTATGGTTGGGATGTAACACTATACCAGTCAAGGTGTTTAGTTTCTGCATAACTTTTGTCCAGAAGCCAATGAGATCTGAATATAGGACCCATACAGGAGGCTTCCATAGTAAAGTGACAATGTGCGAGGCAAGGTACACATGCAAAGTGCTGAATAGAACCCCAGTGGCCATCCCCAAAGTATGGATTAATAAATCCACCTGTGATACTGATTGTCACAAATAAATCGATAATGCATCACAGAGATTGCATGGTGGTGGTTTCTAAACCTCTCTAGAGACCATCTGTGACCAAGGCGATATGATCGCCGAAACGCGTAGGAGTTGCTAGTGCTTCGCATGCACTCTCTCTATTGTTTATGAGGAAATAAACACATTACAAAGCAACTTGGAGTGTGCATCTTTCCTGGCCTAGAAGAAAATGTGCTTATATAACCGACCACTGAAATAAAACTATAAACTTTAACTAATAAAATCAAACAAACAAATAATTAAATAACCAATATAAAAGGCACACTAATTTAAACAACTAACTACTTCAAAAATGACAAACACAGCAAGACAAGGAAACTCTGCCGGATTTTCTCATCAAACCATTACAAAAAATATTTGCATTTCAAAAACAACTTAACCAAGTAAGTAAAACTTATATCTAAAAAGTAATTGTTCTTAAACTGAAGAATCTTAAGTAATAAATAATTAATAAAATACTATCCAACTTCTATCTTTTACCTGGACTTCCTAAAAAAAAAACCTGGAAAAAGTGATAAGCTGCCTGAAAATAACAACTATCAAAAATCATCAAAAACATATCAGAAAGTAAGTATATACAAATTATTATAAACGGATAAACTCACCAAATTGTGTGCAAAAATAAACCTAATGACCTCAACGTCTAGAAGCAAACAACACATTTACATCTAAAGTGAAACTTACAATTTGTTTTCATCCAACAGAAAACAAAACACCTGCTCCACATAAGAAGAGCCCCAGTATACTACCTAAAGTCCCCGAACACATAACAGGAAAACAACCACCTATCCCCCACTCTAAAATGTTTTATTGTACAAACTAAAAGAGCTACCAGCCCCCACCTGGCCCCCTAGAAGATACCAAGACATACATATACCTGAACACTTAACAATGACACATACTGAAGAACCTTTCCTTTTACATGACAACCCCAATAGCAAAAGACTAATCCAAATATTCTCTACAGCAGCAAACTTACTAAAATTGAGACAATGTGACACAGGGATGATGGATGGGACCTTCAAAATGTGTTCCAACTCATTCACTTAGATATACATCATACATGGAGAATATCAAAACACAAAAATCCCTTTTATACATGCTCTGCAACCAAATATACAAAGCAGTACTCACTACAGGTTCCTAAACCATATCAAACACAAAACAAATAATTACTACCCGCAAAAAATAACCATAGACTTTGAGCAAGCCGTGATTCAAACCATTCTAAAAATTTACCCCCGCACAACCATAGAAGGCTGTTACTATAATTTAAATCGAAGTATATGGAGACACCGCCAAACGTTTGTAGTAAGGGCCTGATTACAAGTTAGGCGGTCTGGGAACCGCCGTGCCCTCGGTTGCGGTCCGACCACCATGACCTCAGCGGTCTGACTGCCGTATTACGAGACATGTGGTTCTATGAAAGAAACACCGCCATGGTCCTGCTGACACTGCCGGCCAACTCTAACCGTTAAACAAGGCCAAATAGCCTGTGAGAGGCTTGGACCACCAGTGAAACTACCAGCCCAATTACAAATTGTCTAACAGGCAGCTAACGGTGCCAGTCCAACCACCACATCTGAGACGGCGGAAAAGGAGGGATATAAGGGCGAATTTCACCTCTACTCACTTCTACAAGTCTTGTGCCACCAGGGAGTCACGTCCTGCCGGTGCTGTACCTGCTAGATCACGTCCAAAACCCACTCCATCATGGAAGAAATCGGCGGTAAGCCATTCAACTACCAGTTTCCATACACTCCTCAGCAAAACGATGACCCGCCATGGACCAGGCAAGAGAGTTGGGGTCCCTAAGTAAAATATATTTACAGGGACCCTGTCTGGGATTTTTTCAAATGAATATCAAAAAGGCATCTGTAGGATGCCCTCCTAGGCCAAACCACTGATACTGCACAAGAACACTGTACACAAATGGACATGTTCTACAAATCATATTCACTGATGTGTGCATTTAATGTGTGCTCCACAACAGCACCTCCTCATCAATATCACACTTATTAATGTCTGTGACACACTTCTGTTGCCCCTTCACACGTGTCTGCCATGTCACTACTGATGGTCACTATTCATGCAGCTTACCATTTCTCCAGTTTTGGTGTGTCCACATAGAAATCACTACAACTATCATGAGGCTCTTTGACTGTACTTCAATCCAAGATGCAGTAGTGAATGTGTCACACTCACATTGCACCCATCCCAGGTCCTTTTTTGATGTCAAAGAAGCATCTGTATGGATGTGTCATTAAAGTCAAACACACCTTCTCTGCTACAACTCTGTATTGAACTCTCACCCATCAACCGCATGAAAAGGCAATGTCAGTCAATGGGATTACATGGAATCAGTGTAAGAAGCATTCTAATGGCACAATGAAAATGTTCTCTGCAGGATAGATATGCCTCTATCACCAAGGGGAACCCTGGGGAAAGGCTGGGGCTCTAGGGCTCAGTACATTGTGCACATGCCTGAGATACTCAATGTGGACTGGACCTGTGAATTGAAGTATATCAGGGACAACCAATAGCATTACCAAGTGCCATGCATGTGTAGGAAATGTATAAGTGCAACTCATGAAAGCAAGCACGGCATAAACAGCATGTATCACACATCTAGGTAAAGTAGGTGTAAGGTATACACAGAAAAATGGACACATGTCCATGCAGAACTCCATAAAGCTATGACAAGTTAACACCCTCCATGTGAGGATAAATAAATATCTACTCTAACACATATCCAACATACATTATAGGGACAACTGCAACCTAAATGATGTGAACAGTGGCCAGGACAAGCTGAAATACTTGCCATATCATATAACACCCAATGCAATGTCTGGACCAATCTGAGTTCATCCCACACATACATCCACACAACATTACCCCTTGTCCTGTGTCAGTCCAGCACTGGGCCCAAGGACACATCATACTAACCACTTCAAATGGATCAGCAATCAGGGATCAAACAAACACAACTGTAGTCACACATCACTAACAATATAAGAACATCAAATATTTAAAATAGTAATGGCAGGACCAATGTCTTCAAAAATAAGAAAGGTTTTATTTCAACTCGAACAACCCATCAAGGGAAACAAAGGCCATTGTCATGTCATGTGCCACAGCACAATGCTGTGCCACAAAACTTGCCTTTACTGACACTGCCAGGAAACCTCTTCACAATGGAGCATCCATTGGGCACAGCAGGCACCTCAAAGATGTACTTGAGGGGGAGGGGGTCTGACGTTTAGGGATGGGTGAGTTTGTCCTTGAGAGGGGTCTTCGTTAGTTTGTGGGGCTTTAGGCTGGGTTCAGGGGGTGGGGATGCTGTTTCTCAGGGGTGGAGTGGGAAGTGGAAGGGGTGAGTTTGTCCTTGGGAGAGTTTTTTTATTTATTTTTATTTTGGGCTGGGTTCGGGGGGATGGGGATGCTGTTTCCCAGGGGTAGAATGGGAAGTGGAAGGGATGGGTTTGGGTATGGGAGAGCTATTTGAGACTTTTGGAGGGTGAGGGTCGGGTTTCACAGGGGTGAGGGCTAAGGCAAAAAAGACATCATCACGGGGAAAACGAGTAGGATGTTCAGGATGGAGTTCAGGTTGGGTGGAAGAAGGAATGGAAGTGTGAGCTGTGTTTGCTGTCTGCACTGAGTGTTGTGTTGGTGTCTGTTGTGTGGGTGACTGTGAGCATTTGTATTTTCTGCCTGTGTGTGCTGTGGACATGCTGGGTGTTTTGGAGGGGTCTGTGTGGATTGCTGTGTTATCTGCGGGTATGGTTGAATCTGTGGAGGGCTCTGTCTTTGTTGCTGTGTTGGCTGTGAGTATGGCTGGGTCTGTGAAGGGCTCTGTGTGTGTCTATGTGTGGTCTGCGGGTATGGTTGCGTCTGAGGAGGGCTCTGCATATGTTGTTGTGTTGTCTGTGTGTATGGTTGTGTCTGTGGAGGGATCTGTGTTTGTTGCTGTGTTGGCTGTAGGTATGGTTGTGTCTGTGGAGGGCTCTGTGTGTGTTGCTCTGTTGTCACACGTATAGTTGTGTCTGTGGAGGGTTCTGTGTGTGCTGCTGTGTTGTCTGTGGGCATGGTTGTGTTTGTGGAGGACTCTGTGTGTGTTGTTGTATTGTCTGCTGGTCTGCTGGGGTGGTGAGGGGGGTGAGTGCCTGCTGTGTGCGTGTATGTTTGAGTTTTTTGGACATTTGGTGTTTGTGTGTGGTGCTTGTGTCTGTTGAAGTGTGTGCTTGCTTAGGTGTGCGCGTGTTTGGGATATGAATGGAAATAGGGAATTTGGATGGGGAAGGGTCAGGAGGTGGGGTGGAAAGTTAGGATGGATGGAGGTCTGCCATGAAGGAGGAGGCCAGAGCCTGAAAAGATCTCTGTAGGCCAGGCATTGCGGTGTGAATGTCTTCCAGGTGGGCCTGAACTGGGGTGGCGAAGTGAGCTAAAGAACGATGATGGATTCAGCCCAGATCTGTGGCTGGGGGTGAGTGTCTGAAAAGTTTCAGCTCTCCGTCCATCATCTCCTTGTTTTTGTCCTATGTAGGCACCACACAATATATGCAATCAACATAATGCTTACACTCCGACACTCAGAGGCACATTTTAGTATATGGAAATAGAAAGGAAGCAGATAAATGGAGTAAAATATGTTTTGAGGAAACATAGCTGTTCCTCTGGTGAGCCATGAGCTGACCATACCGGGGAAGGACCTCACCTACCAGGGTATCCAGCTCCTCTGGAGTGAAGGGATGGGCCCTCTCACCAGCATGGCATGCCATGATTGCTCCCAGAGGTGGCAAACAGCATTAAAATTGAGGAGGTGTTGGCAGTGTCTGGAAGCAAGTAAGTATTCTTTTGAACCGCGGCATACATGTACACCACGTATGCGGTCATCAGCATCGGTGCACAAAGACTTTTGACCTCGACCGTCACTATCACCAACATTAGCCTATGGCTGTTTCCACTGTGCATGCGACTGCCCTCCGCGCGTTCGACAACCGCTGGCGCGGACTTGCAAAATGTCCTATTAGTGAGGTCAGGCATCTGGCATGTTAGAGGTTGGGTAAATAGTAATGGTGGTAGTTAAGTGCATACGGACTGGACTGTTCCCATGAGGCACAGGGTCAAGACTGATTTGCATATCGCTGGGTCTGAACTGGGGTGGCGAAGTGAGCTAAAGAGCGATGATGGATTCTACCCTCATGTGTGACTGGGGGTGAGTGTCTAAAAAGATTCAGCACTTTATCCATCATCTCTTTGTATTTGCTTTTTTTGCCCTAAGTTGGCAGGGTATGCCCAGACGTGGGTCCCTTGCTCACTTTGCCACTGGATTCAAGCTAGCCTGGCTGATGAGGGGTGTTAGCTGAAACCAGTCTCAGGATGCTTTTTTCCGTTCCAGGGAAGACCTGGCTTGTCAGTTCGGGCTGGACTGATCCATGAGGCACAGGGTCAAGACTGATTTGCATATCGCTGGGTCTGTACTGGGGTGGCGAAGTGAGCTAAAGAACGATGATGGATTCAACCCAGATCTGTGACTGGGGTTAAGTGTTTGAAATGTTTCATAACTCCGTCAATCATCTCCTTCTGTTTGCTTTTTTTGCCCTAAGTTGGCAGAGTACGCCCAGACGTGGGTCACTGGATTCAAGCTAGCCTGGCTGATGAGGGGTGTTACCCCGAAACTGGTCCCAGGATGCTTGTTTCCAGTCCAGGGAAGTCCTGGCTTGGCAGTTTGTGCTGGACTGTTCCCATGAGGCACAGGGTCAAGACTGATTTCCATATCGCTGGGTCTGAACTGGGGTGGCGAAGTGAGCTAAAGAATGATGATGGATTCAACCCAGATCTGTGACTGCGGATGAGTGTCTGAAACGTTTCAGTGCTCCGTCCATCATCTCCTTGTGTTTGCTTTTTTCACCCTAAGTTTGCAGGGTATGCCCAGACATGGGTCCCTTGCTCACTTTGCCACTGGATTCAAGCTAGCCTGGCTGATGAAGGGTGTTACCCCAAAACAGGTCCCAGGATGCCTGTTTCCGGTTCAGGGAAGACCTGGCTTGGTAGTTTGGGCTGGACTGTTCCCATGAGGCACAGGGTCAAGACTGATTTGCATATCGCTGAGTCTGAACTGGGGTGGCGAAGTGAGCTAAAGAACGATGATGGATTCAACCCAGATCTGTGACTTGGGGTGAGTGTCTGAAAAGTTTCAGCGCTCCGGCCATCATATCCTTGTGTTTGCTTTTTTCACCCTAAGTTGGCAGGGTATGCCCAGACGTGAGTCCCTTTCTCACTTTGCCACTGGATTTAAGCTAGCCTGGCTGATGAGGGGTGTTACCCCGAAACCGGTCCCAGGATGCTTGTCTCCAGTCCAGGGAAGACCTGGCTTGGCAGTTCGGACTGGACTGTTCCCATGAGGCACAGGGTCAACACTGATTTGCATATCGCTGGATCTGAACTGGGGTGCTGAAGTGAGCTAAAGAACGATAATGGATTCAACCAAGATCTGTGGCTGGGGGTGAGTGTCTGAAAAGTTTCAGCGCTCCATCCATCATCTCCTTGTGTTTGTCCTATGTAGGCACCACATAATATATGCAATCAACATAATGGTTACACTCTGACACTCAGAGGCACATTTTAGCCTATGGGAATAGAAAGGAAGCAGCTAAATGGAGTTAAATATGTATTTGAGAAACTTACCTGTTCCTCTGGTGAGCCATAGAGCTGACCATACTGGGGAAGGACATCATCTACCAGGGTATCCAACTCCTCTGGAGTGAAGGGATGGGCCCTCTTACCAGCATGGCATGCCATGATTGCTCCCAGAGGTGGCAAACAGCATCTAAAATGGAGGAGGTGTTGACAGCGGCAGTGTCTGGAGGCAAGTAAATATTTTTTCGAACCGTAGTGTACATGTACACCACGTACGTGGTCATCTGCGTCGGTGACCACAGCCATTGGACCGCGTCTGTCACTATCACCAACATTAGCCTATGGCTGTTTCCACCCTGCATGCGACTGCCCACTGTGCGTTCGACTACCACTGGCGGCGGACTTGCAAAATGTCCTATTAGTGAGGTCAGGCATATGCCATGTTAGAGGTTGGGAAAATAGTATTGGTGACAGTTAAGTGCGTCACCACCACAAAAAATGAGGGCAACCGTTTAGTTTTGGAAAACTCCGTTCCCATGTCATGTCCAGTAAAAACATCATCTGTGTAGTGCAGTACTGTGTATATAGTCAAAATGTACGCTGTGCACTGTACACCGCGGTTGGCTGTATTTCACATGAAATGCAATAATACTCTCACTATAGTGCCAATTTATTATTTCTCATTTGATGATGTGCTCAGTTCTGTTAAAGACCTGTGAAGGCCACCGTGGGGATGACTGGTGGAATGTTCAACATTTGACAATGATAATGTGAAATGTGTAGTGCTTCATAAAGCATCAATGTTCAGACACATGACTTTTGCCTTACTTTTCAATATTTTACTCTGCACACTGCGACCAATATAAGTTTTTGTGCTACTCCTCACATATGTTCCGTGGGAGAGGGAGGAGATGCCAGACTCCAGTGTACCGCCCATTTCCAGACCTTGAGACCATGGAAGAGAGGCATGTCATGCAGAAGTTTTGTTTGAATCATCAACAAATACTGGACTTATGTCTTCAGTTGGAGCCTGACCTCACACTTCACATCAGTTATCCTACCTCAATCCCACCACTTGTGAAAATCATGTCTGTATTGCATTTTTGTGGCCTCAGGCTCATTTCAATTCATTGTCGCTGTTTCAGGTGGAATGTCACATTCCATGTTCACTCGGGTACTCCAAGAGGTACTGCAGCACTGTTGACTCAAGTGGACAGCTACATACAGTTCCCCAGATGTCAGGATTGAGCCACTGTAAAGGCAGATTTCTATGATTTTGGTCACATCCCTTATGTGATTGCATCCATTGATGGCACCCATATTGCATTAGTACCACCACAAGCCAGGGAGCAAGTGTACCACAACAGGAAGCACTTCCATTCAACGTGCAAGTTGTCTTCTTGCCGGATTTGTACATCTCAAATATCTGTGCCCGGTTCCCAGGATCTGCACATGATTCCTTCATTCTACGGAACAGCACCATACCCCAGCTGATGTCACAACTACTACCGGAGCGTGCCTGGCTTGTATATAAGTGTGATCTATCCTAACTTTGTGTGGGTAATGTCATCTATATAGTCTGAAAGTGGATAACTCATTGTTGCACTTCTGTCTGTCTTCCATCTAGGAGACTCAGGGTATCCCAACCGTCCATGGTTGTTGGCACCGCTGAGGAATCCTACAATCCCAGAGGAAGTCCGCTTCAATGTGGCCCATGGAAGAACACAGCAGCCAGTGGAGTGGGCGTTTGGAAGCCGGATTCATATGTCTGGACAAGACTAGGGGAGCCCTCCTCTACTCACCCAGGAAGGTGTATAAGATCACTGTGGCATGCTCCACAACATTGCCCTGCGACAAAACATCCCTTACATCACAGAGGATGCAGGCCATGAAGAGCAACCAGATGAGAAACCTGAAATGTCAAATGATAATGATGATAGTGGTGATAACTATTTTTGCAACTCTTGTAGTGCCGTTGTGAGGAGGATGTTAATGCTACATGCTAGGAATAGATGGGTCTGGCAAAATCTGGGGAAAGGTGTTTGTTTTGTAAGTATAGCTTTGTTCAGCAGTAAATGTTGTCTGGGACTGTGTTCTCTAGGAATTAACAATGTAATTTTTGCCATTTGTATGGTTTCTTAGCTAATCCCTCTCTCTGTTGATCTGTTTTAGATTCCTTCACAATGACATCTTCATCTAGACATTTCAGAGTTGTGACTTTAGGATGTACATGATGCTGTTCAGATGTACAAAGTGGACATGTATTGGTCCTGGGAATGTCTGTCACAGAATTTGGGTGTACAAAGCCGGTACCAAGACAGCTTGCACAGCGATAGGATAAAGGTTACCTGGCTTCCATTGCGCTTCTTCCTTATGGTGTTTGATGTATTGGTCCTAATGCAATATGTGTCCCAACGTGATCCAACACAATGTTGTATTGGGCCCAATTGATGACATTCTGCCTTCAGATGGGCTAATTCCTCATTGTGTGAACTGTATGTAGCTGTTGATGTTTCTCCTCATTGTAGGCCAAAGGGCTTGTGGCACATCACTGACATTTGTTTGTGACATTCCACCAACTGCAAGCAACACTGGATTGGAATGGGCCTGTGGTCAGAAACTGTTGTATTGACATGTGTCTGTTTATTTGTTTATTTGATGTAGGATTCCTTTTGTGAGGTAGGCAATACAGCTCCACCTGATGAAGTGGACCTAATTTATTGTTGCCTAATGTGTAGGATATTGTCAGATATATCCCCTCCTTCCAACTTGTGAAAGTCTGCAAGTGATTATGTGATCACTGACACAGAATACGTGAGTCAGGTCTTATTTGCTATGTTTCTGACATAATGTTAGCCTATGATTAGAACAATGAAATAAAGGTGCTATCAGCCCAAACACTTGTCTGTATATGTTTTGTTGCCTTGGTAGTGATCCTGAGTTCAACATTGTTTACATACAACATACCCATGCTTCCAGAAGTACCAACCTTTTGACATTGCCACTTTCACATGCTAGTACATTCACATTGTTATATGTGAGAATTACAACAGGAGACAATGATTTGGTGACGTGTACTTTTAATGAAGCAAACAAGGATAAGATCAAGAAATTTACTAAAAATTACACAGTGGATAACAAAAGTGAAGTCTTCAGTCATGGTGGATGAAACCATTGTAGTAGAGTCCAAATTGTCTGGAGTCCAAAGTCTAGCATACTGCTCTGATCAGATATGGAAAAGTGGGCAGGAATAGTCTACAAAGTGAATGTGTAACACTCACAGGAGGACATTAGGGTGAAAGTTTCTTACTAGCGGTGGTGGGTGTCTTGCCCGCCCCACTTCCTGGATTCTTGCATATATGTCCCCTCTTTCTGACAGAGGGGTGATCTACATTTGCTGAGACAAGGGCGTGTGCAGGCATGTCGTCCTCTGAGAGGGCCTCCCTTCCTGTGGCTGCAGCAGATGTTGATGGCCTGGATGGACTTTGACCACAGGAAGAGGTAGATGCAGGTGGAAAAGCCCTGCAGAGGGTGGAGTTGATGTTCCACAGCACCCCAAACAGAGAGGACATGTTGGTGGTGACGCCGGCCACCTCAGTGTGGATGCCAGCAACCTCCTTGTATGTGCCCCTGTGCAGCTGCTTCATTGCCCCGATTTCAGTCAGTACCTGGCCCATCACACCTTGGGAATCCTGGTAGACTCCCATGACTTGGGTGATGGCAGCCTGGGTGTCCGTGGGCCCAGTGGCCTCACTCTGCGCGCCCCCAGTTACCCTACCACGAACCGTACCCCCATGGGCCGGTGCCCTTGGCACAGACTGCACACTCCCACTGGGTCCTGTGTCCTCAGTGACTGGGGTAGTGATAGCCACCTCAGAATCCAGGATGGGGGTACAGGATGGTACTGACTGTGCTAGGTGCACAGGTTGGGGGTGCAGTGGTTGGCTGTGTTGTTGTAGTGGTGGTGGGAGGTGTTGTTGTGGGCACAGTGAGGCTCAGTGTTCCCGTCTGCCTAGGCTGACCAGATGGGCTAGGACCATCATCCACGCCCACATGTCCAAGAGTATTGTCATCACTGAGGGCTTCATCCTGGGGTGGAGAGTAACTCTGTTCGGTGTCCATCCTCTGGGCAGGTGCTGTGACTGATCAATCTGTTGATAAATAGCGAACATTGTTATTGGTGGAAGTGAGGTATCTACATCCACGTCGTTTGTGTCAAAGTAAATAGGGGTCTTGAATAAAACAAATAGATAGAGATTAGCATTGCCATCTATTTGCTTGGAGTTAAAGTTGGCTATTTGACCTTTGAAGACATTCAATACATATAGTAGATTTCATCATTGTTAGAAATGGGGGTCTCTAGTTGCGAAGGGTTTGCACCTTTGTCCATGTAGGGACCATTCTTCCTAGTCAGGGTAAGGGGGATACACTTCTAAAATAACCCCTGCTCACCCCCTTGGCAGCTTGGTACGAGCAGACAGGCTTATCTCAGAGGCAGTGTGTAAAGCATTTGTGAACACATACAGTAATACAGTGAAAACACTACAAATGGACACCACACAAGTTTAGGAAAAATAAGTAATCTTTATCTAAACCAAAACAAGACCAAAATGACAAAAATCCACACTACAGTACTAAAAATGACTTTTAAATGGTAGAAATAGTTCTGTTCAAAGCAAATTGCAGATGCAACACTTTTCACACAAAGTACCTTGGATGCGTCGTGCACACAAACAAAAACTGTCACAGGGAAGATGATGCGTCCATTCCTTACGCCCAGGGAAGGTGATGCGTCAGTTGCTTACTTCAGGGGATGCAATGCGTTGGTGCCTTACTGCCTCGTAGGGGCGGTGATGCGTCGGTTCCTTACTGAAGAGGAGGTGATTTGTCTGTTTCTTACTGTGCAGGGAGGTGATGCGTTGATTTCTTACTGCGACCCTGGTGTTCTTGCAGGCGTGGCGCCCGGATGCGATGCGTGAGGATCGGGGATGTGTCGATCCCACAATGCATTGGTTTTTGCAGCCGCACAGCAGGGCCTGCGTCGGAATCGGTGCAGTGATCTCGGACTTCAGGGATCGGTGCACGGGATTCGGCGTGTGGCAATTTCTCGAGCCGCGCAGGCGCTGTGACGATTTCTTCGGCGATGCACCGGAAAGAGGTGCTGATGCGTTGCGCTTCTTGAAGTTGCGTTACTTTTCCAGCTCCCAGCGGCAAAGAGCCTCCAGAGGTCCAAAACAGCAGCAGGCACCACTCAGCAGATCAGAACTCCCAGCAAGGAAGTTCAGAGGAGCTGGTGATGAAGTCTTTGTGTCCCTGAGACTTCAGAACAGGAGGCAAGCTCTTCTTTCAAGCCCCTGGAGATCTCCATTAAGCAGGGGACACAGCACACAGCAAATTCCTTTCTCCTTTCCTTGGCAGAAACAGCCACTGCAGGCCAACCCCAGACAGCAAACAGCACAGGGGCAGTATTCCTCCTCAGTTTCTCCAGCTCTTCTCCTTGGCAAAGGTTCCTCTTGATTCCCAGAATGATCTATAAGTCTGGGGTCTGGGCCCCTCTTTTTATAATACAAAATCCTTTATTCTCTTTGGCAGAGAGTGTCTTTGCCCATCCAAAACCAGTTATGTCCTCACTGGTGCAGCTTACTGGCAGGAGGTGGAGACAGCATTGTCCTTGGCAGACCAGGCCCATTCAGGTGTGAAAGAAATCTCCTCCCCTTGCTCTGAATGCAGCCCAGGTCTATTCAGCCCAGCCCTGACTCACCCTGGAAAGGCAGGACACACCTCAACCCCCCAAGTGGCTGTCTGAACAGAATGCTCATCTCCAGCCCCTGTCACTCCGAAGCCAGACAGTCAATACACAACCTAGCAGAGGCACACTGGATTGTTAGGCAAGAAAATACCTAGTTTCTAAAAGTGGTATTTTCAAACCCAGAATGTAAAAATCACCCTCACTAAAAGATGCATCTTAACATTCTGAGTTCAGGCATATCAAACTTTATTTTCCTATCTTGTTCCCATGGGCAGTAATGCTCATAAGATGTTATGAGCAAACTCCCCATTATATCCTATGTGGACAGATAGCCTTACAATAGTGAAAAACGAAATTTGCAGTATTTCACTATCAGGACATGTCACACACATCAGGGCATGTCCTACCTTTCACATACACTGCACCCTGCCTACAGGGGTACCTTGGGCCTACCTTAGGGGTGACTCACATGTAAGGAAAGGGAAGGTTAGGGCCTCGCAAGTGGGTGCACTTGTCAGGTCGACATGACATTACTAGACTGCACACAGGCACCGCGATGGCAGGCGTGAGACCTTGTTGCAAAGCTGCTTGTGTGGGTGGCACAACCAGTTCTGCAAGCCCACTAGCAGCATTTAGATTACAGGCCCTGGGCACTCATGGTGCACTGTACTAGGGACTTATTAGTAAACCAAATAACCCAATAATGGAAAGACCAATCCATAACAACAATTTACTAATGGAGCAATTGCACTAGGCACTGAACAGCAGTGGTAAAGTGCCCAAAGCATCTAGACCAGCAAAACGAAATCCATCACACAGCAAAAATACAGGAGGCAAAGGCAAAAAATGCAGGGGAAACCCATGCCAAGGCTGCCAGGTCTAACAATCATGCCATTAGATGTACAGTTATGTGGCATTTTGGCTTTAGGGATCGACATGACATCTCCAAAACATTTCAACAAACACATAGTTATAACATGTGTATTTGTCCATTCCAAGGCCTAGTTGTGTATAATACAGGTAGACACACAGCTTGGTTGTATTTAGCATTGTTCATTATGTGAGGAGTGCAGAGTCAAGGGGTCACCTGCACTGCTAATCAGCTGAGTTTCCTTCATGCCGTATATATATGAGGGGTACACAGTTGTTAGGGTGTCACTCATGCCATCAACAGTTTCAGTTGATGAGGCCAAGACACCATCAAGCAAAGTATTCAGACATATATCTGAGTATGGCATTGTCTGTACATTGCACAGTCCATGATGAATTAACATCAATGGTAACATGCCAGACAAGTGAGAAGGGGCAAAAGGAGACCCACTTCTTGGTTAGAGTTTCACTCACAGGGCCTCATGGTAATAATGGTAGCTTTTCTATCTCAACTTACCAAGACTTGACAACTGGTAACCTGCATGACTAGTGAACATCAGTAGTGACATGGCAGAAAAGTGAGAAGGGGCAAAAGAAGTTTAGCATCTTGGTTAGAGTTCCAGCCACATTGCCTCATGGTAGTTGTAGTCACTTCAATCCCACTTTACCAACACTTGAAAAATGGTAAGCTACATGACTAGTGAACATCAGTTGTGACATGGCAGACAAGTGAGAAGGGGCAAAAGGAGTCCAGCATCTTGAGTGAGTTCCACTCACAGGTCATCATGGTAGTAGTGGTAGCTTTTCTATCTCACCTTACCAAGACTAGACAAATGGTAACCTTCATGACAAGTGAACATCAGTAGTGACATGGCAGACAAGTGCGAAGGGGCAAAAGTAGTCTAGCATCTTGGTTAGAGTTCCATTCACAGGTCCTCATGGTAGTTGTAGAAGGAAAAAAGTATGGACAGAATGCTGAACAATGCAAACATTCGTCCCCAGTCACAAAGATTTAGGCTAAATCCATCGTTCTTTTGCTTACCACGCCACCCTAGTTTGGACCCAGCCATAAGCAAATCAGTCTTGATCCTTTCCTCATGGGAACAGTCCAGCCCGAACTGCCAATCCAGGTCCTCCCTGGACCGGAAACAAGCGTCCTGGGACCGGTTTCGGGGCATCACCCCTCATTAGCCAGGCTAGCTTGAATCCAGTTGCGCAGTGAGCACCGGACTCAAGTCTGGGCCTACCCTTCCCACTTAGAGTGACAAAAGCAAATGGAACAAATTATGGATGGATTGCTGAACAATGCAAACATTCACCCCCAGTCACAAAAGATCTGGGTTTAATCCATTGTTCTTTTGCTCACCAACCCCCCAGTTTGGACCCAGCCATATGCAAATCAGTCTTGACCCTGTTCCTCATGGGATCAGTCCAGCCCGAACTGCCAAGCCAGGTCCTCCACAGACCAGAAACAAGCATCCTGGGACCGGTCTCGGGGCATCAACCCCTCATCAGCCAGGCTAGCTTGAATCCATTGGAGCAGTGAGCATGGGACCCACGTCTGGGCATACCCTTCCCACTTAGGGCGACAAAAGCAAAAGGAACAAATGATGGACGGATTGCTGAACAATGCAAACATTCACCCCTAGTCACAAAGATCTAGGTTTAATACATCGTTCTTTTACTCACCACGCCACACCAGTTTGGACCCAGCCATATGCAGATCAGTCTTGACCCTGTTCCTCATGGGAAGAGTCCAGCCCGAACTGCCAAGCCAGGTCCTCCCTGGACTGGATACAAGCATCCTGGGACTGGTTTCGGGGCATCACCCTTCATCAGCCAGGCTAGCTTGAATCCAGTGGCGCAGTTAGAACCGAACCCATGTCTGGGCATACCCTTCCCACTTAGGGTGACAAAATCAAAAAGAACAAATGATGGACGGAATGCTGAACAATGCAAATATTCACCCCAGTCACAAACATCTGGGTTTAATCCATTGTTCTTTTGCTCACCAGGCCACCCCAGTTTGGACACAGCCATGTGCAAATCAGTCTTGACCCTGTTCCTCATGGGAACAGTCCAGCCAGAGCTGCCAAGCCAGGTCCTTCATGGACCAGAAACAAGCATCCTGGGACCGGTTTCGGGGCAACACCCCTCATCGGCCAGACTAGCTTGAATCCAGTGGCGCAGTGAGCACGGGTCCCACATCTGGGCATACCCTTCCCGCTTAAGGTGACAAATGCAAAAGGAACAAATGATGGACGGAATGCTGAACAATGCAAACATTCACCCCAGTCACAAAGATAGGGGTTTAATCCATCGTTCTTTTGCTCACCACGCCTCCCCAGTTTGGACCTAGACATATGCAAATCAGTCTTGCCCTTGTTCCTCATGGGAAAAGTCCAGCCGAACTGCCAAGCCAGGTCCTCCCTGGACTGGAAACAAGCATCATGGGACCGGTTTCAGGGCATCATCCCTCATCGGCCAGGCTAGCTTGAATTCAGTGGCTCAGTGAGCACGGGCCCCACGTCTGGGCATACCCTTCCCACTTAATGCGACAAAAGGAACAAATGATGGACGGAATGCTGAACAATGCAAACATTCACCCCACTCACAAAGATAGGAGTTTAATCCATCGTTATTTTGCTCACCACACCACACCAGTTTGGACCCAGCCATATGCAAATCAGTCTTGACCCTGTTCCCCATGGGAAGAGTCCAGCCCGAACTGCCAAGCCTGGTCCTCCCTGGACTGGATACAAGCATCTTGGGACTGGTTTCGGGGCATCATCCCTCATCAGCCAGGCTAGCTTGAATCCAGTGGCGCAGTTAGAACCGAACCCATGTCTGGGCATACCCTTCCCACTTAGGGTGACAAAATCAAAAAGAACAAACAATGGACGGAATGCTGAACAATGCAAATATTCACCCCAGTCACAAACATCTGGGTTTAATCCATTGTTCTTTTGCTCACCAGGCCACCCCAGTTTGGACACAGCCATGTGCAAATCAGTCTTGACCCTGTTCCTCATGGGAACAGTCCAGCCCGAATTGCCAAGCCAGGTCCTCCATCTTGGTTAGAGTTCCAGTCACAGGGCTTTGTGGTAGTTGTAGTCACTTCAGTCTCACTTTACTAACACTTGACAAACAGTTTGTGTACCATACGTTTTGGCAACATGCACTTGAGATGGACTATACATTTTAACCGTATCATTGGCCCTGGAATGGTGTTTTTATGGTTGTCAACTTACAGACACCATTCCAACATGTGACATGTCATGGATTTGGATACATGTGCTCCTACATGCAACAATACACATCGACAGAGACAAACCAACATCTCGGATACTTTAAGTACTGCTTGTTTTGGAAAGTACATAGATAATGCTGTAGCAACAGCAGAGTTTAGAGCAAACAGGACATTGTGATATTGTGACAGTTATTTAAGTGTAGCTTACCAGAGTCCACTCCCCCAGCTATTCCTGTCAAGCCCTCAGAATGTAGTATGGCAAAGACCTTCTCCTACCATGGAAAGAATTGTAATTGAGAGCTGGGAGGGCCACCGTCAATCCTCTTAGCCTCCAGGTGGTGGTTGTTGTTCCAGGTGAGCACCCTTAACCTGAGGTCAGTCCACCTCCTACTGTTGTTCTGTTTGTGCAGGGTTGTACCAACAGCATTCACTTTGCTGACTATCCTGTCCCACATTTCAGTTTTCCTACTGGACTTGGGAACCAAAACATTGGGGCTCTACTCTAATGATTTCATCCATATGACTGTCAAATCTGCCTCAGTAAACCATGGATGTTTTTGGCCAGGCTTGATAAAAAGAATTAAAATGTGAGTGACTATATGAAAGGAAAAACAAACAAGTGATACAGTCAAAAATGTGCAAAAATAAGATTACAGGTGGTGCAGAGTGCTAAATGGTAAGATGAAAAAAGGGGTGCCTTAGCTCATAATGCACAAAACGGTGGTGCCTGTCTTAAGGGCTTCAGTTGAGAAGCAAGGGATCCTGGTCAGGGATGGGTGTGTTTTATAGTGTGATTTGCAGTCGTATCCACTTGGCAAAAGCACAACAGATATGTAGTTTTTAAATGTATCCAATGGTCACTGTTGTGGTGCTTTTTGCCGCGTGTTGAGAAACCACTGATGGGAGACAACCAGTACAACTGTGTAGTCGTAATAGGCTTGGCGGGTACACCGTGGCCCCGACAGCATCGGAGGACACAACGCCATCATTGCAGACTGCCCCGGTCCCGGCAGGAAGCGCCTTGGCCACAGTCTGCATTTCAGGCAGCACTACTCGTAATACGGCCGGTGGTAGACCACCGAGCTGTGGTGTCCTGGAGGATGTGGACGTGGGGGTCGGGCGGTCGGACCACAAAACTGGTAATCGGCCTCTAAGTGTAGAATATTCTACAAGCAGCCAATTTGCCTTTGAAATTAAAAAAATTATAGCACTAGCCTATGTCCCTGTCATAGAGGTAGTCAACCATGCACAATCTACTAATAGAAAGCCCATTCTACCAACAAAATGAAGACAAACGTAACCCCCAATGGACTATTTTTAAGACACTTGGGTTGTCAAACTGCATCACTCAGGACACAGACGCCAACCCGAATTCCAAATACCATGGTGGAATGTCTATGACAGCACCTTGGCACAGGAAGCCAAAATAAACAAAGCAGTGGAAGGATGGCACAATGCCTTCCAATTCACATTTGGCAAAACCCGACCTACACTTTACAAATTAATAGAAGCATCACGAAAGAGCAAAGCTACCAACAGCTAAGAATGGAACAATCTGTTATCCAAATTTCCCCTAAACTTAGAAAACAATCCAAAAGAAAGTACAATATGCTACCATTTAAATAACAAAGGAGTAGATTACTTAGCCATTATTGCTAAAAGAATATTATAAAACAAGTAGTAACCTATTAAAATCCTAAAAAACTATGATAAATTCTAAACCAACAAAACAAAAGTTTTTTTATTTTAAATACATATAATATTTTATTACATCAGTCAAAAACGATTAAGATGCCAATATTAATAAAGATTGGTATAGTAAAATTATATATCAATTATTTAAAATAAAATGTAACAATCACTAACTATAAATTAAAAAATAAATTCAATCCATCACATAAAATAATTGCAAAACATAAACCAAACAATTCCACATAACAATCATATAATATTAATACAAACATTTTAAAATTACATATCCCACCCAAACGGAAACAAAATAAATAATACTTAGGGGGTTATTATGATGTTGGGCGGAATCACTTCCACCCGACACCAACTCGGTCATGGGACCGAACGACACCTGGTCACCGGTCCCGACCAACAGATTCCAATGTGACCGAACACAGTTTGGTCGCATGGTCCCTTTCCTCTATGGGAGCTCGTGTTACGGCCATAAACCGGCCATAACACAAGCTCCCATTGAGGAAAGGGAGGTGCAGTTCATCTCTGCACCCTGTGGCAGGCACCTTAAGGTGCCTGCCACAGGTGCAGGGATCAACAGGCTGTGCACCAAAGGGAGCCCTGCTGGGGGCCCCCAAACACGCTTTCCGATATGGTTTTCATGTTGGACAGACCTGCATGGAAACCATGTCGAAACCGTGATCGTAATCTCAAGGGCAGAAAGACCCGCCCATGAGATTACTTGCCGGCTTCCGACTAGAAGACTGGCTCTCCGAGACCGTCGGAAGCCAGCCGGAATGACTGGCAGGTTTGCTTTCCGACTGCCTCCAACATGATGAGGGGGTCAGAAAGTAAACAGACAGACCCATTAAGATGCGGCCCTAAAGGCTCCGACTCCAGATCGGAGCCTTTACGGGCCGTATCGTAATCGGCCCCAAAGTGTTCTGCAGCTGCAAATCGTTCTGTATCCAAGTATTAAAAAATAGTAATCCACCATAAATAGGAAAAATATTGTACAAAATGCTCCACAAAAATGCAAAAATGAAATGAATCCAATAAAATTCCATCAAAGCGATCCAAAGTGTGTAGTGATCAGAAAAAAAACTGAGAAATGTATTAAAAAAATAATTAGTCCAGGAAAACTGATAAAAAAGGAAATCAAATTAAAAAACAATGGTTTACTATAAACCAAAAATGATTTCCTCAAAAAAAATGTAAACTCCTAATGGCCATAGCACACGATCATAGACAAATACCTGTAAAGTAAAATATACAACTCACACGCAAAAACACATTAAACTCCCAAAACATATATACTTAACAGTTGATCATCAAAACATAACTAACATAACTTAGGGACTGATTACGAGCTCTGCGGTTTTACCGCTGTCCCGCCACTGCCGCTGGACCGAGCACTCCGACGAGCAGTTGACCTCCTAGCCCACCGTATTAGGAATTTCCCACAGGGCTGGCGGTTGCAAGGTGGCGAAGTCAAGCCGGATACCTCTGCTGCCCACACTGCTGACTGCTGGACACACCCAGAACATGATCCCAGCCATTCGGGGGTATGTTTGTGTTTTTATCCTTTTGCAGTTTGGTATAGCGCTAACCCGAAGGTATTGGAGTCCTTTCTATGTGCACCAGTGACATGATATAAGAGCACATTAACTCTTGGGTCAAAATTTGCCCATTTTAACTGCCTTTCTGCTGACTCTGGCATGGCGGTGCCCCCGCCATGAAAAAGTTGGCAGAAAGGCAAGTCATAATTTGGCCGGTGGAAACAATGCCGGGACTGCCTCGATGGGCTGCCTCTGACTCTATCGCTGCAGTTGCAGACATGTCGGCTGTGGCAACGATCTTGAGGTGATCTCCCCTCCCTGCTAGTAGTCTGACAGTCAGACTGACAGTGAAGCAAGTGGTCGCACCGCCGAAAAGTGCCAGAGGTTCCCAAACTGCCAAACTCATAATCAGGCTCTTAATCTAACAAAACATTACCACAATAGTATACAAAAATGCAAACCTACAAACTCCTACAATAATAATACATCTAAATAAACAACAAACCCCCAAACAACACTATAACTTCCTTCTAGACCTCCCCTTTAAATCCCCCCACCCTCAAAACCCTTAAAAAAAGGACTTACCTGTTCCGACGAACAGCAGCAGCTTACCACCACCTGGTTCTGGGGAAATAGATGAAAAATAACACAAATAATTTACAAAATAGAAGGTAGCAGTAAAAAAACAAATGCCCACTAAATGAAACAAAAAAAAAGATCATCTCCCTATAGACATGAATGGGAGATTTTGTAAAAATGTTGAATGTATACAAAAAAAAAAAAAACATTTAAACATGTTCAAATATGTTATTAAAAATGCTTTAGATGTGTAAAGTATACATTAAATATTAGTATAAAATCTATACAAATATTTAATATATACTTTAAAACATAGGATTCAATAATATTGAAAATATGTATAATAAAAAGGTAATACATGTTAATAAAGTATTAAACAATGTAACATAAAAGTTGAAAATGTACTACACACAATACTATGTATATACAATTTAAATTTTTTTATTAATAAAAATAAAAATAATTGTTTTATTTACTTAATTTTATAGAAATTATTTGTTTTGACATGGAATAAATATAAACAAAATTGTCAAAATATACAATTAATAAAGTTTGAAAAAATAAATAAAAGATAATGTGTAACGTTTTTATTACATAAAACTAAGGAGGGCATTACGATGACGGACAGACTTCAGTACGCCCGCCATCATATCGTTTTTGGGACCGCATGCCTATAAGGCAAATTAGGATGCGACCGCTACCGTGGCGGTCGCATTGCCCTTGTTTTGTATTGCTGCGGGTGCTGGGCTCTGCTGCACCCGCTGCAGCACCCGCCGCAATACAAAACCAACACCCCACACATATCCCTGCACTACGTGGCAGTCACCATGCGGCGTCTGCCACATGGTGCAGGGATATGTTGGGGGGACCAGGGACCAAGGACTGGGGGGAAAGGGGGCCCGCTACAGGCCCCCAAAGTCCCTTTCCACCAGCCTTTTCATGGCAGGTTAACCGCCATGAAAAGGCCAGTGGAATTGGACATTGTAATCCCTACGCCAACATGGTAGGGACTACAAATCCCTCCACCACACCGGCAGGCTCAAGGAGCCCATCAGATGCAGGGCGGTCGGACTTTCCGACCGCCATCACCCCGCCCGCCATAGCAATATGGCTGGTGGGAAACATGTCTTAGATGGTGGTGGGACTGCCACCGACAGCCTGTCAGTGGAGGTCTCCATGCCATCGTAATCAGGCCCAATGTTAACACTTATATTGTTGTAATACAAACATACACCTAATTATTTTTTTCATATATTTCTAATGACCAGCAATAGTAATAAAATAGAACAAACTATTTCTACAATATACAAATTGAATTCAAATTGATAGACACTAAAGGGGTGACATTTACTATTTCCACTCCAATCTAAACCAATTTGGGGAAGGCGTTTGACACTAAAGGGTTGGCATTTAATAGTCCCACTCCAATATATACCAAGTTGGGGAAAATGTTGGATTGGCATTTTATATTCCCACTGCAATCTATACCAATTTTAGGAAAGTGTTAGACACTAAAGGGGTTAAATTTACTATTCCCACTCCAGTCTAAACCAACTTGGAAAAATACATTGGACACTAAAGGGATGACATTTACTATTCCCACTCCAATCTAAACCAATATGATGAGGTTGTTGGAGACTAAAAAAGTGACATTTACTATTCCCACTACAATCTAAACAAATGTGGGGAAGGTGTTGAACACTAAGGAGGTGACAATTACTATTCTAATTCCAATCTGAACCAAATTGGGGAGGGTGTTGGACACTAAAGGGGTGACATTTACTCTTCCCACTCCTATTGAAACCAATTTGAGGAAGGTGTTGGACACTAAAGGGGTGACATTTACTATTCCCACTCCAATCCAAACCATTTGGGGAAGGTGTTGGACACTAAAGGGGTGACATTTACTATTCCCACTCCAACCTATATGAAATTTGGGAAAAGTCTTGGACACTAAAGAGGTTGCATTAAGTATTCCCACTCCAATCCATACGAATTTGAGGAAAGTGTTGGACACTAAAGGAGTGACATTTTCTATTCCCACTGCAATCTAAATCAATTTGGGAAAGGCGCTGGACACTAAAAGGGTGACATTTAATAATCCCACTCCAAGGTAAGGATATTCGAAAAAGTTGTTGGACACTAAAGAGGCACATCAATATAAATAATTTTAAACATGGTAATACATATTGAACAACTTAAATACACAATTAATACTACATACTCATGGAAATTTTTTTGCTATAAAATAAATGTATAAATTATCTGAAAAAAATACCCTAAACTACAAACCGATTTATACAAATTCCAATAATAAAATAAAAATATATGTTTATCACTAGTAATAGTTAAGATATTCTCTAAAAACGTTCTAACATTCCTAAACCCTAAACCATAAAATAATGAACTACTAATCCAAGTTTAACAATAAAAAATATAAAAGCATGTAAATGTATTTAAAAATGGCATATATATAAAATATAATTTTGAAATAAAAATATAAGTAAAGAAATATCAAAATTACAATTATTTTTTGCAAAAATTGTAAAAATGTAAGATTTTTCCAAAGAAAATCTAAATATTTTATTTTAATTACATTTAGCTATGTATTTTGAATTTTTTATTTAAAAATATTGTTTTACCCTACAATATATATATATATATATATATATATAAATGTAAAAAAAGTATTAGTATTACAAATTGAATTTAAACAAATCAATATGATTAACTGCCATATTTTCAAAATTATTAACATACATTTTAATTTCAAATATAAATTTTTTTAAATCTCCCCACCCTTATATCCTAAAAATATAATAACCCGCTACTAAAAAAAAATATTAAACGATTATTTATGTATATAAAAACATTTAAACATACAAATTTCAACATTTTCATAAGTGAAAAAAGAACACCTTACCAAAACACAAATATAATAAAACACAGATACAATAAAACACAGTACAATAAATTACATACTTATTAACACTTACAAGTGATATTCACTATGTTGATATTTTTTACAGCGATATTAAAAACAACACTAAAAATGATGGGGCATATTAGCAAGCGATTTATCGCCGCTTAGCGGCACTTTTTGCCGCTAAAGCGGCGATAAATCTATCGCCCTATCAGCAAGCTGTCGCTAACAGCAGTTAGCGACAACTTTCTGACGAAGGCGATCGGTTTGGGTGCCGCTTTGCATGTCAGCGATGTTTATCGCTAATGACATGCAAAGTAGGCGTTCCCGACCAACATACCCTGTAAACAGACGCTAACAGGCCTATCACCTATTAGCAAGGAGTCCCTGACCCCGGTTAGCGACGTGAAAAGTCGCGCTAACCGGGGCCATCGCCATTTTTTTATCACCTGCTGTTTTCCTGACTTAGCCATACATTACATGGGGGGTGGATTATGCTGATAGGACCTCAGCAAGGTTTTCCACCTCCCCCATGCAACATCACTGGTTTTGTCGCGATGTTTGCCCTTCCCTCCCGCTATCGCTGGAATATTTATCGCCATAGCGCTAAATGTCGCTAATACAGCGTTAGCGTGGCAATATATTCCAGCGATAGCCGGCGATAAAATAAATCACGCTAAGCAGGGTTAGCGATGATTATCGCCTCTTTTTGCTAATATGCCCCGATATTTATTTCCTTCGATATTCTTGCCACAAATTTTTTTGTATCACAATATTTTTATTTCGATATTCTGTCCAAACACCGGCTCACCACTATTGTATAATTCTAATCACATGTATATCACCATTGGCACCTATAGCTTACTGCCACTCTGTGATTTTAAATATCACGTAGCTCACCACGTGGTTATAGCATTTTGATGCTCTATGGTTCTACCAATGGCTAAGAATGTCTTACTGCTACTCTATGATTCAAGCTATTGTGTGGTCGAAACTTCTCAATAACATACATTTTTATAGTTCAAAAAAATTGTTTTTTTTAAAGACATATTTTATTATTTTCAATGCTGCAAGCAAGAACCAATCGTTGCATAACCAAATGCCATTTTCTACCACGCCACAGGTAAGGTAGGTACATACAGTAGGATCACTACTTCATTACAATAATGACATGGCCAACATGCACATTTGCATAACCACCCTGATAATACCGAGTATCCCCCCACAACCTTCCACAGGACCATAGCAGCTGG
Source organism: Calotriton arnoldi (assembly GCA_963921515.1). Lineage (NCBI taxonomy): Eukaryota > Metazoa > Chordata > Amphibia > Caudata > Salamandridae > Calotriton > Calotriton arnoldi. Next base: position 645,787 of record CAWUFW010002456.1, on the reverse strand, counting down.
CCAAGTCAGTTTTATCTGTGACAAGTGATCCCTCGTCATCCGTGTTGGAGGATGATCTAGTACCTTCCAGGTCCATAAATCTGGCCAGGAGTTCCGCCCACACCCACAGGTCTTCCTCCTCCTTATCGTCGTGCCTGCACCGCTTCAGGAGGATTTCCTCAGCTATGGGCCACTCTGCCACATTTGCTCCACACTCGGTCCTCGCTGACCCATCCATGTGATTGCCACCTGTCACTTGGGCAGTAATGAAATCAGGTGCAAGAATTTAAAGACCATTTTCTGATACCTCTGCCTACAGATGTTGCCCAACAGACAGACAGTGGGGTCCATGTCCACGGGATTCCGCACCATAGTCCTCAATTGGACCAACACCCTCAACCAATATTTATTCACCTCGGGGCAATCCCAGACCAGATGCAAAAATTAGGCCACAGTGCCCGGCCCCTGGGGCAGAAAGCCAACTTACTACGGTTAATTTTATGTAGTAGGACGGGCCTGACATATGTGCGTTGCAGAAAGTGAAAGTGTATAAGTTTAAAATGTCCATTGCTCGACACAACCTTCACCAAGGCACACATAGTCCTGGGTCACCCTCCCAGGCCTCCCGCGTAGAGAATGGAACCCTCTTGTGATCTGCTGTCATGGCCTTGTACAAGAGGGATACCAGATGGTGGCCCCCACCCAACTCCAGAAGGACTCAGAAGTTGAGTGAAGTAGCTGGGGCCCCTGGAAATGTGGGCCATATATCTCAGACTATTGCTGCAATACTGGCATGCTGAAAGAATTGGCGTGGCCCTATATGGAAGCTTTCCTGTGCCTCCTCAAAAGTCATAAATTCTTTGTTTGGGAAAAAGTTCCCCAAAATCTCTTGTCCACCCACCGTCCAGGCCGACAGGTCCACAGATTCCCTCAGCGCTCTAAAAGCCGGAAGGTCCCAAAATATAAATCTCCTAGCGAAGGGGGCCCTGCTCAGGACCAACCTATCTGTACGCTCCCACAGGTAGGCAGTGTGCCTGACAAAATATGGTACCGGGGCTACACCCTGACTCCCCCGACATCAGAAATTGAGGGAGGGAAGAGCGCCTTCCCGTGTCCCCCTCCCCTAACCAATGTGCTGCATGCTGGATTTGGAATGCCGAGTAATATTGCATATAAGATGGGTGCTGCTAATTCTCCCCTCTATGGGTCCTGGCTACCCTGCTCTGTCCCCTGGGGCCCGAACCAACAAAGTTAGGAGAGAATGTAACCTTCTGAATACTGCGAGGGGTAGAATGTTGAACAAATGCTGGATAAAGTATAGGCAACAAGGTAAGAATACCACCTTAGCGATGGACACAAGACCCATGAGAGAGAATTGTTAGAGTTCCAAAACTGCACTGATGCGTGAAGGCCCTCAGTGACCCTTCCTATATTATGTTGCATACGTTTCTGCAGTGTGTGGGCCACCATAATTCCCAGGTACCAGAATGGGTCCGTATCACATTGAAGGGGATCAGGCGGCAGCGCACCCAGGTCGCAAGCATCAAGGAATCCCAGAGGAAACACTAGTGAGTTCCTATAATTGAGTTTAAGACCTGACAGTTCCCCGAATTAGGCCAAGTAACAGGATGGCAAGAGATCGCAGAGGCATTGATAGATAAAAGATCGTATCATTGGTGTATAGGGACTCCAAGTGAGTGACAGCCCCTACCTTAATCCCCCATATGGCCATGTTCTGGCGGATCTGGTTAGCAAGAGGCTCCAATGCGATCGCAAAGAGGAGGGGGTGACAGAAGACAGACCTGGTGCATGCCCCTGCCCACATCCCATGTTTCAGAGCATAGCCTACCCACTCTGGCTAGGGGACCTGTATACAGGAGCAGTACCCAAGAGCGAAAGTGTGCACTGCACCCCTTCGCCTCCAACACCTGCATAAGGTAGTTTCATTTAACTGTGTCTAAAGCTTTGGCTATGTCAATGGATACCACTGCTAATTCCTCCTCTAAACCTTCCACCTCATGTAAGACGTGCATTAGGCGCCGCAGATTCATGGAAATACTACAACCGGGTATAAAACTGCATTGGTCATCATGGATTAGGAGTGTAATAACCAATCTCAAACGAAGGTACTTCAGTGTCTGTTTTAATCATTGTAAGTGTTCTATAGGCAGGTGGATCTGAGCTGGCCTTCTGCAGCATAGAAAGGCAGCCCTCCCTCACAGATGGCAGGAGCATACAGGACCCCCAGGCCTCCAAGTATACCTCCACTAAGCATTGGGTAAGAACTGGGGCAAAGGTCTGATAAAACTCAGCAGGAAAACCATCGCTGCTCGGAGCCTTCAATCCAGGCAATTGCTGTAAGGCTGTACACATTTTCTCCAAAGTGAGGGAAGCATTCAAATTGCAGGCCGCGATTTCTCCCAGGTGCAGAAGCGGTAAGGAGGCCAGAAAGTCACCGATGTGCACCGATGTGCACCTGTGCAGACGGGGTCGAATCTTGATACACCTGCCCCAAATGAGTTTTAAAGGCATCCACTGGGCCCCCCAACGTATAAACCTCATGGCCCTGAGGGGACCAAAGGTGTAGAATAGTGGAGCAGGGAAGCTCCCGCCAAAGAATACAGAGTGTCCATAGTGCCATTGTCCTGGACCATGATACAGGTGGTGCCTCCCGTCAGCAACCTGTCACCTCCACCAGAGCGGGCCAATCACACCCTCGTTGCCCACCACGGGTATGGAAGGGGTCCAAGTTGCTCAGGGTGCGTCCAGGTCGCACATCTGACATGTCCAGCCAAGACCAGAGATCTTCAGGTCACTCAAAGAAGTGAGACCTCCCCGATGCGATAACACAAAGTTTGGCCGGATAGAGGAGCATATACCTGAGGTTCATAGTGCACAATTTCCTTTTCACCTCCAGGAAAGACTTTCACTTCTCCTGCACCTTCTGAGTATAATCAGGGTTAAATTGATATATCACAGTATTTGAACTGCAGTACGGGAGCTTCTCTGACAGCTCCCAGCATCGCGTCTCTGTCCTTATAGTTCAATATCAAGGAGATGAACCCTCTTGGAGGGGCGCCCGGAGGAGGTATAGGCACTAGAGCCCTGTGCACTATTTCAATAATGAAGAAATCAGACAAGTCTAATGCATAATGTGTGCCTCACCCAATGGCCCGCGAAGCACTTCATCAATTGGCCCTTCACTCTCTCGGGGAAGCCGGCAGGTGCACATTGTTACTTAGGAAGAGTCCCTCTACATCCTCCACTCGGTGCTCCAAGGTGTTTGAGACAGCTTACAACTGAGAGACCTGTTGTTTAAGTTGACGTACTTCGGTCTGCTGAGTACTGATGTTGGTTTCCGCGTTCTCGACCTTATCCATCACCTTGATTTGATCGCTCTCAGCAGATTAACTTCAATAAATACCCCTGCTATTTGACCCTCAAGAGCTGCTCTCAAACCCTGTATCACCTGTATCACCTTCAGGAGGGCGGCACACGAGGGCTCCTCCTGACATTCCAGAGAGGCTTCCAGGGTGGTTGGGTGATCTTTACGAGTGGGTCTATGCGTGGCCTGTATATTGCAGTATATTGCATGACAGTATTCCCCTGATGCTGTCTTTGGGGCCTGTCCTTCCCCATAGTGTGAAGAAAAGAAGGGGAGTGTGCGGAACGTGACACCCCCAAGTCGGCTCAGGAGACCTCCCTGCCCGAGAACAAGCATTACACGGAGTCGCCATCACTGTGCACACCAAGGATTAGAGGTAACTGAAAGTGCCCTAAATCTGAATCCTTGTGATTGCCAGTGTCCACTAAGGCAGTCTCACCCCGGCAGCCCCACTTCAACCCCGGGGCCTGGTCATGAGATAGGATCAGGCCACCAGCACATCAGGAGGAAGCCGCTGGGTAGAGCGTGTCGAGGTATTGGGACCAGATGGCAGAGGCAGTTCAGGACCCCGGCGTCAGGGCCCACGGCAAATTGTCAATATCTTTGGTGTTCCCTGGCAGTGGAGGGCCTTCACTCTCCACCCTCCCCTCCCAACTGGACTGGAGCCCCTTTCCCCACAGGGCACCCTTGTGCCTGTCGCCACGGCGGAAGACCTACCAGGGCAGGTGCTCAACCGTTTGCTGCTGGTGCCTCCTCTCACTGTCCAGTGCAATGTTCCCCTGCACATTGGGGGCACCTCTCCCTGCAACAAGACCCAACAGGGCACCGAATTTCAGGCACAGACCAGACCCGTTGCTGCCCTCCCACAGGCCTCGCAATAGAGTGTGGCAGGAATACCTCTGATCTGTCGTAGGGCCCAGGTATCACTCAGCAGTTCAGTGTCAGAGGCCGCCAAGTCTCAGTATGGGCTGCAGGGAAGGGCCACGCAGCCGTCGGCAGTGTCTCTTGGGGAGTGGGAGCTGACCCCAATCTGGGTCTCCCTCACCCCTGCACAGCCCTTCCTACGAGCCTCGCAATGGATCACGGCAAGAAGTCCTCTGACCTGAAGTAGACCCCGGCCAGTGCGGGCTTCGCCGTGCATCACTTGGTCGATTGGCTCCTGATTGAAGTGGGAGTCAGACCTCAGGATGTCCCCCAGCCAGTCGGATGGGTGCTACGGGGCAGCGTCACTACCTGGTTTCCTTGGATGGAGTGTGAGGCACAGGACAATAAAGGATTTCTAAGCAGGGAGATGGAGTTACCTAAGGGCATATCCTGGCAGCCATCTTGGCTGGCCATGCCCCCATACTCGCCACATAGTTGAAGGTTTTCACTGATAAAGCCCTGAAATGGTACAAATATACAATAATAGAGCAAATATAGAACTCACAAGCAATGTGTAATCTGTCTTAGATATTCTATTTAAATAAAAAAAAGTCTGCATTTTACCTTGAAATATAGAAGGGGACTAGTGCTTGGAGATCCATCCTGGAAGATTTCAAACACATCAGGGAGTCTTCATTAGATGTGCATATATCGAACACTGTCCTCTTCTATCCCTCAACCAATATCAACCATTAAGGACAGTGCAAGTCATTTATTATCCATTTTCATTGTAGTGTCAATCAGGATGTGTCACTGTGCAGACCCCCTCTTCAAGGGAATTGCCCTATGCACCCATTCACCACCCATGTCATAGGTCATGTTGCAGGGCAAAAAAAAAGGAGATTGGTGCACATGCTTTCACTCCTGTTCTATTCTACATGTAGTATGAACTGCGACTGGCTCAGCCAATTGCAAGGCTTAGATTGAAGACATTGACTACAATTATTTGCCTGCATTCTGTGCTCAGTGAAAGAGTCAAACAGAGACATGAAGACGAGAGGGATAATTGGTGTGTGTGATGGGTAGGGTGGGTGGACGGGCCCTAAGAGTACTGTTCTTTGCTGCGGTACATTAATATTACATTTCTCTCATTAAGCACCCTTGGCTCTAACTCTCGATTGCTGGGTAAGAAATTTAGAACCATTAGCAAAAGGAAATAATTGTCAATTATGAAGCTAACTGTGATGATATAGGCAAACAAATGGAGCTGTTAATGTACATTATTAAATTATTGTAAACAAGAACAAACGAATTCTTCAAAATACAAATATTAACGTGCAAAACGTTCACCATTAAATCAGATTGAGAATGCTCGTCTGCGATTGAGCTCATTCAAATATATTTGTATAAAACAAATATAATTGTTTGATTTTGGTGTACATACATAGAGTAATTTGGTCACTTGCTGGAACATGTTTTTTCCCCCAAAACAGGCTATGTTGATCGCTATAGTTTCCATACGACCAAAGGTTTCCTCTGAATCCAATGAATGTGCTGACATGTTCCAAAGATTTGTGGAGTTGCCCTTGGAACTTCACATTTTATCATCTTGATTTTTTGCCTCTTATGTCCCAAAAAACAATAGTCTAACTGGATTTAGTAGAAACGATTTGTAGCTGGTTAACTAGAATTTCCACCAGCAAAGATGTGGAGGGCTAATCTATAAGTTATGCTTCTCTTTAGTTCTATGCGTCGCAGGAACACTGATTTACTAATATAAAATGTGATGCCAATAAAATAAATGGATGCACATTCAATTACATGTCAGTCCTGACCTTTCCGTAGGTGAAGTTTTCATTCAAAGCCTGCAAGGCTGGTGTAGTGTACAAGGCACGCTTTGCATTCCTTTGGGACTGGCTACGTTTAACTAGCAGGCAGGAGGGAAGCCACGCGTTCTGGTCCAGGCCCTCGCCCTACTGCGGGCAGGTATTAATATCGCCATACCTCATAAAGTACATGAATCACAGCCTGTCACTGGTTGATGCCGAGCCAATGAAGATTAATCATTCCAGAGACTTCATCAAGAGGGCAGGATTAATTAGTGTTGAGAATTAAAGGGCACTGGGGATTGGGCAAGGGGGGCTGAGGTTGCGGAGGAAGGGGGGGGTGGAAGTGGACACAAATAAATTAAGCTGTTGGGTCAAAGAAAAGGTAGACAGAAGTTATTCAACCGAGGAGAGTCTGCATATTGAATTATAAACCTGTGCACTTTGTAATCCGCCTGTCAAAAATATAGACTTGTAACATAGTGTATCCTTTCTATCTAATCATAATCCTGTGGCACTTGGTAATCCTAGTGCTGAAATTGTAAACCTGTGACACTTTTATCCTTTCTGCCTGAATCTTAAACCACTCGTGCCTTGTTTGTATGAATGAACGAATAGATTTTTAATACCACCGTTTGTTAAACAGAATATATATTGCACATGAAACAGTATGACAGTAACATACAGTATAGAAACTAGCATAAAAAAAATTAAAACCCACCCTTCAATTTTGCACCACCTTGAAGAAACTATTTACAGCGCAAACCACATCAAAGAAGCTCATGTCTACTAAATGTTTTTGTGCCGATTCACGAGTAATAGCAAGATACTTTGGGGCATATTAACAACGGCCAGCGATAATTATCGCTGGCCGTGCTTAGCGATAATTATATTATCGCAGGCTATCTCTGGCATTGATCGCCCTGGTAGCGCGTTATTAACAACGCGTTACTCCAGGGCGATAAAATTCCAGAGATAGCGAAGTTATCGCCCTTTGCAGGGAACATCGCTGGTTTTCCAGCGATGTTCCCTGCAAAGGGTGATAACTGCTGCTGATACGACCCTGTGGTCGCCAAAATCTAACGTCTGCTATAATCCTGTGGGCTGCCTTGTAAATATCGCGATGTGAACATCGGCGATATTTGCAACGTAGCCCATCCGGGGTACGCCCAGTAACGCCCACTTTGCATCTCATTAGAGATGCAAGGATGGGCGTTGGGGGAAAGGGCGATAGTGCAAGGATTCACGCGATAGCGTGACCTTGCTGATTAGGCGATAGAATTATCGCTGCTTTCCGTCCGAAAACGGACACAAAAGCGGCGATAATTGCTTATCGCCTCGTTGTTAATATGCCCCTCTATAACTTGGAGCTAGGAGCTCAATATAGGCTCCCGCAGCCCCTGCCAAGAAGAGGGACCCAGCCCTTCAGAGAGTCCCCAACCATTCAGGGATGCCCCATTCAGCCCATGGCCCTTGAACATTTGTGAGATATGAGAGACTCAAGGGCCCCTCAACACATTCTGCAGAGGGGCCCATCATTTTGCGTTAAGCCACTGTTTTTCAAAATTGCTGAGGTTGTACATTTTCCTCCTAAATACACAAATAAAAGTCCTACTGTAGTCAATTTATCAGAAGCAATTGGAGTGGAGTAATGAGAATTAAGGCGTATTCCAAAATTTAGCATTATTTGGTGCATGACATAATCCGGTAGTTACAAATCAGTATTTTCTCAGAAAGGTAACCCTCATTCAATCAATCAATCAATCAAGGGTTTTAAAGCACACTACTCACCTGTGAGGGTCTCAAGGCGGGAGGGAGCGGGGGGGTGCGAGCAGCTCCATATGTCATTCGAAGAGCCAGGTCTTGAGGTCCTTTCTGAATTGGTGCGGGCTACGTCGGATGCGGAGGGAGAGTTTGTTCCAGGTCTTGGCCGCCAGGTAGGAGAAGGATCTACCACCTGCTCTGGTCCTGTGGATGCAGGGAATCGTGCCTAGGGCGAGGTCGGCAGAGCAAAGGTATTTCTTGGGGGCGTGGAAGGAGATTCGTTCATTGAGGTATTGGGCTCCGGTGTTATGGAGGGCTTTGTAGGCGTGTGTGAGCAGTTTGAAGGTTATTCTTCTTTCAACGGGGAGCCAGTGGAGGTCGCAGAGGTGTTGGGTGATGTGGTCATGTCGCAGGATGTCAAGGATAAGTCTGGCTGCAGGTTTCTGGATGGTCTGGAGTTTGCGGAGGAGTTTTTTTATTGATTCCGGCATAGAGGGCATTTCCCCAGTCCAGTCTGCTGGTGATGAGTGCATGGGTGACAGTCTTCCTGGCATTGGGGGATCCATTTGAAGGTTTTGCGAAGTATGTGGAGGGTGTTGAAGCAAGCAGAGGACATGGTGGTTCATGGTGAGTGAAAGAGTCGAGTATGATGCAGAGGTTGCGTGCGTGGTCCATTGGGGTGGGTGGGTTTCTGAGGGTGGGGGGTCATCAGGTGTTGTTCCATCAGGAGGGGGTGGAGCCGAGGATGAGGACTTCTGTTTTCTCCGAGTTGAGTTTCAGGCAGCTGCTGCTCATTCAGGCTGCGACGTCTTTCATCCCTTCTTGGAAACTGCGCCTGGTGATGTCGGGTTCCTTGGTGAGGGAGAGGATAAGCTGGCTGTCGTCTGCGGAAGAGGCTATGTTAAGTCCGGGTTTTCTGACGATGGTTGCTAGGGGGGCCATGTAGATGTTGAAGAGCGTGCGGCTGAGGGAGGATCCCTTGGGTACTCCGCATCTGATCTCTGTTGGTTCGGAGATGAAGGGTGGGAGTCTTATTCTTTGTGTTCTGCCTGAGAGGAAAGATCAAATCCAGTCTAAGGCTGTTCCCTGGATGCTGGAATCGTGGAATCTGGTGGCTAGTGTGCAGTGGGAGACAGTGTCCGAAGGCTGCTGAAAGGTCAAAGAGGATGAGCGCTGCTCTGTGGCCTTGGTCGAGGAGGGCAGGGATGTATCGGTGGCGTCTATGAGGGCAGTCTCGGTGCTGTGGTTGCTGCAGAATTCAGATTGAGAGGTGTCTAGAATCTTGTTGGTTTCTATGAAGTGTGCTAGCTGGGTGTTGACGGCCTTCTCAATGACTTTGGCGGCAAAAGGGAGTAGTAAGATGGGCCTGAAATTCTTGAGCTCCATCGGTTCTGCGGGGGGCTTCTTAAGGAGGGTTTTGACTTCGGCGTGTTTCCAGTCATCGGGGAATGTGGCGGTCATGAGGGAGCAGTTGATAGTTCGGGGTAGTTCGGTGCAATGGTGGTGGTGGCCCTGTGGAAGATGTGCAGCGGGCAGGGGTCAGTAGGTGCTCCGGAGTGGATTCTTTTCATAGTCTTAGCGGTGTCTTCTGTGGTGAGAGGGGTCCAGGTGAGGAGGATCTGTTGGATGGCGTCGCTGGTGGGGGGGGTGTTGAGGCGGTGCTGTGGGTTGGTGTTAGAAATGGGATTTTTGGTAGGCTTGGGCCAAAGCCAGGCAAAAACCACCACTCTAGTCAGGATAAGGGAGTTACACGTCTAAAATAACCCCATCTCACCCGCTTGGTAGCTTGGCACGAGCAGCCAGGCTTATCTTAGAGGCAGTGTGTAAAGCATTTGCACATAACCAACAGTAATACAGCGTAAGCACTACAAAAGCACACCACACCAGTTTAGAAAAATATCCAATATTTTTATATACTTAAGACGACCAAAAACGATAAAAATCCACAATACTATACTTAAAAGTTCACAGTTCCAAAAATACGCTGATTAAAAGAGTTCCTTGTGTGGATAGCTCCGTCCGGGCTACCACGGCGTTGTGAACAACAAATCCAACAGTTCTGGCTGGTCGTGGGGTCGCGGGCCAGCTACGGTGTCGGGAAAACCCGCAAACAGTACCTGTGAGAGATGCAGGGCATTGAGGCCCTTGAAGTCACTCGCGTTGCAGGTCGAGCTCCTCTCTGATGGAATCAGGAGCGCTGGCGCCGGCAGACGTCTGGTGCTGCGGTGCGAAGCGCAGCGGTGCAGCATGCGGTGCCCCCAGGTCGCGGTGCGAGCAGCGGCTCGGTAACGGCGTCAGATGGCGTCGTCGGTGAGACCAGGGTCGCGGTGCGAGATGAAGGCGGTGCTCGCCACGGTGCTAGCAGGTCACAGTGCAAGCAGCGTCGTCGTCGTTGCTGAAGTGCTGTCGTCGGCTGACGAACTGGAGTCGATGGCGCCGGCATCAGTAGGCCAAGGTTGCGGTGCAGGATGAAGGCGGTGCGTCGTGTGACTTACGAGCGGTGCCCTCGAACCACGGTGGAAGCAGCGGCGTCGATTTCGGTGGGAAGTGGCGGCGTCAGGAAGGCCAAGGCATCCTCGTGAAGCAAGGCGGTGTGGAGTGCGGTGCCCACAGGTCGCGGTGCGAGCAGCAGCTCGGTGGCGGCGTCAACAGGCGTCGTCGTTGAGACCAGGGTTGCGGTGCGGCGGTGCTCTCTGCGGTGCCAAAGCTTCGGCGTGAAGCAAGGCGGTGCGGAGTGCGGTGCCCACAGGTCGTTGTGCAAGCAGCAGCTCAGTGGCGGCGTCAACAGGCATCGTCGGTGAGACCAGGGTTGCGGTGCGGCGTTGCGGCAGTGCTCTCTGCGGTGTCAAAGCTTCGGTGTGAAGCAAGGCGGTGCGGAGTGCAGTGCCCACAGGTCGCGGTGCAAGCAGCGGCTCGGTGTCGGCATCAACAGGCGTCGTCGGTGAGACCAAGGTTGCGGTGCGGCGGTGCCCTCTGCGGTGCCTTCAGGACACGGAGTCGGCAGCGGCGTCGTAGACGTCGTTGAGTTGGCGTTCTTCTTGCTGCAGCACAAAACACACAGTCCCCAGTGCTGCGGGTTGAAGAACTTGAAGTCTTTGCTGTTCCTGAGACTTCGTGAACAGGGGGCAAGCTCTACCTCAAGCCCTTGGAGAGACTCACAAATTAGGTTGCAGAAAGTCCAGTCCAGGCCTTTCACTGCCCAAGACAGAAGCAGCCACTGCAGGTCAGCCCAGCAAAGCACCCGGGAAAGCAGTCGTTCCTTTTCACAGCTTCTCCGGCTCTTCTTCTTGGCAGTCTTCTTGTCCAGATGAGTTCTAAAGTTCAGGGGTCTGGGACCCAGCATTTATGTCCAAAAATCCCTTGATCTCTTAGGCAGAGAGGGCCTGTGCCCAGTCAGGACCAGTTCTGCCTTCTCTGGTGTGAATTCCTGGCAGGAGGTGGAGACGGCATTTGTCAGAGGCAGAGCAGGCCCTTTGAGGTGCAAGGAAATCTCCTCCCCCTTCCCCCATCGTAACCCAGGTCTCTTCAGCCCTTTCCTGACCTACCTAGACCATCTGGCGCCCCTCCTGCTCCCCCAGCCTTCTGTCATCCAAAACCCAGACAGGCAATCCACATTCCAAAGAGGCACACGGGATGACTGAGCAAGAAAATACCTACTTTCTAAAAGTGGTATTTTCAAACACAGAATGTAAAAATCACCTTCATTAAAAGATGCATCTTTAGATTCTGAGTTCAGGCATACTAAATTCTATTTTCTTACCGAATTCCCTGGGCCAGTTATGTTTATAAGATGTTATAAACAAACCTCCCATTCTATCCTATGGGGAACTGGTAGCCTTGCAATAGTGAAAAACGAAATTGGCTGTAATTCACTATCAGGACATGCCACACACACCAGGGCATGTCCCACCTTTCACATACACTGCACCCTGCCCACAGGGGTACCTTGGGCCTAACTGAGGGGTGTCTGACATGTAAGAAAAGGGAAGGTTAGGGACCGGCCAGTGTGTGCACTGGCCAAGTCGACATGGCAGTACAAACTGCTGCGCAGACTTCTGCAATGGCAGGTCTGAGTTACTGTTTTCAGGGCAACTCACGGGGTGGCACAACCAGTGCTGCAGGCCCCCGAGTAGCATTTGATTCACCAGCCCTGGCACACGCAGTGCACTTTACTAGGGGCTAACAGGTAAATCAAATATCCAATCATGGAAACACCCATCCATAACACAATTTACACAAAGAGCTTATGCACTTTAGCACTGATTAGCAGTGGTAAAGTGCCCAGAGTCCTAAAACCAACAAAAACAGGGTCAAAAACAGGAGGCCAAAAAGCAAAAAGTCTGGGGGTAAACCCGCTGAAAAAGCCAAGTCTAACACAACCCCCTCCCAGCCTAAAGCCAGGGTAGACTAATGAATCCCTGATGGACTTCCCTGCTTGGGGCGATAGAACATAGACCTGGCCCACAACAGCGGGGGCACGTTCTGGTTCTACGCCTTGCCAAACCCCGTTGGATCCCTCTATCTGTACTCTCAGGGCCCACTAAGCTGACCCATGGGGTACTCTTCTCTTCACCTGTGAACCCCATCTGTGCAGCGCCTAAACTTACTTTGCTCACAGATGTGTCCCAACAGGCCGACAGTGCCCACATGGCCAACACAGTGGTGTGGCCCAGTCCACCCCCGGGGTGTAACTCCTGTCCCCTCCCAGGGGCAACGCTGTCCACCAGGACAGTAAGCCACAGTGGCTACCGACAGTTGTCAGTGGGGAGACCCAGGCCTTATGCCTCTCAGGGCTCTCTAACCTCTGTGGCGTCAGAGAGTAGGGGGCGGTAGCCCCAGGTGCCTGGCACCCTTTGTCCACTCTCCCTCTTGTCAGGCCAGGGATGACATCCTGGCACTGACCCACCAGCCTAGGGTCTGTACCCGGCAGCTGGACAGGAGACTGGGGTAGGCTTTCCCACCCCCGGTCTTCCTCCCAGGGGCTCTGTACCCTCCCACCTGGAGCGGTACCCCCTTCCAGAATTGTCAGGGCACCTGTAGCAGGTGCCTTGCACAATTCGCCCACCAGTTCAGGGGTGCTATCCTGCAACTGGTACACCAGCCTGGGGTCTGTACCCTGAGGCTGGACACAGGACTGGGGTAGCCTCTCCCACACCCTGTCCTCCTCCCTGGGGCACTGCATCCCCCCACCGGGAGCAGTCCCCCTCAACTCCAGAATTGTCAAGCCACCTGTGGCAGGCGTTCTGCACAATTCACCCACCAGTTCAGGGGTGCTATCCTGCAACTGGTACACCAGCCCAGGGTATGTACCCTGAGGCTGAACCAGGGACTGGGGTAGGCTCTCCCACACCTGGTCCTCCTCCCTGGGGCACTGTACCCTCCCACCTGGAGCGGCACCCCCACTGGTAGTGGCACTGTTAGCAGTTGCCCCTTCCCCCAGGCCAGGGGGGACACCCTGAACCTGGTCCTCCAACCCAGGGCCTGTACCCTTAGGCTGGACCTGTGCCTGGCAACACAGGACTTCCGGGGGAGTACACCCCTCATGAGTTGTGCCAGAATACACCTGGCGCAGGTCTCCAGCCTCCTGTCCACCTGACAGAGCATGAAGACCCCCCAGGCCCAAGTGGCCTCACCCGGGTCAGTCCTGGGGTGCTCTGACCTCAGAGCTGGCAACCCCTGACCTACTGGTCCTTCCAAAATTGTCAGGGCACCTGTGGCAGGTGTCCTGCCCAACTCGCCCACCAGTTCAGGACCTCCCTCCAGCAACTTATCTCCCAACCTAGGGTCTAAACCCTCCAGATGAACCGGGGTCAGAGGCGAGGACTCCCTCCCTCTGCACCCCCATCCAGAGTTCTGTACCCTCCCACCTGGAGTGGTACCCATAGAAGACAACCCGGTCAGGACACTGCTTACAGTCGTCCTTCCCTCCAGGTCAGGCAGGACCTGAACCTGGCTTCCCAACCCAGGGACTAAACCCTGCAGCTGAGCACCTGCCCGGCGCACCAGGACTTCCTTGGGAGCACGAATGCCCCCCCTGAGGGTAACACATGACTCATGCGTTGTGTGACAGTCTGCCTGGCGCAGATCTCCTGACCTCTGTCCATCTGACAGTGCGCGAAGATCCCCCAGGACAGAAGTGGTGTCACCATGGTCACTGCTAGGAGGCTCAGCCCTTCTGCCTGGCCCCTGACCCACTGGTTCTCCCACTGGGGAACACATCCCCCTCTCACCCCTCACTCTGGACTTCTGCACCCTCCACTTAGGAGCGGCACCGCCAGACACCAGAACCACTGGAGCTCCGTTTACAGATGCTCCAGGTTCTCCTGACTCTAGGAGGTCCCCCTCAACGGATGGCCTATCAGTACAACCTAGGCTCCACACCTGGTGTTCCCTCCTGGAACCACCCAGGCTCTGGGACAGGGTTTCGGGCACCTTGGGCCGCAGCCCCTTCCCACTCCTTCTCCGCGGAGACAGGACGTGAGTCCCTACACCCTTCCCACGACACCAGGACCCCTCTGGGCGACCACAAACCTTTCCCACCACCCTTGGTTGGGAAATACCTAAGCCACTTCCTTCCGGGTCACCCCCAGATGCTTCTCCAGTCCCTCTGGAATCCACCAAAAGGTCTGCCTCCAGTGCAAGCTCCCTGGGGTCAGAAAACTCACACTCCACTGGGTGTTGGCATAGCTCTGGAAAACAGGAACTTAAAATATGCTCTCCAACAATTGAATCACACAGCCCCACACAGGTGTTAACCAAACTACCCTTCACCCAACCATCCAGTGCCTCAGACAAGTACCCCACATCATTCTCACAAGACCGGCGAGACAGTGTCTGACTGTTGCTGTCTCTCAACACATACTCTTCTGGCTGGTCTTCATACTCACTTACCAGGGCTTCTATCATGGGGGAACCCCTCTCCCTGCACCTCTCATCTAGAGTCAGTAGAGTGTCCCTCCCACTACCAGGAAAATGATCCCCTGTGCCAGTTCCCCAATCCACCTCAGGGACACTACGCACCACTGGAGTAACCTCACAAACCTGAACTACCTGGTGTATGTCAACCCCCTCCTTGAAGCAGGGCCCCAAATCTGTGTGTGTGCGTACCTCATCCTCAGTACTGGACCTAACACTTTTGCTGCCACCATCTGGGCTGGGCCTAGCCCTACTGGCTTCCCAGTCCAGCTCTCTCATTTTAAACTCATGGTCTAAGATCATCTTCTTTTCCTCCATGGCTATTCTTTTGTCTTCCCTCTCACTTTCCATCCTGAGTTTCTCTAATTTGAACTTCCTTGCTTCCCGCCTGTCCTCCAGCTCCTCTAGGGACAGGCCACTGCTGCCTTGCCTGGAGGGTCCCCCCCCTCCCAAAAGCACATCCACTGTAGGAACAGGCTCCTCCACCTCTCGATTGAGATCACCAGATTGCCCACTGGCATGTCTGGCTGCTACCCAGGCCCTCAGCGCCTTTTGTAGCTCATCCTTCCTGGTGAGGCCTCTGACCTGGACTTTCAGGTTCTTGCAAATCGATTTTAACTCCTTGACATTGTAGGCTTCCAATCGATCCTCCTCAAAGGCAATTTCTACTGATGCCATTGATGATACTCTAGATTCAGGCATGTTGAAGTAGCAAGTTTAAACTGGCAAGATCAAAAATAGGCCAAAAAGAAAAAGAACCTGTATGTGGTACGTAATGCTCTGCGATATGGTAGTAGTGCACACCAATCACTGTAAGTCAAGTGCAAACACAAGTCCTATCCCACCGCTGCCACCAATGTTAGAAATGGGATTTTTGGTAGGCTTGGGCGTGGGCCAAAGCCAGGCAAAAACCACCACTCTAGTCAGGATAAGGGAGTTACACGTCTAAAATAACCCCTGCTCACCCCCTTGGTAGCTTGGCACGAGCAGCCAGGCTTATCTTAGAGGCAGTGTGTAAAGCATTTGCACATAACCAACAGTAATGCAGCGTAAGCAATACAAAAGGACACCACACCAGTTTAGAAAAATATCCAATATTTTTATATACTTAAGACAAGACCAAAAACGATAAAAATCCACAATACTATACTTAAAAGTTCACAGTTCCAAAAATACGCTGATTAAAAAGAGTTCCTTGTGTGGATAACTCCGTCCGGGCTACCACGGCGTCGTGAACAACAAATCCAACACTTCTGGCTGGTCGCGGGGTCGCGGGCCAGCTACGGTGTCGGGAAGACCCGCAAACAGTACCTGTGAGAGATGCAGGGCGTTGAGGCCCTTGAAGTCACTAGCGTTGCAGGTCGAGCTCCTCTCTGATGGAATCACGAGCGCTGGCGCCGGCAGACGTCTGGTGCTGCGGTGCGAAGCGCAGCGGTGCAGCGTGCGGTGCCCCCAGGTCGCGGTGCGAGCAGCGGCTCAGTGATGGCATCAGATGGCGTCGTCGGTGAGACCAGGGTTGCGGTGCGAGATGAAGGCGGTGCTCGCCATGGTGCTAGCAGGTCACGGTGCAAGCAGCGTCGTCGTTGTTGCTGAAGCGCTGTCGTCAGCTGACAAACTGGAGTCGATGGCGCCGGCGTCAGTAGGCCTAGGTTGCGGTGCAGGATGAGGGCGGTGCGTCGTGTGACTTACGAGCGGTGCCCTCGAACTACGGTGCAAGCAGCAGCGTAAATTTCGGCGGGAAATGGCGGCGTCAGAAAGGCCAAGGCATCCTCATGAAGCAAGGCGGTGCAGAGTGCGGTGCCCACAGGTCGCGGTGCGAGCAGCGGCTCGGTGGCGGCGTCAACAGCCGTCGTTGGTAAGACCAGGGTCGCGGTGCGGCGTTGCAGCGGTGCTCTCTGCGGTGCCAAAGCTTCGGCATGAAGCAAGGCGGTGCGGAGTGCGGTGCCCACAGGTCACGGTGCAAGCAGCGGCTCGGTGTCGGCGTCAACAGGTGTCATCGGTGAGACCAAGGTTGCGGTGCGGCGTTGTGGCGGTGCCCTCTGCGGTGCCTTCAGGACACGGAGTCGGTAGCGGCATCGTAGATGTCGTTGAGTTGGCGTTCTTCTTGCTGCAGCACAAAACACACAGTCCCCAGTGCTGCGGGTCGAAGAACTTGAAGTCTTTGCTGTTCCTGAGACTTCGTGAACAGGGGGCAAGCTCTACCTCAAGCCCTTGGAGAGACTCACAAATTAGGTTGCAGAAAGTCCAGTCCAGGCCTTTCACTGCCCAAGACAGAAGCAGCCACTGCAGGTCAGCCCAGCAAAGCACCCAGCAAAGCAGTTATTCCTTTTCGCAGCTTCTCCTGCTCTTCTTCTTGGCAGTCTTCTTGTCCAGATGAGTTCTAAAGTTCAGGGGTCTGGGACCCAGCATTTATGTCCAAAAATCCTTTGATCTCTTAGGCAGAGAGGGCATGTGCCCAGTCAGGACCAGTTCTGCCTTCTCTGGTGTGAATTTCTGGCAGGAGGTGGAGACGGCATTTGTCAGAGGCAGAGCAGGCCCTTTGAGGTGCAAGGAAATCTCCTCCCCCTTCCCCCATCGTAACCCAGGTCTCTTCAGCCCTTTCCTGACCTACCTAGACCATCTGGCGCCCCTCCTGCTCCCCCAGCCTTCTGTCATCCAAAACCCAGACAGGCAATCCACATTCCAAAGAGGCACACGGGATGACTGAGCAAGAAAATACCTACTTTCTAAAAGTGGTATTTTCAAATACAGAATGTAAAAATCACCTTCACTAAAAGATGCATCTTTAGATTCTGAGTTCAGGCATACTAAATTCTATTTTCTTACCGAATTCCCTGGCCCAGTTATGTTTATAAGATGTTATAAACAAACCTCCCATTCTATCCTATGGGGAACTGGTAGCCTTGCAATAGTGAAAAACGAAATTGGCTGTAATTCACTATCAGGACATGCCACACACACCAGGGCATGTCCCACCTTTCACAAACACTGCACCCTGCCCACGGGGGTACCTTGGGCCTACCTGAGGGGTGTCTGACACGTAAGAAAAGGGAAGGTTAGGGACCGGCCAGTGTGTGCACTGGCCAAGTCGACATGGCAGTACAAACTGCGCACAGACTTCTGCAATGGCAGGTCTGAGTTACTGTTTTCAGGGCTACTCACGGGGTGGCACAACCAGTGCTGCAGGACCCCCGAGTAGCATTTGATTAACCAGCCCTGGCACACGCAGTGCACTTTACTAGGGGCTAACAGGTAAATCAAATATCCAATCATGGAAACACCCATCCATAACACAATTTACACAGAGAGCATATGCACTTTAGCACTGATTAGCAGTGGTAAAGTGCCCAGAGTCCTAAAACCAACAAAAACAGGGTCAAAAACAGGAGGCCAAAAAGCAAAAAGTCTGGGGGTAAACCCGCTGAAAAAGCCAAGTCTAACAGTTGGTCGTCGAAGTTGTCATAGAGCATCTTGATCTTAAGGTGGAAGAAGGAGCTGAGTCTGTTGCAGAGGTCTTGGGAGGGAGGGACGTCGGTTGTTTCGCTGTTGGGTCTGGCGAATTCTTGTATGATGGTGAAGAGTTCTTTGGAGTTGTGGGAGTTGGAGAGGATTCTGTCTTGGATGAAGTTTGTCTTTAATTGATTTGATGAGTTGATGGTGTGCCGTGGTGGCCGCCTTGTAAACAGAGCGTGCTTCCGGGGTTTTGCTGTTTCTCCACATTTTCTCCAGTCGTTGGCAGGAGTGCTTGGATTCTCGGAGGTCTGTGGTGAACCAGGTGGCTTTCGTGTTGTGTCGTCTCGTGGTATTCTGGAGGGGGGCGAGAGTGTTGGTGCAGTTGGCAATCCATTGGTGGAGGTTGCTCGCTGCTGTGTTGGCGTCTGTCGTAGTAGGGGGAGGAATGCAGCTGAGGGCAGAGGTGAGGAGTACTTCAGAGACTTTATTCCAGTTTCTGCGTGGGAGGTGGGGCGTGCGCTTGCGTGCAGAGGGTTTCGAGAAGGAGAAATGGATGCAGTGGTGATCTGTCCAGAGCAGTCCGTGATGTGGCTGAAGCGAATGTTGTCTCCTCCGGTGAAGTTGGGGTCATATGTGTGTCCTGCTGTGTGTGTGGGGGTGGAAACAAGTTGTTTCAGTCCTTTGTTCGTGAGGTTCTTCAGGAGAGAGGTGGTGTTGGGATCGCTGATGTTGTCTAGGTGGAAGTTCAGGTCTCCGAGCAGTATGTAGTCTGTTGAGGCGAGTGCCCGGGGAGCAATGTAGTCTGTGATGACGTTGGTGAAAGGGGTGCGGGGTCCGGGAGGTTTGTAGGCAAGTGTTCCGAGGAGCGTCGTTCTAGGGTTGGGCTGCATCTGGAAGTAGATGTGTTCCATGATGGGAGAGGCGTCGTCCGATTAGATGGTTGTTAGTTGGAGGGAGCTTTTGTGGATGATGGCGTGGCCTCCTCCTGGGCGGTTGGGGCGGTCCTTCCTCAGGATCTTGTATCCGTCGGGGATGGCATTTGCGATGTCGGTGTGGAGCTGGCGTTGGTCCAGGTTTCTGTGAGGAAGGGGACGTCGGGCGAGTGAGAGTTGAGGAGGTCCCAGATTTCTACAGAGTGTCTGTGCAGGGAGCATACGTTGAGGAGGATGCAGCTCAGGGGCTTGTGTACGGTGGCGTCTGGTGGGTTTGGGGTTGATGTCTGAGTCCGGAGGTGGGTGAAGGTGCAGCAGGTTTGTCGGCAGGAGATCAGGCCTTGGGTGTTGCTCGGCGTCAAAAGCTGCCAGTTGTTGCATCCAGGGTTGAGTGCGTGGAGAGTGCTGGGGTCGTAGAGGCGGGGGGTCGGAGGACCAGGGTCCCTGGCGCTGGTTGCGGTCGGGTCATGGACGGGCACAGACGGGCTTGTCTTTGGCACGCCAGCTGCACGCCTGCTGCATAGCCGCACAGAGGCTGCCATTAAGTAGAGGTCAGTGGGAGGGTGAGCAGCTGGGAGGTGGTCGCGGGAACACTCTGGGGGGAGGGGCCGTGGGGCAGCAGCAGCGGGGAAAAGGCAAACAGAAAAGGGCAGACAAGGAAAGGCAAAACAGAAAAAAGACAGAAAAAGGCAAAAACAGGAAAAAGACAGAAAGAGGCAAAAACAGGTAAAAGACAAAAAGAGGCAAAAGCAGACAAAAGGATGACACACACACAGAGCGGACCAGCAGAAGAGCAGGCTCTTCGACTAGACCACTGGGGATGAGGCGCAGGCAGGAGCCTGCGGGTGGAGGAGGGCCTCGAACACCTACCTGGATCTCAAGAAGTGCCTTAAAGGCGGAACTGCGCGAGGGGAGAACAGTGACTCTGACCAGGAGGTCAGAGGTCTTGCTCCCTAGAAGATCAAGCTCCTCTCCAGTTCAATTTTGAGAATTTAGGGCCTGTTTTAGATTTTGGCAGTAACGGTCCCGCTGTCAATTTTCCATCTGAATTCCCATCCCTCGGCTTGGCGGTCCACCCACTGGATTTAGATGTTGGCAATCCCATAGACAAAAGACAGCCGATGAACCGATGCCACCATCATGAATCACCACCTGCGTCAATGGCACCATAGGCAAAAGCGGCTGGTGGCAGGACTCCAGCCCCTGTTACCGCCGAGCCAATCACGATGTGCATTCCCGCCAACCTAACTGTGGTGACCAAGCCGCCACACCTGAGTTGGTGTATTGGGAGAGATTTCTAATTTTCCCATTTCCTGCCACCATGAATTTGATCATACTAGTTGTACCGTGTTGCTACTCCTGGACCAAGACGAAAATCAACCCCGCCGTCGCCGGACAGAAGGTAAGTCACTGTTGTACTTGTCATCCTCGGAATTGTAGCTGTACATTGGTACTGGACACGAGCATGTTTAAGAAACAGAAGGGGGTGGGAGCACACTGCTTCACCTCCCAGCACAGTTCACCCCTTACCATTATGGTATATGCAGTTCATGGTAAATGCTTACTTGAATATTTACTGGAGTATTTCACCAAAGTTAGTGCAGGTTAGTGCTGTAAATCTCTAGACACGTGTTTCTGGATATCATCCGTCATCAGTAGAGATAAAAACTAATTTAATCTGGGGTTGCTGAGCAAGCTGCCACAATCCTTTCAGGTCTCAGTACCTCTCACAGGCGCACAGGTGCATCTCCAAAAGCTCGTCAGCTCAATGGCTCAAGGGAGCCTTTTCAAACAGAAGGGGGTGGGAGCACACTGCTTCACCTCCCAGCACAGTTCACCCCTTAGCATTAAGGTAAATGCAGTTCGTGGTAAATGCTTACTTGAATATTTACTGGAGTATTTCACCAAAGTTGGTGCAGGTTAGTACTGTAAATCTCAAGACACATGTTTCTGGATATCATCTGTCATTAGTAAAGATAAAAACGAATTTAATCTGGGGTTGCTGAGCTAGCTGCCACAATCCATTCAGGTCTCAGTACCTCTCACAGGTGCACAGGTGCAACTCCAAAAGCTCGTCAGCTCAATGACTAAAGGGAGCCTTTTCAAACAGAAGGGGGTGAGAGCACAGCTTCACCTCCCAGCACAGTTCACCCCTTAGCATTATGGTAAATGCAGTTCGTGGTAAATGCTTACTTGAATATTTACTGGAGTATTTCACCAAATTTGGTGCAGGTTAGTGCTGTAAAACTCTAGACACGTGTTTCTGGATATCATCCGTCATCAGTAGAGATAAAAACGAATTTAATCTGGGGTTGCTTAGCAAGCTGCCACAATCCTTTCAGGTCTCAGTACCTCTCACAGGCAAACAGGTGCATCTCCAAAAGCTTGTCAGCTCAATGGCTAAAGGGAGCCTTTTCAAATAGAAGGGGGTGGGAGCACACTGCTTCCCCTCCCAACACAGTTCACCCCTTAGCATTATGGTAAATGCAGTTCATGGTAAATGCTTATTTGAATATTTACTGGAGTATTTCACCAAAGTGTTAAGAAACACTTGCAAGCAATACTGCAATGATGTGAAATGCATATGCCTGTAATGTTGTACTTAGAAAAATGTTTAAAAACACACCTCGAGATATTAGTGATACTCACCAATCTGGTACTAACTGTCTTCGTGGCAATGGACACCTACAAAAAAAGTCACAGCAATCATAAATTGAAATGTGTCCATACAGGTGTGTGCAAGAGTTTTCCCTGAACTACCACATAATATACATAAACAATATACCCAATAGGACCTACTCAAATCCATGATAATGTAGCAATTGCACTGCAAAATGCTACAAGTGGGTTTACACATAATATACAAACAATCTTACCTCTAAACTGAAAACATGTCAGAGATGTATGAATACATGTCCCCTTGGTCTGTGCAATTAGTGACAAACATTAGAAGTCATTTAACTGTAAAGTGTCAGTTTCCCTGTGTAATGCATATGTCCATATTATTGACACATCATGCTAAAAGAAATACACATGCATCACCCAGTCAAAATAACAGAAACACATATACATTTGATGTAAGTGTACAGTAACACAAGGAATGCTTGCACCAAAATTAACATGTCCATCACAAATACACAACACTAATGTATGCATTTTAAAAAATATCTAAAATATACAACCTTTGCTTGTCACTATCACAAATGGGAGTAAGTGCATGGCACACACATTAGTAGAAATACCATCATCAGCAATCAATTAGTAACAATCTAAAAAACAGGCCTGGACAAAGGTATTCACAAATCAATTGTTTTTAATAAGCATAAGATGACTCTCTCATATATTCATTAAGATTCACTCGAAAAAAAATAACATCAAAGGCACTAGTCTAGAAAGTTCAAAGTCTGGTTTGCATGCCCATAACTTGCCTCCTATTTGTACTGCCAACATAATCTTCCTCTGGAAGTGGCATCTATGGGGCAGAGAGCAGATCCCTCAATGATCTGACTTGGGGGATGGGTCCTTGGGTTTTGGATGGGTGGGTTTGGATTCAGAGGGTTGAGTTCAGGTGTATGAGGGGTGGCAAGATATTTGGGTGGGGTGGACTTACATTTGTGAGGGGTGGTCTGGGATGAGAAAAGGGTCAGGGCCAGGGCAAACATATCATCCTTCGGAAAATGGGTAGCACATTTTGGAGGGAGTTGGGGTTGGGAAGCAGAGGGAGTGGCATTGACTGTTGTGCATTTGTCTGTTGATTGCCTGGTGGGTACCTGAGGGTCTGGTGTATGTGGTGTATGTTTTGATTTTTGTTTTCTACTGGGTGTCTGTTGTGTGGGTGAGTGTGGGCATTTGTGTACAGTATGTGTGTGTGGCTGTTTCTGCTGTGGAGGTGCTGTGTGTGGTTGTGGTGCCTGTGGATGTGCTGGTGGTGGGTGTTTGTTGTGGTGGATGTGGTATCTGTGGGTGTGGTGGTGGTGGGTGTGGATGTCTGTGTTGTGGTGGGTGTGGTGCCTGTGGATGTGCTGGTGGTCGGTGTGGATGTTTGTGTTGTGGTGGATGTGGTGTTTGTGGGTGTGGTGGTGGTGAGTGTTGGTGTCTGTGTTGTGGTGGGTATGGTGTATGTGGGTGTGGTGGTGGTGGTGGTGGGTATGGATGTGTGTGTTGTGGTGGGTGTGGTGCCTGTGGATGTACTGGTGGTGGGTGTGGATGTTTGTGTTATGGTGTGTGTGGTGTCTGTGGGTATGCTTGTGGTTGTGTTGGTGGTGGGGTGTGTGGTTTCTCCATGTGTGCGTGTGTGTCTGTTTCTTGCCATGTTTGTGTTTATATATGAGGATGTGCTGCTTGTGTGTCTCTGAGTGGGTGCAGGTAAAGGTGCGCCTGTGCTCTGGATAGGGCTGGGAAGGGGGATTTGGGATGGGGAAGGGGAAGGGGTGGGATTTGAGGCACGAGGTTGGGGTGGGTGTGAGGCTGCATCAATAAGGTGGCCAGACCCTTGAATGACTGCTGTAGGCCATATGGTAGTGTGAATGCCATCCAGGTAAGCCAGCATATAGGTCATCTGACCACTAAGCCCCTGGATGCCATTCAGTAATGTGGTCTGGCCTATAGCAATAGTCTCCAATAGATCAATAGCATCCTCATTGAGCGCAGCCTGGGATACAGAGGCAGGGGGGAGGTGCCTGCAGCAAAGGTGATCCCACCCCTTTTAGGGGATCGGATATGGCCAACTGGGGCAGATGGAAACGTGGGTGGTGGACGATGATGCAGGTGGAACTGTAGCAGTAGGGTTCGCCACCACTAGGAACTGTTCATCTGTGGAGGCCTCCGAAGATGACGTTGAGTTGCTTGTGGCCCCTGCCTCAGTCTCCTCACCCTCCGTGGTGCTGGCTTCCTCAGTGTCGGTGGTGTTTGCACCAGGAGCACAGTGCCCAGCTTTTTTACCTGCTGATGCGGCCGCTGTCACCTTTGCCTTGCCCAGATGATGCTGTAAAGACAGATACACTAGTTTGAGGGTATCTGGGTAAAGAGATTTGAACATGAACTTTACTCACAATACATTTGCGACGTCTGCATTGTATGCCAGCTTCAAGGCACTCAAACGTGGCTTCTTAATCATCAGTATCTCATGCCTGTATGGAAAAATTCAACAAACCATTTGCTCAAAGTCTAGATAATCCCATGCTAGCTCCTATATCATGTGTGGTTTTGTCTCTTATCCACGTTTATTTCTCTGCAAGACAAACAACTTTGACAGCATTAGTAAATACATAGGCCTGGATACATTCCTAAATCACTTCAGTAAAGAGCACAAGCATTTCCACATATCCAAAAGAGACTTGTTTTTGGCCTGATATTGACTTATCAAGATGGAATACTCCAACATCTATGTCATGGAACCATCCATATGCAATTGTCCTTTTAAGTATCACTTTTCTCAACATCACTGCTTTCTCATCTGGACATAACTAAGGACACCTAAATGTTATTTGGGGTACGTGTAACTCTGTCACCAATATGAACACATTCCTGTCTGTTTCAATCAATACAGTCTGGCATGAAAATTCATGTTGGTTGACACAGACTGGCTTAGATGCACATTAGGGAAGGACTAAAGCTTCATGACAATCTGCTACTGTCTACATGAAATGAATTGCATTTCGCTAGTGAAACACATTTCAGATAAGGAATTATGCCATTGTGCGAATCTTTCCAGTCCTTTTGGTACAGATGCTCATGATCATATTTTCATTGTACCAACTTACCAATGTAAAGTCTGAAAAATGAACTGTTTCATATGTGCTTACTATTCCCTGTCAGCAGGTTTTAAATCCACCCCACAATATCTGTTACAGTTTTGGGCTGACTTATGTCTTAAGTAGTTGTACAGCTTGAGCAGCACTATTTTACCACATTAAAATGTTGCAAGTGGTTACTTGTCAAAGGAACTTTCATGGCATGTGCCGCTTTTGGCTGGAAGTGTAGCAGCATTTTTTGAAATATCTAAAGGAAACAACAGAACATAACACACGCATAGCAACGCAATTAAAACATATCAGGGCACATAATAACAAAACGGCCAAAATATAGAACACATAACCACTACAGTACAACACAACAAAATGACATTACAATCATGCAGCACAAAACACAGCAACACAATAAAAATAACAAAACACATTACCACTACAAAAAATGCCACATAACAAATATGTCACGCATTACCACCTCCAGTATCCTGTTTTCATAATGCAGTGGGAAAAAGCGTTTGAGAACCGAAAACTTACCACCAACAACATGAAATATCACCACTTAAAAACGTTTTTTGATCCTCCCATGCTGTCTATGATGACAGATCTGCAAGCTTTTTCTTCCCATAATCTAACTCATTGCTCACTTGCCCTCTAGTGGCCTCGATTCACCAAACACACAAGTCAATTAGCAGAGTGCTTCGGCCCGAAGAGCAGAAAGCTGCTTCAAACTCAAAAGGTCGGAGGGCTACATCCCAGGGATAAAGAGGGCATCTTCCATATGCAAAACACATTTACATTAAAACAATGCCCCTTATTAGAAATACTAGTCAAGGTAATTGAGCAGCCATGCTTTTTCAATTCATTTTAAATGGGAACTGTATTCAGTTGATAAACACGTGGAAAAATTATCAACAGAAATAATCCCAGCGTAAACCTTCTTTTGTGCACGAAATTGAATTCCAAATTGGGTGGAATTTACTGTATCCTGTAATTACGGGATGCCTGATATCTCTCACCCTTTGGTACATTTTAGCAGGTCAAACATAAGGGAATTCAACAGGGAAAAGGTGCACAGTATTTACTAAACCAAGCTGATGCTCAAAACAGATGCTATTTATTGCACTCAATAAATAACATAACTCATTTTATTATCATTTTTCTGATGCAACAAAAAGCAAGTAGATTCAGTCAAACTCGGACTCATAGGGCAAAGGAAGGCACTTATTCAACCGGAAATAAATTTTTAAAAATGCTGTTCAAGTCTTTTAGCATACTTGACATCAGAAACCTTCATATGGGAGAAGGGTAGAGATAGAGATATTGGAAGGATAGATATAACCTACAAAGGAGGGGGGATGGTACACATAAGGCTGGCTAACTGCTTTCTTCCACTGCCCTACCCCCACCACTCTGACCTCTGGGTTTCTGAAATAAATTTACAAAGTCCATCCACCATTTCAGAGTACAATATTCTTTTGGTTCTTTTCTAGATGTTTGTAAGCTATCACTCAGAACAAGTCTTCAATTTGGTCACAAGCGAGCTCACTTAATATCTGCCAATCCACCATGTCACTATGGCCTTTTCCTCCTCCCTCTCATCATACTTTTTTTTCTGGAGTTTTATATAGCGCAAACTTGACCCGAAGGTATTAGAGCACTTTACATGAGCACCAGTTGCATTACAGACGGACACATTCATTTTTGTTGGGCACGGGAAGATTACGTGATTTGCCCAGAATCACAGGATGTTGAGCGTCCCTTGCCGAGACTCAAACCCGGCTCCCCAGGTTCGGGGGCGACCGCTCTAGCTGTCAGGCTACATCCTCTCCCCAACTTAGAAATCTCAGCTGTGTCTGCAGGGATTGTTTTGCCTAAAGTGCAATTGGCTGACTTTGCATTTTGTTTTGCAGCATACAACCCCAAAGCAGGGGTTTATTTCTTCAAAATGAAAGCAATCAATGTCCCTGATGAGTAGGAAGAAACCCCTTGCACATCAGAGCAATTGTTTACTGCCCAAGAATCCCATGCCTTCCATATCAATCAAGAATGGAACATGTATGAAATGAAATGAAATGAAAATTGGTATTTGTAAAGCGCTAACTGCCACTCCGAAAGGAGCATCCTGGCGCTGTATGTAGTGTGAAGCACAACCTAGAGAAGGAAGACCATCCAACACCGTAGGATTTTCATCTTTTTAAATGAGGAAGTGTATTGGTAACATTCATGCACAAAGAACCCCCACAAAAAACACAATTTTCAAATTGAAATTAACTAACACCCTTTTAATTGATTACCATATGATCTAATACAATTTTCTATTAATACCATTGGACATGCAGCACAAAATTACTACACAAAAGGTTTCTTGAGGTTTTAAAACACATTTACAGAGGTTTTATTACTTATAGACACCAACATAGATGACACACATTCCGCAATAAAGATCACAAATGCCGCATTACTTAGATTTCACCAGTCCAGTGGTGCACATAAACTTGTATATTGCTTTGATTGTACTAGGGCTAATGCAATTTGCACTTACAGTTTCACCGACTTTTAAACCAACTGAATGTCATTTTTGCACTAGCCATTTGATGTGGCTCCATTTGGACTTGTTTACTTGGTGTAAATGTCAGTATTGCACTTGTTTGTGCGTTCTGGCGAGCAGATTTACAAGCCCCTTGCGACACTTTTGCGCCAAAATTGTGTCACTTTCTGTGATGCATCGGCAGCGTAAACAATGCACCAGGTTGCGGCCAATTTACAACGTAATCCATCTAGGGAGATGCGCCACCTTGTAAAGCCCTGCGCCACATTATACATGCGTCAGGTATAATGTATGCAGGGTGGGCGTTCCCACGAGGGAAAGCTTTGTGGATGCCACTGCATCAAAACCTTACACCTGCATGGAGCAGGCGTAAGGAGTGACGCAGTGTATTAAGTATAGGCCTCCACCAAGCATTGCTGGAGTTGCGTCATGCTTGTGACACAACTCCAGCAATGCGTGACTTTTGCGCCGACAGATGCATCAGAATTTCTGACACATCTGTCAATCCTTGCTCTATGGTGCGCCGTATTGTAAATAAGATGCATCCATGGTGGCGCAAGGGTTTCTTTGCCCGATGCAAGGAAACTGACGCATCTCTGCTCTAACGCAGAGATGCCTCAGTTTCTTGTAAATAAGCCCCTGAATGTGTATGTGCAACTGAGCGTCATACAGATGCAATATAGGTAATCTAGCCCTAGATGCATAATATGGATCAATTAGCTCAACGTCCACACAATGTCTGTTACAGTTTTGGGCTGACATTTCTTAAGCAGTTGTAAAGCTGGAGCAGCACTATTTTACCACCTTAAAATTTTGCAAGTAGTTGCTTGTCAAAGGAACTTTCATGAAATGTGCCGCTTTTGTCTGGAAGTGTAGCAGCATTTTTTGAACTATCTAAAGTAAGCAACAAAACATAACACATGCATAACAACATAAAATCACAATTAAAACATATCAGGGCACAAAATAACATAACAGCCAAAACTTAGTACACATAACCACTACAGTACAACACAACAACATGACATTACAATCACTCATCACAAAACACAGCAACACAATAAAAACACATTTCCACTACAAAAACATGCCACATAGCAAATATGCCACGCATTACCACCTCCAGTATCCTGTTTTCATAATGCAGTGGAAAAAAGTGTTTAAGAAACCCCAACTTACCACCTACAACATGAAATATCACCAGTAAAAACGTTTTATTCCTCCTCCCATGCTGTCTATGGTGATAGAGCTGCAAGCTTTTTCTTCCCATAATCTAACTCATTGCTCACTTGCCCTCTAGTGCCCTGGATTCGCCAAACAGACAGGTCAATTAGCAGAGTGCTGCGGGCCTGAAGAGCAGAAACCTGCTACAAACTCAAATGGCCGGAGGGCTACATCCCAGGGATAAAGAGGGCATCTTCCAAATGCAAAACACATTTAGAAATAAAATTATTCCTTATCAGAAATGTTAGGCAGGGTAATATTTGGTTATTGAGCAGTCATGCTTATTCGATTAATTTTAAATGGGAACTGTATTCAATTTCATAGACACATGGAAATATTATCAACAGAAATTAAAATGTGATGAAACTGAGTAAGTCATTTAACATGGAATGTTAAAGCGACAAAATAGGGGTCTATGAAGAAACTATCCTCACTGCAAAGTAATAACTTTTCACGTGTACAAATCAAAGACAGGAGTATTTAAAAACCTTAAATAAGTACATTGCTGTTTATTTAGTGCACGTTCCAAACGGAATTGCCTTTAGCATTTAAATGACAAGAGGAAAGGCCGATAGCGCAATGCCATCATTTTAACCTGTGACTTTTAGATCTGTAATCTAGCAGTCAAGGCAAGTGGTGCATGATATTAAAATGTTTTATTTGAGACAAAGAAGGGGCTAAGTAAAGTGATGACAGGAAGGAGATATGTGTGATTAAACTGCCAGGTGCGGAAACTCACAGTTGAATAGTCTTCCTCACTTAACTTAACTCCCTATGCCACGGGGCTCATAACTGACAGAAATACCACAGTGTAGAAACGGATGTGGGTGTGTCCTTGTATGTATATAAAAAATGTATGTGGCTGTAGCAAACTGGGCTTCTCTGTAGATGCCCCCCAACTATTTGCCCCCTTTTGAACTGCTAGATGCTGGTTTTTGAGTCTGATAGTGCACTGGGACCTGCTAACCAGACCCCAGTACTGGTGCTTTTTCCCTTAAAGTAATGTGAATTGGTGCACCCAATTGGGAAGGTACTTTATCACCCCTAAAAGTCCCTACCATATGGTATCAGTGGTACCCAGTGTAGGGTGATAAAGGGGTCATCAGGGCTGCAGCACTATATTGTTCTACCGTGTGTGACCCAAGTAAAAGGGTGACTGCAGGACTGCCATTGCAGCCCTGCACAAGCAGCCTGTCTGGTTGAGAATTAATCTGCACACACCATGTGCTGCAGAGCCATACCAGTGCCTTAATGTTAGTAAGTCACTCTTAAGGTTGCCCTCCTAAAGCCCAGGAAGCGAAGTGCATTATATTAAAGGTGTGGATATATATGTTCTTACATATATATCCCTACAGTAACCCTGTAAAGCAAGATTTACTGAAGTGACCTGCGGTCCATACAGTAACATTAGCTGGCTACTGAGCAAGCTTAAGATAGCCAGCTCAATCATGGTAACACCTAATTGTGTCATGTTTGGTATTGAACACTGTGCTTTTTCAGGGTGAGCAGTCAAAATATCGAAAATAAAATATCGAAATACAATAATATCGAAGTTAAAATATCGAAGGGACAGAATATAGATGTGAAGAATATCGATGGACAGAATATCGAACCTAAGGTAAGTAATATCGAATTTTTAATATCGATGTAAATAATATCGAAGTTAGTAATATCGAAATCAAATATATCGATGTTACTAATATCGATGTTACTAATATCGATATTTGTATTATTGTTATGTATTTTATGTTTTTAGTATGTATGTGTTATATGTGTTTTTGTTAAGTGTTCTACTTGTTTAAAAATATATGTATACAATTTTTATATGTTAATACACTTTTTTTAAAGTTATTTTTTATTTTTTGTACTGTAGCGGGTTGTGGGTTTATAGGGGAATAGGGTGGGAAGTAATTTAATTATACTAAATTAATTATTAATTTTTAGGAATTATAAATACATTTTAATTATTTTTTGCGTTTAAGTTCTGTAGCGGGTTGTGGGTTTATAGGGGAATAGGGTGGGAAGTAATTTAATTGTAATTAAGTTATAATTTATTTTAATTAATTGGTATTGATAATTATATTATTGTTAATTAATTAATCATTGGTAATTAATTTGTATTAATTGGTTATTAATTTTTATTAATTGATTAATTGATTATCATGTAATTTAAATGTAATCAAGTTAAAATGTATTTTAATTAATTGTTATTAATAATTATATAATTGTTAATTAATAATTGGTAATTAATTTTTATTAATTGGTGATTAATTTTTATTAATTGATTAATTGATCATGTAATTTAAATGTAATTAACTTATAATTTATTTTAATTAATTGGTATTGATAATTATATTATTGTTAATTAATTGATAATTGGTAATAAATTATTATTAATTGGTAATTATTATTAATTAGTTATTAAGTTTTATTAATTGATTAATTGATCATTATGTTAAGTGTATTATTTTATCATTGGAGTGTGTTGTGCGTTTATAGGGGAATACTTTTGGAAGTAATTGAAATCTAATTAAGTAATTATTAAATTTATATTTGGGTATTGATAATTAATTTATTGGATATTAATTATTAATAGGTAATTTTTTTAAATTACAATTTTTTGGTTCTAAAAATTAATTTATTGTTGTTTTATCATTAATTGGTAATTAAATATTATTAAATATTATTTATTGATACATTTAATTAACATATTAAGAATTATTTATTAATTGATAATTAATGTTTAATTATTATTATTATTGGTATAAAAAGCATTTAATTGTTCAATATTAGTTAATTGGTAATTAAGATTTAAAGGCCCATTACGATACCGGGCGTAAAAAAATCCGCCACCCATTAAAGTGGCAAAAATCCGCCCGCCTACACCGTCTGAATACCGACCCAGCAATCATGATGCCTCGAACCGAAAACCGCCAGCGGCGGAAAAAACACACAAAATACCGCCCGCCCTTGCCCGAGTCGGAGTCAAACCGCCCGCCACGGACGGAAAGACGCACGACAACACAAAACCGCCCGCCCTCACGGTCGAGACACCGCACGTGAAATTACGATCGCACCGACATGAGCGCGGAAAAACAACAAATACACCGCCCGCCAGCGTAAACAACACTGAAGAAAATGGACACGGCAGAAGCCATGGCGGCCACGTCCCTGCACAGAAACAGCCGCGGACTCAAACAAACACACACAACATGGCAAACAAGTCCACACAGCAACCCACGCACAAATACACAGACAAAGTACACATCCCGAAAACACACCACCCCTGGACAAACAAATAAACCACAAAGCCCAGAACACCAGCCACAACACACCTGAAAACAACAGACCATCAGGACACACCCAAACAGGTAAGTACAAAAGCAGCCCCTCCACAGACCACAACCCCTTGCAACATTGCAAAGCAGAGAGGAGAGGACACAGTGACACAGCAAGGACAGCAGCACACCACAGATACGCACACATCACACCCACCACCACCACCACCACCACCAAACACCGGCACCACAAACCCCCTGCACATCACACATCACACACCGCACCAGCACCACAAACACCATGGCATCACACAGAATGCCAAAGTTCACTGCCACTGAGCTGACGGTCATGGTCGACGAGATCGTCAAGGTGCACACACAAATCTATGGCAACCAGGTCCAGCACACACCACTAGCCACCAGAAACAGAATGTGGAACAGAATTGTAGACCAGGTCAATGCAGTCGGACCGTACCCAGAAACAGAGGAGAGATAAACAAACGGTGGAACGACATCAAAAGCCTGGTCAAGAAGAAGGAGAGCAAAAACCGAGAGCTGGCTGCCACGACTGGCGGAGGGAATCCCGCGCATTACAAGACCTTCAAAGCGTGGGAGGAGAAGGTGCGAGTCATCATCCATCCGGAGATCCTCACCGGATTACCAGGGGGAGTGGAGGCTGGTAAGTACAAACAAATGTATACCAGCACACCGCTATGTACTCACATGCACTACCACCATGCCATAGCTCTGAGGGACAAACACCCCCATGTGCAGTACACAATCCACAACACATCACTCACACATGCAACAGGCACCACCACACACACAGCCCAAACATATCAACTAACAAAACTATGGGGGCATGTGTACACCCAGCCAGCCACGTAACTACCAACAGGTCCCCTAGTACTCCAGAAGCGCCACAACGAGCACCCCCACACCCATGTGGCAGCCGTAGCTGCACCAACCGACAAGTAACAGGTAAGTAGCCGCAACACAAAGGCAGTGGGTGGGAGGGGGGACAGCTGAAGTACAACACACACCAGGCCCCTAGTCCTACAGCACAGCAAGGCGGAGCACCCCCACACCCATGTGGCAGCCGTAGCTGCACCAACCGACAAGTAACAGGTAAGTAGCAGCAACACAAAGCGCAGTGGGTGGGAGGGGGACAGCTGAAGTACAACACACACCAGGCCCCTAGTCCCACAGCACAGCAAGGAGGAGCACAGCCCACACCCCACACCCACGTAGCAGCCACTGCAGTGCACACCGGCAGCCGACAGGTAGACATCCCGCCCAGGACAAACGGTGTCAGTGGGTGTCCAGCCATCACCACGACCCATAACACCGCCCCCACCCCCACAGACCTGCAACATGGAGCACCCCCCGCCCATAACCATGTTGCATCCAGTCCAGTGCACGCTCAAAAACAACCTGCAGGTGGGAAACTGGACAGGGCGGGGTGACTGGAGGCATGAGGACTGAATTACGACTAACACATGGGACATGTCAAGTAGCAGAGGAACACCCAGCACTGCTCCCTGCCACAACCATGTGAACAATGTGCACACGGACATGAACCACAGAGTCACACCCCACATGACCCATCACAGACACAGCAACACCCAAGGAGCCACGTCTGCACGCACAAGTCACACTGATTACAGAACCACACGGCAGGCACAGTGCAACCCATCACACACAACTGCAACACCATCGAAGTCCTGTCCATGTAGCCCCTACTGCCTGTCAACCACACATCCCACAACTACGCCCATGTAAGACATACCACACCAGACGCAACAGCGTGGAACAACATAAATGCACACAGACACACAATGCACATACAACATACCATCCATCTCATCCGTCAGCCCCAGTCACATGAAAGGTATGTCATCCGAACAGCTGGTCCACATACAGTAGTCACGCAAATAAACATGCCCATGATAAATCATGTGCCAGAAGTGAATGAAGCGCACGTC
Source organism: Calotriton arnoldi (assembly GCA_963921515.1). Classification (NCBI taxonomy): domain Eukaryota; kingdom Metazoa; phylum Chordata; class Amphibia; order Caudata; family Salamandridae; genus Calotriton; species Calotriton arnoldi. The sequence continues at coordinate 611,884 of CAWUFW010002456.1, read as the reverse complement.
ACACTGTGAGCAACTACACACATAACATGGGCCACACACCCCCGAGCACTGCAGTGATGCACATGGCACAGGGCAGCACGCACACCAAGGAATTGGACCATCTGTAATACGTCGTGTGGCACACAACCATCACTCACTCATAACAATGCGTCCAATTACATGGCCAGAAATCACAACAGACAGCAAATATGCAGGGTATGTCAGACATACACACACCTCAGACCATGCACTGTCATGTTGCCACAACACATGTCACGTTCTGCACCCATGGCACACAGTATGTACCCCAAAAGCATAGTTCATCTCAAATGCGTTTCAGGGGGCTGACCCCCATTATGCCATCTGCGTTTCTAAGCGTTCCATATGAACCCCCAAAGCATAGTTCATCTCAAAAGCGTTTCAGGGGCTGACCCCCATTATGCCATCTGCGTTTCTAAGCGTTCCATATGAACCCCCAAAGCATAGTTCATCTCAAAAGCGTTTCAGGGGCTGACCCCCATTATGCCATCTGCGTTTCTAAGCGTTCCATATGAACCCCCAAAGCATAGTTCATCTCAAATGCGTTTCAGGGGGCTGACCCCCATTTTGCCATCTGCGTTTCGAAGCGTTACATTTGAACCCCAAGAGCATAGTACAAACCAACCTCCACGATGGGTCTGGAGTCCGCATACACCAGAGCCACAAAAAGCAGGAGCACAGCAACACACCCATCGGCATTGCCAATCCGTCCCATGCCACATGTCCACAGCACACAGTCCCATTGGCATGCCCACACAACAACAAATAGCACAGCCACACACACGGCTCCGGGAAACCTGTGCACGACTGTGCACGAACTGTGGATGTCAGACAACCTATACATACTTTGTCATGTGCAACACAATAACATATCTCATTCCCCCCACAGGTGACGAACTGCTGGATGCTGGAGATGGAGACAGCAGCCAGCACAGCCAGCCTGCAAGCCCCCAACAAGGACTCACGGATGTGGAGGATCTGTCCTCCGATTCGGACACGGACCACCCAGCAGGCCCATCTGGTGTGGCAGGGCCCAACCGCACCCCTGGCACCCTCCCACCCACCAACCCATCATCCAGGGCTGATGACCACTCACAGCCCCCTGCTGCCACTGTCGTAGCGGCCACTACCACTGTTGTGGCGGCCACCCCCATGGTCGTTGCGGCCACTCCCACTGCCGCAACCACCACCACATCATCACTGGCCCCAGCGCAAGTGGTGGTCCGGCCGACTGGGTTCACCCTGGGAGCCACAGCGAGGACCGTGGTGAGCAATGTGGCTAGTGGGCAGGTCGGTGGCAGCAGTACTGGTAGGAGGAGCAGGGCCAGGCCAACGCCAACTGTGCCTGGGAGCCAAGCCCTGCCGCCAATCGACAGAGTCCTTGGGGCCTATGAGGAGGCCCAAGGCGAATGGGCCAGGTCGGCAAGCGACACACGGGAGGTCCTTGCGGTGTTGAGGTCCATGTACGCCCACATGGCCCAAATCGCGGACCTCATGGGCCAGCTGGTGGTGGGGGGGAGGGCACAAGCAAGGCCAGCAACACCACCTCCGCCACCACCTGCTGTGGCGCAGGTTCGTGCAGCATCGCGTTCCCCTGCGTCCACAGCGAGTGAGCACTCCTCAACCACCACCAGCGGAACATCAACACCCCCTCCCAAACGTGGAAGGGGCCGTCCGAAGTGGAAACAGGTGTCCAGAGAGGACTTCGCCCGCACCAAACGCCAGTGAGTCAGCCAGCCACCTTGACCACCTACTGCATTGACTTGGAATACGATCCTAGCCCACACTGCCATGTGAATGGCATGTGTCTGTTGGACTGTGGACATAGAACTCCATGGGTACACCTTGACCACCATGCAGCCATGACCGTCAACTCATTGTCACAGCATGCACCACATTTGTCATCACCTTGCACACAATCACATGTCACCGCTGTTAATAAATACACCTTGATCACAATCGGCTTAATGTGTCCTGGGTTTATTCCACGATGTGCAATCGCCACCATGAGCAGAATAGCATCTGCTGTGTGGCATGTCGATGGGACAGGAGAGGCTGCAGGGACCTAGGGGTGAAAAACAGAACAAGAGTACATTCAATGAGTGTGTCACACACTCATCACACAGTACTTGTCACCAACTACAAGCAATGCACACACATCTCTGAGAGCAACAGGGCACAATGCTACAGCCACTGACAGTGGCATACCAACCTGGACATGGACCATTGACACACAGCACTCAGTGAACAAAAGGCCCCAGTAACAGAGCACACATACACCTGCACAACTACAGCCACATCAGCCGTCGTACATGGTCACTCACCGTCAAGTGAAGTAGCGGGCGATGAGCTGCTGACGCAAATTCACAGCTTCATCCTCTCCACTGTCCTCTTCACTGGAGCTGTCCTGGTGTGCAGGCTGGGGCCCTGGTTGATCTCCGTCATCCACAATTAGGGGATCTGCTTTCGAATGGCCAGATTGTGCAGCATGCAACAAGCCACCACTATCTGGCACACCTTCTGTGGGGAGTACGCCAGCGCCCCCCCGGTGCGGTCCAGGCATCTGAACCTGGACTTGAGGAGGCCAAAGGTACACTCGACCACACGTCTGGTCCTCCCATGTGCCTCATTGTAGCGGTCATCTGCTGGGGTCCGAGGATTTCGTAATGGACTGAGCAGCCAGGGCCCATTCGGGTAAGCCGAGTCACCTGGGCGTGGGGGACACAGAGAACCGTTGCAATTCAAACAGGACAGTAGACAGCATCCTTAAGCCAGCACGCTACACAACTCCACATACTCACCGACAATCCAGCCACGGTCCTGTTGCAGATTGGTCATCAGTCGTGGTAATATGCTGTTTCGCATGATGTGCGCGTCATGGGCCGAGCCTGGGAACTTTGCACACACGTGGGAGATGACCATGTCCGCAAGGCACACCACTTGCACATTCAGGGAGTGCGTGTGCTTCCAGTTGCGGAAGAGCTGCTCAGTGGCCTGTGGTGGGACAATGCCAACATGGGTGCAGTCAATGGCACCAACGACGTGTGGGATCCGTCCAAGGGCATAGAATGCACCCTTCACTGCCGCCAACTCACGTGCCCTGGGGAATCGGATGTACCTGTTCCTGTACAGCATCATGGCTGCCAGTACATCCCTCAGCACCATGCTGAACATGGGCTGGGACATCCCACCTCCACTGCCCACTGTGTGCTGGAATGACCCAGTGGCGAAGAAATGCAGTGCAGCCCTCACCCTAGCCGTGGGGGTGAATGCTGTCGGATACACCCTGCGAGGACGGAGGTGGGGTTCCAACATGGCACATAGTCGATGCAGGGTTGGTCGATCCAGACGAAATTTCCGGATGACCTCAGAATCCTCCATGTCCGCCAACAATTGGTAAGGGCGGTAAATGTTTGGTCTCCGCCTAGGAAAGATGGAAGTGGACACATGTCAAAGCAACACGCCACATGGCATTTTCACATACACATAACTGATATGACAGAGCAAGAACATGAGTCACAGAACAGCTGTCATGCAGGGACAGCACAGCCACAATACACTTACATCAGGTCTCCCACCAATAGCAATGGGCAGTGACACAAACCATTGCTATGTGCATGCACATGGGGATCCAGGCCTCAATGACCTGTGAGGCGTGCTGATGGGGACTGACTGCATATCCGGCAAGCGGCAACACCACGGCAACATGACTGGCTGCTGTGCATCACACTGCTTCCGAGGCTGGATGAGTATGGCACACACCAACGACGATGTGGGCACAGGCTGAGCGGCCAAGACAAGTGGGACCTGTGGCACGAGGGGATATGAGACAGTCATTGGTGTCACCACTGCACCCTATGTGCAGCACTGTACGGATCACACCTCCAGAAGCATTGTCAGGTGTACACATTGACAGCCCCATGCCAACACGGCTGTGTGCTTGCAAATACACATCACATGTGACACGTAACCTTGCACGTGCCAAGTGGCAGATGTACATAGTGAGAGATGACATGCGTGTGCATATGCGTATACCATGCACCCATGCCAATGTGCAGATGATGACATGCTAACAGACATGTGGGGGCCGGCCACTGGCCGTCCCTGCCTATGCACACGGCATGTTGTGGCCCCATCCATTGTGCACCTGCACCCACACGCACATCATGGCCACACCTGCAGATGCAGTGCGCACATCATACTGTGTGGTGCACATGGCATCAGTGGACTGTCACCAACATGGGCCAGGCCATTACGGCCAACTCCGATGACCCTCGCGGTTTCACCCTGCGTGTTCTACTATGGAGGTAGGCGTCCCGGGCCAGCTGGGTGCAGGCCAACGTCTGCAATTGCCAATGCAGGTCTCAGTGCACTTGTTGCTCGTGTGAATGTCAGGCTGGGCCATGCTGCCCCTCTCAGTCCCAGCAAGCCTGGCCTGCACATTGACTGCACAATGTCAGTAGGTGACAGCACCGACTGCCTAGTGGGTTGCATGTGTCTCCTTTACAGGACCCACCAGATGGGCGCTAACTCAGTACTGACTATTGGACACACCATGTCTCGTGATAGGGATGTGTGTGTGGGATGGTGGCACTGAATGTGACCTCCTTTGCGTGGTGGGCCATGCACAGGGCGAGTACGTTGATTATTGCGCAGTGTTGGTCACAGTGGGTGCACCCACACAGATGTGTTGCCCTATGTTCATTTTCTATGTCCGCATGATGATGGACTGTAGGTGTGGGCAGACTACACATTGGTCGATGTGCTGTCAATTTGAATGTGCCTTCACACCAGGCACAGCTGCCCCTGCACATGTGACCCCTGCTGCACTCGCTGCTGGGTCTGTGGAGCTGATGCACCATCTGTGCGTGGGGCGGACAGCTCTCCTCACTTCCGTCATTGCGCATGTCATCACTTTGCCGCAGGTGACATGGATCATGGAGGGCCCACATGTACGCGTGGGTGGCCTCAACAAGTGTGTCCAATGGTTGTCACCCCCAGTCAGTGCTTCGAATGTGAATGATGTTGTGCTGGTGCTATTTTCAATGTGGTGGGTGGGCGGGGCTAGGTGCGGGCTTACATGCAGGACATGGGAGGGTGATCGGATTAGCGACTAGTTGCAATACACATGGGGCACGTCTTTTCCTGTCCACATCAGGGTCATTCCTTGAACTCACTGACAGTAATACAGTCGTCTTTGTCCCTGTTCTCATGGCCTCCCCTTGCTCCCCCCAATATGCATTTGCACCCGTGGGGCTAGCGCATGCAGATGCAGCCCCAGGCTCGCCCCGGAGAGGCCAAGGAGTGTATGTGTGGGTCCAGTTGAACGTGTGGTCTGTCTCACGGCATGATGTGTGGCGGGACGCCGTCCACCTGCGTGGTGCCACGACTCGAGACCCGGGCAACATAGACAATGCATAGCAGTCTCCGCAGTCCGGATACACCACCTGCGACACACAGAGGCTGTAGCTGCCCTAGCGGCCCATGCCGCGTCCATCTGGGGCTGATGGACCCACACATTCACTCTTATGCCTCACTGGGGCGGGCTCGGAGGTGCTTGCGCACGCGCTGGCTTCTCTGTTGCAACGGCATGTGACGTGTGTGGAGATGTAGGCAATGGGTGGGATGGTGCGAGCCACCTTCCGTGACGTCACTACTGCTCGTGATGTGTGCGTCCCCCAATACTTCCATATGACTTGAGCCATGCTACACATTGAGGATGTTTTGCCTGCGTGATGTGTCCCGGAGGAGCGCGCCGAGTCCTCTCCCCCACCATGCTCCACTGCCATCCCGTGCCCTGGATTGCCTGTGCAGGTTGACAATGTTGGGGATACACCTGGTCGGCAGGGGCTGTGTGTGCCTTGTCAAGGGCCTGGCGGGCGCACAACAGGATCCAGCTTGTCCACAGAGGGTGGGCTGACGTGTACGCCTGATTCCGCATTGTTCGTGTGCCCGGCTGCTGTGCACACACGTGTTCACATCCCCCCGACGGGTGGCCTTTAACATTGCCCAGGGAAGCGGTAATGTGCAGTTCCGGACCCTCCCGACACAGCGTGTTTCAACTTTGCATGTGCGCATCTACCCGTCACACCCACCCACCTGAGCGAAGCGTCACTCCCGCTTCACACGACACATGTGTGTCTTCCACAGTTGTGCTACTCATTTGCGTTGACATCCAATGACAGTGGACTACATAGTCATGTCACGACTGCCGTGTACATCACACACTCTCATCATCTCACATTCGTACTTGTGAAAGGAATCAGCAGAGACAGTTTCTTTCTTCAAACCATGTATTGTGACTTATGTCCTCTGTGATGCAGTATAGTGGACACTACTGGCAGCGGTATGCATGTGGAGGATATACTGAGCATGATTACACATAGCTAAGGGTGTAGGGGTACATGTGATTAGCTGTTGCATGTGGGATGTGGGCTTCAGAGTTACATCTGCTTGGCCGTTGCTGTGCTAATGTTCATTTGCAAATAGCTGCGGTGCTGCGGACTTTGACACAGACGGTATACATTTAGCCTACCAGACCGCTTGGCATCATGGGCACAGTCCATCTCAGTTCCATGTGACAGGTGTGCTGCTGTTGTTACTCATGCACGCGTGCGTGTGAGTTGACATCAGGGCATGGGCTTACGTGCATGCAACGGCGTCCCACTTGTTGTTGCCATATGGTGGATACTGGACATGTCACAGTCACTGGGGTTGTGTTGTTGTTTATTGCACTTGTCGTCCATGCAAAGGTCCTGTTACGGGATTTCCGGGGAGGGGGAGAAGGGGTGCAGCTCTCACATACTCCAGCCGGGCGATTCCTGTCCACTGTGCGGTGCATATGTCCATGGGCGCAGGATCCATGTCATGGCATAGTTGTACGTGCAGTTCTGTCCATGTGGGTGCGATACACATATCCCATGCCACTGCCTCCCCCGATACATGCAGAGTTCCTGGATGTGATGGGGAACAGAGTGCATGTCCCGGACACATCCGATGTCATGGCAGTGTCGTTGATGGTGTGGTATCAGTTGCAGGTCGTTTGGTATGGCTGTTGTGGTGGTTACTGGCCAGTCCGTGCGGAAGCTAAGCATGGGTACAGTGTCGGACATCATGGCTCAATTGGGGGATTGCGTCGGGGTCCTACGAATTGACAGGTTGACAGGTATGCGATGGCTTCCTGCAGGGCTTCCATTTCATTGGTGGTATACATGTTTGCCAGCCAATGTAGCGGATGGTGGCTGTCACGGTGTTGTTCGTAAGTTGTCCCTTGTAGGAGCATGATGGGGCATGCTGGGTGACATTCGATGTAGCTGTGATCCATGATCCGTCGTGTGGAGTCACAGTGGTCCCATTGCAGTGTGGGTCCGATGTTCGCCACATACGCCATGCCCCCATAGGCTGAACAGACCCTGTCGTGTGCGTCCAGAGGGTGGAATAGTGGTAGCAGGTCCGCCATTGGACATGCCGGGTTGGAGAGGCACAACTACACAGGATGGTGGAAGGGACACCTCCGACAGTAGAAGACGGGTATGACGCAGCTGAACAATGCGATGCGGTAAGTCAGTCGGTAACTTACGTTCAGCAGGGATAGGGGTTCGCATCCCATTAGCTGTATCAGGTTGTGTTTGTACAGCTTGACCTGTTTGGCGTAGTTGGGTAGGTGTGTTGTAGGTGCCATTTTGCTGCGGGGCGATGTGGTGGCGTTCTCCGGCTGTGTGTGCAGTCTGCAGTGTGCAAGCTCCGAGGTTGCTGTGAGGTCTGTGATGGTCGTAGGGGGCAGGACTTGTGTTCTGTTAGCTTGTGCGGAGGACACGGGCCCTCATCCCACGTGCTTCTCTGAATGTTCAAGGTCAGTGGTGTGTGACTCCTTCCAGATAACTTGCATGGGAACGGCATGGGGGAGTTTTATATTTTTTCTTTCCCGTTCGGTATGTTCTTAGGTGATATGCGCTATCTGCCCTGTGGTCGGTTTCCTCTGCATGCCTGTGTTGGTCTTTTTTGGGTCAATGGCTGTATTCTCCGGCTTGTTTAGTCGGGTTGTGGTTTCGGAGTTGGAATGGAAGGTCATTCAGTGCTGTCTGCTCTCCCGTGTGTGGGCGGCAGGCTGTGTTTCCGCTATGCGTTGGGCCTTGTGTGTGGGTGTCATTCTTGGGTCCACCTGTTGTCGGTCCCCGGGCTCTTTGGTGTTCCGTTTTGTATGTCTGGTTCATGGGTGCAGGGTGGTATGGGTGTTTCTGTGTGGTACTGGCGTACCTCTTCCCGACGGGGCCCATGTTCTACTGGGTGGTGTTGCCACCGCTGTGTGCTTCGCCATGTTTGTCACACAGGGGTGTGTCCTGATGTTGCGTGACTTCACTGACATGTGGGCGTCGGTTGTGTGACGTTGGGTGTTGTCCGTGAATTGGGCGTTGGGGTCATGACTGTGGCAGGCCTGTCACGTGTCATGTGCGTTCTGGGTGTGGCTGGTGTGTGTGGTGCTTGGTTGTGTCCCTGTGTTGTTTGTGTGCGACGCATACATGGCGTTATGGTTGGGCGCTGAGTTGTGCGCATGTGTGGCTGCGTCATCGCCGCTGTGCTGCGGTGCCATGACGGGGTCGTTAGTTCCTGGTCCCAGGTGGTGTGCCCATGATAGTTGCGAGATGTTGCACTTTGCCCTGTGTTACATTTGTGGGTGCAGTGGTGGATGTGTCTTGTCCACGCAGGGGTGTTGGGGGGTGCCATGTCCTCCTTTTCCGCACTTGCACTGTGTGCGCTGTTTGCGTGCCCTTGTTGTGTGTGTGCCTACCTGCGTCTCCGCGGCACGTTGCCTCCTTGGTGGTGCATCAGGTATAGCATGGGGAGGGCCTGCAGTGCTGGATTCATGCTCGGGGGGTCGCCTCTTCGGTGTCTGTGCTCGGCGTTCGGGTTTCCGCCTCACTTTCACGTGCGGTGTCTCTTAGCCGTGGGAGCTGTTTGTTTGCGGCATCGTAATTTGTACGCCGGGCGGTACGTGATTTCGTCTGGCGGTGTGTCTCCATTGGGCTGCGCCGCTACGTGAGCGGGCGCACTTTGATGGCGGACGGCGTCGCTGGCTTGCCGGCGGTGTTTGGCTGCCTTTTCACATCGTAATTTGGCGGGCGTGTGGGCTGCGGCATGCGGGCGGTAACTGGTGGTTTTTGCATCCGCCAGCACGGCAGTGGTGCTTCCGCCCGCCATCCTAATGGGCCCCTTAATAATTTATAAGTTTTTTGTTATTAAAAATATTTTATTATTCAATATTTATTATTTAGTAATTAATATTTATTAATTATTATTTATTGGTATTTATTATTAATTTATTGTTAATAAATTTTCTATTGGTAATTATGTTTTTAATAATTATTTATTGGTATTGGTAAATAGTTTAGAGTTATTTAATAATTCATTAATTATTTAAAAAAATTAATTTATTTATAAGTATGTTACTTGTAACTTCTACGCTATCCAACACTTTCCCTACTGTTGCACTCTCTGGAGTTGGAATAGTAATTTTTACCCCTACGCTATCCAACACTTTCCCTACTGTTGCACTCACTGGAGTGGGAATAGTAATTTTTACCCTCACGCTATCCAACGCTTTCCCTACTGTTGCACTCCCTGGAGTGGGAATACTAATTTCTACCCCTACGCTATCCAACTCTTTCCCTACTGTTGCACTCTCTGGAGTTGGAATAGTAATTTTTACCCCTAAGCTATCCAACACTTTCCCTACTGTTGCACTCTCTGGAGTGGGAATAGTAATTTTTACCCTCACGCTATCCAACGCTTTCCCTACTGTTGCACTCCCTGGAGTGGGAATAGTAATTTCTATCCCTACGCTATCCAACACTTTCCCTACTGTTGCACTCTCTGGAGTTGGAATAGTAATTTTTACCCCTACGCTATCCAACACTTTCCCTACTGTTGCACTCTCTGGAGTGGGAATAGTAATTTTTACCCCTACGCTATCCAACATTTTTCTTACTGTTGTTTTTTGGGGGTTGTAATAGTAGTTTTATTCCCTACGCTATTTAATATTTTTTGTATTATTTTAGTTAATATAGTATATAATGAATTTTAAAAATATTAAAAGTAAATAATTTTTTTTTTATTTGTTATACATAATTATTTAATTTGTATTTATGTTATTGTTTTATGTGTATAGATGTATTTGAAATTTATAATATTTTTTAATAATTTATAATTTATTAAAATAATTATTCAAACTGATTATTAAGTAAGTATATATATTATATATTATATGTATATGCTTAATTAATGTTTTATTTAATTATATATGTTACTTATTAATTTTAAATATTATAAAATATATTTAACTATGTTTATTTTAATTATAAGTATTATTTAGTTTATTTTACATATTATTTTTAACAACAAAAAAACGATATTTTTGATAACGATATTTTTGACATCGATATTTTTTTCTCGATATTTTTGTACTTACCATGTTGTAGATAGGATTTCGATATTATTGACATCGATATTTTTGTTGCGATATTTTTGTAGGTCGATTTTTTGACCTTCGATATTTTGTCAGTGATTCCTTTTCCAGCCCCGACATGACTCTCGTGTTGAGGGTGAGCTGGCATGCCTAGGGGTGCCACCCTGCGTGGGTGCCACCCTAGGATACAGTGACCCAGTGCCTTGGCAGGCTTCCACAAGCTGTTTGCGGCTAAGACAAGAGTCTGACCACTTGGGGTGTTGTGCTAGCACTTCCCCAGTATGGGAACAAAGGTCTGGGCGGGAAAGAGGTCACACTTCCTCCCTCCCAGGATGGCTAGTGTTGACAGTAACCAAGGCGGTGAGCCTCAAAGGCTTCACCACCCTTGATGTGTAATTTACTTGTCCCCCACTCGGGGACAAAGCCCTTCCCATCGCTGAAGCAGATTTGCTTGCAGGAAGGAAGGAGAATTAGGTATGCAGGAGGCTAGCCACACTTTTAGGGTGGGCTAGGAGGTCTGTACAGCCAAGAAAGGGTTCTGCCATTTTGGAAGTCCCTGAAATACAGTATTCTGGGCAGCACTGCGATGTACACCCAAAGGATGTTGTCACTACAGGGGCGGGTTAGCGACAGGGACCAGTAGCCCATTGACCACTGTCCCTCACACGTTAACGCACCCTTAAGGGGCTCCCCTGACACCAGAGCCTCATTTCTGACTTTGAATCTGAGAAGAGGCACAAAGAAGATGCCATCACAGACAACAGGACTTTGGACTCTGCCGCAGTGCGAAAATAGGGCACTTAAGTGCCCTGAAGAGACCATTCACTGGAACGTGTGTTTGCCGTGTGTCTGTGGCAAAAGCTTGTTGCTCCCAGCAAGAGGTACTACATACTACATAGGCCAGAAACCGAAGCAGACTCCTTTGTACTGGTGGGACCAGTCCCCTGCAAACTGCAGGAAAATTGACATGCTACGTGAAAAGAATTGAGACCCGCTGGGCCTGTCGTGAGTGAGCCTGAAGAGAAGTGGTGTCCTGCAAGCTCGGTGTGGTAGCTAAACCTCCACCAAGTTTCAAGCCGCTACTCCACTCCTGTTGATCTCCAGCTGCCGAAGTAACCGTGGACTACATTTGCTGCAGGCAAGGCTTGGTGATTGCCAGTCAGGTGATCGACCACTTGAACAACATCTCCTGCCGGAGAGCACCTCACATCAACCGACATCGGCAATGACCCCGATGCTGTGTTTCTGCATCCTGAAGGTGATGTCGTTGAGTGTGTGGCAAAGCATCTTTGGCGCGACCTGCCCCGGTGATTGACAGCTGCCAGCTACCTCTGCACCCGGAGCCGCTGAGCGAGGTAGAAGAAATCCAGCTTTTAAACCCATGTCCTAGGATCCCAAAGGCCTCTACTCTCTGTGGGTACAGTGGAACTCCATCCCCATGAGTGGATTTGTCAACTGCAGCAAGTTTGACAGCTACCGTGGATGATGTTCAGTACCGAGAACAGCCAAGTCACCTCTGCGCCCAGACTCCCTGGGCAAGGTAACGAAGTAACATTTGTTAGAACTTGATCTAGGGACCTGCATGACCTTATCCATGAGAGGGTTTGTTTGTACTCACCCTGCAAGTGACCGAGTGTCACCTGTGATTTCCCCATTCACTTCAATAGGACCAGTTTGACAGTTGAAAGTGCATCTATTTTTCAACGCTTTAAAAATCCACAACTCCGATTGAATGTATGATGAAAGTTCGTTTTGATGTCAATATTTCTATAAAAATACACTCTATTTTTATAAATTGGTGTCAAGATTTCTTTCGAGTCATGTCACTTGCTTGTTGTCAGTGTTGGTACTGTGAAATGCCTAACAAATGTTCCTCTGAGTATGCGTGACTGTTCTATGCCACATTTCCAGCAATATCAGATAATAGTACCACCTTGCAACAGTGGCCAAATAAATTACTTTATTTGGAGTAACTGTACTAGTAAACACACAGAATCTGTCATCTATTTTTTTTTTTTACTAAAATGCAAAGGCCAAATGCTGTGTTATTTCCACAGTACAAGGGCCACCACTACAGCTCTTGATCTTCACTGATCACACTGTGTGCCAATACAATGAGACTATGATCCTGCACTGGGTAAATACCACATACCATGCAGATGTGCAAAGTAGTATATATATATATATATATATATATATATATATATATATATATATATATATATATATATATATATATCCCAACATCGTTCCACCATGCGGTCGAACACTCAGCGGGTGCTTCCGTGCGACGGGTGAGGTCGTTTCTTGCACAACAACTACGGTAAGTAATCGGAGCACTCACAGGGTCTTCAAAATGATTTATTGAGCAGACGCGTTTCGGTATAGTACCTTCCTCAGTGCCACAAATCATTTAAAATTTTCTGCACAGCTTGCAATGCTTTTAAACAACTAATCACTCCATTGGTGGGGCTATCACCAATCAGGAAACAACCTCATTTTTTCTGCATCGGCATGTTTCACACATAGAGAGAAAGGAGCCTCAATGTCCCATAATGCAACATCCATTCATGGAAAATATTTCGTTGCAGCCACTTCTCTTTAATGTCCTTCCCTGATTGGTAGCCACTTGATATCTGTTTTTCAGGCTGCGCATCTCTCCCTCGCCTGCCGCTGGTCTCATTTCGCACAGCTCCTGCTGGTGTCCCTCATATGGTCGGTCCACCACAGACTTGAATAGTCCGCTCCCCTCACGGTCGGCAGGCTCTGGTAGCGGCGGTTCAGACACGCCAAATTCATCCCAACAACGTTCCACCAGGCAGTCGAACACTCGGCGGGTGCTTCCGTGCGACGGGTGAGGTCGTTTGTTGCACAACAACTACGGTAAGAAATCGGAGCACTCATGGGGTCTTCAAAATGATTTATTGAGCAGACGCGTTTCGGTATAGTACCTTCCTCAGTGTCACAAATCATTTAAAATTTTCTGCACAGCTTGCAATGCTTTTAAACAACTAATCACTCCATTGGTGGGGCTATCACCAATCAGGAAACAACCTCATTTACTCTCATATATATATATATATATAGTCAAGGAAAATGGGAATGTAATTGTGAACAAAGCTGATAAAGGAGGGAACGTAGTACTTTGGCCCAGAGATTCGTACATGAAGGAAGCAGAACGACATCTGAATGATCCATTATGTTACAGAAAGGCTTCATTTCAGGAATTGAAACAAATCAAAGATCTAGTATTTAAGGAACTAGCGCAGTGGAAAAGAGAAGGACTTATAAGCAAACATGAATACAGTTTTCTTAGAAATGATCATCCCATCACTCCGACCTTATATTTTATTCCTAAGGTCCATAAGAAAGTGACTCCAATGCCTGGAAGGCCTATCATTTCTGCTCAAAAAAGCCTTCTTGAAGCGATGTCCCAATATGTAGATTTTTACTTACTTGAGTTTGTGGAAAATCTTCCCTCTTTTATTAAAGATACAGGGCATTTCCTCTCAAAACTACAATCAGTTACCTGGAATGAGGACTGCCATTTTATAGTCATGGACATATGTTCCCTGTATACCAGCATACATCATACTAATGGTTTGGAAGCTGTGAAACACTTTTTAGCCAAAAGGAATATTCAATTCTTTAAACACAACACTATGTTATTGAAAATGATTGAACTATGCTTATTGAATAACTACTTTTTGTTCAACAAAGAAGTACATCATCAGTTGCGTGGGGTGGGTATGGGGGCATGCTTCTCTCCCAGCTATGCGTGTTTGCACGTAGGTTGGTGGGAGGAGCATGTCCTCAGGCACACCCACGGGGAACTGTTCGCCACCCATGTACTTAAATGGTGGCGATTCATAGACGATGTGTGTGTAATTTGGCAAGGTTCAAGGGAATCTGCACAGAATTTTGTCAAGGCTATCAATAACAATGATTTAAATCTTGAGTTCACAGCTAATATAAGTAATGAGCGGGTAGAGTTTCTTGTTGTAGAGTTATACATTAATAACAATGCTATACAGACAAAATTGCACAGAAAAAGTACAGCAGGTAACTCAATATTACACGCTAGCAGTTCCCACCCCAGACACCTTATAAAGAGTATTCCGTATGGAGAGTTTTTAAGAATGAAAAGAATTTGCAGTTCAAGCATAGACCTTGCACAATGCCAAGCAGAAGCACTACAGAGATTTCAAGCACGGGGCTACAAAATAAAAGACCTTAAAACAGCATTACTCAGGGCTAATAATACCAACAGAGAGACAGGGTCAACTAATACAGTCCAAGAAATAACTCCCTCTAATATCGAGACAAAGGCTAATTTGCACAAAAGAATGAAACGATTAGACTAATAACCACATATAGCCGCCATGAAAAACAAGTAAGGAGTATTATTTACAAGAACTGGCCAATATTAAGAACAGATGTCACTCTTTCACCAATTCTGCCAGAAGTACCCGCAATTACTTTCAGAAGGGCACCCTCTATGAGGGATGCACTGGTTAAAACCAGCCCTGAGCTACTGACTCCTAGACACTGGCTCTCAAATAGGACTGGATTTTACAAGTGTAGCTCATGCCGAGCATGCAAGTTTGGGGTCAATAAACAGGAATACACCGATGCATTTGGACAGATTCCTTCTAAAATCAATGGAATGTTCACTTGCAAAACTGAATTTGCGGTGTACTTACTCGAATGTTCCTGTCACTTGCAATACGTAGGCAGCACTAAGCTGCAGATGTTTAATCGCATTTTGCAACACCTACGTGCTATAGTTAATTCTGACCCCAGCTACCCGGTTGCACAGCATTTTAAACTTGTTCATAATAATAACCTGTGTAATTTTAGCTACTTTGTAATAGATGCAGTACCTAGGTCAATAAGGGGAGGCAATAGAGAAAAGAAATTACTGCAGTTGGAGACACAATATATCCTACAACTTGATACCAAGAAGCCGAATGGCCTTAATACGGGAGAGGATTTGCACAATTTCTTATAAAATAATGGATACATTTCGCTGCATCTGTTTCCCTTCGCATATGAACTGTGGAGATCTAAAATTTTCAGTTTTTTATCCGATTGATTTTAGCCTGGTTTTAATCCTGTTTTTACCTGGTTTTACCTGATTTTATCGGTTTTACTAGGTGTCGGTGGGGTTTTTACTTGGTGATTTTAATCGGAATTGAAAAACTGTGAAGGATTCCCCGAATCATTGATGCACTGTATGACAATTTGCACTAGGCTCTTACAAGGTCTAACATATGCTTATTTGCACTGCATATTTTGCACATCAGATTGATATTATTCTCTGAAGCTGCACCCCAGCAACTTGGATGCTATATCCAATGGTCATCTCTGATGTCCGGTTTTTTGCACTATGTACAAAGTATACATGCACTAGCACTTTGATATAAAGAATACATGTTTACAGGCATAGCACGGCCAACCATTCACATTTATTTTGTATTAGTTTCAGTTATGATGAAATAGCTGGTTTACTTTTACTTTTGACACAAGCACTTTACAAGCACTTGCACTTTAACTGTAAATTTGCACAATTGTTTCCCAATGCACGATATTTGCTTAACTAAGAACAACTGTTTTGATTCAAATACAGTTAAATTCTCTATGTGTCGTTATTCAGATTTGACAGTATATTATCGCATTCAGCCACTTGGCTTGTTATACAACATGAATTATTGTATACAAATATTGGATGTTGGTAGCTGTTACAATTTATCAGCATTTAAGCTTTGTGATACGACTATCTGAGAATATACACAAGTAGTATTTTATTTAGCTCTATCGTGTGAGAGGGAGGGGTTGTTCAGTCAAGGTGTCACTTTAAAACATTGTTACAGGTTCTGGCACGTCATGTGATCAAGACCGGGGAGACCCGGTCGAAACGCGTCATGCTGTGGATTTTGCAATAAAGCACATGAAATTTAAGCACGCTGTGGTCCATACCTGATTTCGGTGGATTGGAGTTTGAATCAGGACTGTGGTTTCATATATATATATATATATATATATATATATATATATATATATAGTTTCAACTGACTGCTACGACATAAGAAACAGACTTCAGCACGCTCGGGCTCGCTGTAGAGAGTTTTTAATGTGACCACAAACAACCAGGTAACGCGTTTCGACCGCGAAGGCGGTCTTTGTCAAACCTAAGGTTGCAGCCATTTTCTTGTGTTATTTATACTATCAACAAAGTTTCAACAACATTAAAGTGATAGTGCACCATTTTTGAAAATAAAGTGACATGTGCAATCCCGATTACAGGATAAAGTGACCTGTACCTAGTGTAAATGAGCATTGTCATTGAAGTGCCATACTTGTATTCATTTTATAGATCTCTGATTTACCAGATCAAGGGCAAGTGTCCAACGCCGCATTGTACTCCAAAACCCAATCTCGGGCCAAACACTCTAAATATCTATAAAAGTGACATGTGCAATCTCTGTTTCTGAAATAAAGTGACCTGTACCTTGTGCAAAGAGCATATTAATAAAACACTATAATCACATAGAATACATGACATAGAAAAAACGGCAAATATGATATACAAATACATTGAAACTTAAAATGTATCTGAAATTTCTCATAATTCATCATTCGTTTGTTTGCTCCTGGGCCAATGCCCTACCGTTATATGCTCTAAAAACTCATTCTCGGGCCGGGCTCAATGAGTGCCATAGTTAAATACAACTTGATTTTAAACAGCAATTATAAAGCAATTGCCTCACTCTCGGCCTTTGCCACAATTTTGGGCCAGTGCCCATTGGTCCTTCTATATTTCAACACAGTTCGGTCACATCAAAATTAAAATTAAAAGTGCTGTGCAAAAGAATTTAAAACTGTCTAAATATGATTCAGTAATACTGGATGAAGTGTGTTAAAATACATATACTTAATTACTTTCTATCCATTAAGCAATCTTAGAGCAGTAACCATGAATACATTGCCAATTCATTGGGTCACCTGACATCCAAACACATTCCTGTCTCTTCACAAATGGACATGCAGATCTTCCTCGGTGTTATGGCCATTAGGGATCTTGCTGTTGAAGCATAAAATGTTCCTTGACTCCAACTGCCTCAGCCACCTTTCTCTATTACCTCCTCTCAATCTGTGTGGCACCTGATCTAACACAAAGTATACTAGATCTTCTACCTTGTTACTGTGAAATTGCTCAAAATGTCTGGCCACAGGATACTCCTGATCCCTGTTATTTATGGCTCTGATGTGTTGTAAAATACGCTGATGAACTGGTAAAATAGTACTGCCTATATACATTTTAAGCCAACTGCACCTAAGGGCTTATACAACAAATTGGCTCTTGCAGTTCAATGGTTTCGTGAGCTTCCACTTTCTGTCTGTGAAAGGTAAGGGCATCTCTGTCGTGTTCTCTCCAAACTTACAAGCCTTACATTTATGGCATCTTCTAAAGCCTTTGCTTTCACTCAGCCAAGTTGTCTGTTGCGGGGTCCCTGGGCTATTTGTTACCAGTGCCTGTCGCAATGATCTAGCTTTGCAAAAAGTTACTAAAGGCCCGTTATTTAACTTCTGTCTCAAAATGGGATCACCTCGTAACACATGCCAATGTTTCTGTATTATAGCTCTTATGCTTTGATGCTGCCGGTTGTAGCCTGTGATGAATCGGAATTTGGGCTCAGCTGTGACTTGGGACACCCTTGTGTTTGATGAGTTGGCAAATATTAACTGCTCCCTCGGCTTCAAATTCGCTTTTTCTCTAGCTGTTTTAAGCACAGCCTTGCTGTACCCTCGCTGTTCAAAGTGCTCTTTTAGCTCTTCTTGTGCTTGATACAGTTGGTCTGTACAGCTACAATTCCTTCTCATACGCAAATTCTCAGAATACGGTATGCTATTGACTAGTTTGGGAGGATGAAAACTGCAGGCATGGAGTATTGTGTTGCCAGCAGTATTCTTTGGAAATGTTTTAGTATTTATCTCCCCATCCGCTATGTATACTGTGAGATCTAAGAACTGTACCTCTTTCTCACTCAAGTGCGATGTGAAATGTAAGTTTAGGTCATTGGTGTTTAGCCTCTCAATGAATGCCTCTGCTGATGTTATGTCACCTCGCCAAATGATGAAAAGATCATCAATATAGCGGGTCCATGGGACCACATTCGCAGACATTTCTTTGGCGAACTGTGTGGCAAGCACCTGCTCCTCCCACCAGCCCATATGCAAATTAGCATAGCTGGGGGCGAAGCAGGTCTATACAGGGTTAGTGGTCGCGTGCTCAGATAATATTGCTCCGCCCTTATGCCATCCGCATGTGAAATGCTGGTGTAGAGGGAGAAGACATCCAATGTCAGCACAATGAAATTCTCCTCCCAGTTGATGTCATAAATCTTTTTAAGAAAGTCCCCCGTGTCCTTGGTATACGATGAGAGATTTTTTACAAAATCTTGCAGGAAAAAATCTAAAAATCTGGAGGTATTTTCAAATAAGCTACCAATTGCCAATATAATCGAACGGCCTGGTGGAACGTTCACATTTTTATGCACTTTCGTTAAGAGATATAACACTGGTGTTACTGGTGAATCTACCTCCAGAAACTTGTGCTCTGCCTGAGAAATAAGACCTATAGATCTCCAATGTGCTAACTCTGAATGGAAATTAACAGTAGTGGCTTGTAGTACATCTTTATCTACACTCTGATAGCATTGTCTATCTCTGAGCTGTAGCCTTGCTTCCTCCTGGTACATGGCAAGCGGCCAAAGGACAATATTACCAACCTTGTCCACCGGTCTTACCACTATATCTGGTCTTGACTGTAATTTCTTCACAAGATTCCTATACCATATGTCCGATGCCATAGTTGGACTTTTGGCCTGTTGATCCGCATACAGCTGTTTTAAATCGTGAACAACTAGATCTGTAAAGGAATCTATGGAGTCTTTGGGGACCATGGGTAGAAATACAGATCGAGGTTTAAAAGGCGTGCTTGGGCTACCATATATATATATATATATTCACTGAAAAAACCATAGGTTTCAGGGACGTTATAGTTAGAAATTAACATTTAAAAAACCTTAGAAATTCACTGAAAAAACCACAGGTTTCAAGGACGTTATAGTTAGTTTGACATTTCACTCGTACAAAACCAGAGAAATTCCCCGTTATAGTTAGTTCAGCTAACTATAACTCGCGCCCCCGCAATGCACTGCTGATGACGTCACATATTACATCATTCATGACATGGTCAGTGACATCACTGATGACATCACTGATGACATCTCAAATGACATCACTGATGACATCACTGATGACATCATCCAGTGACTGTGTGTTTCTGTAAAGTTTAAATATGTTTTATATATATGCCAAGGTGTATTGAAGAATGAGTGGGTGTATAAGTGGCTGGATGGATTATTTAGTAGGTGCGTGACTGACTGTATAAGTGAGTGATTAAATGTGTCTTACTGAATGCATGGGTTGGTGAGTAGCTCCATGAGTGTCTATATCGGTTATTGATTGGTTGCTTGAGAATTTGTATGGGAGACTGAGTGTGTGTGTGGGTGGGTGGGAGGTGTGTGACTCTGTGCATAGATGTGTGAGTGGTTGATTCACTGGGTGTATGGGTTCAAGAGTGCATGTGGAAACAGCTGTATGGGTGGGTGAGTGTGTGTATGGGTGTGTTGGTGAGTGAATGGATGTCTCAGTGGTACATGTCCAAGTAACTACATATGGAAAAGGCAGTGTATGTGAGAGTTGGAGTATAAATGACTATACGTGAGAGTCAGTGATTGTGAGAGTGGCTGTATGGATGAGTGTGTACTTGTATCAGTGATTATATAAGAGAGTAAGTATGCGTTACTATCTGTATAGGTGAGTAAATGGGAGTGTGTTTGATTCTTTGCATGACTGACTAGGTGTGTGAGTAACTCCATGGATGAGTGGTGGTGTGTGAGTGTCTGTATAGGTGTATGAGTGCATATGATAGTGTTGTATTGATGAGTGACTGCATGCATGAGTGATTGTATGGGTGAATGAGTGGATGTGTGTGTAGACCTAGGAATCAGTGAGTGCGCATGTAGTAACTGGTATTGGTTTGTCGATGGTTTCGAAAATGGTAGTCTGTATTTTACAGTGGGTGTATCAAAGGTTATATTAGAGTGTGAGGAGGTGCATCAGATTTTCACGTGGATGATGTCATCAGTGATGTCATTTGAGATGACATCAGTGATGTCATCAGTGATGTCACTGACCATGTCATGAATGATGTAATATGTGACGTCATCAGCAGTGCATTGTGGGGCGCGAGTTATAGTTAGCTGAACTAACTATAACGGGGAATTTCTCTGGTTTTGTACGAGTGAAATGTCCAACTAACTATAACGTCCCTGAAACCTATGGTTTTTTCAGTGAATTTCAAAGGTTTTTTAAATGCTAATTTCTAACTATAACGTCCCTGAAACCTATGGTTTTTTCAGTGAATTTCAAAGGTTTTTAAATGCTAATTTCTGACTATGCCTACAAAGGTAGGATATGTGAAGAAAGAGGAAGAAAAGCGCACAAAGAAGCAAGCCAAATGCAGAAAGAGGCAACAGAAGTCCAGAAAGACGAAGAAAAGTGCAAGAAGAAGCAAGAGATATGCAGAAAGAACCAACAGAGGAGCAGAAAGTCCTCCTTTGCCCCCAACCTTTTGCTGACGGGTACTGGTGGTAACTGACTCTGACTAACCTGCCCTAGAGCCAGTGCTATGCTAAAAGACACTTAGAATACAGTGAAAACACCTACATACACTAGGGAACACTATGCGTTGGGGTACCCCTGTGATTAGCATGACCTCCTCTGTATTTGCCATGAGTTAGTGCCTGGGTCATTGGATGAGTACATGGGTACTGACTGGATGATTAGAGTACTGCAAGGAGAGTGGATGGTGAATTTATAAACGCTTGTGTTTTGGCGGAGTGATTGGATAAGGACATGGAACTGGTTGGGTGATTGGAGGAGTGCATGGGTAGTGACAAGGAGATGGCTGGACTGCATCAGTAGTCCTCAGGGATTGTAGCAGTGCATGTGTTGGTGCCTGCGTCATTGCATAAGTACATGGGTTGTGACTGGATGATTAGAGTACTGCAAGGAGAGTGCATGGTGAATCTATAAGTGCTTGGGTTTTGGCGGAGTGATTGGATAAGTGCATGGTGCTGGCTGGGTGATTGGAGGAGTGCATGGGTAGTGACAATGAGATGGCTGGGCTGCATCAGTAGTGCTCAGGGGATTGTAGCAGTGCATGTGTTAGTGCCTGGGTCATTGCATGAGTACATGGGTAGTGACTGGATGATTAGAGTACTGCAAGGAGAGTGCATGGTGAATTTATAAGTGCTTGTGTTTTGGCGGAGTGATTGGACAAGTACATGGTGCTCGCTGGGTGATTGGAGGAGTGCATGGGTAGTGACAGGGCGATGGCTGGACTGCATCAGTAGTGCTCAGGGTATTGTAGCAGTGAATGAGTTAGTGCATGGGTCATTGCATGAGTGCATGGGTACTGACTGGATGATTAGAGTAATGCAAGGAGAGTGCATGGTGAATTTATAAGTGCTTGGGTTTTGGTGGAGTGATTGGATAAGTACATGGTGCTCGCTGGGTGATAGGAGGAGTGCATGGGTAGTGACAGGGCGATGGCTGGACTGCATCAGTAGTGCTCAGAGTATTGTAGCAGTGCATGAGTTAGTGCATGGGTCATTGCATGAGTGCATGGGTACTGACTGGATGATTAGAATACTGCAAGGAGAGTGCATGGTGAATTTATAAGTGCTTGGGTTTTGGCGGAGTGATTGGATAAGTACACACATGTCACATCAGGCCCGCCCCCTCCCTTCACCACTGTGCAAACACGCCCCCTGGCAGGTTTTAAGTTGGGGGATTAATTCCCCTTGAATCCTGAGGGTCCCTGGGGGCCAACTAGCCCACCAGATACCTCCAGTAAGCGCCACAGAGCTGCGTTGCAGAGAGGTGGTCCAAGGCCACTCCCCTTTTTACACCTCTCTGCAACGCAGCTCTGTGGCGCTTACTGGAGGTACCTGGTGGGCTAGGTGGACCCAAGGGACCCTCAGGATTCAAGGGGACTTAATCCCCCAACTTACAACGCGCCAGAGGGCCCGTTTGCACAGTGGTGAAGGGAGGGGGTGGGGCCTGATGTGACAAGTGTGCAAACGCGCCCTGTGGCGCGTTTTAAGTTGGGAGATTAAGTCCCCTTGAATCCTGAGGGTCCCTAAGGCCCAACTAGCCCACCAGGTACCTCCAGTAAGCACCACAGAGCTGCGTTGCAGAGAGGTGGTCCGAGACCAAGCCCTTTTTTACACCTCTCTTCAACGCAACTCTGTTGCACTTACTGAAGGTACCTGGTGGGCTAGTTGGACCCCAGGGACCCTCAGGATACAAGGGGACTTAATCCCCCAACTTAAAACGCACCACGGAGCGCGTTTCACACTTGTCACATCAGGCCCCGCCCCTCCTTCACCACTGTGCAAACACACCCCATGGCGCGTTTTAAGTTGGGAGATTAAGTCCCTTGAATCCTGAGGGTCCCTGGAGTCCAACTAGCCCACCAGGTACCTCCAGTAAGTGCCACAGAGCTGCGTTGCAGAGAGGTGTAAAAAGGGGCATGGCCTCGGACCACCTCTCTGCAAGGCAGGCCTGTGGCGCTTACTGGAGGTACCTGGTGGGCTAGTTGGCCCCCAGTGTCCCGCAGGATTCAAGGGGAATTAATTCCCCAACTTAAAAAGCGCCACAGGGCGTGTTTGCACACATGTCACCTGAGGCCCCGCCCCCTCCCTTCACCACTGTGCAAATGCGCCCGTGGCACGTTTTAAGTTGGGGGATTAGGTCACCTTGAATCCTGAGGGTCCCTGGGGCCCAACTAGCCCACCAGGTACTCTCGTCCACAAGATTTATTACGACTCTCTTTGCACCAGACGCGTTTCGGCAGTCGCCTTCCTATATATATTGCACCGGAGATTCCCCACAGTCACGCTTCGGCGGGGAAAAACGAGCCACTCCAATTTGCTGAGGTAAGTCAGATTTTATTCGTAGATGGCAACAAACGACGCGTTTTGACCTCTCTTGGGGTCTTGGTCACATGACCTGTTGTTGAAACCAGGAAATTATATAGGTTTCCAAAGTTTACACGTCACAGCGTGCACAATTAACAGTGAAGAAAGACTGTGTTGCAGGGCAATTCATGCCAGTCAGAAGACAATATACAATTCATTCATTGTATTGCAATATGATATACATAAATTAAATTAAATAAATTTCGTGATTAGGGTAAAATAACTATACTGTTGACACAGTGTAAATAAATGTTTTATTTAGCCAAGTACCAAGAGTTGTTTACTAGTGTGAAGAATGGCGGTATGGTGAATATCCGAGACTACGGTAGTGATATTGGTTGCCTAACCTTATTCAGTGCTCGTGTTCGAGTATTCTGTGATCATGACTAATGAGGGTATAGTACCCATGGTATAAATCGGACGTTGATCTATACATGTTGCCTGTTGTTACAGAGGGGTCGGCTCGTGTTCGTGCTATGTGCGTGGATTCTACTAAGTACAGTGATTGGGGAGTTTGATGAGGAAATCAGTATGATTGAATGATTGAAAGGATCTGGGTATAGTACCCGTTGTCCTAAACCATTTCCAAGGATGTATGGGTAATATAATCATAGAGCTATGGCTCGACTAACACAACGGATTGTGTTGCTTGTGCTCTTATTGATATCCGTGACTATTCCTCGCTCCAGTGATGTTCCAGATAATCTGTAAAGCTGCATGGAAACACGAAGACAAACAGGACATTAATATTCATGTAAGACATGCTCAATAGTATACAGTCAGTCACAATGCATCAGGTTAGGGCTAAAGATAAATTATCATCTTCCTACTTCTGATATCTCTTATACCGTGATACATTCAATTTGTAATATTTATTGTTAACATTAAATCTCTCAAATACATAACATATTGTATCAACATTTGAATTGGTGAGGGAAAGATAAATTTCAAATAATAAATCAGACAGTTTAAAATACATAGATAAGGGTGCGGTTTAAAATCACAGAACATCTGTGATAATTCCTGAATTCAAGTTCTGCCGGGCCCGGCTAAAAATCGGCAGATATATGTGAGTGCATCTCCTCATCATTGTTCATCCCTGTTGGGAATATATTGCCTGCTTGTAGGATAAAGCGTGATTCTAATCTTCTTAGAGATTGTACTCGATTTCCACCCCTTGGGTGTTTCGGTACGGTATAGAGAGCAAAGAATTTTCCGAGTGTCCAATCGCTGCTATGGACATCCCAGAAGTGCTTGGCTGAACTTTAGCTAAGATCTTTGTTAGCTATCGCTCTCCAATGCTCAAGGATACGTTTCTTGATGGGAAAAGTGGTAGATCCCACATACCATTTATGGCATGGGCAAGTAATGACATACACTACACATTCGGTGTTACAGTTGATGTTTCTTGGGATCTTCCACATTTTGCCTGTTTTGTCTAATCTCACTTCCTTGATGTCATCTCTGTGGCTGCAAGCTTTGCATTTTCTGCATCTAAAAAATCCCTTGCTCTTGTCTAGCCAATTAGTTATACGTGGTTTCAGGTGGCTATTGACTAAGAGGTCTTTGATGGATACAGTTCTTTCTATAGGACATTGATGGGTTTGTGCTTATCTTTTCTTTGAGAAGTGTATCCTGTGTAAGGATATCCCATCGTCTTCTCAGGATCTGTGTCAGATTAGCAGCCTGTGTGTTAAAAGTAGTGATGAATCTTATTGGGCCAGTTTTGGGATCGTTCTGACTCTTGGTTAGGTACAGAGCATCAGTTCTCTCCACTTTATCAGCTCTAGTTACCCCTTTGCGTAACATTTTGGTTGGATACCCTCTTTCTTTGAATCTTTTTATCATGTCTGTTTTGGTTTTAGTATAGGATTCTTCAGAGCTGCAGCTGCGTTTCGCTCTGATCAATTCTCCACATGGAATACTCCATTTGACGTTTGGTGGGTGGCAACTGGCAGCATGGAGCATGGAATTGCCAGCTGTCTTTTTCCTATGGAGATCAGTCATGAGTTTCCCTCCCTCTACTATCAGATTGACATCTAAGAAGTCAATAGTGTGTTGGCTATGTTGCATAGTGAAATTCAAATTCATACTGTTGTTATTCAATTGAACCAAAAAATTCATGAGGTCACATTCATCTCCCACCCACACAAAGAAAATGTCATCTATGTAACGAAGCCAGATATTTACATTTTTGGTCCATAATCCCATTTCGTCACTCCAGAGTACCTGCTTCTCCCACCAGCCCACCGTCAGGTTGGCATAGCTGGGGGCGAAGCAGGTACCCATTGAAGTCCCTTGTATCTGTTTGAACCATTTACCTTTGAACATAAATACATTCTCCGTGAGACAAATTTCGATCATTTGCAGAATCATGCATGTATGGCCCAATAGGTGTATGCTTCTAGTTTTGAGTAAGTCTTGACAAGCTCTAAGGCCATCTGTATGGCGGATACTGGTGTACATGCTCTCTACGTTGAGACAAACCATCCAATTATTGTCTCCCCAGTGTAAGTTTTGGATCTTTTGTAGAAAGTCCTTGGTATCCCTTATATAAGAGTTGAGGTCTCTGACATATGGGAAGAGAAAATGGTCTACATAAATTGATGTTTTTTCCAACAAGCTATTCTTAGAGAACATAATCGGACGCCCTGGGGGATTGGTGCTGTTTTTGTGGACCTTCGGTAGAAGGTAGAAAGTCGGGGTGGATGGTGTGTCATTTTGTAGGAACTGTTTCTCATCCCAACTGATGAGTTGTTCGTCCGCCCACCCTTTCAACATGTTGGAATACATCTCTTGTAGTTTGATACGGTATGATTGATCTACCTTTTCGTAGCATGTTACATTATTCAGCTGTCTATTGGCTTCCTTAATGTAGTTTTCCCTGCTCATGATGACTACATTCCCCCTTTGTAAGAGGGTTTTATTACAATGTTATCATCTTTCTGTAGTTCAATGATAGATTCCCATTGGGCTTTCGAGATATTTCTTCTTTTAGGCATTGTCTGTGTGAGTTTAGAGATGTCGCCAATGACAGCCTCATGAAAGATATCAATATTATCTTTGGGGATTTGTTGAATGTATTTGGATGTTGCTCTAAAATCTGTCTTGCTAGCGAAACTCGTATCAATGCCCAATGATTGTCTAATCTCATCATCCCGTGTAGGTTCGAAGGGATTGAAAGGGTTGGGGGTGGTAAGGGATCCCTCACTTTCTGTGTCTGGTGTTTCATTGGACAACTCGCTTAGCATTCTCAATGTCTCTATGTCCTCAATGTTAAGTGCGGACGTGTATCTTTCAGCATGACTACTCGTTATTTGTATGTTGGTTCTCTTACGCATTGCATGGATTTTAAACAATTTTAATTTACGCACAAATTTATAGAGATCTACCCGCGTAATCAAGGGGTAAATCTGGGCAGAATGACATTCCCAATTTCAATACAAGTTCTTCGGTTTCTGAAATCACTCTATTAGAGAGGTTTATTACCGTTAGCTGGGTCTTGTTCTCCATTTCTACTTCTTTGTGGTCTGGCTCCGTGTTCCCATGCCAGTGCTGTTGTTCTTTTCTTCTGCGTTGTCGGCTCCTTTTGCTTTGATTTTTCCTCCTCTGCCTCTTCCTCTGAGTCTCCCCCTGTTTGAGTGTTCCAGGTTTTTTTGTATGAGGCGCAGTTCCTCGGAAAAAGAAGTCGCCTCTCTCGGGTTGGATGTATTGCTATCCACAGACTCCATATCTGAGCTTAGATCTGTTGTTGATCCATATGTTGTTTTTTCTGCTCTGCCCATGGCCTTATCTCTTGTCATTTCCGCCCTCACTCTGTCGAATTTTCTGGCGAAAGTCAGTATTCTCCCCATGTTGTAGTCTCTCTGATCATGCTCGAATTTTCTTTCTTTCCTCTCAATTACTTCTTTTTCAAATTTCCTAATTTTTTCATTCATGGATGAGAGTGTTTTTTTGACCTCACTTTGGTTGCTCTCTTTCTCAATTTCATCCATTAATGATTGGATTTGTAGCATCAGCTCACTATGCTCTTCCCATGCGTTCTTAATGTTCCTTGAGCATTCGTTTGTATTAGACATCCAGTCCTTTAGTAGCTGTGGTTTGGGGCTGTTCAGGGTAGGGATAATTAGTATTCAGAGGCCCCTGGGAATCCTATTTACTTCCAAGTAATTTTGGAGGGACGTCGCCTCCCACCAGCAGATCACCTCCTTACGTCTTAGCCTCTCCAATACATTGTCTCAGACTCAACATAGATCGTTGTTCGTTGGTCGCGCTTCCGCTCGCAGGACTTCTTCCATCATCTGTCACTTTTCTGAAAATAGTATTTGCCGAGGCCTCCCGGCCTTTTAGGAACTCAGATGCCATCTGTACTTGTTAAAGCTCTGCCGATCCGTGGATCGTATTTGACGTTTTTGAGCAAAGGAGCCCTTCAGCTGCTGCTGCTCGGGCATACTCTGACGCGACTCCTGCTCGCGATCGTGATACAATGTATCTGACCGAGCATTCAGCTTTCAAGACTCCGACACTCGCCAGTTTAAATGTGCCGGCTCTTGCCTCCTTTGGTGTTGCGGATTAGTACAGCTTAAACCCGTGAAGTCAGCTGTCGGCGGGCGTTTATTTTGAGAAAATCCAAAAGAAAGTTTGGCGTGGTGGAAATACCCATCCAATGGAGTCGGGGCTCGCCAGCGGACACCGCCGCTCAATATTGCACCGAAGATTCCCCACAGTCACGCTTCGGCGGGGAAAAACGAGCTACTCCAATTTGCTCAGGTAAGTCAGATTTTATTCGTAGATGGCAACAAATGACGTGTTTCGACCTCTCTCGGGGTCTTGGTCACATGACCTGTTGTTGAAACCAGGAAATGATATAGGTTTCCAAAGTTTACACGTCACAGCGTGCACAATTAACAGTGAAGAAAGACTTTGTTGCAGGGCAATTCATGCCAGTCAGAAGACAATATACAATTCATTCATTGTATTGCAATGTGATATACATAAATTAAATAAAATAAATTACGTGATTAGGGTAAAATAACTATACAGTTGACACAGTGTAAATAAATGTTTCATTTAGCCAAGTACCAAGAGTTGTTTACTAGTGTGAAGAATGGCGGTATGGTGAATATCCGAGACTACGGTAGTGATATTGGTTGCCTACCTTATTCAGTGCTCGTGTTTGAGTATTCTGTGATCATGACTAATGAGGGTTTAGTACCCACGGTATAAATCGGACGTTGACCTATACATGTTGCCTGTTGTTACAGAGGGGTCGGCTTGTGTTCGGGCTATGTGCGTCGATTCTACTAAGTACAGTGATTGGGGAGTTTGGTGAGGAAATCAATATGATTGAATATAATCGGACGGCCTGGTGGAACGTTCACATTTTTATGCACTTTCGTTATGAGATATAACACTGGTGTTACTGGTGAATCTACCTTCAGAAACTTGTGCTCTGCCTGAGAAATAAGACCTATAGAACTCCAATGTGCTAACTCTGAATGGAAATTAACAGTAGTGGCATGTAGTACATCTTTATCTACACTCTGATAGCATTGTCTATCTCTGAGCTATAGCCTCGCTTCCTTCTGGTACATGGCAAGCGGCCAAAGGACAATATTCCCACCCTTGTCCACCGGTCTTACCACTATATCTGGTCTTGACTGAAATTTCTTCACAAGATTCCTATACCCTATGTCCGATGCCATAGTTGGACTTTTGGCCTGTTGATCCACATACAGCTGTTTTAAATCGTGAACAACTAGATCTGTAAAGGAATCTATGGAGCCTTTGGGGACCTTGGGTAGAAATACAGATCGAGGTTTAAAATGCGTGCTTGGTCTACCATATATATATATATATATTCACTGAAAAAACCATAGGTTTCAGGCACGTTATAGTTAGAAATTAGCATTTAAAAAACCTTAGAAATTCACTAAAAAAAACATAGGTTTCAGGGGCGTTATAGTTAGTTGGACATTTCACTGTACAAAACCATAGAAATTCCCCCATTATAGTTAGTTCAGCTAACTATAACTTTGCGCGCCCGCAATGCACTGCTGATGACATCACATATTACATCACTCATGACATGGTCAGTGACATCACTGATGACATCACTGATGACATCTCAAATGACATCACTGATGACATCACTGATGACATCATCCTTGTGATAGAGTGGCAGACCTCCTCTCACCCTAATATAACCTTTGATACACACACTCAAAAATACAAACTAACATTTTCAAAACAATGGACATACCAATACCAGTTACAACACACCTATTCAGTAATTCCAAGATCTACACACACATCCACTCATTCACCAACAGTCCGTATACAGTCACTCATACATGTACTCACTCATCATATGTACTCATACACCTATACATCCTGTTACACACCGCCACTCATCCATAGAGTTACTCACACACATAGTCACACATGCAAACAAAGTATCAAACATCCATTTACTTGCATATACAGTTATACACACACTACCACACTTACTTCTACAGAAACTTACACATACTTACTCTCTTAAACAATCACTTATAGAAACACCTACTTATTTGTACAGGAACTCTTCCAATCTCTCACTCTCACATATACTCACTTATATACACCAATACTCACATATACTAGTTTAAAACATATGTAGTTACTCATAAAGACACTATTGAGTCATTCACCCACTAACACACCCATACACATACTCATCCACCTATACAGTCCTGCACACATGCTGTCTTCAACACATACAAACAGTGAGTCACTCATTCATGCATCTATGCACTAAGTAATACCCCCACCGAACCATACAGACACTCAGACACTCATACTGATACTCAAAAAACCAACTAATAACCCATATAGACACTCATGTAGCTACTCACCAACCCATGCAGCCACTTATACACAAAGTGAGAGACTGATACAGATATTTTCATATTTAAACATTACTCACTAACCCATGTATTCACTAAGATACACTTAGTCAATTATACAATCAATTTTACAAAAGAAATCATCCATTTAGACACTTATATACCCATTTATTCTTCCATCGACCTTGAGATATACATATATAAAACATATTTAATTTTCAGAAAAACACACATTCACTGGATGATGTCATCAGTGATGTCATCAGTGATGTCATTTGAGATGTCATCAGTGATGTCATGAGTGATGTCACTGACCATGTCATGAGTGATGTAATATGTGACGTCATCAGCAGTGCATTGTGATGCACGCGAGTTATAGTCAGCTGAACTAACTATAACGGGGGAATTTCTATGGTTTTGTACGAGTGAAATGTCCAACTAACTATAACGCCCCTGAAACCTATGGTTTTTTCAGTGAATTTCTAAGGTTTTTAAATGCTAATTTCTAACTATAACGTGCCTGAAACCTATGGTTTTTTCAGTGAATCTCTAAGGTTTTTTAAATGCTAATTTCTAACTATAACGTGCCTGAAACCTATGGTTTTTTCAGTGAATATATATATATTTATTATACTATGTATACATGTGAAAATGTCTCGGTCCGCTGTTTGCCTCGGTGGCACGGAAAAATGGGTGGAACTGACGTCAGCACGCCGACGAGGTCCTCTTATGGCTCCGATGACGTCATACGGTGTCGCGAGCGGAGCCGTGCTCGTTGACGTGGGAGAGCTAGGAAAGAATTTCCGTGGAATGCTGGTGCAGGGGATATTCACCTAAGTGTTCAGGCTAGTCCTTTGGGAGCAACTGTTTATGTTGCCACTCCAGAAACCGAAACCAGTGATCCGAGGGCAGAGGCCCTGCAGATGGCACACGAGGTGGGGTGCCCAGTGGTGTGCACCGGCGGGGCAGCGAGTGACAAGCACCACAACCCACAAAAAGGTAACAAGGGCACTGAATAACACAGGATCTTCTCTTTGTATCTGGCAGGAACAACGAAGTTAAAATGCCCTAGTACCAAAATGTAGAATTAGTGCTACAAAGGTCTTCAAGAGGACCTGCGATGCCGCTTCTGCCTCCCGTACCCTGGAGGCGGCACATGGGTCACGCGGTACGGTCATACTGCGGTGGGACGCATACTCGTTGACCTCTCATGGCACTGCTCCACACTTCAGGGAGGACGCTTTCCATTAGCTATGTTTTCTGATGACATGGCGCGCCGGCCCCGTCCAACAACAGAACTCCTTTAGATCCAAACAGACTCTTCCACTCTCTCACCGGAAGTGAAACCAGGCCACGTGGACACTTTCACAATACAACAGCCGGGAATGCACTTTTCAGTAAAAAATCCACATTCCTTCCTCCTAATTAATCAAATAAATGTCTCACTGAAGTACAGGGGCCAGCTTCGATCGGTAAACAGCCGTTACAATGACTTTTTTACTTTGCGATACCATTACAACGCATGCATTACCACGCATGCGTTGTACATCACGAAGTCATTACTACGCATTTTTAGAACGCATGGTCATTTACCACGCATGCCTTTACAATGAATTTTGTTGTAAAGGTATGTATGGTAAATGACCATGCGTTTTAAAAACATGTAGACGATCCATGTCGTTGTAAGGAAACAGAGGCTGTTCCGTTTCCTCACAACGACGTGCACCGCCCCTCAGAGATGACGTGAAGCAGGAACCACGAGGAGAGAGGAACCATGAGGAGTGAGAGGTAAGGGGGATTGGGCATGGGGTGGGGGTTTCTTTTCTAGGGTTTAGGGTAGTTCAGTGGTGTTTGGGTGGTGTAGGGGGTCGTGCTGGGGGTAGTGTTTTAGGGTTTAGGGTAGTGCAGTGGTGTTTGGGTAGTGTAGGGGGTCGTGCTGGGGGTAGTGTTTTAGGGTTTAGGGTAATGCAGTAGTGTAGGGGGTCGTGCTGGGGTAGTGTTTTAGGGTTTAGGGTAGTGCAGTGGTGTATGGGTAGTGTAGGGGGTCGTGCTGGGGTAGTGTTTTAGGGTTTAGGGTAGTGAAATGCTGTTTGAGTAGTGTAGGGGGTCATGCTGGTGGTAGTGTTTTAGGGTTTAGGGTAGTGCAGTGGTGTTTATGTAGTGTAGGGGGTCATGCTGGGGGTAGTGTTTTATGGTTTAGGGTAGTGCAGTGGTGTTTGGGTAGTGTAGGGGGTCGTGCTGGGGTAGATTTAGGGTTTAGGGTAGTGCAGTGGTGTTTGGGTAGTGTAGGGAGTCGTGGCTGGGGTAGTGTTTTAGGGTTTAGGGTAGTGCTGTGGTGTTTGTGTAGTGTAGGGGTTGTACTGGGGGTGGTGTTTTAGGGTTTATGGTAGTGCAGTGGTGTTTGGGTAGTGTAGGGGGTAGTGCTGGGGTAGTGTTTTAGGGTTTAGGGCAGTGCAGTGGTGTTTGTGTAGTGAAGGGGGTCATGCTGTGGGTAGGGTTTTAGGGTTTAGGGTAGTGCAGTCGTATTTGTGTAGTGTAGGGGGTTGTGTTTCAGGGTATAGGGTAGTGCAGTGGTGTTTGGGTAGTGTAGGGGGTAATGCTGGGGTTAGTGTTTTAGGGTTTAGGGTAGTGCAGTGGTGTTTGGGTAGTGTAGGGGGTCGTGCTGGGGGTAGTGTTTTAGGGTTTAGGGTAGTGCAGTGGTGTTTGTGTAGTGTGGGAGGTCATGCTGGGGGTATATTTAGGGTTTAGTGTAGTGCAGTGGTGTTTGGGTAGTGTAGGGAGTTGTGCTGGGGGTAGTGTTTTAGGGTTTAGGGTAGTGCAGTGGTGTTTGGGTAGTGTATGGAGTCGTGCTGGTGGTAGTGTTTTAGGGTTTAGGGTAGTGCAGTTATGTTTGGGTAGTGTAGGGTGTCATGCTGGGGGTAGTGTTTTAGGGTTTAGGGTAGTGCAGTGGTGTTTGGGTAGTGGAGGGGGTAGTGTTTTAGGGTTTAGGGTAGTGTACCCAACCAGCCACAATATCCGTGGACAAAGGGGATCCTGACTCTCTGGAACGCTCCGTCAATTGAATAATTTGGGTCAACGGCCCTACCACGTCCAAGACCTATCAATTCCTTTCTTGGGATCCCTCATATACTTGGAGAAAAAGGTACATAGTTTCTCATCAATTTCAGGCGTGTGTGCCACCTTCCCCTTCAGTGAGGGCCTGGGGCATTCTCCCCTCATCCTATTCCTGACCTCCCTTTCAAGGGGTTGATGGATTTTCCCCACCACATACTCTGCCACTTTGGCGTCAGGTGTCCACTCTGCCGACCTAGGATGGTAAATTTGGGTAGGCTCGAACATGTCCGAGTGGACCCCGTCCCCAACCGGGGACTGAGAGGAGTGGGACTCTGGACGCCAGGGACGCCCCGAGTCCTTATCCTCATCGGAGGAGAAATCGTCCTCCGATACACCCTCTCCCTCTAAGAGAAACCCGCCGTCGGGGTCTACAATAGTGGTGACAGTGTCGCAATTTTCTCCGGGCCCCTCCTCCTCCCGGCAGGGTGCATGTTTTAGCGTTCGCGCATTCTTGAGGAAGGTCTCCGTAAGTTTATCAAATCCTTCCAAGTGCCCCGCGTTATGCTTAACGGCCCTTTTATTCCCCATCTGGGAGCTACTTGGACCCGCCACCACCAGATCTGGGTCACTGAACACCCCAGGGATGCTTTTCGCCAGCTTATCAACCTGATCCCTAAGAGGATCCAGCGCCCTAGAAATAGCCAGAGAGAGGGCTTGGTCCACTGCTGGAGGGAGAAGTTGGGGGGCCATTCCTCCTCCACTTCCTGGTAGGAGGAGTAAAAATGGTCTTCTGGAGAAGACATGATAGCAGAGGGTGTGAGCACAGAACAAATGCCCTTAAAATCCTTAAGACAGCCCCGTCGCCGGTGCTCCAACAGCTGGGCTTTCCCCGAAGCTGTTATAAGAATAGACTGAGGCGCAATACCAATTACCACCACCAGGTGGCGCTGGCCACTAACGTGGCCGTGTGGGGAAATCACCGCGTAGCGGTGTCAAAATTCGGCGAGCGTTGGTCGGGAATCAAGCGGACACTAAAGGAGTGACCGGATTCCCAAACGCGCGTAAAGACCAGCGGGAGCGCTCGACGGAGCTGCCTCACTCGGACCAGACGCGCCTGACAGGATCTCACCGCGCGCAGAGCACACAGCGGGGGAAACTGCGAGGGGGAGAACGCGCTCGGGCAAGAGCCTGCTGCGCAGGGAATATGAAACAATACCAAGGCAATAATGCTAATAACGTGCACAAGAAACCGCTATACAAACAGCAACAACGTCAGATTAAGCCAAGAATGTAAGGAATGCACTTAACTGACGAGCAGTGAAGAAAGAGGAAGCGGAAGGGACGTCACGATATTATATACGATGGACTGTGATATGATTGGACTATAGTTGCCTTGGAGACTACCCCCTAATGGTTCATGGGTTGTGTAGTCTTTTGTTTAATGATTGTTGTGTTACGTTTTCTTTGAACTGCTATGCAAATAAAGTGAGGAAAGATATGCATAATCCTCGCCTCCGTCCTGCCATAGAATTCATTAAACTTTATTTGATCTGATTTAGAAACATAGATCATAAAAGTGTACATAAAAACAGTAAATCCTCTTTCCTAATACAATACAGTGAGAATTAATTAAAACCAGTAGGTAAAAACGGGTGTTACAAAGCCCGGTTCAGAGCAACTTCAGGTTAACAGAATCGTAAAGTTCAATGTTTCGCAAGATCAATCTCATGTACTTCGTGCAAAATACGCAATAAGGGGTCCAAGTAAGATGTAACGCTCCAATACCTGACCAGTTTGCACTATATAAAACTCAGAAAAAATAAAAATAAAAAGTGTTTTGCACACTTCTGTCATTGGGCTATATGTGGGCTACATCTGGCTGATATTTGTGCTACATTTGGGCTCTTTTTTCTCTGGTGGCCATCTTGGGAGACTTATTTGTTATGAAGTTTCCTAATTTCGTCATTTACTGCAGTCTCCTCAGTAGGAAATGCTTTCAGTTTTTTACTTTGATTCCATCAAGAAGGCATTCAGATGTGTCACACATTTGCCATAAATTCAGAATGTTAGCACTCTAGTTGTTCATTAGATCACTGTAGTAAAGCTACTGCTCACCAGAGAGTTAACTGGAAGTCTACTGCTGGTATTGAAAGTGATTGTTTCAGTCTGCATGTCAGAATTTTCTAATGAAATAGAAGAGGATTTGAGATCTCACTTAAAACATGCCCTAAATTTTCTTTCTGCAGCACTAACCATAATTTCTATGGCAAAATGAACCCCTCATTTTGTTCCTTTTTAAATTAAATGTTTTAAGCATTACCAGTTTATTCCAATCAAGATGGCTTCAGGTGTGCCATACTTTTGTCATAAGTAAGACTGTTAGCGCTCTAGTTGTTCTTTAGAACACTCTGGGAAGCTGCAGTAGAACACAAAGGCATCAACTGACAGGCTGCTCCTGTTGAAATACAACATGAAGATATTTGAGATCTCACTTAAAACATGTCCTAATTTTTCTTTCTACAGCACTAACCATAATTTCTATGACAAAATGAACCCCCTCATTTTGTTCCTTTTTAAATTAAATGTTTTAAGAGTTACCAATTTATTCCAATCAAGATGGCTTCAGGTGTGCCATACTTTTGTCATAAGTAAGACTGTTAGCGCTCTAGTTGTTCTTTAGAACATTCTGGGAAGCTGCAGTAGAACACAAAGGCATCAACTGACAGGCTGCTCCTGTTGAAATATAACAGGAAGATATTTGAGATCACACTTGAAACATGTCCTAATTTTTCTTTCTACAGCACTAACCATAATTTCTATGACAAAATGAACCCCATCATTTTGTTCCTTTTTAAATTAAATGTTTTAAGTGTTACCAGTTTATGCCAATCAAGATGGCTTCAGGTGTGCCATACTTTTGTCATAAGTAAGGCTGTTAGCACTCTAGTTGTTCTTTAGAACACTCTGGGAAGCTGCAGTAGAACACAAAGGCATCAACTGACAGGCTGCTCCTGTTGAAATATAACAGGAAGATATTTGAGATCTCACTTAAAACATGTCCTAATTTTTCTTTCTACAGCACTAACCATAATTTCTATGGCAAAATGAACCCCTCATTTTGTTCCTTTTAAATTAAATGTTTTAAGTGTTACCAGTTTATTTCAATCAAGATGGCTTCAGGTGTGCCATACTTTTGTCATAAGTAAGACTGTTAGCTCTCTAGTTGTTCTTTAGAACACTCTGGGAAGCTGCAGTAGAACACAAAGGCATCAACTGACAGGCTGCTCCTGTTGAAATATAACAGGAAGATATTTGAGATCTCACTTAAAACATGTCCTAATTTTTCTTTCTACAGCACTAACCATAATTTCTATGACAAAATGAACCCCCTCATTTTGTTCCTTTTTAAATTAAATGTTTTAAGAGGTACCAGATTATTCCAATCAAGATGGCTTCAGGTGTGCCATCATTTTGTCATAGGTAAGACTGTTAGCGCTCTAGTTGTTCTTTAGAACACTCTGGGAAGCTGCAGTAGAACACAAAGGCATCAACTGACAGGCTGCTCCTGTTGAAATATAACAGGAAGATATTTGAGATCCCACTTGAAACATGTCCTAATTTTTCTTTCTACAGCACTAACCATAATTTCTATGACAAAATGAACCCCATCATTTTGTTCCTTTTTAAATTAAATGTTTTAAGTGTTACCAGTTTATTCCAATCAAGATGGCTTCAGGTGTGCCATACTTTTGTCATAAGTAAGGCTGTTAGCACTCTAGTTGTTCTTTAGAACACTCTGGGAAGCTGCAGTAGAACACAAAGGAATCAACTGACAGTCTCTGCCCTTGTTGGATGTACATGTTTTACTGAGAATGTCAGACTTCATTCTCACACGACTGAGAAAGATAATGTGAATTTACAGAAAATATGCTCTC
The DNA here is from genome assembly GCA_963921515.1 of Calotriton arnoldi. Classification (NCBI taxonomy): domain Eukaryota; kingdom Metazoa; phylum Chordata; class Amphibia; order Caudata; family Salamandridae; genus Calotriton; species Calotriton arnoldi. Next base: position 574,413 of record CAWUFW010002456.1, on the reverse strand, counting down.
ATTTTAGCTTCTGGAGCACCTTCCAAAACTGTATGGGACAAGCATGTGAAAATAGTTTTCTCTCAAACATGATTCATGATATCCCAGCAGAAGGTTTTTCACAGGGTAAAATCACCTTAGAACACACCACAATTCCTGAAATTAGTATGGTACCATCAACAAATGAATTCTAATGTAACTAAAGTCTGTTATCACCCTTTATAGTTCTCCTTTTGGTAACCCTCAAAATCTTCGATTCACTACAATGCATTTCAATGGGGTACTATCATTTATATTGGTCCCACGATTGGCTGCCAGCAATTCCAGGATGAAGTGCTGACAGCCAATCAGATCTCACGATGACATGTGTGGTTAGGCTCCGCCCAGATATATATGTGTTTTCTTTTTCAAATTTCTCAGGAACTACTGAACAGATTTACACCATTTAACCAAAAGGCACGACTCTGAACCAAGGGCTACCTTTTGCCAAATTTGGTGTAATTCCGTTCAGCAGTTCGGGCTGTAGCTGCGATGAAAGGTTCCTATGGAAAATTGCATGGGGAAAACACGTTTTGGGACCCCCCTTTTTTCTCGGCCCCCACTTGACGAATCACCCCGAGACTTTCAGGCCACGCAGCCCCCCTCCTTAAAAATTAAAGAAAAAGTGTGGCCATGCCCCGGGGGATGGGGTCCCCGGGGCAGGATTCGGCCAGGGGAGGGGGGCCACGCGGCCCCCTTCCCGTTTAATTGAAAAAAAAAGGGGGTAAAGCCCTGGGGGATGGGGTCCCCAGGGCCCAAAAATAGGAAAGGAAGGGGGCCACACAGCCCCCCTTCAGGAAAAAAAACAAAACGATCGGGCCACAGGCCCCGCCCCTTCCTTCACCACTCTGCAAACGCGCCTGGCGCATTTGCAGATGGGGAAGTAATTCCACTTCAATACTGGGGTCCTGGGGCCAACTAGCCCACCAGGAACCTCCAGTATGCGTCAGGCGGCTGCGTTGCAGAGAGGTGTACAGAGGCCACGCCCCTTTATACACCTCTCTGCAACGCAGCTCTGTGGCACTTTTTGGATATACCTGTTGGGCTAGTTGGCCCCCAGGGACCCTCAGGATTCAAGGGAGTTAATCCCCGACTTAAAACGCGCCACGGGCGCGTTTGCACAGTGGTGAAGGAGGGGCGGGGCTTCAGGTGACATGTGTGCAAACAGGCCCCGTGGCGCGTTTTAGTTGGGGAATTAAATCCCTTCAATCCTGAGGGTCCTGAGCTAACTAGCCCAACAGGTACATCCAGAAAGCGCCACAGAGCTGCGTTGCAGAGAGGTGTAAAAGGGGTGTGGCCTCTCTACACGTCTCCTGCAACGCAGCCCCTGGCGCATACTGGAGGTTCCTGGTGGGCTAGTTGGCCCCTAGGACCCTCATGATTCAAGGGGACTTAATCCCCCAACTTAAAACGCGCCACGGGGCGCGTTTGCACAGATGTCACCTCAGGCCCCGCCCCCTACCTTCACCATTGTGCAAATATTCCTCTAAAATCTGCCGAACTACGAATTCGGATTTACTCACCTGTTATCAGGAGAGACCTCAGTGCTGCATCTTTCAGCCCAGTACTAATCCTGAAAAGTAATTTTAACCGTACTTACCAGTAACTTGAATTTCCTTCCATAGGATATCATTGCCTGCTTTTTGCTGAAAAAGTTTCTAAGTGTGGAGTTTTGGAACTTTAAAATATTCCTCTAAAATCAGCCGAAATACGAATTCCGATTTACTCACCTGTTATCAGGAGAGACCTCAGTGCTGCATCTTTCAGCCCAGTACTGATCCTCAAAAGTAATTTTAACCGTACTTACCAGTAACTTGAATTTTCTTCCATAGGATATCATTGTCTGCTTTTTGCTGAAAAAGTTTCTAAGTGTTGATTTTTGAAACATACAAATGTTCCTCTAAAATCAGCCGAAATACAAATTCCGATTTACTCACCTGTTATCAGGAGAGACCTCAGTGCTGTATCTTTCAGCCCAGTACTGGTCCTGAAAAGTAATTTTAACCGTACTTACCAGTAACTTGAATTTCCTTCCATAGGCTAACATTGACTGGTTTCACTTGGAAATTCTTCTAAGTGTGGAGTTTTGGAACTTTAAAATATTCCTCTAAAATTAGCCGAAATACGAATTCCGATTTACTCACCTGTTATCAGGAGAGACCTCAGTGCTGCATCTTTTAGCCCAGCACTGACCCTGAAAAGTAATTTTAACCGTACTTACCAGTAACTTATATTTTCTTCCATAGGAATCCATTGTCTGGTTTTCAGCTGAAAAGTTTCAAAGTGTCGATTTTCACAAACTACAAATATTCCTTAAAATCGCCTGTATGACTTAAACGCATTCTTTCAACTGTTTACTGGAGATGCACCAGTGCTGGATCCAGGATCCAACACTGAGTAAGAAAAAGTAACGATAACAGTTTTTACCTGCTAAGTGAATTTCCTTCCATAGGATAACATTGGTGATTCTATGAGAAAAAGTTTCTAAGTGTCAACTTTTAAAAAACAATAATATTCCTTAAAAATCACTACTGTAACCAAAACGCTTTTAATCAACTGTTTACAGGAGATGTCCCAGGACTGAATCTAGGATCCAGTCCTGTGGTTAGAAAAGTAATCCATAAAGTAACTAATTGCATTTAACTAGAAATTCACATTGAGCTGAATGTTGCATTGTGTTTGAAAATGTGTTGCCCATTGCAACAACTGTAACTACTGTACTTAAAAGTCTATTGCCTATGTGCAAAGTATTTAAACTAAAGTAATTCATTCTGAGAAAGTATTTTTTGTAATGTATAATGTAATTACAATGTAATTTAAAAAATAAAATATGTTAAAAAAAATGTTTCTAAAAATGTAGTAAATCAGTATGAAAAAAATAATTATAACAATTAATACATTTAAAAATTGTCATTTACAAAACCTTTGAAATTCACTGAAAAAACCGTAGGTTTCAGACATGTTATAGTTAGGAATTAGCATTTAAAAAACCTTTGAAATTCACTGAAAAAACCATAGGTTTCAGACACGTTAGAGTTAGAAATTAGCATTTAAAAACCTTTGAAATTCACTGAAAAAACCATAGGTTTCAGGCACGTTATAGTTAGAAATTTGCATTTAAAAAACCTTAGAAATTCACTGAAAAAACAATAAGGTTTTAGGGACAGTTATAGTTAGTTGGACATTGCACTCGTACAAAACCCGTGAAATTCCCCCGTTATAGTTAGTTCAGGTAACTATAACTCGCGCCCCGCAATGCACTGCTGATGACGTCACATATTACATCACTCATGACATGGTCAGTGACATCACTGATGACATCACTGATGACATCTCAAATGACATCACTGATGACATCACTGATGACATCATCCATGTGAGAATTTAATGCATCTTCTCACACCCTAATATAAGTTTTGAAACACCCACTCTAAATTACAGACTGCCATTCTCAAAACCATACACACTCCAATACCAATAAGTACATACCCACTCACTGATTCTTAGGTCTACACACACACATCTACTCACTCACCCGTACAGTCACTCATACTTACAGTCACTCAGTACAGGACTATCATATGCACTCATACACCTATATAAACACTCACACAACGCAACTCATCCATAGAGGTATTCACACACCTAGTCAGTCATGCAAATAATTAATCACACTCCAATTTACTCACCTATACAGTTATACACACCAGCTCACTTACTCATAAAAATACTAGCACATTCTTACGCTCCTATGCAATCACTGATGCAAGCACACACTCATCCATATAGCCACTCTCACAATCACACACTCTCACTTATAGCCATTTATATACTCCAACACACATATATACTGCCTTTCACATATGTAGTTACTCACACATGTACCACTGAGATATACATTCAATCACTAACACACCCATACACACACTCACCCACCCATACAGTCCATCACAGACGCACTCTTGAAACCATGCACCCAGTGAATCACCCACTAACACATCTATGCACAGAGTCACACACACCCCACCCACCCACACAAACACTGAGGCACCCATACAGATACTCAGAGAACCAATCCATAACCCATATAGACACTCATTTAGCTAGTCAGAAACCCATGCAGTTGCTTACACAACAACAGACAGACGGATACAGACATTCACACAGTTTAGTCACTCACCCATGCATACAGTAAGATACGTTTAATCACTCACTTATAGACTCAGTCACGCACCTACTAAATCATCCATTCAGGCGCTTCTACACCCACTCATTCTTCAATACGCCTTTCCCTAAATATATTAAACATATTTAAACTTTACAGAAACACACAGTCACTGGATGATGTCATCAGTGATGTCATCAGTGATGTCATTTGAGATGTCATCATTGATGTCATCAGTGATGTCACTGACCATGTCATGAGTGATGTAATATGTGACGTCATCAGCAGTGCATTGTGGGGCGCGAGTTATAGTTACCTGAACTAACTATAACGGGGGAATTTCACGGGTTTTGTACGAGTGCAATGTCCAACTAACTATAACTGTCCCTAAAACCTTTTGGTTTTTTCAGTGAATATATATATATGTATATTATCTACTGGCGGTCGCCAGTAGATAGTTATAGTTAGGACCTATTTTCCATAGGAAATCCGCAACATTCTATTTGAAATAACTTTGGCGCCGGTTGACGAATCTTCGCGAAATTTTCAAACTTTATGGCCCGCTCCTGTCCGCTCCTATCCTGAAAGTCTCGTGGTGATTCGTCAAGCGGGGGCCGAGAAAAAAGGGGGGTCCCAAAACGTGTTTTCCCCATTCATTTTTCCATAGGAAACTTTAGCCACGGCTACAGCCCGAACTGCTGAACGGAATTACACCAAATTTGGCAAAGAGGTAGTTCTTGGTTCAGAAAGAACCCTTTTTGTTAAATGGTGTAAATCCGTTCAGTAGGGGCTGAGAAAATCAAAAGTAAAAACACATATATATCTATGGCCGCGGAGGGTCCGTGCACCCTCCCGATGACCAGCTGTATGCTAATTGGCTGTCAACACTCCAAACCAGGAAGTGTTGGCAGCCATCTTGTGACTCGGTAGAACCGAGTCACAAGAAAACAGTAAAAACAATCGCGCAAAACGCAAAAAGGGGGCAGGGTAGAAACACCCTGACCCCCTTGGCCTGCTCAGGGGGTCCTACAAGGACCCCCAGGGCCCAAAAATTATTATTTTTTTTTTAAAAATCGGCAAAAAACACGCTGGGTGCAGATCCAGCCGATAAAAAAAAAAATCGAAGTGCGGTCTCCCGCGCTTCGATGTTATTTTGCCCCCGGGTGGGCCAAGTCCCGGGGGCATGCGGGGGTTGGTTTTTATTTTATGTGGGGCCTCTAAGGACTGGTGCGGGAGGGCTCTCCGCCTCCCGCAGCCCCGGGGACCGCCACCCCCCGGGGCTTCTTTTTAATAAACAATGACCTGTGTGGGGGGCTCCTGCCCTCACACACCCCGGGGACCACCACCTCCCGGGGCACTAAGAAAATACATGTGGGGGTCCGTTTCGGACCCTCGAAGCCCCAGGGACCACCACCTCCCGGGGCTGTGCAATTGAAGGGAGGGGGGCCGCGCGGCCCCCCTCCTGGAGCCTGTGGTGGCCCTGGGGACCGCCACCCCCCAGGGCCAGCTCCTGCAGTGTCCCGGGGTGCCTACCCCCGGGACACTGCTGTTTGCAATGGCAGGACGGGAGCCTCGCGGCTCCCGTCCTGCTATTGCAAACTGCTTTGCTTCATTGAAGCGAGAGCGGGGAAACCTGCTCTCGCTTCGATGAAGCAAAGCAGAATTGCTTTTCCATAAGGGGAGCTGCATATCAGCAGCTCCCCTTATGGAAAAGCAATGCCGGCTCCCGCAGGACGCGGGGAGCCGGCGGGACCGTGCTGGGATTGGGGACCCCCCTACGGTCCCCAACGAGTGGCCCGGCCCCGGGGGATGGGGTCCCCGGGGCCATTAGTGGCCCGGGAGGGGGGCCACGCAGCCCCCCTCCCAAAAAAAGGAATTATTAAAAAAAAAAAAAAAAAGACGCAAAGGCTGGCCCCGGGGGATGGGGACCCCTGGGCCTTAAATGGCCTGAGGAGGGGGGCTACGCAGCCCCCCTCCAAATATTTAATTACAAAAAAAAAGAGGGCATGCCCCGGGGGATGGGGTCCCCGGGGCCAAAAGAGGCCCAGGGAAGGGGGGGCCACGCGGCCCCTTCCCGTTTTTTTTATTTAAAAAAAAAAAAAGAAAATCCTCAGGCCCCGGGGGATGGGGTCCCCGGGGCCAAAAGTGGCCGAGGGAAGGGGGGCCACGCAGCCTCCCTCCCTTAACCACTCTGCAAACGCGCCCCCTGGCGCGTTTTAAGAAGGGGAAGTAATTCCCCTTGAATAATGGGGGTCCCTGGAGGCCAACTAGCCCACCAGGAACCTCCAGTATGCTGCCAGGGAGCTGCGTTGCAGAGAGGTGTACAGAGGCCACGGCCCTTTTTACACCTCTCTGCAACACAGCTCTGTGGCGCTTACTGGAGGTACCTGGTGGGATAGTTGGACCCCAGGGACCCTCAGGATTCAAGGGGACTTAATCCCCCAACTTAAAACGCGCCACGGGGCGCGTTTACACAGTGGTGAAGGGAGGGGATGGGGCTAAAGGTGACATGTGTGCAAACGCGCCCCGTGGCGCGTTTTAAGATGGGGAATTAAATCCCCTTCAATCCTGAGGGTCCCTGGGGGCCAACTAGCCCACCAGGTACGTCCAGAAAGCGCCACAGAGCTGCGTTGCAGAGAGGTGTAAAAAGGGGCGTGGCCTCTGAACACCTCTCTACAACGCAGCTCCCTGGCGCATACTGGAGGTACAGGGTGGCCTAGTTGGACCCCAGGGACCCTCATGATTCAAGGGGACTTAATACCCCAACTTAAAACGTGCCACGGGCGCGTTTGCACAGTGGTGAAGGGAGGGGGCGGGGCTTCAGGTGACATTTGTGCAAAAAGGCCCCGTGGCACGTTTTAAGATGGGGAATTAAATCCCCTTCAATCCTGAGGGTCCCTGGGGGCCAACTAGCCCACCAGGTACGTCCAGAAAGCGCCACAGAGCTGCGTTGCAGAGAGGTGCAAAAAGGGGCGTGGCCTCTGAACACCTCTCTGCAACGCAGCTCTCTGGCGCATACTGGAGGTATCTGGTGGGCTAGTTGGCCCCTAGGGACCCTCGGGATTGAGAAGGAATTAATTCTCCAACTTAAAACGCGCCACAGGGCGTGTTTGCAGACATGTCACCTTAGGCCCCACCCCTTCCTTCACCATTGTGCAAATATTCCTCTAAAATCAGCCGAACTACGAATTCCGATTTACTCACCTGTTATCAGGAGAGACCTCAGTGCTGCATCTTTGAGCCCAGTACTGATCCTGAAAAGTAATTTTAACCGTACTTACCAGTAACTTGAATTTCCTTCCATAGGCTAACATTGACTGGTTTCACTTGGAAATTCTTCTAAGTGTGGAGTTTTGGAACTTTATAATATTCCTCTAAAATCAGCCGAACTACGAATTCAGATTTACTCACCTGTTATCAGGAGAGAACCCAGTGCTGCATCTTTTAGCCCAGCACTGACCCTGAAAAGTCATTCTAACCGTACTTACCAGTAACTTGTATTTCCTTCCATAGGATATCATTGCCTGCTTTTTGCTGAAAAAGTTTCTGTGTCGATTTTTGAAACATACAAATATTCCTCTAAAATCAGCAGAACTACGAATTCCGATTTACTCACCTGTTATCAGGAGAGACCTCAGTGCTGCATCTTTGAGCCCAGTACTGATCCTGAAAAGTAATTTTAACCGTACTTACCAGTAACTTGAATTTCCTTCCTTAGGCTAACCCTGACTGGTTTCACTTGGAAATTCTTCTAAGTGTGGAGTTTTGGAACTTTATAATATTCCTCTAAAATCAGCCGAACTACGAATTCCGATTTACTCACCTGTTATCAGAAGAGACCTCAGTGCTGCATCTTTGAGCCCAGTACTGATCCTGAAAAGTAATTTTAACCGTACTTACCAGTAACTTGTATTTCCTTCCATAGGAATCCATTGTCTGGTTTTCAGCAGAAAAGTTTCAAAGTGTCGATTTTCACAAACTACAAATATTCCTTAAAAATCGCCTGTATGACTTAAACGCATTCTTTCAACTGTTTACAGGAGATGCACCAGTGCTGGATCCAGGATCCACCACTGAGTAAGAAAAAGTAACGATAACACTACTTACCTGCTAAGTGAATTTCCTCCCATAGGATAACATTGGTGATTCTATGTGAAAAAGTTTCTAAGTGTCAACTTTTAAAATACAATAATATTCCTTAAAAATCACTACTGTAACCAAAACGCTTTTACTCAACTGTTTACAGGAGATGTCGCAGGACTGAATCTAGGATCCAGTCCTGTGGTTAGAAAAGTAATCCATAAAGTAACTAATTGCATTTAACTAGAAATTCACATTGAGCTCAATGTTGCATTGTGTTTGAAATTGTGTTGCCCATTGCAACAACTGTAACTACTGTACTTAAAAGTCTATTGCCTATTTGCAAAGTATTTAAACTAAAGTAATTCATTCTGAGAAAGTATATTTTGTAATTTAATGTATAATGTAATTACAATGTAATTTAAAAAATAAAATATCTAAAAATAAATAGTTTAAAAAAAGTAGTAAATCAGTATCAAAAAAATAAATATAACAATTAATACATTTAAAAATTGTCATTTACAAAACCTTTGAAATTCACTGAAAAAAACCATAGGTTTCAGACATGTTATAGTTAGGAATTAGCATTTAAAAACCTTTGAAATTCACTGAAAAAACCATAGGTTTCAGGCACGTTATAGCTAGAAATTAGCATTTAAAAAACCTTACAAATTCACTGAAAAAACCATAGGTTTTAGGGACAGTTATAGTTAGTTGGACATTGCACTCGTACAAAACCCGTGAAATTCCCCGTTATAGTTAGTTCAGCTAACTATAACTCCCGCCCCCGCAATGCACTGCTGATGACATCACATATTACATCACTCATGACATGGTCAGTGACATCACTGATGACATCACTGATGACATCTCCAATGACATCACTGATGACATCACTGATGACAGCATCCACGTGATAATCTGATGCACCTCCTCACACCCTAATATAACCTTTGATACACCCACTCTAAATTACAGACTGCCATTCGCAAAACCATAGACACTCCAACACCAATAACTACATACCCACTCACTGATTCTTAGGTCTACACACACACATCCACTCACTCACCCGTACAGTCACTCATACTTACGGTCACTCAGTACAGGACTATCATATGCACTCATACTCCTATATAGACACTCAAACACCGCCACTCATCCATACAGGTACTCACACACCTAGTCAGTCATGCAATAATTAAACACACTGCCATTTACTCACCTATACAGTTATACACACACCAGCTCACTTACTCATACAAATACTAGCACATTCTTACGCTCTTATACAATCACTGATACAAGCACACACTCATCCATACAGTCACTCTCACAATCACACACTCTCGCTTATAGCTATTTATATACTCCAACACACATATATACTGCCTTTCACATATGTAGTTACTCACACATGTACCACTGGGACATACATTCACTCACTAACACACTCTTACACACACTTACCCACCCATACAGTCTATCACAGATGCACTCTTGAAACCATCCACCCAGTGAATCACCCACTCACACATCTATGCACAGAGTGGCATACACCCCACCCACACAAACACTCAGGCACCCATACAGATACTCAGACAACCAATCAATAACTCATATAGACACTCATGTAGCTATTCACAAACCCATGCAGCCACTTACCCAGCAACAGACAGACGGATACAGACATTCACCCAGTTTAGTCACTAACCCATGCATTCAGTAAGATACGTTTAATCACTCACTTATAGAGTTAGTCACGCACCTACTAAATCATCCATACAGACACTTATACACCCACTCATTCTTCAATACGCCTTTCCCTATATATATTAAAAATATTTAAACTTTACAGAAACACACAGTCACTGGATGATGTCATCAGTGATGTCATTTGAGATGTCATCAGTGATGTCATCAGTGATGTCACTGACCATGTCATGAGTGATGTAATATGTGACATCATCAGCAGTGCATTGCGGGGGCGCGAGTTATAGTTAGCTGAACTAACTATAACGGGGGAATTTCACGGGTTTTGTACGAGTGCAATGTCCAACTAACTATAACTGTCCCTAAAACCTATTGTTTTTTCAGTGAATTTGTAAGGTTTTTTAAATGCTAATTTCTAACTATAACGTGCCTGAAACCTATGGTTTTTTCAGTGAATATATATATATATATATATAATATATATTACCTACTGGCGATTGCCAGTAGGTAGTTATAGTTAGGACCTCATTTCTATTCAAAAAAAGTTTTTTCTTCTGCCAATATCTTTGGTACCATTTGACGAATCTTCGCAAAATTTTCAAAACTAATGGTTCACTCAGGTCAGCTCATGTCTTGAAAGTTTTGGGGTGATTCATCAAGTGGGGGCCAGGAAAAAAGGGGGGTCCCAAAACGTGTTTTCCCCATGTTAGTTTCCATAGGAACTTTAGACACGGCTACAGCCCGAACTGCTGAACGGAATTACACCAAATTTGGCAAAACAGTAGCTCTTGGTTCGGAAAGCGACCTTTTTTTAAAATATTGTATATCCGTTCAGTAGTTCCTGAGAAATCCAAAAAATAAAAATATTGATATCTGAGGGCCGAGGAGAATTTGCGAACCCTCCCGAGCACGAGCTTCATTCTGATTGGCTGCCGACACTCCAAACCAGGAAGTGTTGGCAGCCATCTTGTGATTCAGTAACCGAGTCACAAGAAAAAGGGTGAAAAAAGGATAAAAAAACAACAAAAGGGGGCAGGGTAGAAACACCCTGACCCCCTAGGCCTGCTCAGGGGGTCCAGGGCCTCCAAAAACATTTTTATTTAAAAAAAAAACAAAAAACTGGCCGAATTCGCGCTGGGTGCACGAATCCGGCCAAAAAAATAAAAAAAACGTGACGCGCAGGCTCCCGCAGCCCCGGGGACTGCCACCTTCCTGGGGCATTTCTGATAATGCGCGGGGGCACATGGCCCCCTGCAGCCCCAGGGACCGCCACCTCCCAGTGGCTTAATTAATTATGCACGGGGGCACGCGGCCCCATTGCAGCCCCGGGGACTGCCACCTCCCCGGGGCTTTTAATAAAATGCATGGGGGGCTCCTGCCCCACCACGCTTCCCCAGGGACCGCCACCCCCCCGGGGCATTCAGATATTGGGGAGGGCCTCGCGGGCCCCTCCAAGCCCAGGGGACCGCCACCTCCCCAGGTCTGTGCAAATGATGGGAGGGGGGCAGCGCGGCCCCCCTCCTGGAACCCTCTATGGCCCTGGGGACTGCTACCCCCCAGGGCCGGCTCCGGCAATGTCCCGGGGTGCCCACCCCCGAGACATTGCAGTTTGCAATGACAGGGCGGGAGCACTGCTCCCGCCCTGTCATTGCAAACTTCTGCTTTGCTTCATGGAAGCGAGAGCAGAAAACCTGCTCTCGCTTCCACAAAGCAAAGCAGTATTGCTTTTGGACAAGGGGAGCTCCATGTTTACAGCTCCCCTTGTCCAAAAGCAATGCCGGATCCCGCAGGAGGCGGGGAGCCGGCTGGGACTGCGGGCCTCTTGGCGCACTGCTGGTGGGGCGATGAGGTCCTCTTGTGTCCTGAGGACCTCAGGACTGAAGTGGACTTCATCCCCTGAGCAGCAGTGCGCCAGGCAGCGCGTTTACAGAGTATTGTAAAAAGGGGGCGTTGCCTTGGACCACTCTCCGCAATCCAGCTGTGTGGGCTTATTGGAGGTAACAGGAGGTCTAGTTGGCCCCCAAGGACCCTCAGGAGGCAAGGGGACTTCATCTCCCAACCAAGAGCACGCCAGGAGGCGCATTTGCAGAGTGGTGGACAAAGGGGGCATGGCCTGTGTCCACCTCTCAGCAATCCCACTGTGTGGGGCTTACTGGAGGAAACAGGTAGGCTAGTTGGCCCCTAACCACCCCCAGCAGCGAAGGGGACTTTAATCCCCATCGAAGAGCACGCCATGGAGCACGTTTGCAGACTGGTGGGCAAAGGGGGCGTGGCCTGCTATGAGAATTTACCAATGCTGATGTGTGGGACTTACTGATGGTAATAGTAGGGGTAGTTGGCCCCCAAGGTTGTCCTTGGGGGCCAACTACCCCTCCTGTTAGCTCCAGTAAGTCCCACACAGTGGGATTGCTAAGAGTTCTTCGGAGGCCATGCCCCCCTTTCTCCACCACTCTGCAAACATGCCTCCTGGCACACTACGGGTTGGGGGATGAAGTCCTCTTTTCTCCTGAGGGACTTTGGGGGCCAAGAAGCCCTCCTGGTACATCCTGTAAGTCCTACGCAGCGGAATTCCTGAGCGGTGGTTGGAGGCCCAACCCCCTTTCTCCACCTCTCTGCAAATGCGACTACTAGTTAAAAAAGAATTTGCAATGTAATAGGTTTCGCATTTGCGAGAGTTAGAGCTATTGGCGTTGTAAATGTAAAAGTGTTTTATTAATGTTTCTTGGAGTGGAGTGAATGTAGGTGTATAGAAAGTATGTGGTATTTAGTGTGTAGGAATTATGTAGAGTGGGATTATGTGTTATGGAGAGTAATTGTGTGGTATGATAGTCTGTGCTATGGAGTGGTAACCTCAGGTTTAGTCTTCCTCGTTTCCATAGAAGCTAAAATATAAACTCAATGAGACAAAAAAAAAGAAGGAACCACTGAGGAGCACTTCTGGACCTAGTCAGAGGTATGAGCAGGGCCACTGAAATTATGTGAGTGTTTGGCTGCACCGACTTTTGCACAGTTATACATTTTCCGCATGTTAGAAGGTGGTTCTGACCATCTGAGCCGCCCAGATTTTTCGCTTTTTGAACACCTATTTGTTGAGTTTTTTACTGTGGGAGAGCCTCATAAATTGGGACTCACCCACAGTGAACTCATGATGAAAGGGACTGCATGTGTATTTTACCGGTGTCCCCCTGGCGCGAGTAGGCCGCTGCGCTGCCACCAGAGTAAGGGGCACTGGGCTGGTTACATGCAAACACGTGTGTACACGCGTGTGCACAAGTGTAAGGGCTGCGCAGGGGAGATTCATGGCGTGCGCAGCCCAGGAGCAGCTACAAAGTGAATGGTGTGGCAGGACTTATGCAGAACTGGGTGGTGACATGGAATGTGCTTTCTACAATGGGAAGAAACATTTGAGGGAAAGTCAGTGTGCTTTACTGTTTTTATTCCATTATTCTCTTATGAGGATGGGGAGCACATGGGCTAGTTTTACTTTCCTAGGGCCTACAAATTCCAGACACGCACCAAAGTCCACTGAAACTTATGTGAGAAGAAGTATTCTGCAGAGTCCAAAGTCATATTTGTACTGCTTTTGGGTCATCCAGAAATGTTATATTTCTCTGAGTCAGCTCATAACCAGGGCCTGGCTGGGGCTGACCCGGCCAGGCTAAATTAATGACCTTCCTCCCCCAGCCAGCCCTGCACAACAAGCATTCCAAGGGTGACGGCCTCCACTCCAAGAAGAGAAGATGGGTGAAGCTACAGGTTCATCCATCAGCAGCTGTCACCTGGTGCCAGGCACCAAGCTGCTCTGGAGAGAAGGCAGCGAGGGGGGAAGGGGCTCTCAGAGACCATGTGGCATGAGACCCCTGGACGACGCCATTTTGAACAAACCCAGAGGCCTGGGCAGGAAGGAGGGAGCAGGGGCAGGGAAGTGATGTGTCACTGTGTGATAGGGCAAGCAGAGACATCCTGCCAGCCCCCTCCCCAATTCTTTTAAAAGAGTTTGCACAGGAAGAGGAGCTCTCTCTGGGGTGTGGTCTGCTGAGGCAGAAGGTGCTGGAGCCTGGCACCATGGGCAGTTGGAAGGAGGAACCCCCTGACTGTCCCAGGATCCTGAATAGCGCCAGGAGAGGAGTCCAGGACCAGTGAGCAGGAGCCGGGGCCTCGGCGCATGGAGAAGAGAGGCCCAGGAGGAGAGCCAGGTGAGAGGCTGGTGCAGGGAGCCAGTGAAAACAGCTCCCGGCTGAAGTTCACCCTCTTGGAGGCGAGGAGGGCAGTGAAAACTGCACCCAATGGCTAGGGCTGGCCGCCAGGAGCAAGAAGAGGCCAAAACCATGAAGATCGGTCCCCTGGGGGCTGAGATAGGCCCCCCAGAAGGTAGGCGACCTTTGACCTTTGGCCGACCGATGACGAAGCGCATGGGGCTCCGCCACCGGTCCAGAAAATTTCCCCAGGGTGGGTCAGGTCCCGGGGGCTGCCCCCAACTGAAGATAATTCGGGGAGCGCCGTCACGCTCCCCGTGAAGGTGGTGAAGGGGCCTGGGATCCCAACTTCGGGCCCCGCTGAAGGCGGGGGGTGCCGTCGTGTCCCCCGTGAAGACGAAAGTCGGGGAGCGCCATTGTGCTCCCCGTGAAGGGGCCCAACTGGGATGCCAGGAGCCCACCCTGGCCCCCGGCGACAACGGAGTGTGGGAAGCGCTGTCGCACCCCCCGCAATGAAGTCCAAGGGGCCCCGGATCCCAACTCCGGGCCCCGTCGCCCGGAAGTAAAGCCGGGGAGTGCCGTCACGCTCCCCGTGCAGGTGTCACTGTGGGGGGCGCGGGACCCCAACCCCGGGCCCCGAAGTGCAGAGGAGGTGGGGGGAGTGCTGTTGCACTCCCCCGAAGACCCGCTGGAGCGGGGAAGCAGCCTCGCGTCTGCCCGCCGGAGTGGGCAGACCAGAAGAGGGAAGCCGGCTCCCGCAGCAGCACATGATGGTGCTGCCCAGACGGAGAGCCGGCGGGAGCCACCGGGGGTGGGCTCCTCGAGTGGCTCCCCAGCGAGCCTGCGGTGCGGGGTTCCCAGATGGGACCGGGACCCCGAGGGGGCCAAAAGAGAGGTGGAGGTGAGAGGGGCCCGGGTGGGACCGGTCCCCCGAGAACAGATGGAGCAGCCGGGGGTGGGCTCCCCGAGCTGACGCACTCACCTGGGGGTCCGGGTGGGACCAGGCCCCCCAACGAGCCTGGAGATGCATGAGGGCCCGGGTGGGACCGGGCCCCCGCGAAGGAAAGCAGGTTGCGCGGCTCTCCCCGGCACAGTGGGAGAGCCGCTGTTCTAATATGCGCGGGGCTGATGGAAGTGCCCCATAATGCTTTGCAGGGCGGGTCGGCCTGCAGGAAAATGCCTGTTTTTTTTCTGCATGTGGTGGCCCCATGAGAACGGGGTCACCACGAGGTGTGTGCGAAGGTGCAGGGGGAGCTGCAGGAGCAACGCAGCTTCCCCCAGCACGAAGAGGAAAGTCCCTCCCTAAGTCTCTGAGGACTTGGAAAGAATAACCCCTCAAGGGCTCAGCTAGCATTTAATCACCTCCTGGGCTGGAACTTTTGTTCTACAGCTGGGGGTGTATTGAGAAGTGCATCAAGGTGTGAAGGGCTGAGTGGGGGATATCTGGAGAAGGGCATCCCCTGGAGGTGAAGAGGTGTAATTGCACCACAAATGCATTTACCTATGTTATTTCTTTTTAGAGGGACTGAAAGTCACATGTGTTATGTGAAGTACCGGTGTAAGATGATGTCATAAGCCAAATGGGGTTATGTTGCTGGACATTCCTGCTAGGGTGTCTGGCTGTATTTGCGTAATCCTGTGATTTTACCTGTGATGCCTTTTAGAGGCTGGGATTGCAATGCATTATAATTGTTATCCTCTATGATAAGTACCTCATTTAAAGTGATGCCCAAACATGTATTCTTGCTGCTGCGTTAGGTGAAGAACAACCCAGACTGTTAGCCCCTAAGATGTATCGGTGTATACTATATGGTCAGTATGACATGTTCAGTCAGGGTTATGTGTCACCAGGGCAGGTGTGCCTAGTTTAAATGCTTGTTGAGATAATGGGGTGGGTCGCCACTGGGATGGTGCCAGTGCGCAGGGCCCTCGCTCCAGGTTATGTTCGACTAACTGCATTAGGGGGCAAGATGATGTGCATACATGGGAGTGGTGGTACTAGACCCCACCCCCCTTTGGGAGGGGTGGAAATGTTATGCAATGTCACGAAGTGATTCCAACAGCTTATGTATATTTGTAAATTGTTGCATAGTATTAAGTAGTGTGTGTGTTTAATAAATGTACTCTTACTTTTATAAAGCAAAGTACAGACTGGACAATCAATTATTGAGTGTTATTTCTGCGCACCTGTAATGGCGATTACTAGCCCACACCACCTCCCTTGAGTAAGCCTTAGACTGCTCTGCAACGCTACCCTCTGAGAGTCCGGCGCTGCACTAGGGTGTTTGGTTCCCAGTGCAGGACAAATGTGACATGTTATTTGTGCAGGCCTCACAGATACTGCCTCATTTTCCAACACCGCATTTGCCACATAATCCAACATCTGCTGCATAATCTGCAGATTTGAACAAAAAACATTGTTTCTAGCTCAAACGGCTCAAACGTTACCAAAAATGCAGCCTCTTTCTGCACCTCTGTTGCCTCTTTCTGTACCTCACTTGCTTCTTTCTGTACCCTTCTTGCCTCTTTCTGCACCCTTCTTCCCTCTTTCTGCACTTCTTTTGCCTCTTTCTGTACCCCTGTTCCCTCTTTCTGCACCTATCTTGCCTGTTTCTGCACCTCTCTTGCCTTTTTCTGCACTTCTCTTGCCTCTTTCTGCACTTCTCTTGCTTCTTTCTGCACCTCTGTTGCTTCTTTCTGCACCCCTCTTGCCTCTTTCTGTACCCTTCTTCCCTCTTTGTGCAACTCTCTTGCCTCTTTCTACACCTCTCTTCCCTCTTTCTGCACCCCTCTTGCCTCTTACTGCACTTCTGTTGGTTCTTTTGCACTGATCTTGCTTCTTTCTGCACCTCTCTTGCAAATGAATGCACCCCTCTTGCCTCTTTCTGCACCCCTCTTCCCACTTTCTGCATCTCTCTTGCATCTGTCTGGACCACTGTTCCCTCTTTTGCACCTCTTTTGCCTGTTTCTGCAACTTTCTTGCCTCTTTCTGTAGTTCTCTTGCCTCCTTCTGCACCTCTGTTGCTTCTTTCTGCACTTCTTTTGCCTCTTTCTGCACCCCTTTTGCCTCTTTGTTCACCTCTCCTGCCTCTTCCTGCACTTCTCTTGCCTTTTTCTGCAGTTCTCTTGCCTCTTTCTGCACCTCTTTTGCTTCTTTCTGCACTTTTCTTGCCTCTTTCTGTACCCCTCTTGCCTCTTTCTGCAGTTCTCTTGCCATTTTCTGCACCTCTCTTGCCTCTTTCTGCACCTCACTTGCCTCTTTCTGCACTTCTCTTGCTTCTTTCTACACCTCTGTTGCTTCTTTCAGCAATTCTCTTGCCTCTTTCTGCACTTCTCTTGCTTGTTTCTGCACCTCTCTTGCATCTTTCTGCACCTCTGTTGCCTCTTTCTGCACCCCACTTGATTCTTTCTGCACCCCTCTTGCCTCTTTCTGCACCCCTCTTCCCTCTTTCTGCACCTCTCTTGCCTCTTTCTGCACCCCTGTTCCCTCTTTCTGCACCTTTCCTGCCTGTTTATGCACCTCTCTTGCCTCTTTTGGTACCTCTGTTGCTTCTTTCTGCACGTCTCTTGCCTCTTTCTGCACCCTTTGTGCCTCTTTCAGCACCTCTGTTGCTTCTTTCTGCACTTCTCTTCCTTCTTTCTGCACCCCTCCTGCCTCTTTCTGTATCCCCCTTGCCTCTTTGTGCACCTCTCCTACCTCTTTCTGCACCCTTCTTGCTTCTTTCTGCACTTCTCTTGCTTATTTCTGCACTGCTCTTGCTTTTTATGCACCTCTCTTGCAAATTTCTGTATCCCTCTTACCTCTTTCTGCACCCCTGTTACCTCTTTCTGTACCTTTCTTGCCTGTTTATGTACCTCTCTTGCCTCTTTCGGCACCTCTGTTGCTTCTTTCTGCACTTCTCTTGCCTCTTTCTGCACCCCTCTTGCCTCTTTCAGCACCTCTGTTGCTTCTTTCTGCACTTCTCTTGCTTCTTTTTGCACCCCTCTTGCCTCTTTCTGTACCCCTTTTGCCTCTTTGTGCACCTCTCCTGCCTCTTCCTGCATCTCTCTTGACTTTTTCTACAGTTCTCTTGCATCTTTATGCACCTCTTTTGCTTCTTTCTGTACTTTTCTGGCCCCTTTCTGTATCCCTCTTGCCTCTTTCTGCAGTTTTCTTGCCATTTACTGTACCTCTCTTGCCTCTTTCTGCATCCCTCTTGCCTCTTTCTGCACTTCTCTTGCTTCTTTCTACACCTCTGTTGCTTCTTTCAGCAATTCTCTTGCCTCTTTCTGCACTTCTCTTGGTTGTTTCTGCACCTCTCTTGCATCTTTCTGCACCTCTGTTGCCTCTTTCTGTACCTCACTTGCTTCTTTCTGCACCCCTCTTGCCTCTTTCTGCACCCCTTCCCTCTTTTTGCACCTCTCTTGGCTCATCTGCACCCCTGTTCCCTCTTTCTGCACATTTCTTGCCTGTTTCTGCACCTCTCTTGCCTCTTTCTGTACATCTGTTGCTTCTTTCTGCACTTCTCTTGCCTCTTTCTGCACCGTTCGCGCCTCTTTCAGCACCTCTGTTGCTTCTTTCTGCACTTCTCTTCCTTCTTTCTGCATGCCTCCTGCCTCTTTCTGTACCCCTCTTGCCTCTTTTTGCACCTCTTTTGGTTCTTTCTGCACTGCTCTTGCTTCTTTCTGCACCTCTTTTGCAAATTCCTGCATCCCTCATGCCTCTTTCTGCACCCCTCTTCCCTATTTCTCCACCTCTCTTGCTTCTTTCTGCACTTCTCTTGTTTCTTTTTGCACTGCTCTTGGTTCTTCTTGCACATCTCTTGCAAATTTCTGTATCCCTCTTACCTCTTTCTGCAACCCTGTTCCTGCTTTCTGCACCTTTCTTGCCTGATTCTGTATCTCTCTTGCCTCTTTTGACACCTCTGTTGCTTCTTTCTGCACTTCTCTTGCCTCTTTCTGCACCCCTCTTGCCTCTTTCCGCACCTCTGTTGTTTTTTCTGCACTTCTCTTGCTTCTTTCTGCACCCCACTTGCCTCTTTCTGCACCCTTCTTCCCTCTTTTTGCACCTCTCTTGCCTTTTTATGCAGCTCTCTTTCCTCTTTCTGCACCTCAGTTGTTTCTTTCTGCACTTCTCTTGCTTCTTTCTATACCTCTCTTGCTTCTTTCTGCACCCCACTTGCCTCTTTCTGCACCCTTCTTCCCTCTTTGTGCACCTCTCTTGCCTCTTTCTGCACCTCTTGTGCCTCTTTCTGCACCCCTCTAGCCTCTTTCTGCATCTCTTTTGCTTGTTTCTGCTCTTCTTTTGCCTCTTTTTGTACCCCTCTTGCCTCCTTCTGCACCTCTGTTGTTTCTTACTGCACTTCTCTTGCTTCTTTCTGCACCTCTCTTGCAAATTTCTGCACTCTTCTTGCCTCTTTCGGCCCCCCTCTTCTCTCTTTCTGCACCCCTGTTCCCTCTTTCTGAACCTCTTCTGCCTGTTTCTGCACCTCTGTTGCTTCTTTCTGTACTTCTCTTGCTTCTTTCTGCACCTCTCTTGCTTCTTTATGCACCTCTCTTGCCTCTTTCTGCACCCTTCTTCCCTCTTTCTGCACCTCTCGTGCCTCTTTCTGCACCTCTCTTGCCTCTTTCTGCACACACAGGGCTACTTTTAAACTGACCTCAGGGTCAGCAGTGCACACATGTAAGTGCAGAAAAGGGCTTCTGGCCTCTAAACTGCCATGCCCGTGATATGCGGGGCCAAGAGAACTGTGATATCGGATCTCAATGTGGAACTTTTTAGCGTGGCAAAGCATTTTAAGCAAACAAGAATATGGATATAATTGTGCTGGATGTCTATTTACCTATTTCAGGAACAATGAAATGTTGTGCAGACTACTGATCACAGAATGCATTGGGGTTATCATGCCAAGCTCACATAGAGCGAGATGTGTAAGATCATGTGACTATTTAATCAGTAACTGCAATATGATTTGTTTGTTTTGCCACTTGCCCGTGATCAAGGACTGGAGAAGTACGAAACGCGTTGGGCCATGATTGGATTCTTGCTTACTGCCAGATTAAAGTCGCTTAAAAGAGAGTGCGTCTCCATTTTTCTGTGGTGGAGATGTGAAACTGGACATTACGGTAGCCTACCGGGAGACTGCACCACCGCGATATGCGGGGCCAAGAGAACTGTGATATTGGATCTCAATATGGAACTTTTTAGCGTGGCAAAGCATTTTAAGCAAACAAGAATCTGGATTTAATTGTGCTGGATGTCTATTTATCTATTTCAGGAACAATGAAATGTTGTGCAGACTACTGATCACAGAATGCATTGGGGTTATCATGCCAAGCTCACGTAGAGCGAGATGTGTAAGATCATATGACTATTTAACCCCTTGCATGCGTCGGACGCCCCCGGCCGTCCGACGTCACGGTGGGCGTTTGCGAAGGACGGCTGGGGGCCGTCCGAACCCCGCCCACTCATTAATTCGCCCGCACAGCGGGGGAATTTGCACAGCGCGCAAGTGGTTAATCAGTAACTGCAATATGATTTGTTTGTTTTGCCAGTTGCCCGTGATCAAGGACTGGAGAAGTCCGAAACGCGTTGGGCCATGATTGGATTCTTGCTTGCTGCCAGATTAAAGTCGCTTAAAAGAGAGTGCGTCTCCATTTCTCTGTGGCGGAGATGTGAAACTGGATAAATATATATATATATATATATATATATATTATCTACTGGCGGTCGCCAGTAGATAGTTATAGTTAGGACCTATTTTCCATAGGAAATCCGCAACATTCTATTTGAAATAACGTTGGCGCCGGTTGACGAATCTTCGCGAAAGCTTCCAACTTGTTGGGGCGCTCCGGTCCACTCCTATCCTGAAAGTCTCGGGGTGATACGTCAAGCGGGGGCCGAGAAAAAAGGGGGGTCCCAAAACGCGTTTTCTCCATTCATTTTTCCATAGGAACCTTTCATCGCAGCTACAGCCCGAACTGCTGAACGGAATTACACCAAACTTGGCAAAGAGGTAGCCCTTGGTTCAGTGTCGTGCCTTTTGCTTAAATGGTGTAAAGCCGTTCAGTAGTTCCTGAGAAAATCAAAAGTAAAGTCACATATATATCTATGGCCGAGTAGGGTCCGCGTACCCTCCCGATCACGAGCTGCATGCTAATTGGCTGTCAACACTCCAAATCAGGAAGTGTTGGCAGCCATTTTGTCCCTCGGTAGAACCGAGGTACAGAAACAAGTGCGCAAAGCGCAAAAGGGGGCAGGGTAGAAACACCCTGACCCCTAGGTCTGCTCAGGGGTCCCACAAGGACCCCCTGGGCAGAAAAAACATTTTTTTAAATCGGCGGGATGCGCTTAGGGTGCGCGGATCCCGCCGAGAAAAAAAAAGAAACAAGTGCACAAAACGCACAAAGGGGGCAGGGTAGAAACACCCTGACCCCTAGGTCTGCTCAGGGGTCCCACAAGGACCCCCTGGGCAGAAAAAAGCATTTTTTTAAAAAAAATCTGTGGGATGCGCTTAGGGTGCGCGGATCCCGCCGAAAAAATAAATAAATGAAGCGCGGTCTCCCACGCTTCGTTGTTAATTGGCCCACGGGTGGGCCAAGTCCCGGGGGCATGCGGGGGGGGTTATTTATAATATGTGGGGGGCCTCTAAGGCCCCCCCAAGCCCCGGGGACCGCCACCCTCTGGGGCTTTAAAAATAAATGGTGCGGGAGGGCTCTCGGCCCTCCCGCAGCCCCGGGGATCGCCACCCCCCGGGGCTTCTTTTTTAAAAATGAATAGTACCTGTGTGGGGGGGCTCAAGCCCCCCCACACACCCCGGGGACTGCCACCTCCCCGGGGCACTAACAAAATAAATGTGGGGGTCCGTTTCGGACCCCCGAAGCCCCGGGGACCACCACCTCCCCGGGGCTTTAAAGACATGGGAGGGGGGCCGCGCGGCCCCCCTCCTGGAGCCTGAGGTGGCCCTGGGGACCGCCACCCCCCAGGGTCGGCTCCTGCAGTGTCCCGGGGTGCCCACCCCCGGGACACTGCTGTTTGCAATGGCAGGACGGAGCCTCACGGCTCCCGTCCTGTCATTGCAAACTGCTTGCTCATTGAAGCGAGAGCAGGAAACCTGCTCTCGCTTCAATGAAGCAAGCGAATTGCTTTTCCATAAGGGAGCTGCATGTCAGCAGCTCCCTTATGGAAAAGCAATGCCGGCTCCCGTAGGACGCGGGGAGCCGGCGGGACTGTGGGGGGATTGGGGACCCTCCCACAGACCCCAACCAGAGGCCAGGCCCCAGGGGATGGGGTCCCCGGGGTCATTAGTGGCCTGGGAGGGGACCACGCAGCCCCCTCCAAAAATGTAAATAAAAAAAAACAGTGGGCATGCCCCGGGGGATGGGGTCCCCGGGGCCAATAGAGGCCCAGGGGGGGGGCCATGCGGCCCCCTTCCCGTTTTGTTTACAAAAAAAAAAATCATCAGGCCCCGGGGATGGGGTCCCCGGGGCCAAAGTGGCCAAGGGAAGGGGGCCACGCAGCCCCCTCCCATACAAAAAAAAAAAAAAAAAGTAAAAAGACCGGCATCGTGCCGGAGGCCCCGCCCCTCTCTGCAGCAGTCTGCAAACGCGCCCTGGCGCGTTTGCAGATGGGGAACGAATTCCCCTTGAATACTGGGGTCCCTGAGGCCAACTAGCCCACCAGGAACCTCCAGTATGCGCCAGGGGCTGCGTTGCAGAGAGGTGTACAGAGGCCACGCCCTTTTACACATCTCTGCAACGCAGCTCTGTGGCGCTTTTTGGAGCTACATGGTGGGCTAGTTGGACTCCAGGGACCCTCAGGATTCAAGGGGACTTAATCCCTCAACTTAAAACACGCCACGGGGCGCGTTTGCACAGTGGTGAAGGGAGGGGGCGGGGCTTCAGATGACATGTTTGCAAACAGGCCCCGTGGCGCGTTTTAAGATGGGGAATTCAATCCTCTTCAATCCTGAGGGTCCCTGGGGGCCAACTAGCCCACCAGGTACCTCCAGTAAGCGCCACGGAGCTGCGTTGCAGAGTGTTGTAAAAAGGGGCGTGGCCTCTGTACAACTCTCTGCAACGCAGCCCCCTGGCGCATACTGGAGGTTTCTGGTGGGCTCGTTGGCCCCTAGGGACCCTCGGGATTGAGGATGAATTAATTCTCCAACTTAAAACGCGCCACAGGGCGTGTTTGCAGACATGTCACCTCAGGCCCCACCCCCTTCCTTCACCATTGTGCAAATATTTCTCTAAAATCAGCCGAACTACAAATTTCGATTTACTCACCTGTTATCAGGAGAGACCACAGTGCTGCATCTTTGAGCCCAGTACTAATCCTGAAAAGTAATTTTAACCGTACTTACCAGTAACTTGAATTTCCTTCCATAGGATATCATTGCCTGCTTTTTGCTGAAAAAGTTTCTAAGTGTCGATTTTTGAAACATACAAATATTCCTCTAAAATCAGCAGAACTACGAATTCCGATTTACTCACCTGTTATCAGGAGAGACCTCAGTGCTGCATCTTTGAGCCCAGTACTGATCCTGAAAAGTAATTCTAACAGTACTTACCAGTAACTTGAATTTCCTTCCATAGGCTAACATTGACTGGTTTCACTTGGAAATTCTTCTGTGTGTGGAGTTTTGGAACTTTATAATATTCCTCTAAAATCAACCGAACTACGAATTCCGATTTACTCACCTGTTATCAGGAGAGACCACAGTGCTGCATCTTTGAGCCAAGTACTAATCCTGAAAAGTAATTTTAACCGTACTTACCAGTAACTTGAATTTCCTTCCATAGGATATCATTGCCTGCTTTTTGCTGAAAAAGTTTCTAAGTGTCGATTTTTGAAACATACAAATATTCCTCTAAAATCAGCAGAACTACGAATTCCGATTTACTCACCTGTTATCAGGAGAGACCTCAGTGCTGCATCTTTGAGCCCAGTACAGATCCTGAAAAATAATTCTAACCGTACTTACCAGTAATTTGAATTTCCTTACATAGGCTAACATTGACTGGTTTCACTTGGAAATTCTTCTAAGTGTGGAGTTTTGGAACTTTATAATATTCCTCTAAAATCAGCCGAACTACGAATTCCGATTTACTCACCTGTTATTAGGAGAGAACCCAGTGCTGCATCTTTTAGTCGAGCACTGACCCTTAAAAGTAATTCTAACCGTATTTACCAGTAACTTGTATTTCCTTCCATAGGAATCCATTGTCTGGTTTTCAGCAGAAAAGTTTCAAAGTGTCGATTTTCACAAACTACAAATATTCCTTAAAAATCGCCTGTATGACTTAAACACATTCTTTCAACTGTTTACAGGAGATGCACCAGTGCTGGATCCAGGATCCACCACTGAGTAAGAAAAAGTAACGATAACACTACTTACCTGCTAAGTGAATTTCCTCCCATAGGATAACATTGGTGATTCTATGTGAAAAAGTTTCTAAGTGTCAACTTTTAAAATTCAATAATATTCCTTAAAAATCACTACTGTAACCAAAACGCTTTTACTCAACTGTTTACAGGAGATGTCCCAGGACTGAATCTAGGATCCAGTCCTGTGTTTAGAAAAGTAATCCATAAAGTAACTAATTGCATTTAACTTGAAATTCACACTGAGCTCAATGTTGCATTGTGTTTGAAATTGTGTTGCCCATTGCAACAACTGTAACTACTGTACTTAAAAGTCTATTGCCTATTTGCAAAGTATTTAAACTAAAGTAATTCATTCTGAGAAAGTATATTTTGTAATGTAATGTATAAAGTAATTACAATGTAATTTAAAAAATAAAATATCTAAAAATAAATAGTTTAAAAAATGTAGTAAATCAGTATCAAAAAAATAAATATAACAATTAATACATTTAAAAATTGTCATTTACAAAACCTTTGGAATTCACTGAAAAAACCATAGGTTTCAGACATGTTATAGTTAGGAATTAGCATTTAAAAAACCTTTGAAATTCACTGAAAAAACCATAGGTTTCAGGCACGTTATAGTTAGAAATTAGCATTTAAAAAACCTTACAAATTCACTGAAAAAACCATAGGTTTTAGGGACAGTTATAGTTAGTTGGACATTGCACTCGTACAAAACCCGTGAAATTCCCCCGTTATAGTTAGTTCAGCTAACTATAACTTGCGCCCCCGCAATGCACTTCTGATGACGTCACATATTACATCACTCATGACATGGTCAGTGACATCACTGATGACATCACTGATGACATCTCAAATGACATCACTGATGACATCATCCATGTGATAATTTGATGCATCTTCTCACAACCTAATATAACTTTTGATACACCCACTGTAAATTACAGACTGCCATTGTCAAAACCATAGACACTCCAACACCAATTACTATATACACACTCACTGATTCTTAGGTCTACACACACACAGCTACTCACTCACCCGTACAGTCACTCATACTTATAGTCACTCAGTACAGGACTATTATATGCACTCATACACCTATATAAACACTCACACACCGCCACTCATCCATAGAGGTACTCACACACCTAGTCAGTCATGCAAAAATTAAGCACACACCCATTTACTCATCTATACAGTTATACACACACCAGCTCACTTACTCATACAAATACTAGCACATTCTTACGCTCTTATACAATCACTGATACAAGCACACACTCATCCATACAGTCACTCTCACAATCACACACTCTGGCTTATAGCTATTTATATACTCCAACACACATATATACTGCCTTTCACATATGTAGTTACTCACACATGTACCACTGGGACATACATTCACTCACTAACACACTCTTACACCCACTTACCCACCCATACAGTCTATCACAGATGCACTCTTGAAACCATCCACCCAGTGAATCACCCACTCACACATCTATGCACAGAGTTGCACACACCCCACCCACACAAACACTCAGGCACCCATACAGATACTCAGACAACCAATCAATAACACATATAGACACTCATGTAGCTATTCACAAACCCATGCAGCCACTTACACAGCAACAGACAGACGGATACAGACATTCACCCAGTTTAGTCACTAACCCATGCATTCAGTAAGATACGTTTAATCAC
This sequence comes from Calotriton arnoldi, assembly GCA_963921515.1. Lineage (NCBI taxonomy): Eukaryota > Metazoa > Chordata > Amphibia > Caudata > Salamandridae > Calotriton > Calotriton arnoldi. The sequence goes on along the minus strand of CAWUFW010002456.1, from coordinate 548,159 downwards.
TCACTTATAGAGTTAGTCACGCACCTACTAAATCATCCATTCAGACACTTATACACCCACTCATTCTTCAATACGCCTTTCCCTATATATATTAAACATATTTAAACTTTACAGAAACACACAGTCACTGGATGATGTCATCAGTGATGTCATTTGTGATGTCATCAGTGATGTCACTGACCATGTCATGAGTGATGTAATATGTGACGTCATCAGAAGTGCATTGCGGGGGCGTGAGTTATAGTTACCTGAACTAACTATAACGGGGGAATTTCAGGGGTTTTGTACGAGGGCAATGTCCAACTAACTATAACTGTCCCTAAAACCTATGGTTTTTTCAGTGAATTTGTAAGGTTTTTTAAATGCTCATTTCTAACTATAACGTGCCTGAAACCTATGGTTTTTTCAGTGAATATATATATACCATTTAAGCCATTGAGATGAAAATAACAATGTACCAGTAATGTTATTTTGAGCAACTATGCTAATAAACATAAGTTCACATAATTTATTACCACAGTGAATCCATGTTATCACCACATGCAGCAAAACTGATATAAAACATTGTTTACTGTTTCTTGGATTTCATGTTACAATGATTTTACACAGGTAAACAACAAAAAGAATTCCGGGACCACCTTGCCTAATCTTGTGGCCAGACCCTGCTCCCACTCCGCTGCAAACGGCCAATGCCTGATGTGTGTGTCTTCAGCTGTATGCATCAGGTATAGCGATTGGACAAGGTTTGTGGCCAGGCCCTGCACCGAACCTGCCGTTGATGGTCAAGGCCCACTGTGTGTGGCTAAAGGCGCCCACCCTGCTGTTCACAACCTCATCTGTGTAGGTGTTTGGCTCATTTCCTTTCTGTCATTTTTTCTCTCTCTTTCCCTCAATCTTTCTGTCTCATACTACTCTACCTTTTTTTTTCTTACCCTTTCTGAAAGAGCTAATCGAATCTGAATATCAATTTCTGAAAAATGGCAGACGAATCCACTAGTTAAAAAGATGGCTCTTGTGACTGGGTTTTGAGGTGCAAATCACACGCACAGTTTTCTTCATTTTATCCATTCTGGTACTTGAATTTTCCACAGCTTTGGGGCCCCACCTCTGCCCTGAGATTATAAATATATATCAATTATATATCAGACAAAATTTCCATGGCAACTCAATCAGTCATGAAACCTTTATTCGGATTCAGCATAAATCCTTAAAAGAGAAGCACACAAAACATAAAGATACTACAGTGCCTTAAATACCATTTATACATTGGTAAAAAAGGATTATCAAGTAAAATAAAGTGCATAAGAGGTCTCTTAGTGTAAGCTGGTATATGTGCAAATGTACAGAAAAATCAAAAACCTAAAAATATGCTCGGTAATACTATCTTCATGGCTTTCATATATTAAAGCCTAAATAAATAAAAATTCCTAATAATAAAAGAAATTGATTAATATTGTGATTTGCCGTGGCAACTCAATAATTATGGTTCAGCCACAGTTTCCATTGAAAATGAATTAATTTATAGCTAATTACTTTTGCACCGTTTTAGGAATTTACATACAACTTTGCACACCGCTTTGGCATGCCAAATCTTACGCAGATCGGTACAGGTGAACAAATGTTAAAGGGAAGGTCAAACAAAAATAAATGTCCTAGTTTGTGCTACACTACAGTAAAAACCTCTGAACTGATTTATACCAAACTTGGCATGAAAGTAGAACTTCGTTCATTTAGTATAATTCTGTGCAGTAGTTTTAAGATATTAGTGTTTGAAGAATCTGCTGGTGTCGAGTTAAAATGTAAAGATATGCTAAACAGTCGCCATCGTGACCGGTGGTGCCTGCGAGATCCTGTGCGCCTGCCGCAACCCAGCCCGCTGATCCCCAGACCCAGCCTGCGCCCAGCGGTGAATGCCCGCCCCTGCGCACCCAGGCCTCACTGCTCACCTGCCGCCACCGGCGTCTCTCCAAGAGGGCCCACCACGTGCCGGTGCAATCTCCAAGGCCGGGCTCCGCAAGCTTGGCAGCCTCCTCAGCCGATCGCTGGATTCTGCGCAACAGGCCCCCAGCGCACCCAGCGCCACCGCACCGCGGAGTTGCAAGTTGGCTACTGCTGCCTTCTGACCACACTGCGGTACAGCAGGTAACAGACACATCCTTTCCAGTCCGCCCCTCCAGGCCTGCTGCATCATCGCAGGCTGCACACCCGCTCAGCTCTTCCGGTGGGCTGAACTCAGTGCACCACAAGTCACCGTCCAGCCTCCAGCATTATAGCATGATGCACACCCGCTCAGCTCTTCCGGTGGGCCGAACTCAGTGCACCGCAAGACATCGCCACGTGGCAGTTGGCCCTTGCCGGACGCAGGGCCTCAGGTGCCACTAACTCAGTGCACCACAAGTCACCGTCCAGCCACCAGGCCTGCTGCATCATCGCAGGCTGCACACCCGCTCAGCTCTTCCAGTGGGCCGAACTCAGTGCACCGCAAGGCATTGTCCCGAGAGGCTACCCCACAAGTCCACCGCCAGTAGCCAACAGCATGTCCTCGGTAACGCCACTGGAGCCCTTCACAGTCACGGGGCCACCCCCGTCCCAGGCAGGCCGCCGGTAAGCCTGGGTAGATCGTCTGGAGACGTACTCCGAAGCGCACGACATCCCAGCACTGTGGCGGCGGCGCACGCGTGTGAGGAGTGCAGAGAAATGGCCCAGGGCTCTGGGCGTGGTTCAGTTCTGGGCTCTGGGCATGGTCCAGTTCCGGCCTGGCCACAAAAGTGATTATGGCGTGTGTCTCCGTAGTAGTGTCTGCGCCACCCAGCCTGTAATCGACAATGTTGCAATGTAGCATGCACCAGGAGGGCGGCCTCGCCCGAATGGATTAATAAAGGAGCACGAGACCGCTCGGGGTCTCGGCTCATACATGCCAACTGTTGTGTGTGTATCTACATTGCCGCAGCCTGAACCGAAGGCCTAGCCTCAATATCAGCGCGAGTTCAGCCAGGCCAGAACTCCACATCTGTGTCCGCCCTATCCTTACCATAGGCCTACACACACGTGGCCACCCACCTTCAACGGCCAACATTACAGTCTTGCTGTCAGTCCTGCAGACATGCGCAGACAGGCATGACAATGGTGTGCCGTAGGAGTGCAAGTGATGCAACCGCGCAGCACACACAAGTAAATAGGCTCGGTGGGAGGGAGGAGCAGCTGTGAGGCTACGTAATATACATTGTCCTACCACATTTGCCAGCAGCAATACATGGCTAACATGAATCCCAAGGTCGCACAAATCACACACCACAAAACTTGTATGTCTGCCAACACAGCATGCAGAACCACCAGTTAACACTAATCTCACTTACCTCTCACAGGTGATCAAGGATATGCACTCTGCCCGTGGATGATGACACCCCTCCGAGACCCGAACACCCCGGCCCAGAGGCAGTACAATGTGGCCCACAAACGCACCAGGGACATTGTTGAACACACATTTGGCGTATTGAAATCACGTTTCAGGTGCCTGGACATCACCGGTGGAAGACTCTTGTACAGCCCAGAAATAGTGTGCAAGATGATCACTGCATGTTGTGTATTGCACAACATATGTGTACGCACCAATGCCCCATGGATCCAAGTCCCAGAAGCACCGTACGATGATGAGGAAGATGATGCGGGTGGACCACACCCCACTGCAGCCGCAGCAGGAATGGCCCGAAGGAACACAATCATCAACAATTTATTCGCATGAGCACGTCACATTGTGACTGTCCACAGCAATCATGGCACAGTACAAGATGACCACATGACCAGCATGTGCAAATAAAATCTTAGCAACACACTTTCCCCGTGTGCATGTCAGTCCTCTGCATTAGCATATTACTCTGACGGGTGTAAGTGCAACATTGAGTGCTAACATTTGCATATGTTGCAAGAAGAGATGGTGTGTATGTCACCTCTGTACCGAGAGGCTGTTTAGGGTGTCACGTATTCGATATGCCATATCAGGGTGTCACATGTAGTACGTCATGCCACTCATCAGCGTCCCACGTGTACATGAACATGACATGAAGGCCGTCATTGGTGTTCAGGAAAAGACAACAGGGTGCCATTTGTGGTCAGAGATGTACCTGCCTGATGCAAATATACACCCTGTGTGTCGAGTCCCACAACATGAACAACATGGCCTTAAGGGGGATGTGGGCACAGTGGACACCTCAGCAACATTGGGAGATGCACACCAGCCTAGAAGCCAGCAGGTCCACCTTGCGAGGAACACACCAAGGTGTCCCCATGTCAAATGTGCCATGTACAGGTCACATGTGTACACGGACGTCATCCATCAAGAGTAGTGATCAGTGCCAGCTAATACGTGCAAGGTGAGTGGTCAACCGCCTCCTCACAGCTACCTGCACCCATCACTGTCAGACTGCAGCAAAACAACACTGCTACATCAGAGCATGCAATACTGACCGTGAGGGCACGTACATGGCTGGTAAGAGTTCAACCATGCCGGAAGGCGAAGCAATGACACCCCCCCCACCCAATCCCCATCACATTTCCAGAATGCAAGCAGATGACAAACTAACATTGTGGATGACAGGCCCTCTGTCTGAACTAGAAGGCGGTAGCACATCTGCACCTCCGACCTTGGGAATGCATGCACTCGGCACCCCCTGAGCAATACCATAGCAGATGCTGACGGCTCCCACACTACGCACAGCGCTAACCAGAGACCAACGTATACACACCCCACACACAGGAGTCCTTGCTCGTAGTTCACTTGCATGGTATGACCTTCACACTTACGCACCGACCATCCCAGGAGTCCAAGCGCTCCACACTCAAACCAATCATTGCTCCGAGCTGTGGCTTCCACATAACTTTGCCTTTGTGACACACAGCCCTATTTCATACATTGACGTGGGGCTAAGTTTGGAAATAGCGAGATTGTTGTTTTGGAGCAATGAGGACACAGCTAGTTCACACATTCCCAGTCATCTCACTGCCTATCTGGGTCATGGACATACATGCGCATTGAAATCAGTTCCCAGGGAGCACCGTTGTTTGGAATCACTGCCCCTACATACATCCATACTTTCATACTTGCTTGATCATGGACATGACTCATCTGTGTGAATTTGAATGTCTTAATCACATTCGGTGGAGTGGTGAAGGTGGACTAGTACCTGGCCATGCACACGCTACTTTACAATGTTGCCCCGTGGAGGGCCAGCCAGGCTCCTTTGGGGAGGGAAAAGTACTTCGTAGGAGAGGGGGTTCAGTCCGCAGTCTTATTTCTGTGTCATTGGTTGCCTAAACAAATGTAGCAGTCCATGTCTGGGGCCAAGGTGAGTGTCGCAGAGTGTTAAGGGGGACAGTGGAGGGTGTTATTCCTGGGCATGATGCAGAGGGCAGAACCAAGCAGAAAGAGGCCATATGGCGGAGATGAATGGTACCGCTTCTTACTTAGCCCAATGGCAGATTCATCCTCAACATCGTCCTCCTATGTGTGATGTGCCTCACATGTAGGTGGTGGTGTTTTGTCTGCGGCACTGTGTGGCAGTGACACATCAGGGGCCGGAAGTGGATTGTCAGCCGCACTGTAAGGCACTGACACATCAGGGGGCGGTGATGTGGAGGGAGTAGTGGCAGCTGCATTCATCTGCGCCAGGCCTTGTAGCAGCACTGCTATGATGAGGATCTGCAGGGCATGGTAGATTCCTGCTACATCTCGCTGGTGTGCAGCCATGGCAGCCATTCTTCCCGCCTGCATTCGCTCCATGTTCTCCATGTTCCTCCCCATGTTGGCCAACTCAAGGCTGAGATCGCTGGAGCCACTCTGACTAGACAGTTGTTCTTGTCAACGAGTCATGACTCCGGCGATGTCAGCCATGGATTGTTGGAGACCATGGAGCGGATGGTGGGTGTCCATTAGGGCCTGTAGGTGGTCACTGATGGGACTTGGACACCCATGTATGGCATCTAGTTTGGCTGCCATGAGGTCGAACCCCACCCACACCTGCTCTGCCATCCCTTTCTGGCCCTGCAACACACGGCATTGGAATGCCATGTGTTGCTCGTGGGGATCCTGGGAGACGGCCATGGTGGTGGGTGCTTCCTGCTCTGTGGTCTGTGCAGGGGGTGGGTTCTCCACGATGCAGCTGGGCTGCCCTGCTCCTGCCTGGGGGGTGGGGTGCTGAGGGTGTCCATGAGCTGTTGGAGGGCGTGGGGTCGATAGTGTGTAGGTCCTCTTCATCATCGGTGATGAGGAGCACGGTCTGCTCTGCAGGAGGTGATGATTCTCCCTCTGCAATGTGAAGGGGAGATGCAGTTTGACATTGTGTTCACATGTATGTTGATGCATTGGGCAAGTTTACAAACAGACTGCATGTCAATGTACATTGTGACTGTTTGTGTGGAGATGCCTATTTAATGCTGGACAGTTGACATTTCGCCACCATCACTGATGTGAGGTTGTATTTGTCCATTATCATCTCACAGTTTCCTGCTATGCCAAATGCGAATGGCCATTTTCTACACACAAGCGGCAGCAGTTGTGTCCTCTGTTCTGTTGTGAAAGTGTTGCAGTATGGTCCACTTTTTTGTAAATGTTGAGGTGCTCTGAGTGTTATGTGTGTGTGCTACATTGTGGGTGATTTGCCCCTTCATCTCTGATTTGGCTGGCCCTTATCCCTTTCAGGCGGTGTGCCTTTCACTTCTGTGCTGATACAGTGCTGAGCTGTTGCAGACTTGGGTAAATTGGGCTCTTGGTCAGAGTTGTGACTCTTGGGCATGGTTTGTCCGCAGATGTGCTGTACTTACTTGTGCATGTGTGCCATTGTGCCCATCTCCCCCCATCCCCCCAGTCCCTTGTGGCTACTCACCCTGTTGCTGTTGTGTCAGGTCATGTTGAGCAGTGTCCGGTCCTCCGACTCCTGCCACCGTCTGCTCACTGATGACTGTGGACACCATTTCCTCCATCTCATACAGCTCCTCCTGTGGCGCAGGACTCCCACCCCCAGTCTGCATTGCTGCTTTGCGGTTGTTGGCGAGTTTCAGCTTGGTTTTGCGCTTCACATCATTCCAGCGCCTCTTGACCTCTTCCATTGTCCTCCTCAGCACTCCGACTGCATTCTCCTTGTCCACGATGGACTGCCATTTTCCATTTTTTGTTGCCAATGACACAGTGGAGGTGACGAACAGTTGTTGATGGTGTTCTGTCACCTCCGTAATCAGGATCCTGTTTTCCTGCAGATTGAACCGTGTCTTCCTCTTCTTCTTCTCCTTGCCCTTCCCTGACCCCGAGGTCCCAGGCTGGTCTTCCGTGGGGTTTGTGGGGTTCGGGTTGTCCTCTGTGCTTGCTCCGGCTACCTCCATGGTGCTTCGCAGTTGTTTGTGTTTTATTTGTATTTCATTTTTGCCGCTTTTATAGTGATTTTTTCCGCCTTACTTGTGGGTCTTGGGGGCCTGGCACTTCTTTTTGCTGGATTTTTATCGCAGTTGGGCCCATTGCAACTTTTTTCACGTTCGGGTTTCCTATTTTATCGCCGTCGCAGTAGTTGTATCGCGGACATTTCAGGCGTTATCGGGAAACTATCGCATGTTACCGCCGTGTTGGGATTACGACGTTGACACTGAGTTATTTTCCCGCGATAGGCCGCGATATGAAAAATTGCGTTAGCCTATTTTGGCGATGTTTATCGCACGTTCTTGAGAATATCCCCCATGGTGGGCTATTAATATACTAAAACTAGTGAAGGATGCCCAGCTTTCACACAGCTCCAACAGGGGAGACAGAGTTAAAGGGAGGTGTCAAAAATCGTTAATTTGCTAATAACTTTGTTTCTGTGTCACAGAGATGCACAACATTCGGCTAACACCATTTTTAACTTACAGCTGATATATTGAGTTTCAAACAAAAGCATCACAGGAGGCATCAAAGGTGAGCTAGATAAAGGGTGGGTGCAAGAAAGTGTTAATTGTTTAATAACTTTGACTCCCTGCGACAAATCGGCACAAATTTCACCAGAAATGTACATTCTTGACTTTCTGATGCTAGGTTCAAATTGAGCCAAGTGTAAGGACGAAGTTGATTAATGGAGTTAAACAAAATCTTAGATTTTTTAATAATTGTGGCACCATTTAACAGATTTGCATGAAGTTTGAGATAGCACAGTCGGGCATAACTTGTAAACTGCCAAGTGTGGAGGAGTTGGACACAAAGGCACTTAGGTGCAAGGTCTCGCTGTTGGTCAACCCATGCCTCAATCAAATTATTGCATTGTTGAAATATGTACATGGCGGCTGCAGACGCAGACCCTGGCTGTACGCCAGGCCATCCGCCCAACCCCCAGAGTACAACCTAAGGCCATGCATAGTGGTGTTTGAACAGGTAGGTGGCAGCAGGGCCAGGCCCTCTGTCACCACGCCCACACACCCCACCTCCCAACCCCCACCCCCGCTGTGTGCAGTAGGGGCTCGATGCATGAGTGGTTTCCCTACATCCAACCAGTAACTTTTCTTTTAGGAAAATCTTGGAAATCCCCCCCCAAAAAAAATCTCAATTATTGCTATGGTTCAGGTAGTGCAAACTCTGCAGCATTTAAATGTGAAAAAAACGAATAGACTCACTGAAGAAAACTAAATCACATAATAGTTATTTCAATAAACTAACAGACCTGAAACAAAACCTCATTAAATAATAGCATATATAAACAAATATTGTATACTGTATCCTTGTCAAAGGTAATGTCATCAGTGATTTCAAGGATGTCACATGATCTATGAGATCCTTAGAAGACCATGTAGTGGCGAGTTATGGTTTTAATGATAGGAGCATGTGTTATGACTTGAGTAGCAGATCATAACTGCAAATTCCAGGGGGTTTTCGGTTTTAATAATATTTTTTCAGTGAAAGTATTTATTTACACATATATTTATTAATACATATATGCTACACAGCGTCAATGATAGTGACTCTGTTGATATGGTTAAGTTTCACAGAATCTTTGCGTAAAGTAATGAGCAGATTCGTCAAGAGAGGGTAAAGTTTTCGAGACCACTTAACAATAACGGGGCATATTATCAAGAAACGGCGTTAAAATTATCGCCGGTTTAGCGGCAGAAAACTGCCGCTAAAGCGGCGATAATGGGCTTGATAATATGCCTGGAGAATTCCAATAGAAGCCCATATTCTGGTGTCAACATGGGCTTCTATTGGAATTCTCCAGGGCATATTATCAAGCCCATTATCGCCGCTTTGGCGGCAGTTTTCTGCCGCTAAACCGGCGATAATTTTAACGCCGTTCTTGATAATATGCCCCAGCATTTTTAATTTTTAATCCACAGTCATTTTAGATCTTCAAAACAGCATAAATTGAGAAGCTGAACTCAATCAGACTGTGCTTGAGGAACTTTAGTGAAGTATGTCTCTTTTGGCTTGGCGTAAGTAGGTTTTTGAAAACTCTCCAGTACAAAAAACATGCTCAGCTTCGAAGGGTTAATTTCTTGCATGTTTGCATTATTTGAACCATTAGGTTCATGAACACTCTGTGAAATAAATGTAAGGAACTCATTTAGAAATTTTAATTAACTCTGATTGGCTTGGAGATCTGTTTTTCCCCATCCTGCTTTTCCATTCCAAGATTTCTTTGCCGACCCCAGACCATTGTAGGCAGTTCATGAGCTACTGCCTTCTGGTCTGATGCCTCAAGCCTTTGTTGCACTAGCCAATTACTCAATGTAAGGCAAATCGTGGACCTTGTTTCATGTACAGACAGCATCTAAAACAATTTAGGGGTGGGGAGAGCAACCCCAAATTCCCAGTGATCGTGGGACACCCGAAGTGGTGAAAATAGCCCTAAAAGATCTCCAAAAAAAAGAAAAGGGGCTTGTGCTTCACAGATCTCAGAATGTCATCAGCTAATAAATAATCCCATTTATGGTGCACTTTGACAGTTATGGTTCCTACATGGTTTGGGAGCCCCTAATCAAAACCAGGTGCATTTGTAATCTGCTTTATCCCAACAATACACTTTAGACACTCCCTCTGGCAGCATGTCACACCTCTAAAGCCATGCAGTTGACTAAGCACTGCCACCCTAACAGCACATTCTTATCAAGACACATTTAAACTTCGATCACCATAATACATTAAGCACCTTGCTTGGCACCACCACATGCATGACATGGCACCAAAACCACAAACCTGACTAAGTACTGACACCTTATAAAAGCATCCACATCACTTCATCATTCTACATAACAGAGCTAGTCAGAACAATATACCATGCGGCAGGACCTAAGTCATCAATTACAGGACATGAGAACCGGAGCTTACCTTCCCTTGAATGTCTTGTCCTGCAATTGTTTGTATTTTTTCTTTGTGGCCCAAGCACCTGTAGCCCAGAACTGTTCATTGATCCTTATTACAAGGATGCCAGAATAGTTCATGGGTGCCCAGAAGATTCACCATTTAAATCCTACTGAAGTGGGGTCCTCCTACCCTGGTATTGTGTGTGCCAGCTGGTAGGGCCGGAGAGATACGGGGTGAGATGCTGCAGAGCTGGGCGTGTGCCCCAGTCCACAGGCCTGAATGACAGAAGAAAGTTGCTGGTGGTGTGTCAGAGCTACATTGAAACTGAGGGGCATATTACCAAGAACGGCGTTAAAATTATCGCTGCTTTAGCGGCAGGAAACTGCCGCTAAAGCGGCGATAATGGGCTTGATAATATGCCCTTGAGAATTCCAATAGAAGCCCATGTTCACACCAGAACATGGACTTCTATTGGAATTCTCAAGGGCATATTATCAAGCCCATTATCGCTGCTTTAGCGGCAGTTTTCTGCCGCTAAAGCGGCGATAATTTTTAACGCCGTTTCTTGATAATATGCCCCTGTGACTCTGGACATAGCTATAAACACTCACCAAAAGGACAATCATTGTTTGCAAGCGTGCAACATAATCTATTCAGGATGATACCTCACACTATTGTCTCTTTCCTATAGTCGCTTTTGGGTGTACTTTGCATGATTGATACTCGAGAGTTGGGGGGGCAGGGGCCTTCGCTGCCTACTGGGGCCAAGAACGGATGAAGATGTAGTGCACTCAGTGACTGAAAGCCTCGACCTCTCACAACTACTTATGATGCACTCCCTCTGCCGGATTTGGAAACTCTTAGAAGATGACGAGGCCCCAGTATAGTACTGCTTGACACCCATGCTGAATGACCACATCTCACACCACAGTTTAAGATCATCATGCTAGAGGTGCATGGAGTAACATGATGTACAGTTGTAGGGTACCCGTCCTCGGGGGCAGGACTCGTTTTCAGCACAGGGACATCCTTTCTAGGTGGCCTGGACGACGCTACAACACCTTCCACCACAGATATTTTATCGGTGGCTCGTAACACTAAAACTGCACTTGAGGCAAAAACTGACACAGAGTCTCTGGAACTGAGACTACTATGTGCAGATGGATTTGCTTCTGGGTGTGGCTAGTGTCATAAAGTTTTCATGCTCGTCTACTGATGACACTGTTATTGTCATGATAACCCTTACACTCTAAAGCCATCTATTCCCAAGGGCCCTATCAGAAATCCAACGTAACTACCAAATAATCAACAGTTTTCCTCACATAATAAAACCCCTTTGGTTTGCTCTTCTTCCACTTAAACACAGATTTGCAGGAAGTTGTATCCCCTCAAAAGTACATAAATCAAATATATTTCCGTGCTATTTACGACGAATGCCCAGCTGCTTGTTATTAAGGAATAACGAGGATGTAGTTGGTATAACTGCAGGTTTATTCAGAAATAGTCGCACCCACGACCGGAGCCATCCAGCTGTGAAGAATCCAACGCCGATACTGGTGTTGCATAGAATTCTCCACAACCGAACAACCACGCTCTGGAATGCCTGAGCAAAGATGACATAGGTAAACAACATGAGTCGCGTGCTACCATGCGGCTCATTACAGTAAGTAGTAACATTATAACATCTTCCCCTCTTTGAAGGGCAACACAGGAACAATAAATAAGAAAGCGAAACATGAGCATAGATAGGTAAACATCTTGAGTGAATGAACAGAAAACTGCAAGTACAATGTAATGAAATAAAAAGAAAACAAGTGCTACTATTCTAAAACATAATCTCTCAATTTACAAGAAATTTGTCTAAGACGTGAGGCCCTCTTGACAGACGCCTCAGACAAATCGATATTATCAGTAATAATGGGTTGAGTAGTTTGCACAACAACTGGTTCCAAAACACAGCTAGAGGTTGACTCTTTCTCATGACACAAATCAAACCAGTCACAATGTTCTGTCTCCAAGGTAGTATGTTTACTGATAACATCAGCCTGAAGAGGAGAAACCTTGACAAGTGCCCTCTGGTTCCACCATCCCTTGTTATCAAGAAGAGCAGAGCCCCTACTTACTTGTGTTACTAAAGTTGGTGAAGAAAACTTTGAATTGCCTTTAGGCACCTTTCTCGGGTTTTTAATGAGAACCCAATCCCCTTTTTGTAAGGGTTGGTCCAGAGAATGTTTACCAGCATCAAAGCGTGCTTTCATGGAATCTTGCTTTAGTTTTACATGTTCTTGAAGAGAGGTAGACCCATATGCGGAACTACAATTTTTACGCAACCAACTGGGATTCAGATGTGTATGGACTTTTCTTTTCCTAAGCAGAGTAAATGGTGCAAAGCCAGTGGTAGCATGTGGGTGGTGTTGTATGCCCAAACTTTGTCATGGACAAAAGCTAAGGGGTCTCGTCTGGTAGAAATTGCAGTTTGTATACCTTCCTTAATGATCCGGTTTCCTTTCTCAACCAAACCATTAGAGGAGGGAGAATACAAGGCAACTTTAAATTGAGAAATGCCATGCATTTTGAGAAAGGAACACATTTTTTGTGAAACGAAATGTGTTCCGTTGTCAGTCACAATAATTTTGGGAAAACCTTCCACGTCAAATACAGTTTGCAGAAAATTGATAGCATTTTCAGTTGTAGCTCCATTGCAGAAACAATAGTACAGCCACATAGTGTGGTAATCAACTAATAAAATTAGATATTTGTTTTCACTGGGTAAGACATCATAGGGACCAGAAAAATAGAATCCCATTTTATCCCAGGGACCCTCTGGAAGTGGTACAGGATGCAAAGGAGTGGAGAGAGTCTTCCAATGTTTGTCGGATAGGGGGCATTCTGTGCAATTGTCAATCATTTTTCTGACTTGGGCATCCATGGAAGGCCACCAGTAAAACTGTTTGATCCGTTGACATGTTTTGGTAACTCCTAAATGTCCTTGATGCGCCAAACTAATGATAAGATCACGTAAAGATTCAGGTGGAACAAATAAGTCGTGGCGCATGACCATGTCATTGACTATAGAAAGTTCTTCGGATACATTTGCAAATGATCTCAAGTCTGAGGATAACACTCTACACTCAGGCCATTTGTTCGAGATAAAAGCTTTAACCTTAGTGAGTGTGGCATCATTGTTATATGCTGCATTCCACTCACTTTCAGAAATGGGTGGACATTCGGCGATAGCATCAATAACTGCAACCACGCATTCAACATCATCGTCAATTTCAGAAGTTTCATTTAAAGACATCCTTGACAGACAGTCAGCCCTAAAATGTTTCCCTCCAGAAATATGTTTAATGATGAAGTGAAATTCGTGAAGTTTTGAAAGTAATCGAACAAGTCTGGCAGAAGCTTTGTTTGAAGTACTATTTGACAGCATGTGCATGAGTGGTTTGTGATCCGTGTAAATCTCAAATTCACGACCCCAAATGTACGACTTAAATTTCTGAATGGCCCAAACGCAAGCCAAGGCCTCTCTCTCGATGGTGCTGTACCTAGTTTCAGCTAATTGAAGTGTTCTGGAAGCAAAAGCGACAGTGTGTTCTTTGCCTGCCACCCATTGTCCCAGGACAGCTCCTAAACCAGTAAGGCTGGCATCAACGGTAATGAAGCACTTAAAACCATCCAAGAAAGGGTGTAAGGCTGGAGAGTCTTCAATTAGTTTTTTAACTTGCTCAAAGACTTTCTGCAAGTTGTCTGACCAGGCTAACTTTACTCCCTTTCTTAGAAGAGTCCTCAGTGGTTCAACAATTTGGGCATAGCCTTGCACAAATCTGGCATAATATTCTGCTAATCCAAGAAATGAACGCAAGGAATCCCTATCATTGGGAGGCGTGGCATCTCTAATGGCTTTTATAAGAGAAAACGTGGGTTTTATGCCATTAGGTGAAAGGGTATGACCTAAGTAGTCTAATTCTTGAACTGCAAATTTGCATTTGTCGTGTCTAACAGTCATTCCAGCCTTTTCCAGGACTCCTAACACCTTGAAGAGAATTTTATCATGCTCAGAGATGTTGCCAGCAAATATCAGGATATCAACCTGGTAAGCTTGTACTCCGGGAATATCCTTTAATAGAGTGTCCATTAACTTTTGGAAGACGCTAGCCGCGGAGGCTAGGCCAAAAGGAAGTCTCAGATATTTTTAAACCCCGAATGGCATTACAAAAGTGGTTAACTCTTGAGACTTAGGAGACAGTGGGATCTGGTGGCATGCGGATTTGAGGTCTAATAGGGGGAAATACTTGGCCCCACCCAAATTAGCTAACAGGTCGTGTATTTTGGGTAATGGATGGCAATCCACAATGATGTTGGTATTAAGAGAGCGCAAGTCGGCACATAATCTAACCTCGCCTGACTTTTTGCGCACCAAAACTATTGGAGAAACCCACTCGGAAGAGTTACAAGGTGTGATGATTGCCTCATCGCATAAGTTTTTTAAAACTTTTTTTAATTCATCTCTTGCACTCAGGGGGAGAGACTGAACCTTGTGGACAACAGGTTGAGCGTTTGACTTAAGGGGGATTTCGTGCTTGAAACCTAGCACAGTGCCATCTTTGTTCTGGAAAACATTAGGGAACTGGCTGAGTAAGTTATCAACATTATAATTTGATACAGACAAATCAGAAACATTAACATTTTCATGTTCATGGTAAGCATAGTAATCATGTGGAATATCTCCTAGAGTAATGGGTTGATTTGAACCAGGTTTGAGAAGTAAACCCATCTTGGCTAAGTCTAACCAACCTAAAATGTTTCTACCCTTAAGAGCAACATAAACTTTGGTGAAGGTGCGTCTGCCAAGACATTCAATCTTGGAATGAAAGTACCCTAACATGTCTATGTCCTTTTCACCATAAGCCTTAGGGTTGACATCAGATTTAATAAGAGTCACCCTGCCATCCCAATTTGCATAAAATGTTGAATCTGACAAAATGGTGATAGGAGAACCTGAGTCGGCTTTTACTTGTAATGATATTGTTCCAATCAATAGTTCACACCAAGGACCCTTGACTTTACAAAGATCAACGGAATCACATTCAATGGATAATAATACATCATTGAGCTTGGTAGAGCACGACTCCACATTCTCATTAAATTCGATGTTGTTAACCCTGGTAAACCTTTTGCCACCTCTGCAGACGGTTTGAAGATGTCCAATTTTTTTACAAGCAGAACATCTTTTACCAGAGGCAGGACAATTAGGGGAATTGCCGATATGACTTTTTGAGCCGCATCTGTAGCAGATGGTTAGTTTCCTGAAGAACTGTCTAACAGGCTTGTTAATAATATTTACTGAACAAGTAGAAGAAGAAAATGAACCTTCATCAACCATATGAACACTAGGTTGTGAGAGACTTTCCTGTAAAATTTTTGAAGATATTGTTGCTCGTTCAATGCCTTTAACAATGTCTACTGTTTCCGCCAAACTGGGATTTTTGCAACTCAACAAGCGTTCTTGAAATTTGTTTTGAACAACATGAAAAAATAAATTGATCTCTTATGGAGGCGTCTGTGCTTGCGCCAAATTCACACGTAGATGCTAGTATTCTAAGTTGGGCAAAGTAATCTTCAACACTTTCCTCTATATTCTGCTTACGTTTGAAAAAATTATGGCGTTCTAAAACAATACTCGGCTCATCAGAATATTGTTTGTTTAAACGCGCAAGAGCTTCTTAATATGTGTCCCAACCTTCACCTGAACCAGTAGGAGAAGGAAATACTGGAAGGTTTTCAAAAACTTGTTGTGCTGCAACGCCCAGACAGCAGTATAGAATAGCAACTTTGCGTGCTGGAGAATATTTGACAGCATCAATTGCTACAAGGTAATTTTCAAAGCCTTTTAACCATTGTCACCATTTGAGGGCTGGTTTGCCACGAGTTTGTAGAAACGGGGCTGGTGTTTGAAATTGCTGAGATGAAGCCATGATCGTATAAGGTACCAGATGGAATTATGAAAACCTTATGAACGGTGTCCAAGAAGGTTTAAGTGAAATAACAAACAAGGTGTCTCTGTAAAGATGAAAATTTAAAATGTTCTTTAAAAACTGATATTTTCCTTTAATAACATGGAAGGAGCGTGCCTATCGCTGTGAAAGAGAGTGAAAAACACGATAGGCGCAGTATATAGGTAAGTGAGTAAAAGGCACAATGATACCATTTTTGATGAAAAAGTGCCTATAGCTGTGACAATGAATAAAGATGCAGTGTTCAAATTTGAAGAAAGCGTGCCTATCGCTGAAGAGGAAAATGAAAACGCAATAGGCAGAGTAATGAAAGCGTGCCTATCGCTGTAAACATGAACAAAGGAACGGTCGTCAAGTATTGAGGAGAGCGTGCCTATCGCTGAGAAGAAGTGTGAAAACACAATAGGCAAAGGCTTGTAATAAAGCGTGCCTATCGCTGTGAAAGTGAAAAGATCCTTTCGTCACTTTTAAAGATGGCCACCTGATGCTGTAACCAAGGTTACGGTTGAGCGTAGCTTTTTGAAGCAAGTCGGCTTGTTTGGTTTGAGTGCTTCAGGCGTCAGCACGTTCTGCAGCGTAATAAAGCAGAGTCGCGTGCATGAGGATTCAAAGGAGGCGCTGGGAAGCACGAGGATAGAGTTCAAGCCAAACTGCCAACAGATTAACAAGTAAGAAATAAGGTAAATAAATGTACTACCTTATTTCCGGAGTCTCTGAAGGTGCAGTCACGTAGCGTAGGATATCGGAGTCTGTAGATTAGGAGTTCATTTTGCTCCGTCACGGTTGAAATTGTGGAGACTTCTCGGCAATTCTCATAAATTAGAAAGACTGGCTCTTGGCGGTGGGTGCGGAAGAGGTTCCCGCTCATTGCCAAGTTATTAAGGAATAACGAGGATGTAGTTGGTATAAATGCAGATTTATTCAGAAATAGTCGCACCCACGACCGGAGCCATCCAGCTGTGAAGAATCCAACGCCGATACTGGCGTTGCATAGAATTCTCCACAACTGAACAACCACACTCTGGAATGCCTCAGCAAAGATGACATAGGTAAACAACATGAGTCGCGTGCTACCACGCGAGTCATTACAGTAAGTAGTAACATTATAACACTTGTCAATCATAATCAGACCGAATTCCTTAGTTCTATAACCTTTCCTTGTGTTAACTCTTTTGAACCTTTGAGGGTCTTGAAGATTACCATCCACCAATATGGCAGAGTGTGATGTGATGTTAGGTTACCGTAAGACTGTCCACTCACAGAGGAGTTACCAAGATAAGTACACTCACTTTTAATAAGGTTGATGTTTTGGAATCGTAAATTAAACATGCCAGCTGTTATGATTCTTCATTGTTACTGAAATTCAATGCAGGAGTTTGTGCCGCACTAAAATCTCTTTGTGGAACTGGAGAATGCCTAAATGGGAACTGCTGTCCCTCGAAAGCATTCCTCAAGGATACCACCAGGCTTCCTTCAAATAAGAGCAATTTTGGAATTAAAGCTAATAGGCTATTTACAATAATTGTAGATCATGGCCTGCTCTGGTAGGTTTATTCACAAACATAGAACAAAAAGATATGAACCGAGTGGCAGGGGTCCCTAATCCCGCTTCTAAAATCCATGACTACTGTGCTCCTTCTTTTTCCTGCCCCAGATCATTTTCTCAGACACATCCTGTGTCACAAAAATAGTTTCCAATTTAAAAGGGAGCACCTCTCCAAATCCCATCAATATTCAGTTTAATATTAGTAGCCAAACTCCTTCCATTTTGATGGTTTAAGATTTCTGAGTGTATTGTGTATGGTTTAGGATTTCTGAGTGTACTGTGTATGGTTTAAGATTTCTGAGTGTATTGTGTATGGTTTAGGATTTCTGAGTGTATTGTGCATGGCTTAGGATTTCTGAGTGTATTGTGTGCTGCTGGGAGTGCCCACTGGTTAGTCCTTATTCATATGCCGGTGTACTGGCCCCAGGAAGTTCCTCTTCCGATTTAAACGACGTGGATTGGTGGCATGCCCACAGCAGTGTTGGTATTCTATAGTCTTATCCCTCTGTAACTTCTGCAGTGTGCACTCTGGTAATTCAGATGCTCTATTTAATACATATGCCATATCATGGAATGTTGCATACCTGAGGCAGAAACCAGTTGAAACTGGATATGTCAACTTAATCGGCAATTGCGCCGAGATTTGGACAGTAACCTAATTTTAAATGCAGATCTTCACCAATTTCAGACTTTAATTTGAGCCAGGGGTTTCCGGTGCTCGGCACCAGTATTTATTAGGCAACACCATCACTTGCGACAGTCTGCTACAAGGTGACACTTTTTGTCTAATTTAAATATCAGCACAAGAACAGTTATTTATCAATTCAATATACATTAAAAATAAAATGACTAATACCTGCTGCCCAAGCATTTTTATAGCTTTGGGGGCCTTGAAGAGTCTAAAATGTCACACTTGTAGGTATGTGATGGTTAGTAGTTGTGTTGGTACTGCCATTGGCAGCGCTGGCAGTACCAAGAGTCTAAAATGTCACACTTGTAGGTATGTGATGGTTAGTAGTTGTGTTGGTACTGCCATTGGCAGTGCTGGTAGGGTCAATGGGTGGTGCAAGCTCAAGTGGCCTCCTAGCGAGGGCCCTGGCACTTATTTATTTTGCAAACTAAGCAAAGGATACATGATCATATGACATGATACTTCCTGTAACCTGCCCAAGTCCCATGTTTTAGTGGCCCATGCGGGTAAATTCAGTAATTATATTTCTGATAGTTGTATACACAATAATAAAACACAAGGAGTGGGACTTTTTACAATGGCAAGTGCTGATGAAAGAATTTAGTTTTAATGTATCTTAGTCCTTTAGGTATATTATTGTTCATTGCTGTGTTATATAAGTTTCTAACTACACAGCTTGAAGAGTGAGAGGTGCAATTTAAGAGGCTTCAGTATATCTTCCCTGTGTCTCGTTTAAAACCACTCTTGATGTAGAAGAGCATGAAAAGATGAAATGACTCTTGACACAGTGAGCAACCTTGCTCACAGGAATATTGCCCAACATAAAGGAATCAAAGATAAAAGAAAGATAAACCCTCGCTTACAGGAGGTGGCATGCTTCACACAGTGTCCACTCCCCAACATTATCTGACACTGTTGCCAGTGGTGAGCTCCAGAGGAGATCTTTAAGAAGTCATGGGACAATATAATTATTAGTCCCTACTTTGACGGATTGCAGGGTATTTTACTGTTTTTTTGAGGTGCTGCACGTTTATCCTGTGTCATTTTTATGCAGTCTGTATCATTGCTACATTGCTTCTAACTCATGTCTGCGGTCTGTGTCCTGCTGTATGATACCCCTTATTCTACATGCGACAGGAATTTATCTTAGGTGAGTTGTATGCTAGAATATAGTTAGCAAAAATATTATTGCATGAAAATATTGTGTCCTTAATATCTATTACAAAAATACAGACGCATTGGATTCAGATTTTCTACTACTAACTCTAGTGTGGCAATATTCTTGTAAAAATCACTTATGATACAATATTTTTGTCAACTAATATCTTGGTTATGATGTTCTGGTACCATACTGTAGGGTGCTACAAACACTAAGGGCCTTATTACGAGTTTGGCGGTCCCATGGACCACCATACCGGCAATCCAAGCGTGGAGAGCTCGATGGTCCGACCGCCATATTACGAGTTGGGCGGATAGCCATTGCGAAGACTGCAGTAGAACCACTGAGATTGCCAGCAGACCACCGACTACCGGGTTCGCAGTCAGGGGTAGGCAGCCGCCATAGGGCAGTACAGGGGAGTAGCAACGCCATGCGGATTACAAGTTGCCTTTTCCACGATCTGACCACAGTCAGCTGACCACCTGCTTCTAGGTGGTGGTTATGAAGGATTAGGGTTGCATACTCACCCCTTTCTTGTTCTTCCAAGTAGATTCCAACATAGATCCCTTCCTTTTGGTCCCTTCACAGCAGGATCTTCACCCCAAGGAATATGACCCCATTTCCCACAATCTACCGGTGAGTCCTTTTCGTACCATATACCCATTACCAGGACTGCCCATATATGGGCCGAACACCAGCAATGGGTATGTGGTATTTTTCCAAATTTATCATGCATCCGACACTTATGCAGTCAAAATGCACACACAGGCATAGATATATTTGGAAAAAGTAATCACCACCACCACAAGATCTCCACAGCCACACTGCCGGCACCATGATCAATTCGTAGTACAGTGGTCTTTGGACCTGCAGCGCCGCGGGCTACTGGCGGGGGTGGACACGGTTCTCTGGCTCCAGGGGAGGAAAGCGTTTATTTTCTGTTGGTGGCCTCCTCTCCCCCCTTCCCCCAGCACTTACACTGTTCCTGGCGAGAGGACGTGCTCAGATCCTGATATTATCACAGTGGTCATCAGGAGCGTCCGTAGCTAGATTCCGTCCCGAGGCGGCTAGAGTGATCCCGTGCTGGGAGACTGCTGCGATAGAGCTGCAGCGGAGCAGGGCAGCCTGCATTCAGGTACACTGCTGTAGTGGCAGAGCCAGCACAAGTCAGCTGGAAGGTAATGTGAACCTTCCACATGCAGCAGCAATATTCATTAAGGCTTCCAGAAGCCTACAGACCCTGGGAAAGAGTTGGGGGCTCATTTGGGGAACAGAGACAGAAGTCCGGATGGCACAACGCCCCATGTCTGCCCATAGAGAAGGTGGGTAAGCTTGGAGGCAAGATCTCCAGGTACACTCTGTGTACCCTTGCCATAACTGCAGCATCTAGGGTAAGGCCTGGGCTAGAATTACCCCCAGTTTTTGTGGCACCCCGGCAATAAGGGTACTGCGAAGGCAGAGAACCAGTTCCTATGCAAAGTAGTGGTCGCAGAGATTACTCTGACAAAATCTGGGAAATCTGGGAAACCTACAAAGCTGTCGGGGGAGAGCACACTGGGAAGGGGCAAAATAACCCCCCCCCCCCAGGTCAAGGTAACTCCCTCCCTCAAATCCTTCTATACATTTTTGACCCTACCAGTCTCACGAAGAGAAGAGAGAGGGGCGGAAGAGGGTGCAAGCCAGAGGAGTCTCAGTATGGAAAATGCCTGTGCCATGCGGGTAAAATGCCCCACTCAGCAAAAGTACGAATATAGAAGTGGACAATGGGCCTGGGGAGGACTTGAGTAGTGTGGTCCAGGTCCCTAATTATAATATGTTTGATGTCCTAGCAGTAGAGGATGAGCCAAGATCAGTTGTAGGGCAATGTCAGCAGATGACTGAGACAAGGGGTATAAATGGGGGCAGCCGGTGTCATGTGGTTTGTGGCCTCCTGGTCTGCTTTGCTGCGTTGACTTAGGCCTGGCTGCCATGATGCCTTTTTGGCGCACGTTACTCTAAGCCGTTGTTCTATCAGCCTCTGCTCCTGCCAAGTTATTTTAGAACTGTCTGCATTTTCTGTCTTTCACCTTTTCTCCTGTTCCCTTTGGGCTACGTCTGCACAACATGTACAAGGTCGAAAAACAACGTCCCTTGTTCTTGCTGATCTGGCCAGTCCCTCGCACCTAGACATAATTTGTGTGCTTTTAATATTGCGCTTTTCACGCTTTAGAGACACTTGGAGAAATACCTTTCCAGGGAGAAGAGCTGTGATTGTCTGCTGATGTAGACTTTGCATCTAGACACTGAGGTATGGGGGTTCGCTAGACAATGCCCAGAGGTCTTCTATTTTTATAATAAATTAGCTACTAGCACGGGGAGGGTGGTAAGGTCATTTAGCCCTATATCCACTGCTTTATGAAATGCTTTCCCCATTTGTATTCTATGGTGTTGTAACTATGCTGCTTATATTATTCTTATGCATTATGCTGATAGTACTGACACGTGTACTGTATCTGAGAGCACGTTAGTTGAAATAAACATTTTAAACTATACAGTGTCTCTTCTTACGCACGTTGTGGACAGGTATGAGTGAGTGATGAAAGGGTGTTCTTGCTACTGCGAGTCCTGAGAGAGAGATACCGTGTTCTGGGTTGTCTAATCATTGGTAACCTTGTTGCTAATGAGACGCTAAGGCTAGTCGGGTTGGGGTTTTAGGTGCTAAGGTTTATGGTTGGATCACCACTATATTCCGAGGTCCTATCATCCTGTGCATAGCTCTGTATATGTGCAGAATCCCTACAACATGGCGCGACCAACGAGTGGGGCCGCTTATCTGCGAGACGCTTGAGTAGTATTTGTGCTTGTCCACAACTCCCTCACAGAGGCTTCCGGAAGCGTGTGTGACGGTGATACCTCCTATATTGTCGTTTTTATAGGTTCTTTCAAGCTTGAAGTTGTTAAAAGGTTTCTTAACTAAAACCCTATTTGTGCTGCCTCATTTTAGATTGTCGACTACTTCCAGCCTAAAATGGCTGTTCAAATTGCGGCACATAGCCGCGCAGCGCTCCGGGCTCACTTAACAGTGTATGGAGTGCCTGACGCGGGTGTCGATTTGATCTTTGTGGTACAAGCAGATCCAGCTTACCACTTTGAGGTGTTTTACTCTTGGGTCACCTTTCCGGCGGTGGATGGGACTGATCATATGTTCCATGAATATGAAGCCACCATAGTTCCTAATCACTATAGACCGTATAGGAATATTGAAGTACCGCTCACGGCTTGGCAACACCGTGTTTGGTTTGATGGCGCCCTCCCCCAACCGGTTACCACGGTTCGTTTAGGTCCCTTATCAATTGAAGGGGCCACTTGGCCTGTTTTGGCCGGGTATACCCCACATCCACGTTATATGTTGGTACCCGTCGCTGAATTGCGTGATATGCATTCGTCTTTGATACGAGTGCATCGAGCCTTAGTGCAGTATGTTACAGGCAACATCCAGGGAGCCCCACCTGGAGTTACGGCCCATCCAACTGGTGCAGGAGGTGTGACCATAAGTCCTGTCATGGTGAATTCGGTGTTGGGCAAGCGCCCACAAAATAAGGATGATTTTCCTTATTGGCTTGCAGAAAATGTTGACCAGCTGGAGGCAGTTTTTCTTAACACCTCTCCCGTGGATAAACATAGGATTTTAACGATTAGTTTGCCAAAAGACTTAGTCCCCGAGTTGGCAGAATGCAACAACTGGGGTAGGGTATTCGCAGCAGTGTATGCGAAGTGTTTCAGCACCCCCTCCATGACGGTACTCCCCTCTGTAATTAAACGAGTGCAGGATGAGCATGGCCCTGAAGCGGCTGTGGAATTAGGGATGAGACTGGTGGGAGTGTTCGACGTAGTAGCTGAGTTGATCCTTGCGAATGTCAAGGGCGATGCAGTGAACTTTCAAGTAGCTAATGCTTTAGCTTTAGTCCCAGAACCGGACAGGCCGCGTGAATTACCGAAAATTATAGCCCAGGCTTACAAAACTATTGGCAGAAATAGCCTGGGAGTTAAGCCTTTTGCTAAATCGCAACAACAATCGCAACAACAACAACCAAAAACTCAATCTGAGAAAGATGAGAAACCAGTCTTTACTAAAAAGAGCTGGAGGTTGAAAAAACAGGGTAAGCAACAAAAGAAACCGGGGTCGAGAGGCGCATCCCCGGTTTCCGTCTCTTCTGAACGCACTTATGATTTGCGCAATAGGGCGAGAATTAAATCTCCGGATAGGTTTCCGATCCCTGATACGCGTTCTCCTCGTTCTTCACAGGCACAGACAACTTCGCAGGCCCGTGGAGGAGATCGCCAGGATAGAGGAAGGGGTCGAGAGGCTCCCCAGGGACGAGACCAACCTTGACAACAGGTCAGAGGGAAAGCAGAAGAATTTCAACGTTCTCGCCCGCAATTTCAGAAGAAGAAAGTTGCCGCTGTAACAGCGAGATATGCCACAGACGGTGAGAACGAAACTCCTGAATTGGACGTGGGCAGTGACCCTCCTAGACAGCGCCGCGGAAGTTACCATAGTGCGGGAGGCGCTACGTCCTCATGTGGAGGCGACAGCAACTGAAACATTCATTACTGTCGAGACAGCAGACACCAGAGTGGCACCCCCTGACAGACTATTTAATATTGTCATTCAAATTGAAGGTGATATACAGCGTGTAATTAAAGGGACTTTTGGGGAAAATCTGACCTCTTCGTACGACATTTTGTTGGCAGAGGCGGATTGGCCGCCCCCATTCGTACTTGCTGCGCGTAAAGAGGAGGAGGTAATCCTTCCGAGCTTTTCTCGACATGTCCCAAAGGACAAAGCGGAGGCTCTTGCAGCTGAGTGGGCTGTGTTCCTGGCTCCAGCGTTATACCGCAATCACGTAGGCTGGGATGAGGACTCTCCCCCCCATGAAATACCTTTGCGGTCGCTGCCACAGCCACAGCCCCAATATCCCATTAAACGGGAAGCAAAAGGCCCCGTTTCCGAAATTCTGACTCAGTTAGAATATCAGGGAGTGATTGAAACATGTGTATCACCAATGAATAATCCCCTTTTCGCGGTTTCTAAACCCGATGGATCGTACCGCTTGGTTTTGGATTACCGACATTTGAACTCTCATTGTCGGACCTTTGCGGTGCAGAACACACATAGCTCTGCGCTTGTAGGCAGTCTTGTTCGTAAAAAATATAAAACGACACTTGACCTCTCAAATGGATTCTACACGCACAACTTAGCCCCGGAGAGTAGCCAATGGAGCGCTTTTACATCCGGTGGTAAATTGTTCAAATTCCGGCGTTTACCTATGGGCTACAAGAACAGTCCAGGCGTATTCGCTGCCCGTGTTGTCTCTTTGTTAGATGGCATAGACCCAGATGCATGTTCGTACGTCGATGACATTTATCTGACGGACGACGAACTATTCCTGCATCTTTCCCGAGTGGACCGCATTATTCTAGAATTTGCGGTTTTAGGTTATAAGTTTAACTTTGCCAAATCTCACATTGCTGAATTTACCGTTTTGTTCTTGGGCTATGAGCTCAACAATGAAGGTAAGGGCTTAGCCCCCATTTCCTAGAGAAATGTGCACTTTTGTGCCCTCCTACTACTCTGAAAAAACTTCAGTCTTTGCTGGGTTTTCTGAACTTCGGGCGTACTTACATTCCCGAATATGCCCAGCGTATCAAGCCACTGTATGCCTTGATACAACCTAACTTTTCGAAGTCATGATGGCTTCCGGAGCATACCTCCATTCTGCAGTCTTTGCAGACAGACCTTCTTGAGTCTAAATACTTGTTGACTCGTGATAACCACACAAACCTGGTGATTAGAATAATTCCAGGGGCAGTGGGTTTCACGTACTTAACCTTCAACAAAGGTGACACAGTTCCAATTGCATACATGTCACGTCTTTACACTTCCGCGGAAATGCGCTTTTCCTCTGTGGAAAAGGTTTTAACAGCAGTGCAAATGGCGATTCTTAAGGAACGCGCACTGGCACAGGGAAAACGCATTCTGGTGGTAACACCATATCCTGCTCTAGAGGCAGTGACAAAGGCAAGTGTTCCGAATTCTAAAGCTTTGCACCCCCGTTGGATTCAATGGGCAACCTCTTTGACGTCTCCGGATGTCACTTTCATCTTTGATTCTTCTCTACAGACTCAGGAGTTTTTACAGTATGAATTCGTTCATCCACCTCCTCTGTCATTGCTACCGCTTGAGGTTTACGAATGTGTGATCTACACCGTTGGTTCGGCACAACCTGCCACGGGTTCCAAGCATGCTTATTCAGCCGCATGTGCTATTGTTGCAGGTACCTTTGTGAACGGAAAGTTCAAATCTACTGTGGTGCACACTCAGGCACTCGGGGACAGTACTGCACAATTGCCGAGCTGCGTGCATTGGTGCTCGCACTTGAGTTCGTTAATCTGGATGTGACCACTCTGATTGTATGCGATTCTTATTACTGTGTTCAATCTTACAATGACAATCTGTTCTTTTGGTCGCAAAACGACTATAGAGACGCCAAAGGTAGCACATTTAAGCATAAAATGCTTTGGGTACGGGTGGCAGATTTGCAACAACGTCTGCCCCTCACACAGGTGGTTCACACACTTGGCCATCAGCGGGTGGGCGCACACGCTGTTGGTAACGGTTTGGCAGACGAAGCAGCCAAATCAGCAGTAGTCACGTGTTCAGTAGCAGCAGTTACTAGATCCATGTCTAAAATAGATACTGATATTTTAGCAGCTATTGCTGCAACAAAAGAAGGTGCTAATTACCCTAGGGGTTTTCCTTCCAAATATTCTGATCAGTTAGGTCCCGAACAGGCTCCTTATGTAACAATACCCGACGTTGGCGATCGGCTGATCCCCAACACGGACCGCAGACTTTCCTTGATAACGGCTGCACACGAAGGCATGGCTTCGGCTCATGCTGGAGTGTCTGCGACCGTTTCCATCTTGCAGCAGCGTTACTGGTGGCGTGGTTTATACAAAGACACCCGTACTTATGTGCTTTCTTGTGACGTTTGTCAACAGATTAAGCCTTCTACGGTTACAAGACCACCACAGACCCCGCTCTGCATCTCTAACAGACCCTTTGGGTGTGTTTACCTGGATCACTGCGGTCCATTTTCTTCAGACACTGCCTATAAATATATCTTAGTGGCAGTGGACTCGTGCACACGTTTCATCTGGGTCTGGCCACAACAGAGTGCTGACGCTCGAAATGTCATCAGGGATTTGCGTGTCTTTGTGGGAATTTTCACCTGTGGCACCTTCCATTCTGACCAAGGTCCAACGTTTGCCTCGAAGGCTTACAAGGACGCAATGGGTTCACTGGGGGTGCGGGTGAAATTTTCGTCTCCGTATCGGCCTGAGGGCAACTCGATCGTTGAACGAATGAACCATGACTTAAAGCAATCCTTGACAGCTAGAGTCTTAGGTACTGGCAGGAACTGGCTGGCCCACTTGTATACCGTACAACGTGCACTTAATAATCTCCCTAGAAGACCTCTGGGTGGGCGGACCCCATACGAAATGCTCTTTGGCATTAGGATGTTTGTGCCTGACCTTGATGGTCTAGACATGGTGGCGCAATCCGCCATCTTTGATGTGGATAACCATTCTACTATGTTACAGGACTTACAAGAAGCCCGAGACAAACTTGCAATCGCACATTTACCTTCAGCCACAGACCCTGCACTGCAGATTCCGGTGGCCGGCTGGCTTCCGAAGATTGGAGATCTGGTTCGAGAGAAGGTGGAGAACAAAAAAGAAATGGGCCCCTCTTATCGTGCACCGGTTCCAGTCCTGGGCTTGAAGGGAACACGTACAGTAATCCTACCACCACTTCCTGGTCGCAAGGAGAACAGATACATCTCAGTGGAAAATGTCAAGCTACAACATCTGGCCGATCCTGAATAGCCTTACACCAGCGGTCTCTTGCCTTGCCATTTACCGGACAAGTGTTCGTGGCCCTCCTGCCCGAACGGTCACTGATGTTGCCGTTGAGATGGATGATTTGCCTGAAAGCTCACTCGAACACCCGGTTTCCCCCGGCAACGACGAGAATGAGTATACCTATCCCGATAACGAGTCGGTGGCACACTTACCAACAACGCCACTGAGCCCAACGAGTTATTCTTTTGATTCGGATTCCACCTCATCTATTGTCCCGTCCAAGTTCAGTATTTTTGTATCCTGGTTCAGAGACAAGTTTTTGATTCCCCCCTGGACATACATCTGGTTGGTGCTGTTCCTAATTTTTTTGTTCATGTCCATTGGCTTTGTCACGGTGTTTTTTCTACTCATCAATTGTCACTATTTACCAGAACGCTCTGCTGTGAACAGTGTCGCTGGAACTTTGGCACCACATTCCTCATCTCACATCGTGAAGCGTGACCACACATTTGTGAACATTTCAGCTTTTCCAGTTGCTAATGGCATCGTATGGGATGCGGTAAATTTTCAGATTCTTGGACCGACAGAAATTATTAATGTACCAAATGTCCTTCGAGTTTCGATGGGTGATGTCGTAAAAAGTAATATTCATTCTGACGATTGGGATGTGCACGCCGTTGAAGCATTGTTTGCTGATTTAAAATATTATGCTTCCTTTAATGCTGAAGATTTGTACATGAATTCTGCAAATTATGCTGATTTGTATTGCTTCCAGCATTGGGGCAACCACTTTGTCCATAAACCAAGTGCACTGCGTGATCCTTTTAACTACACCCAGTGGGAGCATTGTCCAACACCTTTACCTGGTAGCTCCCAGACTCTTAGAAATAAATTTGCTTATTTTTCAAATTTTGATAGATCGAACCCTGGGTCCTATTATTTTAAGTTAAACGCACCATCCACTCAGAAAATCATGTTGACCCACACCAAATTGCTATATTCGGGTTCCTTTTTGAGCGCCTTAGCTGTGGGTGGTTATGAGTACTGGAAGGACACAGTGGATTTGAAATCAATATGGGGCTCAAAACCATGGCAGGTGCAAGGCACTGAAGCCTTGCACCGTGCTTGCCTTATCCCGGCCCAAATGGTGTTTCTGAATACTTCCATCTATCAGACTACGTGTTGGGGTTTGGCTACAAATAAACAATTAAACGCGCCTTCCATGCCATCGTTGTCTTCCACTCACAACGAAAGCTTGCACTCTAATATGTCCCTTGCCACTTTGCAAGCTTTGTTTCAGAACAATTCGTTTAATGTTTCTACGCTTGTTCAGTCACCCTGGTTGGCTTGGCCCATATCATCTAATGCGTGCCAATTGCGTTTTCACGACTCAGTCCCTGGATACAAACAGGATAGACCAGATCCTAGGTTTTCTAACTCCCGTACTGTTACAACATATTCTGTTGGTAAATTATGTAAGCAGTGGTTGCAGCACTCTTCCCTAGAATCTGTTAAACAACATTTATCCCTCCTATCAGGCAACATTGATCTGTCCGACTTTATTCTGGGAGCCCCATGGTCCACGACCTAAGAGATTCATTTATGAAGCTTATAATGAACTCTGGAAGCTGTCGCAAATGGAAGCTGCTTCCCGTCTACGGGAAATAGACCAAGCAAATTTGGAAAAGGTGCTTGCTGTTGTTGACAATAGTATTAATACCCTGTCTTCCCGCATTTACACGTTAGAGAATATTGTGTCCTCTGTTGTTGATATTGTACAAGATGATGTTTCTGTGTTGTACCATGGTCAGAATCAATTACGTTCAGTTATGCAGTTTGCGTGGACTTTGCAAACACTTAAGTTGGGTAAAGTTCCTTGGCATTTTTTGAACACCACGGCCTTATTTCTGCATTTTAATTTAACTGACAAACAGCAGTTCATGTCCATGAAGGATGCAGCATACACTCTGTTACATATCGAGAAAGTGGAGCCCTTACCATTCTCTGTGGCGGAATTGGATTCTGCTGTGTGGCTAGTTCATGGAGTTATCGCCTTGCCTTTTTCTTTATTTGAATTTAGCTCGTGCATGAAGCATTATCCTGTGGGCCGTTTCCAGCCCTTGGGAAGTGCCTTCCTGCATGAACTTTTGTCCCTGCCTTTCATGTATAAATGCCTTAGAGACGAAAAGGAAGTTTTTCTCACAGGGGAGTCTTGCGATTCCACTGTGGGTCATTCCCTTATTTGCAAACACATTAAATTGCACGGGGCTTGTAACGTTTCGGCTCCGAATCTTGCTTGTGTGTTAAAGGGTATTCCTGCTCTGGCTATTTCTCCTACTTTCACTGTGCTTTCGAATGGTAGCTATCTGCTTTTGAATAACCAAAACTGCTATGGCATGCTGGCCGGCATACCGTATATTGGTACAGTTTCCCACAGGGTTGTCTGCTGCAAAAATGTGCTTTTTCCTCCCACGCACGACATCATAGATAGTTCCGTTTGGCCTTCCATTCCTACTCTGAAGGCGGATTTCAATAAATTGAGCAGAATAAAGGCGCTATTATTGAATCAGGAGGTTATGCTCACGTCCGCCCGGGAGACATTCATTCTCCAGGTGGCAAGTACCCACAGTGAAATACAGGCCCTTTTGAACACTAACCTCCCACAACATTTCGGTGAACTGATTCACCGTGTTTTTAATGCATCTCGCACTGAGGGTCTGGTACACTTTTTTAAGGTTGTGGGTTCCGGCCTTGTGACCTCTTTTCAAACTATTTTTGGTGTGATACCGGCTTTTATTCATTCTATTTTTTCCAGCGTCTTTGGTGTCTTCCCATTAATCCTCGCTTAATGCTGCTCCCCGATGGGCCCTTCTCGACCCAGGTCGGCTCCAGCTGCTCCGTGAGCGCATCCTCTCTGGCTTCGGCGTCCTACCGTTGGCGACGCTGAGTGTGTCCTATACACTTTCTTTTCGCTTTGCGTATTTCACTTGCGTGCAACCGGTGCTGTCTTGCATCCGCTGTCCTTTCTCCTGGACCATGGATTGTTGCCTCTCCAATACGTCGTTGTCTGTTCCGGATTTTGTTCGCTTGGTGGGTCCCTTAGAGGCCCATGAACGGGACTGTTCCGCTGCAGGCTGCATGACGCGTGCGGCTGCACTGGGGATTTTGGCACAATGGGATATCTGGGCGGCTGCTCAGAATCTCCTACAACAAAGTTATATTGAGTACCACGCAAGTTGTCCCGCATTGCTATTTAATGCTCCCTCCTGTGAAGAGCATGCCTGCAGTTTTGATTTATTGGACTGGATGGCGTCACTGTTTTCTGACGATTCCAATGATGTCCTCTTAGAGGGTGTGGCGTTTTTCTGCACTCACACTGATGGATTAACATGGCCTTCGCTCTCTGTGACCTGCCTCGCTGACTGTATTTTTTCATCTCAAACATTTTTTTTTTCTTTCTCTTCCCCTCTCCCATTCGTTGTCCTTCATGGGGACTGCATCCACTGTGGACGTTTCGGTTCTGCTCAGTCGATTTGAACTCTGCCTTCGTCCTTGGTATTGGCCGATGGACTGCCCAGGGGAGGGTGTCATGTGGTTTGTGGCCTCCTGGTCTGCTTTGCTGCGTTGACTTAGGCCTGGCTGCCATGATGCCTTTTTTGCGCACGTTACTCTAAGCCGTTGTTCTATCACCCTCTGCTCCTGCCAAGTTATTTTAGAACTGTCTGCATTTTCTGCCTTTCACCTTTTCTCCTGTTCCCTTTGGGCTACGTCTGCACAACATGTACAAGGTCGAAAAACAACGTCCCTTGTTCTTGCTGATCTGGCCAGTCCCTCGCACCTAGACATAACACTATGTACAGCTGCCATGGAGAAATTTGTGTGCTTTTAATATTGCGCTTTTCACGCTTTAGAGACACTTGGAGAAATACCTTTCCAGGGAGAAGAGCTGTGATTGTCTGCTGATGTAGACTTTGCATCTAGACACTGAGGTATGGGGGTTCGCTAGACAATGCCCAGAGGTCTTCTATTTTTATAATAAATTAGCTACTAGCACGGGGAGGGTGGTAAGGTCATTTAGCCCTATATCCACTGCTTTATGAAATGCT
The DNA here is from genome assembly GCA_963921515.1 of Calotriton arnoldi. NCBI lineage: Eukaryota > Metazoa > Chordata > Amphibia > Caudata > Salamandridae > Calotriton > Calotriton arnoldi. Next base: position 516,423 of record CAWUFW010002456.1, on the reverse strand, counting down.
TTCCCCATTTGTATTCTATGGTGTTGTAACTATGCTGCTTATATTATTCTTATGCATTATGCTGATAGTACTGACACGTGTACTGTATCTGAGAGCACGTTAGTTGAAATAAACATTTTAAACTATACAGTGTCTCTTCTTACGCATGTTGTGGACAGGTATGAGTGAGTGATGAAAGGGTGTTCTTGCTACTGCGAGACCTGAGAGAGAGATACCGTGTTCTGGGTTGTCTAATCATTGGTAACCTTGTTGCTAATGAGACGCTAAGGCTAGTCGGGTTGGGGTTTTAGGTGCTAAGGTTTATGGTTGGATCACCACTATATTCCGAGGTCCTATCATCCTGTGCATATCTCTGTATATGTGCAGAATCCCTACAACACCGGAGGAGTCATTGGCCTCCATCCTCTTAGGCTTGAAAGAGGAGATAAAGAACAGGTTTGAGATATCGGAGGCCAATCAGGCCGATATTCAAGCCTCCTGTGCCGCACTAGCAAAAAAACTAGAAGAACTGGCCGCTCGGACGGGTGCATTAGAGGAGGAGGTAGTCATGATGAGGCAAGATATTGCAATAAACACCTCCAGGATAAGCATGCTCTCCAAAGGGAATCTAGGATTATGGGATGATCGTGAAAGGATTGACAATCATTCACGAAGTAACAATCTAAGGTTTCTGAATATTCCGGAGGCTAAGGAGGGCCCCAATATCAAGGCATTTATAATCACGTGGCTGCGAGATACGGCCTTGTAAGATAGGCCAGACATTAATCTCGACCAAGAGATACAGCGTGTGCACAGAGATCCCTTTTAAAGGAACCCTAAAAGGCAGAAGCCAGGGAAGATCCCTGTGAACTTTCTCTCATATGCAGTAAAGGAAGCAATATTGACCGCAGCCTTAAGAAATAGCCCGTTCTCAGTTGGAACTTATTCATTTTCTGTTAGATCAGATGTCTGCCGAGCAACAGATCAGAAGCAGTGGGAATTGGGTAAAAGGATGGAGGTATTGCATAAGTTAGGAGCAAAATCGCGACTGAAATTTCCGACAATGCTTTTCGTTATGGGGAATAACATGTGCAACTACCAAACTGTGGAAGAAATTGATGCAGTGATCGAAACCATAGAAGGAGGAAGGTTTCCTGAGGATTAATGAGATAGCGGGTGCCGGGTTAGGAGGGTGGGGGGTTCGGGGGGGGGGGGCTCACCACAGTGAAATATATCTATATTATACCTATTCCTCTGTCGGGTAGCCCTACAGGCATCTCATGCCTGACAGTCGTGGGAGGGTTTCCTAGGGAGGGAGAGGAGGGGGGGCTTGGAGGCTGGGAAGGGCACTGGGTGGGGAGTAGTGGGAAAAAATGAAGAAAACAAGTCCTCGTTATTACTTAGTCATGTTTTTGTAGCTAGTTAGCCTAGGATAATGCATTTTAAGAAGGGTTTTGAATTTGTGAATGATGATGCGGGGTTGTAAAGAGTTATCATTTTTAACATGGATCGTCAATGGTCTCAGTACTAAAAGTCGGCAGAGACTGGTGATGAGATATTTAGAGGATAGTCTGGCCCGTATCATCATATTACAAGAGATCCATTTAACGGCCAGTGAAAGTAGAGCCCTCTTTTCTAATTTTAGATGGGTGGAAAGTTATGTTGTCTCGGATCAATTAGTGTATTGCAAGCGGGTGGCTATCCTGAAAATATCAGTTGGTTTCTTATATTAGTTTGGGGCCCAAACTTTTCAAAAAGGTACAGTCGAAGGTCTTAAAGGCAGCACTAATGTGCTGTATGAAATATGGACTGAGACTGCCACTAAGGTGGGCAGGAATAACTACCTGGGGTCGACGTAATATCTTCAAAAACTGATAGCTCAGGCAGGTAGGCTCTGGTAACTCTTCGATGCATTGATACGGAGTTCAGAGTTCATGTGTGTTGGATTTTACGGCCCGAACCTAGATGACCTCCAGCATATAGTAATTCTGGAGTAGAATTTATTGGGGATAACAACCCCTATGATTATTGTGGGAGATTTTAATACCCTCCTGGATCCCATCTTGGATAGATCCACCCGAAAGAATTGTGTTCAAGCCCCTGGGGCAAAACAGGCCCTTAAACATATGCTGTAGGACATCGGCTTGGTAGCTGCATGGAGATATTTAGAGGGCTTAAAGAGGGGATATACTTCCATAGTAAAAAATATGGTCACTTTTTTAGGCTATACTATAATTTTGTGGATAGAGACTTAGCTGAAAAAATAAAAGAGGTCAACCTGCTGATGGGGCACATCTCGGATCATGCTGCAGTCAGCATTACACTTACGTGTTTTGGGCCTCAACGAAATACAAGGTGGACATTAAAAAGGGCTATTCTCCTCGACCCAGAGGTTGTTGCTGCTCTGAAAAAAGTCAGTGCTGATTTATTTCTGGATACTGCTTATTCGGCCCCTCTAGCTATAATTTGGGACACCTTTAAACATATATTAGAGGGGTGTTGCAATGCCAGGTTCACTTTAAAAACAAGGTAGAAAAATCAGAACTCAGTGGACTGGAGGAAAGAGTGGGGATATTGAAGGTTGAGCTGCAGCAGCAAAGTGTAAGGAATAATAGGGCTAGGGAGAGACTATCAAACCAGCTGGGGGAGGCTAGGTTAAATTATAAGATCAACCTGGATACAAAGTGTAAAGAGCGCTGGCAAACTGGGTGTATGCGACAGTTCGAATATGGGGAGGGAGAGCAGGGATGTTGCTAGCTTTGAAGGCAAGGGTCGAGAGGTCTGGGAATTACATCAGGGAATTGATCATTGGCCCCCAGGGAGATGTTTCAAACAAGGTTGAGGAAGTGCAGGCCTCCCTGGTATCTATGTTCACTGAACTATATACAGAAGAGGTTCAGCCAGATTAGGGGAGGCTTAAGGATTGGCTGATCAGTGTAAAGCTCCCGGGGCTCATAATGGAGGGTAGAGAATGTTGGGAAGCTGCAATAACTAAGGGGGAAATCAGGGAGCATCTTCTATGGATAAAGAATGGGAAGGCTGCCGGCCCGGATGCAATACCTGCTGTGTTCTATAAACCTTTAATGGAGGAGATTGTATTAGAATTGGAATTACTATTTAACTCAATATATAAGGAGGGGGACAGATTCCAAATTCATGGAAAGAGGCCACAATTGTCTTGTTTTTAAAATCTGCCAAGGATCCTAGGAAGGCAGACCCCTATCGTCCAAGCTCCCTGTTACATGCAGATTATGAACTTTTTACAAGCATTTTGGCAGGGAAATTGGCCAAGTTAGCCCCCAGCTGATACATGCTGATCAGAAAGGATTTGTGGCAAAAAGGCAAGTCCAAGAACTTACGCAGCAGTTAATAAGCACTTTTGATCTCGCTGCCGCTTGCTCGATCCCCCTGGCAGTGGATACGATAGATGCAGCCAAGGCATTCGACGGGGTATGTTGTGCATACTTGTGGATGGTACTGGATTTGATGGGATTTAGTGTTGGCTTTATCTCGACACTCTGGAAACTGTATGAATACTCGTTGGCTAGAATCCTCCTAAATAGCTCCCTGACTAGGAGTTTCAGTATTCAAAGGGGTACTAGGCAGGGTTGTCCCCTGCCGGAGCTTTTGTTTGACATCTATCTTGAATCATTAGCACGACTCCTCAGGAAAGACAATCAGGTTGTCTCCTCCTATTCACCCCTCTTTAGCAGAAAGATTGCGCTGTATGCTGATGACCTGATAATATATGCATCAGACCCAGTTTCAACCATACCTAGGGTGGAGAGGTTGGTGGAGGAGTTTGGGCCTTGTCCGGATACTCGGTAAATACCTCCAAGACGGAGGTAATGTGTTGGAATACAGAGGAGTGGAGGAGGAAAGTGTGCATAGAGATAAAATATCTAGGGATTGTAATTATTAATCTGATTGATGAAATACCATTACATAATCTGAAAAGGGTGGCTAAGGAGGTAGATATTCTACTATCCAGATGGAAGAATTTGCCATTGAGTATATATGGGCAAGCTAATCTTATTAAGATGTCGATCCTCCCTAAATTGACGTACTTATTGAATTGTATCCCCCTCACCTTTCCAAGATCAGTTATTGACAAGATTCAGGGGAAAGTAACTAGCTTTATATGAGCAAGGTAGGCGTGGAAAAAGTTGAGGCACAGGCTTGAGAAGGGCAGCTTAGCCCTCTCAGACTTAAACCTATACTGCTCAGCATTTCAGTTTAAAAACCTTCGGGTTCTATTGGGAAAGCCGGATAGCTCAACGTGGTGAATGCTTTTAGGGTAAATGATAAGGGAGTTTGGATCAGTTGGTTTCTTATATTAGTTTGGGGCCCCGAACTTTTCAAAAAGGTACAGTCGAAGGTCTTAAAGGCAGCACTAATGTGCTGTATGAAGGATGGACTGAGACTGCCACTAAGGTGGGCAGGAATAACTACCTGGGGGGATTTGATGACAGTTCAGGGTATACTACCCTGGGAAGTCCTGAGAGCTAAAACTGGTAATAGCCTATACAGGTTTAAATATGTGCAGCTGTCATCCTGGTTCGTGGCCTCGACTTTGGATATTAGGAGGGATTGGGAATTCAAATCCTCACTTCAGGATGTTAGATCTAAAAGCAAGGAGGTGGCCACCTAGTACTGGAAACTTTTAGAAGCTGAAGATAAGAAAATGATGCCACCATACACCGTGTGGGCATATATCTTCCAGGGGGAGGACCTAAAACCAATATGGCATAATTCTTTGAAATTACTATATTCAGTTGTCAAGCCTGCAAACTTAAAGCAAAATCATTTCTTTTCTATTAATAGATTATATTGGACACCCCAAAAAATTGCAACATTCGCATAGCAGCCCACCCCCAGGTGAAGAAGGTGTGTTTTCTTAACAGCCAACAAAGAACATGTTTTCTTTACTTGTCCTGGGATTAAGGAGTTCTAGGTGGGCATTGAGACAATTCTAAGAGATATTATAGGGGGTAACCATAGCTCCAAACCCTGTTTTAGTCCTGCTCGGGGTAGATAAGACCTCGCGTAGCATATTGAATAGGCAGCAAAGCAGCCTCGTGTTTTATCTGATACTTCTAGCTAGGCGGGAGATCTGCAAACGCTGGATTGATTCATCCCCTCCCAGCATCATGGACTGGATGAAAGCATCGACATGTTGCTTAGACATGGAACGTAAATCAGGAAGACCATCCAAGGTGTGGGCTGATTTTATCAAGTGGAGCGGTACCAAGGGATGAATGCTAGACAGCACAATGTGATCCTACGATTACACCAATAGCTCCAGGTGATGGCCCTGAAGGTTGGGTCAGGGCGGTGGGGCCAAATGTGTAGGCAACAGTCCACGAGGTGGACAGAAAGAGTAAAAACGGCCTGAGATTTGCAGACGCTATGGTGATATAAGAACTAAAAATAAAAAACCTAAATATCTTGGATATGATGTTCCGGTACCATACTCTAGGGTGCTACAAACACTAAGAGCCTTATTACGAGTTTGGCCACCATACTGGCAGTCGAAGCGTGGAGAGCTCGATTGTCCAACCGCCGTATTATGAGTTGGGCGGATCGCCTTTGCGAAGACGGCAGTAGAACCACCAAGACTGCCAGCAGACCACCAACTGCCGGGTTCGCAGTCGAGTATAGGCTGCCTCCATATGGTGGTACAGGGGAGCAGCATCGCCATGCCTATTATGAGTTGACTTTTCCACGAGCTGACTGCAGCGGTCTGACTGCCTGCTTCAAGGTGGCAGTGATGAAGGATTTGGGTTCCATACTCACCCCTTTCTTGTTCTTCCAGGTAGATTCCAACATAGATCCCTTTCTTCAAGTCCCCCGTTCACAGCAGGATTTTCACCTCAAGGATACGACCCCATTTGCCACAATCTACATGTGAGCCCTTTTCATACCATATACCCATTGCTAGGACTGCCCATATATGGGCCGAACCAATGGGTAGGTGGTATTTTTCCAAATGTATCATGCATATGAGTGCATCCGACACATTTGCAGTTGAAATGCACACACAGGTATCAATATATTTGGAAAAAGTACTCACCACCGCCACAAGATCTCCACAGCTGCACTGTTGGCACCATGGTCAACTCGTAATACAGTGATCTTCGGACCGCCAGCGCCACAGGCTACTGGTGGGGGCGGATGCCGTTCTTTGACGGTCGGACGGCCAACCTCATAATAAGGCCCTAAGTCTCATAAGTAGAGTAGGTAAAGATGATGAATGGTATAGCCTCCAATGGGTAATGTGAAAAAAAATACAAGTTGGTATTGCCTTGAACTGTGATTTTCAGAAGTTGAGACTATAGCCATGTCGATAAGACTTGACTGTGCAGTTGGTCATGGTCCTCCATTAAAGAATATGCTTGAGTTTATTACTTGGGAACTTTTTGTTGGGGGCCTCTCCTGTTTTTTAGTTAAAAATACTTGGGTAAGATGGTGTGTTTGGCCTGAATACCGATCATGGGTGAAAAAATAGAAAATCGATAATATACCTACTATGTAATGTCCAGGGGAGTGGGATATAATTAACTGGTGTGTGATGAGCAGTTTCACTAGCTCTGTGGCATAAATGGTGGTATTGAGCACTATTTGAGGGTTGCTAAATTTAACTTGGACATTCTGTGATGTTGGTAGAGTTCCTATATAAACATGCAACATAGCTGAACAGCTATGTACAAAGATTTATAGTGGTGTTGTATTTTAAGGTACGCAATTTGCATTCCTCCAAGAGACGTGACTTTGAAGAAAAGGATGGAGGGGTAAGTACTACTATTCTTCCAATTTGACAGCACTGGAGTTACCATTACTGTACATCAAAAAAAAGGCACTCAAAAATGGCAATTACGACTTTTGGCAATGAGACTGGACTGACATGATGTTTGCATGCTGAATGTGAACATGAAGGATATTTCTTTTTATGGTGTTTGAAAAAAATAGCGAATAAAAAATATTGTGATACAAAAACATTGTGTCTCGAATATCAAAGTATCACAAATATTGTCAACCAGAATATTGTTTTAAGTGTGTGTTTTTAATATCGTGATAGAAAATATCGATTTCGAAAATATCGGGCCTCATTAGGATGGCAGTCAGATCACCACCGACAGCCAGGCCGTTAGTGGTAGTCCGAACGACATTCAGCAGAGAGGCCTGACCACCGCATTATGATGCGGTTGGTCCAACCGCATCAGTCGGAAAGATGGACCGATGCTTCCGACGGGCTCAAGGAGCCCATCAGGCCGTCGGTCACATCATATTCCCAACAAAAGGGGCAGTGTCTGCGCAGGCACCACCATAGGGATTATGATGTCCCTTTTCAACAGCCTTTCCATAGGGGTCCAGCTGCCATGGAAATGCTGTTGAAAAGGGATGGGTCTCCGCTATGAAGCCTGGAGGGCACCTGTAGTGCCCCCACACATCCATACCTCGTGTGCCAGCCACCACATTGTGCCTGGCACACAGTGCTTGGATGTTTAAAAACATCCCTTTTTCCATTTCGGCTTGTGCTGCTGCCCTTTTCAGGCTGCAGCACAAGCTGCAATGGAAAAAGCCATGATTCCGACCGCCTACATGGTGGTCACATCATAATTTGGCAGGTGGGAACGTCGTTCGGTCCCAATCCCGCTGCAATGGCAGTTGGATGCTTATCCGACTGCCATCATAATCTGGCCCATCATTGTTATATTATCATTTAGAAGTGTTATTTTTGTATGGGTGTATAAGTGGGTGTGTGAGTAGCTTTGTGTGTGAGTGACTCACATACTGTGTGAGTGGTGGTATTGGTGAATATGTTTGTGTGTCAGTGTCTGTATGAGTAAGTGAGTGGTGGTGTGAGTGGCTCTATCAGTGGGTAAGTGGGTGTATAGTGACTGTATGGGTAAGTAAGTTGGTGTCTGAATGGCTGTATGAGTGAGTGACTGAGTGTATAAGTGGCTGTGTCAGTGTGTGAGTGGCTGTCTGAGTGGGTGTTAGGTTAAGTAAGTTGGTGTGTGAGAGGCTGTATTGGAGAGTGTGTGTGAAGGGCTGTATGGGTGAGTGAGCGGATGTGTGAATGCTTGTATGCATGTGTGAATGGGTATGTAAGTGGTTGTGTGGGTGTGTGAGTGTTTGTATGGGTGAGTGAGTGGCTGTGTTGAGAAGCTACATTTGTGAGTATGTGGGTGTGTGAGTAACTGTATAGGTAAATAAGTGGGTGTGTCAGTAGGTGTATGGGTGATTGTGTGGCTATGTGAGTGGCTATATGGGTGAGTGATTGGTTGTATGGGTGAGTGAATGGCTGTGTGAGTGGCTCTACGAGTGAGTGAGTGGGTGTATGGATGCCTCTATGGAAGAGTGAGTGGGTATATGAGCGCTGGTATGGGTCTGTGAATGGGTGTGTGAGTGGTTGTGTGGGTGTGTCAGTGGGCATATGAGAGATTCTATGGGAATGTGAGTGGGTGTGTGAGTGGTTCTATAGATGATATCATCAGCGAGGACATCAGAGATGTCACTGGCCATGTCATGAGTGATGTAATATGTGAGGTCATAACTGGCGCATTGCGGGAGCATAAGTTATAGTTACTCAGGTAACTATAACTGCTGAATTTCACTGCTTTTGTACAAGTGAAATCTCAGCCTAACTATAATGTCCTTGTAACCTTTGGTTTATTTCAGTGAATTTCTAAGGTTGTTTTAAGTTCTATTTCCTAACTATAACGTCCCTGTAACCTTTAGCTTTTTCAGTGAATTCCTAAGGTTTTTCAAATTCTATTTCCTAAATATAACGCCCGTGTAACCTTTGGTTTTTAAGTGAATTTCTATGGTTGTTTAACTAGTAGTCACGTTTGCAGTGTGGTGGAGAAAAGGGGTGGTACCTCTGAGCAGCTCCCAGGAATCCTGCTGTAAAGGACTTACTGGAGGTAACAGGAGAGCTTCTTGGCCCTCGAGGTCCCTCAGCAGCCAATGGGACTTCATCCCCCAAGCAGTAGTGTGCCAGGAGGCGTGTTTGCAGAGTGGAGGAGAAAGGGGACATGGCCTCTGAAGTCCTTACAGCAATTCTGCACTGTGGGACTTACTGAAGGTAACAGGAGGGGTAGTTGGTCCCCAAGTACCCTCTGAAACCAAGAGGACTTCATCCTCCAACCAGCAGTGTACCAGGAGGTGCGTTTGCAGAGTGGTGGAGGAAGGGGGCGAGGCCTCTGATAATCACTCAGCAATCCCTCTGTGTCTGACTTACTGGAGGTAACAGGAGGGGTAGTTGGTCCCCAAGGACCCTCTGGAACCAAGGGGACATTATCCCTCAACCAGCAGTGCACCAGGAGGCTTGTTTGCTGAGTGGTGGAGAAAGGGATGTGGCCTCTGAGGTCCTGTCATCAATCAGGCTGTGTGGGACTTACTGGAGGTAACAGGAGGGATTGTTGGCCCCCAAGGACCCTCTGGAGCCAAGGGGACTTCATCCCCCAATCAGCAGTGCACCAATAGATGCGTTTGCAGAGTAGTGGAGCAAGGGGGCGTGACCTCCGAAGTCCTCAAAGAAATGAGGCTGTGTTGGACTTACTGTAGGTAATAGGAGGGCTTGTTGGCCCCCAAGGACCCTCAGCATCCAAGGTGACTTCATTCCCAACCAGTGCACCAGGAGTTGCCTTTGCAGATTGGTGGAGACAGGGGGTGTGGCCTCTGAAGACCTGTCAGCAATCCCATGGTGTTGGACTTACCAGAGGTAACAGGAGGGCTTGTGGGCCCCCAAGGACCCTCTGGACCCAAGGGGACTTAATCCTCCAACTGGCAGTCCACCAGGAGGCACGTTTGCAGAGTGGTGGTCAAGGGGGCGTGGCCTCTGGCACCATGCCAGAGGTTTTTTTCTCTTTAAATTTTTTAAGGAAGGGGGGCTGCGTGGCCCTCCTTCCCAGGCTAATTTCGGACCCGGGGACCCTATCCCCCGGGGCATGCCCCTTATTTGAATTTTTTTTTAATGGGAGGGGGACCCCAGCCCCCAAGGCCCGGTCTCTACTCTGGGTGCTGTGGTCCCACCCAGAAGCCGAAGGAACAAATGATGGATGGAATGCTGAACAATGCAATCATTCACCCCTGTCACAAAGATATGGGTTTAATCCATCGTTCTTATGCCTACCATGCCACCCCAATTTGAACACAGCCAAATGCAAATCAGTTTTGACCCTGCTCCTCATGAGAACAGTCCACCTGAACTGCCAAGCCAGATCCTCCCTTGACCGGAAACAAGCATCCTGGGACCAGTTTTGGGGCATCACCCGACATCAGCTAGGCTGGCTTGAATTTAGTAGTGCAGTGAGCACAGGACCCACGTCTGGGCATACCCTTTCCACTTAGGGCAACAAAAGTGAAAGGAACAAATGATGGACGGAATGCTGAACAATGCAAACATTCACCCCCAGTCACAAAGATCTGGGTTCAATCCATCGTTATTTTGCTCACCACACCACTCCAGTTTGGATCTAGCCATATGCAAATCAGTCTTGACCTTGTTCATCATTGGAACAGTCCAGCCCGAACTGCCTAGCCAGATCCTCCCTGGACCAGAACCAAGCATCCTGGGACCAGTTTTGGGGCATCACCCCTCACAAGCCAGGCTAGCTTGAATCCAATGGTGCAGTGAGCACGGGACCCACGTCTGGGCATACCCTTCCCACTCAGGGTGACAAAAGCAAAAGGAACAAACAATGGGCGGAATACTGAACAATGCAAACATTCACCCCCAGTCACAAAGATCTGGGTTTAATCCATAATTCTTTTGCTTACCACACCACCCCAGTTTGGACCCAGCCATATGCAAATCAGTCTTGACCCTGTTTCTCATGGGAACAGTGAAGCTCGAACTGTCAAGCCAAACTCTCTCTGGACCGGAAACAAGCATCCTGGGACCGGTTTCGGGGCAACACCCCTCATCAGCCAGGCTAGCTTGAATCCAGTTGCGCAGGGAGCAAGGGACCCGCATCTGGGCATACCCTTCCCAATAAGGGCAACAAAAGCAAAAGGAACAAATGATGGACAGAATGCTGAACAATGCAAACATTGCATATGGTCAAGACTGATTTGCATATGGCTGGGTCAAAACTGGGGTGGCGTGGTGAGCAATAGAATGATGGATTAAACCCAGATCTTTGTGACTAGGGGTCATCAATTATTGAATTGGAGGATGTGAAGTCATTGGACTGGCACCTATGAATACGTCTTTAATGTTTATATCTGTGGTGGTGGCGAGGGGCAAAGACATTACAAAAGAGACAAGACACGGCACGGAGGAGATCGAATGGCAGCCCATTCAGGGTGGAATTTTGAGGAGGACCGCAAAAATTAAGGCCATCCACGAATGAAAGATGTGCAGTACCAGCGTTTTTGTTTATACAAGACTGTATGTTATATTGGCTCATTTGGGACTGTTTAATTGAGTCACATGAACAAATGACGTACTGCAATTGGGACTACATCAGTAAAATGATATTCAAATATGGCCGCCGAAATAACAGTATTTGGACTGAAATGTCAGTAGCCCTTCTTTGTTTGCCATGATTTTATTCTCCAATAGTATTAGTTTAAATGATTTTTAAATGCATGTCATTAACTTTTTAGTGTCGATTTCACAAGCATAGAGGAAGGCATCTTGCCAAAACGCGTCTGCTCATCATAATAAATGTCTAATAAGACCCCGTGAGTGCTCTGTGTTTGTTTCGGAGTGAAATATATGTGAGGCCACCCTCATGATAATTGAGGGACCCACCTTGGATTTCGGCAATTCTTGGTGGGACTGGTTTTGGAAAGCAATTTGGTACACTGCCTAAACCGCCGTCAAAAACACAAGCCATCGTTGACCAAGGTCGTCAATTATTGAATTGGAGGATGTGAAGTAATTGGATTGGCACCTACGGATACGTGTTTAATGTTTTTATCTGTGGCGGTGGCAAGGGGCAAAGACATGACAAAAGAGACAAGACACGGCACGGAGGAGATCGTATGGCAGCCCATTCAGGGTGGAATTTTGAGGAGGACTGCAAAAATTAAGGCCGTCCACAAATGAAAGATATTCAGTACCAGCGATTTTGTCTATTCAAGACTATATGTTATATAGGCTCTTTGGGACTGTTTAATTAATTCACATGAAAAAATTAGGTACTGCCATTGGGACTACATCAGTGAAATAATATTCAAATATGGCCACCGAAATAACAGTATTTGGACTGAAATGGCAGTAGTCCTTCTTTGTTTGCCATGATTTTATTCTCCAATAGGATTAGTTTAAATGATTTTTAAATGCATGTCATTAACTTTTCAGTGTCGATTTCATGAGCATTGAGGAAGGCATCTCGCCGAAACGCATCTGCTCATCATAATAAATGTCTAATAAGACCCCGTGAGTGCTCCATGTTTGTTTTGGAGTAAAATGTACGTGAGGCCACCCTCACGATAATGGAGGCACCCACCTTGGAGTTCGGCAGTTCTTGGTGGCACTCGTTTTGGAAAATATATATATATATATATATATTACCTACTGGCAGTCGCCAGTAGGTAGTTATAGTTAGGACCTTGTTTCTATTCAAAAAGCGTTTATTCTTTTGCCAATATCTTTGGCGCCGTTTGACGAATCTTCATGAAATTTTCAAAACTAACGGGGTGCTCCGGTCAGCTCCTGTCTTAAATGTTTTGGGGTGATTCATCAAGCAGGGGCTGAGAAAAAAGGGGAATCCCAAAACGTGTTTTCTCCATGTTAATTTCCATAGGAAACTTTTGTCGCAGCTACAGCCCGAACTGCTGAGCGGAATGACACCAAATTTGGCAGAAAGGTAGCTCTTGGTCCAGAGTGCACTCTTTGCTTTAAATGGTGTAAATCCGTTCAGTAGTTTTAAAAATATTATAGGAAAAAGATAATTATATATCTGGGCGGAGCCTAACCACACATCTCATCGTGAGATCTGATTGGCTGTAAGCACTTCATCCAAGAAGTGTTGGCAGCCATCTTGGGACCAATATACATGATAGCACCCCATTAAAATGCATTGTAGTGAATTGAAGGTTTTGAGGGTTACCAAAGGAGAACGTGTAAAGGGTGATAACAGACTTTAGTTACATTATAAATCATCTGTTGATGGTACCATACTAATTTTAGGAATTGTGGTGTGTTCTAAAGTTAATTTACCCTGTGAAAAAGCCTTCTGCTGGGATATCATGAATCATGTTTGAGAGAAAACAATGTTCTCATGCTTTTCCCATAGAGGTTTGGAAGGTGCTCCAGTAGCTAAAATGAGAGCATATTTTCGGTAAATTCACATTATCTTTCTCAGTCAAGTGAGAATGAAGTCTGACATTCTCAGTAAAACATGTACATCCAACAAGGGCAGAGACTGTCATTTGATTCCATTGTGTTCTCCTGCAGCTTCCCAGAGTTTTCTAAAGAACAACTAGAGCGCTAACAGTCTTACTTATGACAAAAGTATGGCACACCTGAAGCCATCTTGATTGGAATAAACTGGTAACACTTAAAACATTTAATTTAAAAAGGAACAAAATGAGGGGGTTCATTTTGCCATAGAAATTATGATTAGTGCTGCAGAAAGAAAAAGTAGGGCACATTTTGAGTGACTTCTCAAATCCTCTTCTATTTCATTAAATAATTCTGACATGCAGACTGAAACATGCACTTTCAATACTAGCAGCAGACTTCCAGTTAACTCCCTGGTGAGCAGTAGCTTTACTACAGTGATCTAATGAGCAACTAGAGTGCTAACATTCTGAATTGATGGCAAATGTGTGACACATCTGAATGCCTTCTTGATGGAATCAAAGTAAAAAACTGAAAGCATTTCCTACTGATGAGACTGCAGTAAATGAAAAATGTCCTAGTTTACATGAAGGAAAGTTTCAATTCTATTAAGGACGCGGAGGCGAGGATTACGCATTACTTTCTTCACTCTTTATTAACAGCATTTTCAAAGATAAAGTAAAAAAACACATCAAAAAACTACAACTCCCATGAACACCGGGAGTAACCATGGTCACCAACAGTCCAATCATATCACATTCCGACAGTCCATATATTATAATCAGCATCAAAGTCCTTCCTCTTTCTGCGCTGAAGGAAGTTAAGCCCGTTGGACCTTAATCCGCTTTAGAGTCAGAACCTAAGATGAAAGGGTAGAACGTTAATACTCTCCCCTGAATGGCTCTCAACATAGAATCCAAACATTCCAATAAATAGAGAATTGCATATACAACAAAATCACTGATCTGGAATGAACACAAAAGAATTCAAAGAATTCCTAAATACGTAGTAAGTATAGGAGAACCATACAGTAAACAGTTGTCAACAACAATGTCAATACATTTCTTTTGCCAGGCATTTCAATAAACCCATACTAGAGATATAAATATAGTACTCCCTGAAAATCACAGGATCCCGTCTAGATATCTGTAAACTCAGTGACGGCCATAACATAAGACCCCCGAGGGAGGGAGGCATCAGAAGAGTATGCCCGGGGGGGATAATCCTCGCCTCCGCGTCCTTAATAGAATTGAAACTTTCCTTCATGTAAACTAGGAAATTTTTCATTCTATGTCAGGACCGGAGGCAAGGATTATGCATTTTCAAAGCTTACTTACCACCAGAGTGGTTGCATCATGGATTGGTTTGAAATAAACCTTTTTAAAAGTGGAATCAGACGCCGCATTCATGATATCCTCTAATCTGCCCCCCACCTGGATGGCCTTGGAAGCCATAGCCCCTCTAGCAGAGTGTGCCCCAAACTTGCTAGTATCGATGCCAGCCTCTGTCATGACACAGCCTTGAAGGGTTTCTTAATGGCAATTAGAAGTTGCCGTTCACCCAGAGGTCGAACCTCCAAAGTCATGTCCTCATAGGCCTTTAGGCATCTGACCACACACAATTTTGGGGACTCAGGGAAAGCTGGATTTGATACCGACCTGATACTCATTTTCAGTCCTCTTTGAGATATTGAATGTAACCCCCTATGGGGTAAAAAGTCTAGCCGAGAGGTCCAAGGCTCTCACATCTGACGATCTCTTAAAGGAGATGAGGCAGAGAAGCATGGCTAGCTTTGCTGAAATCTCCTTTCTGGACAGGTATTGGTTGTCTTGCCAAGATGACAACAGGCGCAGGACCAGATTGATGTCCCAAAGACCCGTGTAACGGGGTTCAGGAGGACGGGAAATCCTGACGCCTTTGAGTAACTTACACACCCAGGGTTGCTCCCCCACGGGAACGTTATCCACCGGTGAATGGCCCGCTGAAATTGCTGATCTGAAGGAATTGATGGTGCAATAGGCCAATCCTTCCTGAAAGAGTTCCGCCAGGAAGTTCACTATATCGGTAAGGCTGGTGCCCACTGGATCCAGGTGTCTCTCCATACACCAACATATCCATCTCCTCCAGGCCGATCTATACCTCTTAATAGTCCCTGGGGCCCAAGCCTGCTGGATAAGGAATTCAGCCTTCTGCGAAAGTCTGATGTCCTGCCAGCGTCGCCTGAAATCCTCCATGCCATGAGGGGAAGATGACCGTGGAAAACCAGAGGATGTGGTTGGCCTAGAGGGTCCACCAGGATCTGATCGTACGATGGAAGATGTACCGGGGCGTCCCAAGCCAGCTCTAGGAGAGAGGGGAATGACGCTTGTGATCGCCATATCGGAGTGACCAGGATGATCGATTCTTTTTGGCGCCGGGCCTGCGCTTCACCCGCTGGATGAAGAGAAAGGGAGGGAAGGGGTAGGCCAGAATTGCCAACCAATCCTGAAGGAAGGCGTCTACCGCTTCCGCCCCTGGGTCCGGTCTCCAGCTGAAGAAACGGGGCAACTGGGCGTTCATTCTGGATGCAAACAGGTCCACCTGGCAAGGACCCCAAAGCGCTGTCATTGCTTGGAAAACTACCGGATCGAGTCCAGGGCCAGACTGGCCGTAGCGGGCACCGGGCGTTTCCCCCTGTAACAAAATCAGCCGAAACCGGCCCTAGCAAACTGCTCGGCTGCACCCCCCTCCTCCCAGGGGGGCCCGGCCGAGCAGTTTGCCAGGGCCGGTTTCGGTACCCAGTCCGGCCCTGATCGAGTCTCCAGTCGCTCATACTTGAAGTGACTGGAGTTCCAGTCCACCACTGAGTTCTGAGACTCGGGTAGGTACTCTGCTGTCACTGAGAACTGACAGTGGAGGCAGTAGTGCCAGAAGTCTTTGGCCAGCTCTGCCAGGGCTCTGGATTGGGTACCACCCAGCCGGTTGATGTACTGTACCGCTGTTGTGTTGTCCATCTGTAGGAGTACACAGCATGAGACTCTGTCCCTCATCAGGGACCAAATGGCAAAAGAGCCCGCCAAAAGCTCTAGGCAGTTGATATGGAGTGACAGCTCCTCCTCTGTCCATCTGCCTCCCATGGTGATCGACCCACACCTGTCGCCCCAGTCCAGGCTACTGGCATCCAACTCTATCACTAGGTCCGGCTGAGAGCCAAAGATCGCCCGACCGTTCCACGCCTCCATGTGGTTGATCCACCACTGGAGCTCCATCCTGGCTTCCTGTGTCCGAGTCACCAGCTCTGAGTAGGTGAGACCCCTCCGGAGGTGGGAAGCTTTCAGTCTCTGCAATGCTCTGTAGTGCAGCGGTCCTGGAAAGATGGCTTGTATCGATGATGACAACAAGCCAACAATCCTGGCCAACTGCCATAGAGATATCCTGTCCCGTCTGAGGACCTTCCTCAGTTCCTTCTTGATCTTGGCGATTTTCTGTTCTGGTAGATTCAGGGTCACTGTTGTGGTGTCGATTTGGAAGCCCAGGAAAAGCATGCTCTGCTGCGGAACCAAGTCCGATTTCTGCTGGTTGATGGTGAACCCCAAACTCTGAAGCAGAGATATGGTGGTATTCAGGTGGGAAATCAGGCGATCTGGGGACTGATCCATCAGCAGGATGTTGTCCAAGTAGATAATCAATCTGATGCTCAGGGTACGTAGTTGCTCCACCACAGGCTTGAGGAGCTTGGTAAAGCACCAGGGTGCTGATGAGAGGCCGAAAGGCAGGGTCCGAAACTCGAAGATCTGCCCTTCAGCTCGAATTGGAGAAACCTGCAGTGGGGGGAAAGATGGGGACAGATAGGTATGCGTCCTTGAGGTTGAGACTCGCCAACCAGTCGTCCTGCAGTAACAGATCTCGTAGGAGGTGAATTCCCTCCATCTTGAAGTGGCGATAAATCAGCCACTCGTTGAAAGACCTGAGATTGATGACTGGGAGAAAGCCCTTTTCCTTTTTTTCCACCAAAAACAGATTGCTTAAAAAACCCTTGGGCTGCAGCTCTGAGAGGCAAACTGCCCCTTTTGCCAAAAGGTCCTGGACCTCCCAATCTATAAGGGATTCGTCCTGAGAGGAAAAAACCAGTGGACGGGGTCTGACTGTTTGCATCAGAGTTCCGTAAAACTCTATGTGAAACCACCTTACCATCTCCAGAACCCAAGGGTCTGAGGAGATCTCTGCCCATTTGTGAGAAAACATGCTTATTCTCCCTCCTAAACGAAGAGGAGATAAAAGACTGGTGCTTACCCCTATATCCGCTGGAGTTGTGGGCCCCTCCGCTGCCACGGTTCTTGCCTTTGCTGCCACAGTAGGGGTAGAATGTTCCTTGTCAGCCATCCTGCCAGCCATTATTTCTTCTTGCCTGGGCTCTGTTAGGGCCTTGGTAGGACTGCCCACCGGAAGAGCGACCCCTGCCTCTTCCGGCCCCGCCAAAAACCTTTCCTGGGAAGATTTTCTTCATCGACCCCTGCGCCTTGTCAAGAGCTGAGAACATTGACACAAACTTTCCCAGCTCTTTGATGAAGGGATCGCCGAAGAGTGCGCCCTGGGCCACAGGACCTGCCTCCAAGGATGAGAGTTCCCCTAACTTAGGATCTATCTTCAGGAGAAGAGAGCGGCGACGTTCTGCGGAGAGGGCGCAGTTTGCATTGCCCAAAAGGCACATTGCCCTCTGAGCCCACCCCGCCACATCGTCCGTGGGAAGGGGTTGACCTGACTCCCTGGACCGCTCTGCCAGCTCTATGATTTTAGTTAGCGGTCCCACCCACATCCAGGAGCTTGTCTTGACAGGCCCTCCATGATCTATCGATCCTCTTCTTGGGATCCCTCATGTATTTACTAAAGAAGGTGCACAACTTCGGGTCTATCTCTGGCGTAGCTGTGACCTTGTCAGCTAAAGATGGTCGGGGACATTGTGACCTGAGGCGTGCCCTCACCTCCTTAGTAAGTTATTGTCTGATTTTATTACCCACATAGTCGGCCACTTTCCTGTCCGGGACCCAATCCGCAGAACACGGCCTGAAAATACCTTCAGGGTCAAACATGTCAGGAGGAGCACCCTCCCCATCACCAGTATAGGATGACTGTGGGCGCCAAAACCTGCCCGATTACTGAGTCTCCTCCAAGGAGCCCTCATCGTCTTCAAAATCGCCCTCCCCCATGTCGGGGAACTCCTCTTCGGGGTCAAAATCTGTGGCAACCTCGTCGCTGGTAACCCTGGGGAGCTCTTCCTCCCGGTAGGGTGCTCCCTTAAGCGTTTGCGCACTCTTGTGAAAGGCTTCAGTCAGCTGACTGAAGCCTTCAAGGTGCCCCGCGTCACGCTTACTAGCCTTACGTGGGCGAGACGGAGTCACCCCACTAGGCCCAGCCCCCCCATCTCCCAGTATCCTTGTGCCCTTGAAGACCTGGGCAGACAACTTATCAACGCTGTCCTGCAGGGGGGCCAATGCCTGCGCAATGGCCTTAGAAAGTAGCTTGTCCACCCCTGCAGGAAGGCACTGTGGGGGGGCCTTGTCCTCCTCAGAGCAATGCGAGGGCACATAATCATGATCTCTCTGGGACTGCATATTAAATGGAGGGCAGGAGCACTGAGTACACAATACGCCCATTTGGTATTGTGGGCACCCCCTCGCCGATGCTCCTTTATATGACATTCTGCTTGGGGCAGTAGCAGAAGCTAAAAGTCCCTAGTCTGCCCGGAGCAGCATGAGGGGAGAAAAGGATATTCTGAGGCAGAACGAGGGAAAAATATTTAATAATGGGCTATGCCCTTCAATTCAACCGCAGCGCGGTGTCAGGCGTGGGTTGGGGGAGAAGGAGGCACGAGCGGAGAACGCTCACCTTCCCCAAGCGCACACGAACCACCGGAGCGCAGTGAGCAGCTCTGAGGATCGTAGAAGCGTGTTAGAGGCGCGAAACAGCGCCACCTAGCGCACCCGTGCGGGATACAGAAACTGACACGCTCGGGTCAGAGAGCTTGCTGCGCGATCGATAAGCGATGAAACACTTGAAAAGTAAAAGCGCTCACAGCGCGTTGCCTAAATAAGCACCAATCAATCTTATAATAATAAACACACGCCAGAAAAAGCCCTAAAGTCTAACCCCCTGAAGTGAGGAAGAAGGCATGGAGGGACTTAACTGACGAGGCAGCAGTGAAGAAAGAGGAAGGACTATGATGCTGATTATAATATATGGACTGTCGGAATGTGATATGATTGGTCTGTTGGTGACCATGGTTACTCCCGGTGTTCATGGGAGTTGTAGTTTTTTTATGTGTTTCTTTTACTTTATCTTTGAAAATGCTGTTCATAAAGTGTGAAGAAAGAAATGCATAATCCTCGCCTCTGGTCCTGACATAGAATGAGGAAATTAGGAAACTTCATAACAAATAAGTCTCCCAAGATGGCCACCAGAGAAAAAAGAGCCCAAATGTAGCACAAATATCACCCAGATGTAGCCCACGTATAGCCCAATGACAGAAGTGTGCAAAACACTTTTTATTTTTTGTTTTTTTGCAGTTTATTATAGTGCAGACTGGTCAGGTATTGGAGCATTGCATCTTACTTAGACCCCTTACTGCGTATTTTGCACGAAGTACTTGAGATTGATCTTGCGAAACATTGAACTTTACTATTCTGTTAAACTGAAGTTGCTCTGAGCCATGCTTTGTAACTTCCGTTTTTACCTACTGGTTTTAATTAATTCTCATTGTATTGTATTAAGAAAGAGGATTTACTGTTTTTATGCACACTTTTATGATCTATGTTTCTAAATCAGAACAAATAAAGTTTATTGAATTGAAGTCTCCCAAGATGGCCACCAGAGAAAAAGGAGCCTAAATGTAGCACAAGTATCACCCAGATGTAGCCCACGTATTGCCCAATGACAGAAGTGTGGAAAACACTTTTTATTTTTTGTTTTTTTGCAGTTTTATATAGTGCAGACTGGTCAGGTATTGGAGTGCTTTACATGAGCATTGGTTACATCACACAAGGACAAATTCATTTTGGTTGTAGACATGGGGAGATTAAGTGATTTGTCCAGAATCACAGAATGTCTAGCTGAAGCAGAAACTCCAACCTGGTTCCCCAGTTGCAGCTCTGGAAGTAACACCACATCCTCTCCCCTAAGTGCAACATTTAATCAAGTGGTCAACTGAATAAAAAACATAAAGATAACAAATATTTTAAAAGTGCTTTGTCGCTATTTGAGAACTCAGAAAATATGTCCTCATTTTAGTTTTTCAGAGCACTAACCATAATTTCGATGCAAATAAGACCCTCTCATTTCTATAATTTCTAAAGGAAATGCTTTAGGTATTACAGTTTTGATTACATCAAGATGACGTCAGGCGTGCCACACTTTTGTAATAAATATAGAATGTTAGCAATCTAGTTGTTCATTAGGATACTGTTGAGAGGCAGAGGTCAGGGGCACGGACTCGGAAAATTGAAGGCAGGTAGGAGGGTGCAGAGGCAACAATTTGACCACACTGGGCAGGCAGGAAGGGCAGTGGCAGCACAACAGACTATTGCATTGGAAAGAGGGGCAGGGGCAACAAACCAACAATGCAGGACAGGCAAGAGAGGCTGTGGCAATATAATAGACCATTGTGGGCAGAAGGAAGAGGCAGTGGTAGCACAACTATACATGCCAACAGACCCGATTCAGTCAGGAAACGCCCAATGTTTTTAAGCCCAAATGGGCTTTATTTTATCTGTCTCCTGTCTACAATCTCCTCTTTTTCAATGTAAGTCAATGGGGAAAATCAATTCCCTGTTTTTTTTTCCAAAATCTCCCTCTTACCAAGTTCAAAATGTTAGCAACTATGGTACATTGGATCATGGAAGGCAGGAGGATTTGGGGTAGGGACATGGACTCGGATAACAGAGGACAGAAGGGACATGGACAGGTGCACCAAACTGACCTTACAGGGCAGGCATCAGGGTTTGCCGCAGCACAAAACACCACACAGGGCATGCAAGACGGCAGTGCAGCACAAAAATCCATGGAAAGCAATAGGGAGGGGACAGGACCATGCACATGGACAACTGAGAACAGAGGGGAAAGAGTCAATGGCAGCAAGTTGACCATAATGGACAGACAGGAGAGAAAGCTGCAGCATAACGGACCATAAGGGGCAGGAGGGAGGGATCAGGGGCATTACTATGGAACAGACAAGCTAGGAGGGAGGGAATAGGTGTCTGCACATGGAAAACAGAGGGCAGGGGGCAAGGGAGCAGGGCAGGAGCAGCAAGCTGACCATGGAGGTCAGGCAGGATGGGCACTAGAAGCACACCATGGAGGGCAACAGTGAGACTATAATGGCATACACACAGACCATGAAGGGAAGGTGGGAGGGGGTCGAGGGCAGCTAGCTGACCACACAGGGAAGGTGGGAGGGGCAATGGCAGCACATAAGACCATGCATGGCAAGCGGGAGGGTTAGTGGCAGCACAATGGCCATGATGGGCAAGAAGGAGGGAGCAGGGGCATGCACAAAGGACCATGGAGGATAGAAGGGAGGGGTAGGAGCTGGGCACAGACAAGAGAGTTCAGGGGAAGGGGCCTCACAACAGACCACACGGGGCAGGCAGGAGGAACAGTTGCAGCACAACAGACCAGGGAGGGCAGAAGGGTGTGGCAGTAAAATGGACCAAGGAGGACAGGAGGAAGGGGATAGGGGCGTGGAATGTGGACAGGCAGGGTGGAGGTGGGAGAGACAGGTTACAGTCATCTGACAATGCTAGGCAGATGGGAGGGGAGTGGCAGCTCAACAGAACACTCAGAGTAGATAGGAGGGGCAGGTGCGCAAAAAGGATGGAGCAGGGGCATGAACACAGACATCGGAGGGCAGGGGGAAGGAGAGTAGGGGCAGCAAGCTAAGCACAGAGGCTAATCAGGATGTCAATGATGGGGCATAGAATTGGGCAATGGAGGGCAGGAGGAGTGGACTGGGACATCATGCTAAATGGAGGGCAGTGGCAGCACATCAGACCATGCATGGCAGGAGGGAGGAGGCTAGTGCATGGATTCAGACAACAGAGGATAGGGAGGAATTGGATGGGGCAGCAAGCTAACTGTTCAGAGACTGCTGGAAGGCCAGTGGCAGAACAACGGCCACACAGGGCTGTAATGAGGGAGCAGGGGCATGGACTTGGACAATGGATGGCAAGGAGGAGGGGAAGCAGGAGCAGCAAGCTTGGGTGGGGCCAGCACAATTCCAGGCCTGGCCCTGCTTCCAACCCCCCACCATCCATTGTGATAGGCATCTTACTTAACGTTAAAAAAAACTAGAAATTCGCTGAAAAAAACAAAGATTACAGGGACGTTATAGTTAGACTCAGATTTCACTAGTACAAAACCAGTGAAATTCAGCAGTTATAGTTACCTGAGCTAACTATACCTTACGCCCCCGCAATGCACTGCTTATGACCTCAGACATTAAATCATTCATGACATAGTCAGTGACATCACTCATGACATCTCAAATGAGCTGTGAATGGAATGGAACTATAATCGCTAGAACTTTATTTAGGGATAGTGTGTGTATATTAACACCCTTTTTTTTCTTTTCATTTGTTTAAGAACCATTATAATACGCAAAGTGTCCAGATCAATATGGCCGATAGCCTTTCACTTTAAAGTAATGTGTAGTCCATTGTTTATGTTGATGTTTGCAATCGTAAGTATGTTTATTATGAAAAAGTCACGTTAACGAACATACAGGTACGGCGGTCACGGGGCAAGATATGCTGAAATGACATTGTGTGCATATCAACACTTGTTTTCTTTTCTTTATTGTATGAATCCCTGAATTTTCGCATCGTGGCCAGGCCAATATGGCTGCCAGCTTTTTGGATTAATGTAATATGTAGTCCTTTGTTAATGTTGGCAACTGGAGGCATTTGTACATTTAAATAAGGAAGCTACAATGACGTCTCGTTATAAAGGTTTGGACGAGCCGATACGTGTGGATCGCGTCCTTTGCAGATTAAATACTTCCAAACTACAACCCGAGTGCAGATTTATTTCTTGTACGAGTGAGAGGAGATTGAATACATATATATAAAAATCACTGAAAAAACCACAGGTTTCAGTTACGTTATAGTTCGAAATTAGCATTTGAAAAACCTTAGATATTCACTGAAAAAACCACAGGTTTCAGGGACGTTATAGCTAGTCTGACATTTCACTCGTACAAAACCAGAGAAATTCAGCCATTATAGTTAGCTGAGCTAACTATAACTCACGCCCCTGCAATGCACTGCTGATGATGTCACATATTACATCACTCATGACATGGTCAGTGACATCACTGATGACATCTCAAATGACATCACTGATGACATTACTGATGACATCATCCAGTGACTGTGAGTGTTTCTAAAAAGTTTAAGAATGTGATATATATATGAGGATTCAGTCAGTGTGTGACTGACTGTATAAGTGAGTGATTATACGTGTCTGGGTGAATGTATGGGTGAGTGACTAATCTGTGTGAATGTCGGTATTAGTCTGTCAGTTGGAGTGTAAGTGGCCGCATGGGTTGGTGAATAGGTACATGATTGTCTATATGGGTTATTGATTGGTTGTCTGAGTACCTGTATGGGTGCCTGGGTGTCTGTGCGTTGTGTGACTACCTGCATGGATGTGTGAGTGGGTGATTCACTGGGTGTATGGGTTCATGAGTGCATCTGCGAGGGGCTGTATTGGTGAGTGAGTGTGCATATGGCTGTGTTGGTGAGTGAATGGATGTCTCAGTGGTATATGTGTGAGTAACTGCATATGTGAATGGCAGCATATGTGAGTGTTGGAGTATATAAGTGACTGTATGTGAGAGTGAGTGATTGTAAGAATGGATGTATGGATGAGTGTGTGCTTGTGTCAGTGATTGTATAAGAGAGTAAGTATGTGTTAGTATCTGTATGAATAAGTGAGGTGGTGTGTGTATAACTGTATAGGTGAGTAAATGTCATTGTGATTGACTCTTTGGGTGACTGACTAGGTGTGTGAATAACTCAATGGGTGAGTGGCAGTGTGTGAGTGTCTGTATGGGTGTATGAGTGCATATAATTGTGGCTGTATTAATGAGTGACTGCATGTATGAGTGACTGTATGGGTGAGTGAGTGGATGTGTGTGTAGACCTAGGAATCAGTGAGTGGGTATGTATTAACTGGTATTGGTGTGTCTATGGTTTCGAGAATGGTAGTCTGTATTTTAGAGTGGGTGTATGAAAGGTTATATTAGGGTGTGAGTAGGTGCATCAGAGATTAAGAGGATGATGTCATCAGTGATGTCATTTGAGATGTCATCAGTGATGTCATCAGTGATGTCACTGACCATGTCATGAGTGTTGTAATATGTGACATCATCAGCAGTGCATTGCGGGGCGCGATTTATAGTTAACTCAGCTAACTATAACGGCTGAATTTCTCTGGTTTTGTGCGAGTGAAATGTCATCCTAACTATAACGTCCCTGTAACCTTTGGTTTTTTCTATGAATTTTCTAAGGTTTTTTAAATGCTAATTCCTAACTACAACGTCTGTGAAACCTGTGGTTTTTCCAGTGAATATATATATATATATATATATATATAAACACAATATCCTTTCAGAGTTAGAGTGCCACATAAATCATGCCAAAAAGATGCAGAGAACTCTGGGTAGATCCCAGGTTTAAATGGAGAGCAGCTCCTATATAGAGCACCCTACAACACAAGGGACACTCTGAATTTGCTACCCACAAATGTCTGCTTTTCCAGCAACGTTCTTAAGCATAGGATTAGCAAATGCCATCCACACTGAGCCAGAAAAGGACAAAGTATTTTGTAGTTTCTACAGCAAAGTCTTTAAGCATTGGATTTGCACAGTGCTATTCTTGCCAAGATGTAAAATGACAAAAGCATTTCACCACTCCAGGCTTAGTATTACAGCTTTGGATTGGTATAACACCATCCTAGCCAACCTGGAACGAATAAAGGCATTCCCTGATACATGTTTCTCTATCATTATAGCTTTTCAGAGATGTTTAGCCTCGTCCAGACACAAGGAAGCACCCAGCATAAATCAAAACAATACCCTTTCAGACTTAGAGTGCCACATAAATTATGCAAAAAAAAGAAGCAGAGAACTCTGAGTAGTTTCCAAGTTTAGGTGGAGAGCAGCTCCTGTATAGAGCACCCTACAACACCAGTGACACTTTGAATTTGCTCACCTCAAATGTCTGCTTTTCTAGCAACATTTTTAAGCATAGGACTAGCAAGTGCCATCCACAACGAGAAAGGGACAAAGTAGTTTGCCATTTCTACAGCAAAGTCTTTAAGCATAGGATTAGCACAGTGCCATTGTTGCCAAACTCTAAAATGGCAAAAGCCTTTTACCACTCCAGGCACAGTATTACAACTTTGGATTAGTATAATACCATCCAAACCAACCTGGAATGAATAAAAGCAACCTTTGTTACGTGCTTTGTTATGTCCAAGGGATGCAAGTGTACTTACCCTATGAGGTCTGGCTAGTTTGTTATATAGACTGATATTGGCAAGTTTCCAGAATAGACAAAGATTGGATGGGTGAAACTACGCTATGAGAAAGGTGGGTTAGGGCTACCTAACTGAATGTTTTAATTTAGCAGCTCAGCTTCAAAATTAGCAGCTCAGCTTCAAAATGTGAGCAATGTCAAGTTAGTGCTGGACAGAATGCTGGTGCAAATGAAAAAGGAGGATGTTGTGCAATTTGTGCAGTAGGCATCATTGCGGGTTCAGCCTTATTTCTAGAGACATCACACAACATAGGTATGGAATGGCTGAGAAGAAACTGTACTTCGTTGGGTAACCTGTTTCAAAGCAGAATGCTGCAAAGTTTTGACCCAGCCAGGGCACGTTTGTTGCACCGATTCAGCTGTTTCTACCGTCCCTGGGCCCAGGTCGGGGAAGAAAGTTAGAGACACGTGCGGCTCTTTTCCGAGGTTATTTGTGTGACTGATACACTTAGGGCAGACATGGTGAAGAAGACCAAGCTAGAGGATAAATCTACATAGCAAATGAACGGTGAGGTGGAGTTTAGTGCTAAGGACTTGGACAAGGTATGCATCCATGTGAAAAATATGTCTTTAAAAGCTATTCTTAAACTGATGCAGTTAAACATCTTCCCTAGATAGAAGGTATATAATCAATCTTTATGCATGCGTTCGTGGAGAGGAGAGAGGATAAATGCAGACAAGTGATTTTTTAACCTAATATGCAAATACACTCTGTTTGGCAAATACAGGATGGAAGTGTTTGATGAAATTAATAACTGTTTTGAGCATCGCAAGACCTCTGAGTGCTTGTTCATTGGGATTGGTTCCAAAGCCAAAAGCTGGCAAGATAAAGCAGAACATTGGATCGTTAATGCTACTGCTGGCAAAAGATGTCTCGCCATTATGTGGATGGAGAGGGATGCTCCAGCGATAGGGAGATGGCTGACAGATGTGAAGAAATGGTGGGAGGCAGAGGCTTCACTTATGTGTAAAATCTGCATGATGACATCTCTGAATGGGGATCGTATTTCCATGTCATTCTGTTTTCAATGATGAGAGGCCACCCTGAATGTCCTGAGACTTGATGTTAAATTCCCAGTGCAGGGATTTCTGAAAATGTGATTATGAGTCTGAAAACGCGAACGATTAAAATAAGTGGAAACGTGTGACTTGTCTAAGGGTTGTCTGTCAATACCAGTCTGAAACTGATAAAATCTTTGATCTGCACAGATCTGTGTGCGTTACGTTCCCACCACCAAGAGCCATTGTTGGGATTTGCTATTTGTATATATAAAAAAGAGAAAAACCTTAAAAAACGTAGGGGCATATTAGCAAGACCGGCGATAAAATTATCGCCGTTTTAGCGGCAGGAAACTGCCGCTAAAACGGCGATAATGGGCTTGCTAATATGCGTTATAGAATTCAATAGAAGCCCAGGTTAGATGTGCAGGACATCTAACCTGGGCTTCTATTGGAATTCTATAACGCATATTAGCAAGCCCATTATCGCCGTTTTAGCGGCAGTTTCCTGCCGCTAAAACGGCGATAATTTTATCGAGGTTCTTGCTAATATGCCCCGTGGTTATACCACTCCTACGCCCAAACAACATTGCACGAAAGCCAAACAGTTATCTAATGTCGCCCTGTAGCATCATTGTCCAACTACAGTCACATAATGCACTATAAAGCCAGCCACTATTTAATAAGATCCATTATTATACAAGAGAACAGCCAGCTCTACACTTGCCGCCACTAAGCAATGCCAACTTCAATGTCGACATACCACCATGACCCCAATAAATGAAAATACTAGGACTGTAATGCGGATACTGACTCTGAAAGCATTACTGAACCCTTAAATGGTGTGCACTCCTCATGAAGATAATAAACCTTCCCAGATTACCCTAACTCAAGCGGACAAAGTTTTCCTTATTTTTAGACAATGTGCACTGCATAGAACGATCATTTTCACTCTAATTAAACCCAACCATCCTGGAAAAAGTATATGGAATATTTTCCTGGCAGGCTAACGTTTTCAAAACTTTTCTATGCATAATGACAAATGTTTGCAGAATTAGATTTTTTTTCCTCTGCGAAATTACATCGTTCAGTAAAAATATTCTTTGTAAAGATTATCTTATGTTAAACCACTTTTTAACATTAAATAACGATATAAACTTCCCACACCCCTAGCAAATGTCATAAATACTGCACACAGATATTCTTGAATGCGACACTTTAAATGGGCTGTGACTCACCAGTACAGAGTACCCGCACTTTTATTTTTTTTTCCCATGAGTACTGGAATTTCTCTCTGCCGACGGAGAATACTGGTACTCACTTCAGCACGTCGGGATTATCCAAAGAAATGGTAATCACATGAACATCATCTACGGGGCCAAAAGAAATGACCATATCATGCCTATCCTGCAAACTCTTCCTTGGCTTCCTATTGAAGCCAGGACTATAGATATAAGACTGCTTGTATCACTCATAAAGCCATTCACACTTCCACCACGCGCTACCTAGGAAACAAACTCCAGATATCAGGTTGCTCCAGACCTTCACTAAATGCTGAAAATCTGCTGCTAAAACCTTCAAAAGGGAAAGACCCATGACACAATCTTTCTCAGGTAATACGGCTAGAATTTTGGAATTCGCTACCTCCAAACCTTAGCACCACCACCTCTTTTCGGACCTTTAAAACTGACCTTTAAACTCTTCTCTTCCAAAGACATTTTTCTCAATAACACTCCTCGCAAAGTTCCCCACCAGGCATACGCCCTCACATTTAATGGCATGACCCTGAATGTTACATGACACCCTGGAGAGCTCTAACGACCGTTCCGCTTCAACTCTGTAAATATGTATTATGTATTTATGTAAGCCTAATCGCTTTAACTTTTCTCAATATGTAATTTGTAATGAAAATGTAATTTTTAAATATGTAACTCTCCCCATGAGTAACTGGAGTAGCTATATGCATTATCACCTACTACCATGTTACTCTAAATTTATCATGTAACATTCTTTCGATCTATTGTAAAGAATTCTGATACCTCTGGCAATGTCCATGCTATATAATAAACAAACACAGCATTTCTACTCAGAGGAGCGTGCTCACATGGTCAGCATTTCACAGTGGCAGTGACGAACACGGTGGCATCAGCACAACCTGTGACATCACCATCCAGGTCGCTGTGTGACAGGAAGGAAGGGAAGCCCTTTAAAAGTGCAGTGTGGAATGGCTGTCCCCTAATTCTTTCCCAGTACAGCAGCGAGGTGGCATAGCAAGGAGTCGGCAAGGAGCACCGAGGACGGCATGTATACGGACCAGATTTCCCTCCGGTGCCAGCCAGTCAGAGGAGCTAAGGAGGAAGACCAACTGCTGCAGCAGCAGGGACTGTATTCCTGCATCAAGCGCCATATGGGGCCTAGGATGCAAGGATCAGATCCTGCAGCTGGGTCCCCATCCATCCAGTATGGTCCAGGACCCAGAACTCAATTGTTGCAGTTGCTGGGCCCTTCATCCTTACAGTGCCTGCGGCAGAGATCTTTAGGGGGTAAAAATGTAAGTTAGACTCACTACTTACAGGAGGCCAAAGCAGTTGCTCAGTAAACATGATCTCTGGAATTATTGTCTGGCTTATTTATTTAATAAGGGAAACATCATTTACCACGAAGTCTGAACCACACACTACTTTTACAACATGGTCTGCACAATGACCCTTCTTTACCACTGCATCCCTTTACCACGCAAGTCTTTAAAACTACTAGACAAAGGAGAAGCGGTGTTGGACTTCGAAGTCCAATGCTTTCCCTACTGTTGCGCAGACTGGATTTGGAATAGTAATTTATATCTCTCCAAAGTCCAGCGCTTTCCCCTAAGGCAAAGTGGTTGTGGGTTGTAAAGACTTGCGTGGTAAAGGAATGCAGTGGTAAAGACGGGTCATTGTAAAGACCACGTTGTAAAGCCATACGTTGTAATGGCTTGCGTGGTTCAGTCATACATACATTTATTAAAATTGTGTCAACCTTTCCCCATGAAGCAGCATAAGTGCTGAAAGTACACGATATCGGGGGTCCTGAGCACCCCCAAAATAACCATCTTGTCACAGAGGTCAAATGTCAGGCAATATTGTCTGACAAATTGATACTTATTTTAGAGCACAGAGATTGATGTTTACTTTTCTTTTTCTGACTGCAGAGTGAGATGATTATTGAAAGCCTGTTGGATCAGAAGTCATTTTTTGCTAACACACAACAAAATGTAAATACCTGTAAATGAACTGTACTAATATTTCTAAATTGGAGTTAGGAAATCACAAATGAAGCAAGTTTTTTTGTAATTCTGTAGTGTGATTGAGATTTTTAATAGGATCGAAACAAAGGATGGTACTTTACTTGGTGATGCTCAAAAGATAAATATTTGCGGAACGCAGGGGCCTAGCTCACATTGGTGCAGTAAGTGCTGTTACACAGACGCCTGTGGGGCCTACGGAATCCTGATTGCTGCCGTATGTCCCAACTAAAACAGAGGGCAGGGGTGCATTTCCTTCCTTGCACTCAGGCCAATGGCATACTGGCTTAGCCACTGACCAGAATCCGATTTCCACAAATTGTCCTTGGTGCGTTGTATAGTTTTATCAGTAAACCTGTATGTCTGTGCAAATGTAGTGGTCATGTCAATGTAAAATGTGCTGTCTCTAGATGACAGTGCACTACAACACCATGCACCACCAGTTACATACCACACCTTTACTACTATCACGCAGAATTAATGTGGCTCATTTGCTAGACTTCTTTGTGTGATGCTTGAAACTATCACAAACCCTCTGACTTCAGAGATATAACTTTGATGGCAGCATCCCCACCCTGGAAACTGTTCCAGCTGAACTGGCATAAACAAGCTACATGCAAATCGCAAGGCATAGGTTTCACACTTTAATATTATTTTACGAAAACGTATAATATTTACAAGATACTGAAAAGGATTTCTTAAAGTAATAATAATCTCATTAGTGCAAATAACCATAAAAACTGCCTTACATGTTACTTACAGATGGGGTGAAATTGCCAGCAACAAACAAACAAAGGGGTATGGAGGGAGAGTGACTTTCTCTTGTGATGCGAACATGAGGAGCAGCCATACAGATGATAAATAAAAGGATAATGAAGTTACAGGGAGGCCCTATCTTCACCTGCTCTCTGTAATACTTGCATATCAATTGTGTGTTGCATGATGTATTTCGTGAAGTAGAAACTGCTTAAAAGGCAGTATTTCAGGGCAATTTGAAAAACTAGATTCAGATAGATAGCTGAGCAAGATGAGAACTTGTTGCTGTGATCTTAAGGTCACTTGTTGAATCCTTGCAAGGCTGAGGCAGCCTATTATCCTTTCAAGGTCAATAGAATGAATACCTTCATCAATTGGGTAATAATAATGGTACGTACAGTGTTAAGGACTATATGAATCATTGTGAGTGACAATTAGTGACCTGCAACATCACCCTGTGGGTAGAATCCTGGTGCTACTGACCTGGCCAACACGGTCTAGTTTGTGCTGGAGTTGCTTAACATACACTGAACCATCAGAGTATAGGCTTGAGTTCATAGTAGTATGGCTGTTAAGCCTATTTTTTATTGCAAATCATTCCCCTTGTGATAGAAAGTTGAAAGTTGGTACAGACATTCAGATTTTGATTAGACTAAATGACGTCATAGGCAAGTTCCACTTGGGGTCTTGCTCTTATATGATTACTATTACAAAGACGAATGTCTGTACTAACTTTCAGCTTTCTATCACAAAGTGAACGATTTTTCAGTCTAGCAGCTATACCATAGGTACTGCTGAATTGTGTTCCACCCAGGGCACTGTTGCTCCAAAGGCATGTGCACACAGCGCTCTAAATGCAATAGTGCCCCCATCACACAACCCCACAACTCTAATGACATAATTCACCCAATGCCATAATGCACTCAGCACATGATAATTGCCCCCTAGTGCCTTAATATGCACCCAGCATGTGCACCCACCATCATTGACATCCTACTTGTGTGGATATCTTATTCTATTATTATCAAGGGCACTCTTTGAAGTTCTGATCTTTTTGTAAACCCATCCTTGCTACCAGATGTGGTGGTCTCATTAGTAGGTTGGAAGCACCGCTAGAGTAGCACCCAGACCTCCCAGGGGTGTCATTAAAAGCACTGGACTGGAAGTACTTGTCATAGGGTGACCCCTAAAAGAGTTATGTTTGCACCAGTCTTAGAAAGCATTGCATTATCCATGATAAAGTATAAGTCCACTTTCCTCTTCGTTATTTAGAAGTAGCCAGTCTAACAAAAATTAATTTTGCCTAATTCCGAA
This sequence comes from Calotriton arnoldi, assembly GCA_963921515.1. NCBI lineage: Eukaryota > Metazoa > Chordata > Amphibia > Caudata > Salamandridae > Calotriton > Calotriton arnoldi. Next base: position 484,223 of record CAWUFW010002456.1, on the reverse strand, counting down.
GAGCTTATCTGGAGTCAAATTTTTGGGGTCTTTTAACGGGTGAGTGGAAAGCACATTCTCCATGTCCCGTGTTTGTACTCATTATGAAGTAGCATAGAGGATTATTGTGCCTGCAACACATATCGTGTAATGTGCAGATCACAGATTTCTATTTTATTTAGATGACTGAGTGAAAATTTGCCATAGCTGAAATTGTGTATACTGTCAAAATTCCAATATCATTCATGTGCCATTTGTGGAGAGGAAATCTTTAATTATGTGACATTTAAAAGAGACCATTAAAAGTATTTTATATGCACAAGGGCATCCAGAATATACTGCAGAATTGCATCGGTTATCACTCACATCAAGAAAATCTTGATTCCCGATAAAAGATTCCCAGTAGCCCTGCCACCTGGCCCACCCATAAACCCACCGCCTCCACCTGCCCCTTTAGGTCACATTTGGTGAGTACCTGCACTTTCTTCTCATTTAAAGCACTGCTTGAAAGTATGGGTCTCGTTTAGAGTTTGGCAGAGCAGTAGCACCATGGTAAATAGGTGGTACTCTCTTCCCACCACAGTTGAAAATTTAGATTTGGCTGAAAAGTAAGCCTGTGACGTGGCAGCCACCAATGGGGCTGTCCAGGCCACAGTGATGGTCTCTCCACCCACCCTATTCAGGGCAGGGCGACCATCACTGATTTTCTCTGCCATTGTTGGATATTGTCAGGGAAAATAAAGAAAGACCTCCACGCGCTTAGAGAAAACTCCCTGCACAATTGGCCACTTGGTTTGCAACAAGCAAACTCCTATGTAGGAAGTTTGGGGCAGATCTACAAGAAAGTGCCGCAGCGTGGCGCTGCAAGCCCTTTGGCTGCGCCACGCTGCGGCACTTTCAGAGCACAGGAATGCGACATATTTACAAGAATATGTCGCATTCCTGTGCTCTCCCCTGCGCTGGCGCACAAACAGCTGCCAAGCGCCGGCGCAGGCACCCTTGCACCATGGTGCAAGGATGCCTGCGCCATGGGGAGATTGTTTCTGTGCAGGAAGGGGCACCTTTCTGCACAAAAACAATCAGTACAGGCTTTTCCTCTTTCAATGCGTGCTGCAGAATGCAGCACGCATTGAAAGAGGAAAACGAGGAGAAATGAAAACATTTCTCCTCGGTGCGTCTCGCTACGCCACCTCTAGGGTGGCGTAGCTTCAGACGCATCTCCAGAGTTACGATTTCTCGTAATTCTGGAGATGTGTCTTGTTCCATGGGTGTTGCGTGGGAACACCCACAGCAACACCCATGGAACGCCCCTTCACCGCAAAGTGCTGCGTGTGAAGGGACGGTATTTACAAGGAGAGGAAAAGTCACGCATGGTGGCTTTTCCTCTCCTTGTAAATATCGAGGAGCCTCTGCGCCACCAGTACGTCACGAAAAGTGACGTACTGGTGGCGCAGAGGCTTGTAAATCTGCCCCTCAGTGTTTTTCTAAGTAAAAAGTTTGCAGATTGGATGCTTTAAACATAGAACCCGCTTGGTAAACATTGAGGGGCAGATCTACAAGAAAGTGCCGCAGCGTGGCGCTGCAAGCCCTTTGGCTGCGCCACGCTGCGGCACTTTCAGAGCACAGGAATGCGACATATTTACAAGAATATGTCGCATTCCTGTGCTCTCCCCTGCGCTGGCGCACAAACAGCTGCCAAGCGCCGGCGCAGGCACCCTTGCACCATGGTGCAAGGATGCCTGCGCCATGGGGAGATTGTTTCTGTGCAGGAAGGGGCACCTTTCTGCACAAAAACAATCAGTACAGGCTTTTCCTCTTTCAATGCGTGCTGCAGAATGCAGCACGCATTGAAAGAGAAAAACGAGGAGAAATGAAAACATTTCTCCTCGGTGCGCTCGCTACGCCACCTCTAGGGTGGCGTAGCTTTCAGACGCATCTCCAGAGTTACGATTTCTCGTAATTCTGGAGATGTGTCTTGTTCCATGGGTGTTGCGTGGGAACACCCACAGCAACACTCCATGGAACGCCCCTTCACCGCAAAGTGCTGCGTGTGAAGGGACGGTATTTACAAGGAGAGGAAAAGTCACGCATGGTGGCTTTTCCTCTCCTTGTAAATATCGAGGAGCCCCCTGCGCCACCAGTACGTCACGAAAAGTGACGTACTGGCGGCGCAGGGGGCTTGTAAATCTGCCCCAGTATGATTTGAGGTGTTCAGCGAGCAGCTATGGCCTCGGTCTTTCCCTGGCCCACTATGTGCCTAAGTTTAAATGGCCCCTTATGTTTTCTTTTATAGCTCTGATGCAAATGACGTCCAGAGCACACTTGAAACATTTTCAAGCGAAATATCTTTCTTTTCACGTTTTTTTTTTTACAAAGAAGCAGTCATTGAGCCAGAGAGCATAAGATGATCCCCTTCCTCAGTGAATCGTCAGTCATATATGCGCTTGGCTTTCACAATCAGCGCCTCCCTCATTTTCATTGCCTTTCATGGCTTCTTCTCAACAACTCCAATTCTGCGTATGGTAATATGTTGATTTCACTGTTGTTTCTCTTTCATTCTGATCTTTTTTTTTAATTATTATTATTTTTACCCGGTCGCAAAATTGTGCACTTGTGCAAGTTTTGCAAGCGTGCTGCAATGTTTTGCAAGCACAGGTTCACTATTTATTTTTTTGCAAAACATTTTGCGAAGTCAGTAAAGGAATAGTTTTCTGGCATGCAGTCGATTAGCATTCAAGATATCCTTTTGTGAATGTGGCCCATTATTCACTTACTCTGTATTTCTTCAGACAATCAGGAGCTCTGCTATTGTTTGCAGCAGGGGTGGTGAGCTGATTCACTGTCCTCATTTGTTGCATTCCCAGTTTTACAGATGCATTTTTTACTTCAAATGTGTACGTCTGTCACAAATCAGAGGCTGATCAATGATTTTAGCGAAGCCTGAAATAGCAGACTCCCTCATTCCTCACCCTCCCTCCCCAACAGTATGTCTGCGCTAAGTGAATTTGATTCCAGAAAATGTATTTTTGACTAATGACTCCCTGTCTGCGTGATTTATCAGCTTAATGCGCAACAGCACTGCAAAAGTCTCCTTCAAGTTATCCGTCGCAATTCGTACCTTGAAAAGGATGGAATGGCGGCGGGGAGGACCTTGGATTCTTCATCATTTTGAAAAAAAAAAAATGTTTTAAAAATGATTTGGAATCCTCTGGAATGGCTGGTTTCCGACAACTCAGAAAGCAATATGATTAAACATAATTTCGTCAAATCTCCGGTATTTCCTGGCTGTGCACGAGGCAGAACCAGAAATATCAATGGAGTTTACACATTTTATTAAATTAAAGGCCCCGAAATAGCTCCGCGTGTCATGGAGGCTTGCTGCATAATGGGGCGCGTCGCCTGTGCTGAGCCGCATTCTGAGAGAGCATGGCTCTGCTCGGTTGTTGACCTCCTGTCCAATTTTGCTCGTGTATGACTAAAGTAATGAGCAGCAACAGAGGGACAAGCTGCTTATGAAAGTGCCAACCCTTTCTTGCCCTTCTGGTGGCTGAGTAGGAAGAAGTTAGCATTTTTTTGCCCCCAATTTCAAACACCTTCCTTACATTCGCTCTACGAATGGCCTAAAAATGGCCTCAAATAAGTCTTGTCAAAGCCTAAAGGAAAGAGCCTGACTTTCTGAAAATCTTTGCACCGTAGCTGCCTAGCGGGTTTTTCTGTACTTAATTTGGATAAATAAACAGTTCCTTTATAATGTGTATTTTTATTTACTGATTATAAAAATATGTACTATTAATGTCTGAGAGCCACACATTCTAAGCAGTATATGGTCACCATGTGTTATCCAGAGCCTGGTTAAACTGCAAAATACTTATGGGGCATATTAGCAAGACAGGCGATAAAATTATCACCGTTTTAGCGGCAGGAAACTGCCTCTAAAACGGCGATAATGGGCTTGCTAATATGCGTTATAGAATTCCAATAGAAGCCCAGGTTAGATGTGCAGGACATCTAACCTGGGCTTCTATTGGAATTCTATAACGCATATTAGCAAGCCCATTATCGCTGCTTTAGCGGCAGTTTCCTGCATGCTAAAACGGCGATAATTTTATCGCCGGTCTTGCTAATATGCCCCTATGTTTCTTATTTTGGTGCGTGTCATTTGGTAAGAGACTTAGGGACAGATTTAGGGGCAGATTTACAAGCTCCTTGCGCCGCCGGTGCATCACGTTGCGTGACGCACCGGTGGCGCAGCCTGCTAAGTGATATTTACAAGAACAGGTAAAGTCACCCTGCGTGACTTAACCTGTGCTTGTAAATATCACCCCTGTTCACGCAACAATTTGCGTGTTAGGGGCGTGACATGGGTGTTGCTGTGGGTGTTGCCACGCAACACCCATGTCCACTGATGCATTTCCAAATTTACGAGAAATCGTAAATCTGGAAATGCGTCAGAATGCTACGCCACCTTAAGGGGTGGCGTAGCGAGGTGCAACAAGGAGAAATGTTTTCATTTCTCCTCGTTTTTTTCCTCTTTCAATGCGTGCTGCATTCTACAGCACACATTGGAAGAGGAAATCACCTCAATGATTGTTTCTGTGCAGGAAGGTGCCCCTTCCTGCACAAAAACAATCTCCCCACGACGCAGGCATCCTTGCACCACGCTGCATTAGTTTCTTGTAGATTTGCCCCTTAGAGTTTGCCAGACAGCTTACTCTATCCCAAATAGGAAAGAGTTTTCTGTTCACCAAACTGACATTCCGCCTCCCCTATTTAGGGTCACGAAGACCGCAAACTTTCTGTTGGCTTTGCCAATGGAAAGCTATATCCAACAGCACAAGAGTAGTGGCTGTCACTGCCAGGTAAAACCTTGTGATGAGGGACAGAAAAAAACAAAAAATGACCCCACAATCCCAGGGGAGAAACGCCCTGGGTATAGGGGTCATTCGTTTTTTGTCATTCAATAATAAGATCTCACTTTGGGAGTTTGTTTTAGAAAAATAAATACTTTGTAAAAGTTTGGTGGTCAGCTGTCAAAACCGATGGCAGCCGTCCACCAAAGTTTTTGTACTTTAATTGGAACCACCAGGATGACCACTCTGATGGATGGAGTACCATCCGCCAAAGTTTAAATCTGGCTCTAACTGTTCTTGTGGTGCCAATATTTTTGCTATTAAAAGAAGTAGGCTGACCTTAGTGCTAGGCAAACTGGGTTGTAATTTCGGTTCTTTGTGATAATGCTGAAAATTAAGAGCAATTTATAGGTTTTATGAGTTAGTGTAAAGTTTTTGGCTACTGCATTATCACAGCTCAGCCACTAAAATGAAAGAGCATTGAACTCTTCTATGTCCTAACCTCTATCCTCTTGTGAGCTACCTTTTTCCTAACATACCCCATACTCTTAAAGCTGTAATTTTCACTGCCTTTTGGAAACAAAAACCCTTGAGACAGCTGATCTAGCTAATTTTTGCCTTATTGCCATAACCTGCTGTGCTCCTGGAATGAGCAATTAATGCCCAGCTTCAACAATTCACTGAAGGAAGCAGCATTTTAGACCCACTCTAGACAGGTTTCTGGCCAGGCATGAGCACAGAACCGGTGGAACTATCAGATGTTGTATCAGTGCATATCAACAGTATATCTCTCATGTGCTTTCTACACCACTTATCATTGACTCTCCTTGTGACATCTCATGGATGCAGAGAATGTTGTGCACTGGCCTGGATATCTATATTTCTGCCTGGTTGGTGGAAAAAGTACTGTTACCCTTTGAATTATACTTTAAAGAAGTCAGCTGGAGTCCTTTTAGTTTTACTCTTCATCTTTTATCTACGTCCTACGTCCTCCGTTCTCTGTTCTTTACTCTGGTATCAAGTACTTCATGTATATTCACCTTATCTTCAATTTTCTGGTGGATGTGGGGCAGCAAGACATGGCAGCTTTGAGCTCCCCCGTCTTCCATTTTTGGTGTCTTGTTACAGACCGCTCCAGCTGTCTGTTGGAGTCAGCTTTGTGTAACATACTCAACAGAGCCAATCCTTGCTCAAAGTTGAATAACTTTCCTGTCAATGCCAGTTCTTACCATTTGCTTTGTTGCTTTCCTCCTTTCCTGTGTCTGACGCGGACCCACTCAAGTCCGGCCCTGAACATTGAATTGCATCTAAGAAAAAAGGCCATGTTTAAGCAATGCCGAAACGCTGTATTTCAGTGGCACCTAGGGGTTATTAGAAAAACTGCAACAGAAATGTGAAAGTTACACCATCGATATTCACATACATTAAAGACTACTATAAACAAGCCTTGGCAATGTCAGTTGGTTTCATTTGTATGTAAAGGTAAGCAAGACCTGTTGGCAATGCCAGTGCTTGTTTATGATTTCCATTGCATTTGAACAAAGCTGAGGGAGTATTATGCTATATTCCCTCTAACTTGTACATGACAACGTGTTAGCAACATGGGGAAGCTGTTAGCTGTCTTGTCTATTTTGCTTAGCATCCCTCCCCACCTGAGGGGTTAGCTGCAGCTGCCTTGTTTTACACTCCCAGTCTCACTGTTGTTTTTTGTTTTTACAGAATTAACCCTCGTCACCACTAGGCAAGGCAGAACAAAAACGTAACCAGGGTGGTGAGTTTATTAAAGTAAGAGAGCAGGGCTCACTCTTCTTGAGTTTTTTTTTTACACAAGTCCAGGGTGCATTTGGTATCCTCACACCCAGTTCTGGCAAACCAGAGGGTGTTTGACTGAAGGAGTTTCCTAGTAATGTCAGTCAGTATATCAGGTGGACAGCAGCGCTGTATTTTGTGTAACATGCAGCAATGGCTGTGTCACCGACCTGACGGGTCCAAACGCACCAGAGACCGAGGCCGGTTCGTTTTTTCTTGCCTGTCTTGGAAGTCAGGCAGAGAGGAGGAGTCGTCTCTCCACGCGACGCGGAAAAAGGAAGTGCTGGAGAACGGTGTCTCAAAAGACGCGTACAAGAGGAGAAAGAACAGCATCTCGGAGGGTGTGCGTGAGGAGGAAAAGACGAAGGCGAAGGAGCGGCGGAACAAGGAGTGAGCGGTGAGCCAGTTCCTGGAGAACCTGATATCCAGAGGGAGGAGCTGAAAGGACCGGCAGTGTTCAAGGAAGAAGTGGAGTCTCCTGCCTGCCGGCTGTCTCTAGGGCCCCTCCGCGTCCCAGTAGGGACGTGGCTTCACCAGGTTCATGCACGGCTCTTAGTTAGGAGTCAAAAAGTGTCAAAACAGCGGGAAGAGGAGAGAATGAGACTAGAAATGAAAAGAGAATACAGGAGGGGAAGAAAATTCTAAAAAAAGAGAGTTCGAATGGGAAAACCTTAACAGGGTGAAAAGAGGCAATAGGACCCGGAATCAGAAGGGTTCGTCTCTTCACTATTGGTGCACTTAGTGTTTCTTTTGGGCTGTATAATTTTCTTTACATCACTTATTATTTTTCCTCAACTTTGCTACAAGCACTCTTCTTACAAGAAGGTATAGAAAGAAAACACCCCACTAATCCAATTCACATTAAGTGAATCATAAGGGCAGATTCTTACCTGCATCTTTACTTCTGTCAAGGGTGCTGGCGGAGAGGAACTCCAAAGAACCTGGAAAGAAGAAGACGCTATTAAGTGCAAGAGTGGGACATTTATTTCATTTCTTCACACAAACTGTTTTCTTGAAATAAAGTATTAGGAACTAGCGCATATCCTGAGTGGTTGATTAGACGCTAAGACCTACGGGTGGTCACAAGTGGTGGAGAATGCGGGCACATCCCTTCCATCAATACAGAATGGATGGCTTGATACAACATCTTGTCCAGGGTCAACGAAAACTCGAATGGGCTCTAGAACGCCAGATGTCTTTCGCGAAGGCTGGCCGAGAACTGTTTCGCGATGCGTTAAAGACGCAGACAGAACAGTTGACCAAACTAGCCCAAGAACAATTACAGGTGACCTCTGTATTAGCGAGTTATAAAGCAATCCCATCTAGTGCTCCTATGGTGACTTTACAAAAACTACTACCCGGAGATGACCTTGATGCTTTTCTAACAAACTTTGAACGCACAGCAAGGGCATGTGTATGGCCTCTCGAGAGATGGCCCTTTTATTTATCCCCTTTGTTGTCCAGGGATGACCAAGCAGCATATGAAACCGCAAATTCCCAAGGGGATGCCACCTATGAAGAAGTGAAGAAAGTGATACTGGATAGGGCGGGTTTAGACGAAGAAGCCTACAGGCAACGATTTAGACAAGAAAGGGGTAGACCTAGCGACACCCCAAAGGTACTGTACTTTAAGTTGAAAACGGCAGTTGAGAAATGGCTGAAACCCCACAACCATACTAAAGAAGAGATAGTGGAAAAAAATTGCCTAGAACAGTTCATAGAGGCGCTTCCTCACCAAACCCAACAATGGCTACGCCAACATTCAGGACTCAATAGCGAACAGGCTGTCGAATAGGCCACTACCTTTTCACGGGTCCAAACTCGGTTTTCCTCTCAAGAGATGGACAGACACACCAAGAATTCCTCCAAAGCTGTTAACCTTCATACCGATTGGAAACAAAACAAAACAACTAGCGGAAGCAGGAAAACCATTCAAAGTAAACCGGACTTTCAGGTCCCCTCTGGTCCTCGATGTTTTGAATGTGGCGAATGGGGCCACATAGCTCGTTTTCACAAGAACAAGAAAGTCACAGATGAACCAATGGAGGTTAATTATTCTCCAAGCTTCGTTTACTTCACCCAAGAGATGGGACCCATATTTCTTGCAAGTGTGCAAATCAATCAAAAATGGACAATTGCCTTATTGGACTCTGGGTGTAAACAATCAGTTGTATGAGCAGAACTTGTTTTACCCTCCCAAGTCATACCTGAGAAATTTGTACAAATTAGATGTGTACATGGGGACGTCAAGAAGTATCCCGTTGCCAGGCTGGTTCTTTCCACGTCCAACAGGACAACGGACGTAGAAGTAGGGGTACTTCCTAACTTACCTGAAGATATCATCCTAGGAACTGACAATCTACATTTCATAGAGATGTTTTATACGATGCTTACTCGAATGAAGGAAGCCCAGAAACAAGCCCAAGACTCCCCTCCCAAAAATGCCTTACTAGTTCCTGAACCATGGATGATAGACCATAGTTTCCGTTTCACTCAGATGAAAGATGTGCTCCTACAACCCATCTGGGAGAAGGCCCGACAGAATAACACCCAAGTTTTTCCCCATTTCCAAATAAAAAATGGACTTCTATATAGGATACCAGGGCCCACCGACCCCCCCCAACTATTGGTACCAAAGGATTTTCAGGATCAGATTATGTTTTATGCTCACTCACATTTGTTAGCCGGACACTTAGGACCTGAGAAAACGACTAAAGAAATCCTTGCAAATTTCTATTGGCCTAGTATTTTCGCCCTCGTAAAAAAATATTGTCTAGAGTGTGAGGTGTGTCAGAAAAAAAATCCCTACTTGTCTCCTAAAGCACCCCTCCAACCCTTACCTATAATAGGCACCCCATTTGAGAGAATCGGTATTGATTTGATAGGCCCTTTACCAAAAACTACTAAAGGATGCAATATGTCCTTGTTATAGTCGATTATGCTACCCGCTACCCGGAAGCCTTCTCTCTTCATAGCCCTGATACTAAGTCCAATTCAGCTCATCTTATAGAATTCTTTTCCCGTGTTGGGTTTCCTAAAGAAATCATTACGGATCAGAGCACCCCCTTCGTGTCCTGACTCATGATTCAGATATTTAAACAGCTGAATATTAGACATCTGAAAACCTCAGTATATCATCCCCAAACCGACGGGTTAGTTGAGAGATATAATGGTTCACTCAAACTCCTTCTTAAAAAATGTTATCTGGAGAAGGAAGACATTGGGACCAAATGCTTCCACTGGCCCTCTTTGTGTTGAGAAGTAAGGTCCAGAGTAGTTTGGGGTGTTCCTCATTTGAAGTACTCTATGGACAAAAACCCCGAACCCTCCTAGACATAACTCGAGAGGCATGGGAGAAAGACATAAAACTCGCAGCGGATAACCTCTTAGAATACACCCAACAATTAAAAGCTCGTATTGGAAAACTCCGGGAATTGGCTACTAAAAACCTGGAGAAAATCCAAAGCAAACAAAAACAAATATACGACAAAGGGAAGAAATTAAGGGCATACCAACCAGGCGAATGAGTTCTGATCCGGCTACCAAACTTTTCTCATAAGATGAAATCTGAATGGAGGAGCCCCTTTAAAATTACAGCAAGGGTTGGAAATCTTTCATATAGGCTAAACATGGGGAGACATAGAGAACAGACCTTTCATATAAATCTCTTTAAAAAATGGCTAGGACCCTTATCCCAAGACGTACATATAGTACATCTAGAAAATAATATTCCAACCACCCTAGAACAGCTATATAGCAACGAAGAACTGTCTGGGGAGCAAAAGGAAGAGCTGAAGAGAATACTACAACCCTTCACTTCTGTTTTTTCCGACATCCCAGGGAAAACACACCTAGCCCAACACTCTATTCGCACTCCAGAAGGAAGTGTGATAAAGCAAAAACCATTTTGAATTCCTGCAGCAAGAAAGAAAGCTGTGTTTGCAGAAATAGAGCAAATGTTGAAGATGAATGTTATAGAAACCTCACAAAGTAACTGGTCTTCTCCCATAGTGTTAGTTCCCAAGCCAGATGGGAGCATAAGATTTTGTATAGACTTCCGTGCAGTTAACAAGATCTCTAAATTAGATGCATACCCTCTTCCTAGGGTTGATGAATTAATAGAAAGAATAAGAGACGCCAAATATATCACCACAATAGATCTCATGAAAGGATACTGGCAGGTCCCCCTAAAATCTGAAGACAAAGAAAAAACTGCTTTTTCCACCCCTTTTGGCCTGTTTCAATTTACAGCACTCCCTTTCGGGCTCCATGGAGCCCCTGCTACTTTTCAAAGATTAATGAATATTGTTCTTAAAAACCATCTTGAATACTCTTCTGCCTATTTAGATGACATCATTATATTTAGACGTTCATGGGATGATCATTTGAAACATTTACACTCAATCCTGAATGACTTGGCAAAAGCCAACCTCCACATAAACGCAAAAAAATCGAAAGTTTGCTTTTACAAAGTAAAATACCTAGGGTACTTGTTAGGTAATGGACTGATTGAGCCCCAAACTGAGAAAGTCAGAGCAATCACTGAAATTCCCTTTCCAACCAATAAAAAAACACTACGTCTTTCTTGGGATTGGTAGGTGTTGGAAAATGAGGCAGTATCTGTGAGGCCTGCACAAATAGCATGACTACATTTGTCCTTCACTGGGAACCAAACACCCAATTGTAGCGCCTGACTCTCAGAGGATAGCGTTGCAGAGCAGTCTGAGGCTTTACTCAAGGGAGGTGGTGTGGGCTAGTAATCGCCATTTGCAGGTGCGCAGAAATAACACTCAATAATTGATTGTCCAGTCGGTACTTTGCTTTATAAAAGTAAGAGTACATTTATTAAACACACACACTACTCAATACTATGCACCAATTTACAAATATACATAAGCGGTTGGAATTACTTTGTAAGTATACATAAGGGGGTGGAATTACTTTGTAAGTATACATAAGCGGTTGGAATTACTTTGTGACATTGCATAACATCTCCACCCCTCCTGCAGGGGGGTGGGGTCTAGTACCACAACTCCTCTGTGTGCACATCATCTTGCCCCCTAATGCAGTAGTTGACCATAACCTGGAGCGCGGGCCCTGCGCACTGGCCTCATGCCAGTGGCGTCCCACCCCGTTACCTCAACAAGCATTTAAAAAGGGGCATACCTGCCTTGGGGACACATAACCCTGACCGAGCATTTCCTACTGAACATAAAGTATGCACCTCTATATCTTAAGGGCTAGCAGTCGGGGTTCTTCCTCTCCCAAGCGCAGAAGCAAGAATACCTGTTTAAGCAGCACTTTAGAATTACAGTACTCATCACCTTGGTTGATCATTTGAATGCATTGCAATTACAGCCCCTAAAGGCATCACAGTTGAAATCACAGGATTACGCCTATACAGCCAGACACCCTAGCAGGACTGTCTGGCAACATAACCCCACTTGGCTTATGACATCAACTTACACTTGTGACTTACAGTCCCTTTAACAGAAGTACTCCTGGCAACTACACTTCTCCTGCAGTGCACCACTTCGCTTTAAAAGGAATCACAGGTAAAATCATGGGATTACATAAATACAACAAGATCCCCTAGCAGGAAGATCCAGCAACATAACTCCATTAAGCTTAACATCACTTTAAACCAGAATTTCACTTTACACATGTACCTTTACATTACATATGTGATCTTCAGTCCCTCTAAAAAGAAATAACCGTGAGTAAATGCAGTTCTGGTGCAATTACACCTCTTCACCTCCAGGGGATGCCCTTCTCCAGACATCCCCAACTCAGCCCTTCACTCCGTGAAGCACTTCTCCATACACCCTCAGCTGTAGAACAAAGTTCCAGCCCAGAAGGTGTTAAATGCAGGTTGAGCCCTTGAGGGGTTATCCTTTTACGTCCCCAAGACACTTAGGGTGGGACTTTTCTCTTCGTGCTGGGGAGACTGCGTTGCTCCTGCAGCTCCCCTGCACTCCGGCACACGTGTGGTGGCGACCCCGTTCTCCTGGGGCCACCACAAGCAGAGAAACCGCAATTTTTCTCTTGCAGGCCGGTTTAGGCCTGCAAGGCATTATGGGCGCTCCCGCATATTAGATGAGCGGCTATCCCGCTGTGCCGGGGAGAGCCGCGCTAGTGGTGCTGGCGGCTTCGCCGCGTTCCTGGCCCTCGGTGGGGGTCCCGGTCCCACCCGGACCCCCAGGTGAGTCTTGCAGCGCGGGGAGCCCACCCCCGGCCGCGTTGCCGATTTTCGGGGGCCTGGTCCCACCCAGGCCCCTCCTCCTTGTTCCGGGGTCCCGGTCCCACCCGGGACCCCTCGCACCGCTGGTGGTCCTCATCGGGGGGCCCGGTCCCACCCAGGACCCCCGCATGGCCCTTTGTTGGAGGGCAGCCCGGGCAGCCCACCCCCGGCTGCCCCCGCCGGCTCCCTGCCCGGCCCGCACACTCGGGTGCGGCCGCGGGAGCCGGCCCTGTCTTCTCGTCTGCCCGCTCCTGCGGACAGACATGAGGTCTCCGGCAGTCCGTCCGGACCACGGGGGAGGGCGGCGGCACTCCCCCGGTCTCCTCGTCTCCATCGGGGTCCCGGGCCCCTGGTCCTCAGTTCACGGGGAGCGCGACGGCGCTCCCTGACTTCTCCTCTTCGGGGCCCGGGGATGGGGTCCCGGGCCCCCGCTCCATCTTCACGGGGAGCGCAACGGCGCTCCCCGACTTGCCTTCTCCCTCTTCGGGTCCGGGGATGGGGTCCCGGGCCCCCTTTGGCCACTCTTCGGGGGGGCGCGACGGCGCTCCCCCACCTCTTGTCTTCGTGGGGGGGGCGCGACGGCGCTCCCCCGCCCCCGTCTTCACTTGCTCGGTGGGGGCCAGGGTGGGCTCCTGGCACCCCGTGTAGGGGGACATCTTCACGGGGAGCGCAACGGCGCTCCCCAGCTTTGCTTCGGGGCCCGGGGATGGGGTCCCGGGCCCCTCTTGGGTCACCTTCATGGGGAGCGCGACGGCGCTCCCCGGCTTCCCTTCCTCCCCCGGGGTCAAAGGTCGCTCACCTTCCGGGGGCCATATCTCAGCCCCTGGGGGTCCGATCTGCCCCATTTTTGCGTCCTCTTGCTCCTGGCGGTGGCCCCCAGCCACGGGGAGCACTCTCCTTTGCCCTCCGGGTCTCCAAGAGGAGGCATTCTGCAGGGAGCGATCTTCACTGGCTCCCTGCACCAGACTTTCGCCTGGCTCTCCTCCTGGGCCTCTCTTCTCCCTGCGCAGAGGCCCCTGCTTCTGCGCACCGGTCCTGGGCTCTTCTTCTGGCACTGTTAGGGGCCTGGGGGGCAGTCAGGGGGTACCTCCTTCCAACTGCCCATTGCCAGGCTCCAGCACCTTCCGCCTCAGCCGACCACACCCCAGAGAGAGCTCTCTTCCTCTTCCAGTACTTTTTAAAAGTTGAGTAGGGGGCTGGCAGGAAGTCTCTGTTTGTCCTATCAAACAGCGACACATCACTTCCCTGCCCCTGCTCCCTCCTCCTTGTCCAGCCTCTGGGTTTGTTCAAAATGGCATCATCCAGGGTCTCTGGCCACATGGTCTCTGAAACACGAGCCCTTCCTTTCTGGCTGCCTTCCCCCCTTTGTGCAGCCTGGTGCCTGGCACCCAGTGATAGCTGCTGATGGATGAGCCTGTAGCCCCACCCATCTTCTCTTCATGGAGAGGAGGCCTTAGCTTGTGGAAGAAAGGTTATCAATCCATCCAGCTGAGGTCAGCCCTCAGCCTGGCCCTGGTTATGACTGACTCAGAGAAATGTGACATTTCTGGACGACCCAAAAGCAGTACAAATATGACTTGGGACTCTGCAGAATACTCCTTTTCACATCCGCTACAGTGGACTTTAGTGCGTGTCTGGAATCTGTAGGCCTTATGGAAGCTAATCTAGCACATGGGCTCCACATCCCCATAGGGGAATAATGAAGTGAAAAACACAGTAAAGCACACTGACTTTCCCTGGCATGTTCCTTCCTAGTGAATAAGGCCTATTCCGTGTCACCACCCAATTCTGCATAAGTCCTGCCACACCATTCACTTTGTAGCTGCTCCTGGACTGCGCACGCCAAGAATCTCCCCTGCGCAGCCCCTACACGTGTGCACACGCATGTACACAGGTGTCTGCATGTAACCAGTCCGGTGCCCCTTACTCCAGCTGCTGCGCAGCGGCCTAGTCAAGCTAGGGGGACACCAGTAAAATCCACATGCAGTCTCTTTCATCATGAGTTCACTGTGGATGAGTCCCAATTTATGAGGCTTTCCCACAGTAACAACTCAACACATAGTTGCTCAAAAAGCGAAAAATCCGGGCGGCCCATAGTGTCAGAACCACCTTCTAACAGTAGGGTATTACCATAGGTTCATTCCTGGATACTCCATTATAGCTGTACCCTTGACCGATCTTTTAAAGAAAGGAACACCTACTGCCAGGTTCCAAAATCCCACAAAAGAAGCAATAAAAGCATTCCAGACTCTAAAAGAGATTATCACTTCTGCCCTGATTCTCACCACCCCAGACTTTACGAAAGTCTTTATCCTACAAACAGACGCTTCTGACATTGGCATAGGAGCTGTCCTCTCTCAGAAGGACGACGACGGTGTCGAAAAACCTATCCTATATATTAGCAGGAAATTATTTCCCCATGAGACTGCTTATTCCACTATAGAAAAAGAATGCTTAGCCATTAAGTGGGCAATTGAGAAACTCCGTGATTACCTTGAAGGTAAACCTTTTGTCCTATACACAGACCACGAACCCTTAAACTGGTTAAGCAGAAATAAAGGGAACAATCCCAGGGTTCTTAGATGGTTCCTTTCACTGCAACCTTTTCAATTTGAAGTGTTCCATAAATCAGGTAAAGACCTAACCGGGCCAGACTTCCTATCACGTTTTCCCTTTTTTCCCGATCAGGAAAATCCAGGGATGGGGATATTTCACTGACCTGATGGGTCCAACGCACCGGAGACCGAGGCCAGTTCGTTTTTTCTTGTCTGTCCCGGACCGCGCCGCATCCCAGGAGGGACGTGACTTCACCAGGTGCATGCATGACTCTTTGGGGCATATTAGCAAGACCCACGTTAAACTTATCGCCGTTTTAGCGGCAGGAAACTGCCGCTAAAACGGCGATAATGGGCTTGCTAATATGCGTTATGGAATTCCAATAGAAGCCCAGGTTAGATGTGCAGGACATCTAACCTGGGCTTCTATTGGAATTCCCATAACGCATATTAGCAAGCCCATTATCGCCGTTTTAGCGGCAGTTTCCTGCCGCTAAAACGGCGATAAGTTTAACGTGGGTCTTGCTAATATGCCCCTTAGTTAGGAGCCAAAAAGTGACAAAACAGCGGGAAGAGGAGGAAATGGGACTAGAAATTAAAAGAGAAGACGGGATGGGAGGAAATTTAAAAAAAAATAGAGAATTAGAATGGGAAAACCTTAACAGGGTGAAAAGAGGCAATAGGACCTGGAATCAGAAGGGTTCGTCTTTTCAATACTGGTGCACTTAGTGTGTCTTTTGGGCTTATTTCCTTTATATCACTTTTTTTTCTCAACTTTGCTAACAAGCACTCTTCTTACAAGAAGGTACATAAAGAAAACACCCCGCTAATCCAATTCACATTAAGTGAATCATAAGGGCAGATTCTTACCTGCATCTTTACTTCTGTCGAGGGTGCTGGCGGAGAGGAACTCCAAAGAACCTGGAAAGAAGAAGACGCTATTAAGTGCAAGAGAGGGACGTTTATTTCATTTCTTCACACAAACTGTTTTCTTGAAATAAAGTGTACGGAACTAACGCATATCCTGAGTGGCCGATTAGATGCTAAGACCTACGGATGGTCACAGGCTGTTACTCTAGCTAGGCAGAGTGGCTCTGGTCAGGATACTGACAGCGACAGAGTCATTGGCACAGAGGGTGAGGAGCATGCCCAGGAGGAGCAACTTTTGACCTCTTCATCAGATTTTCCCTCCGGTGGCCGCTCTGTGGAGGTGGTGGACAGCACAGGACTTCAGACCACATCAATCTTGCCCGCCGCCTCCACTCCCTTATCCACCCTTCCTGCTGGTTCCCACAAATTGGTCTGACTCCATAACCGTAAGGTGTGGAACGTCATTCCCTGCCCCGTGGCCCCAGCTGCCCTGAGTGAGGAGGGTATTGACCTTCTGAGAAGACTCTGTTGGGCAGGATGCACTGCTGGTGGCCCTCCAGGGGTATTCCACTGTAATGGCCCAGACGCTGGGGTTCCTGGAGGGAATTCACAGTGGTATGTCTGCACAACAGAGGTCGTTTCAGGCTCTGGCCTCCTCACTGATGGCAGCTTAACCCTCAGCCAAGTCTTCCAGCCTACCTCCTGCCTCTTCTCAAAGCCAAAACCCTATTCCCATACCTGTCCCATCCAGACAAAAACATAAGCCGCCACACAGTTCAAAATCCACATGCACCACAACACTCTCAAACGCAGAAAAGTTAACATACATGAACCTACCGAACAGACACTCACCACCATCACTAGGGCCAGCTTACACAAACACTGAGCATGCACCAACAGACACAACCCAGATATAAACAACATCAGACACTTGCACCAACCACAGACATACCCACAACAGTGAAATTCAGTCCCTCAACCTCCCAAAGCCCACTCCTTGCCATCCCACATGCCCAGGAACCCACAGATTGCCCCCCCACCCTCCTGTACCTGGTGACATTCTTTCTGGCCTAATCACTGCCCCACTTTCCTTTGACAATCCAACCTCACCCAGTCCTGACCCCAATTCTCCCTAATTTGTTGTTTTGAGATGCCTGGCCTGCCCACTAGATGCCCCTTCCTGAGGAGGTTTCCCAGGCAGTGTCATGTTTCGCAATTCCTGTGATGCAGCAATGTGCTCAGGCACTTTGGAACATTGGACTGGTCATTGGCCTTAAAAGTTTGTTACCTCTATTACCTCTAATAAATGTGTTTCTTTTTTGGAAAGTAAATTATCCCATCCTATCCTTTACATAGTTTTAGCTGTATGTGGTACATGGAGTGCTCTGATGTTATATTAATGGGTAAATACCAGGCTTTGGTGTCGGATGGAGCGCTGCTCCTGTGGGTGCCATCGAGGACTGTTGGAAGGCGCTAAATGAAGAAGATTTTCCGCCGCAACTCCGCTGTCCGCAGTGAGGAAGAGAATCAAAATGGCGGATGACGTGAAATACCAATAATCCCAACATAGAAGGCACCGAGACAAACTGGATTTCCCTCCTATGCACCCAGTTTAGGAGGATTTCAGCGGTCTGAACTTTTGTCAAGGTACAATTGCCTCTATTGCCATGCAAAAGGATGTTTGCTTTGCGGGGATCTCTAATTAAAGTGGCCTGACCCTAAGATGGCGGCCATCTGAAGTGTACGGGAAACGTTGTGCCTGCTCTTGCGGAGCTGCGGTGCTAACAACTGGCGATTTAGACAACTACCGTTATGAAAGCTGTATGTGCAAGTTTTAAGGAAGTTTTCCCACGAATCAGACCTCATCAACACGACGATCTCTATCAGAGAGGGCCTGACCTTAAGATGACGCCCGTGATTTACTTGTCGGCAAAATCGATCGGCAATACAGTGGTCTGTAATTGCTGCAACACAGAGTTCATTTGAACCCCTCCTTGTCACACCAAGTTGAGGGGCACTTTGTTAAAATATCAGTCAGTTACCAGCTTGTCCTGTATTGTACTAGTGCCCCTCACAACTTTATTGGATTTCAGCTTTTAAGGTTTCAGTTCCCTCTTTTTAGATGCATTAATCCAGGCATCTGTTAGTCACCTAAACTTCTAGGAGATACCACTGTCGCTAGGGAACCTTTTTCCTTTGATTTCGCCAGTAATCTCTCCCTACGTCCTCCGACCTGGGGGGCGAGATGGAGGACGATGCGGACGGCGCCTCCCTGTAACACCGGGACTGATGCCTTCTATGGAACTATGACGATGCCCCATGGGCTGAAACTATAACTGTTTGCACTTCCGTGGAGCCCGAGTACCCTTGGCCGCTGCCCGGTGGAGCTGTCCTATGCAGCTATAGCGGAGTCTGGCTCTGGATCACCCCCTCGGCCGTCACCTACCCAGCCGGACATCGGACATTGTTTTTCACGGTTCTTCACGGTTTTATCTGTCTCTCTCTTCGAGTGCTTTGACTGCTTTGTTCCCCCTGGAGTACTTTCTCCCTTCAGATCTACCTGACTCTGTCTGCTTTCCTCTCCCCTGTTTACCTTTCCCCCACTACCTTCCATTCCCCATATGACGTGTGTCTTGGATATGCTACGCGCTAATATCTTATATTTTTGTGTAAGCTCACGTTTTTCTCCTAAACATATACTGGTAACCGCAACTGTAACTGATGTAACTATGTAACAATGTTCTGAAACAATGTCCTATCTCATGTAAAGCGCTCTGATACCTCCGGGTCTAGCCAGCGCTATATAAAACTTTTCAAATAAATACTCTGTGATTTTTTTTTGTTTCCTCCCAATGTTCACAAATTTAATAAAGTGGAATATTATTTGAGGTGGGTGACTGCCCACCTCAAGGAATAATAACACTTTTTGTCAGGATGAATCCTCAAAGTCACTAAATCAACCTAAGCTCAACCCCTGGTAGCAATGGCTCAGAGCAGGCAGGCTTAACTTAGGGCAATGTGTAAAGTATTTATTCAGTAAAAAAGCAGTAATAAAGGCAAAGCATCAAACAATAAAAGTCCAAAACTGAATTAAATTTTACAAACAAAATGACACCAAATCAACAAAAATCCAATAAGGTGTACCGGAGATATGAAATTTAAAAGTTTTAAGTAAAAATAGCATCAAATAGCCAAGCCAAGTGGCAATGGTAGTCTGTGGAAGAGGTACACTGGGACTTTGGCATGATTTCAGACCAACCACAATGGAGCTCTGGTCAGATAAACCAAGTGGATTGGTCCAAATGAATGTCTGCAAGTCAAAAAGTTCGAAAAATATTCCAAATCCCACATCAGAAAAAGACTCTGGGCCTGATTTAGATCTTGGCCGATGAGTTACTCTGTCACAATGGTGGCAGGTATCCCGTTCATTGAAATATAAATGCCAAAGGACATAATGGGATTTATATTTCGGTGGATGGGATGTTCATCACCGTTGTGATGGAGTAACCCATCCGCCAAGATCTAAATCAGGCCCTCTGTAACTTTTTTTAGGAAAAGCTTTGAAATTTCTTTTAAGTTCCAATGCAGAATGGAAATTTGTCACTTTTTCAGAGGTGTAGGGATCTCTGAGTACGACGAAGTTGAGGAACTGCCAGTCAGATACTTTTTTCAGCATTTCCCATTAAAGATCTAGAGGAAAAGATTTTAATAGTTTCCAAACTTTCTTCTGGTGTTCAAACAATGACAGGAGTACACTTCTAAGGTCCTGTGTTGGACTTGGCCCTTTTTGCAGGGTCATCCCTGAACTTTTTGCCTTCCTCCTGGTATTTTTTCTGACATGGTGTTGGTGGTTTTAGGACTCTGGGCACTTTATCACTGCTGCCCAGTGTAAGTGCTTGTGCTCTCTATGGTAAAACGTGGTAAGATTGGTCTACACCTGTTTGGCTAATTTAGATTACCTGTCAGTCCCTTGTAAAGCGGTATCCCAGATACCCAGGGCCAGTAAATTAAATGCTACTGGTGGGCTTGCAGCGCTGATTGCGCCACTCACCAAAGTAGCCTTTCAAACCTGTCTCAGGTCTCTGCCATTGCAGGGCCTGCGCGCGCAGTTTAATGCCGCTGTGACATGGCACATAGAAAGGGTGCCACGTCTGTGACTCCCCTTTTACTACATATCAGTCACCCCTAAGGTAGGCCCTAGCTAGCCCTATGGGCAGGGTGCATTGTAGGTAAAAGGTAGGACATGTGCCTTAACTGTGTGGCATGTCCTAGTAGTGACAAACAGCCATTTTGGTTTCTCACTACTGTGAGGTTGCCCTCTCATAGGAATGCATTGGGGATTCCCTGATAAGTGTTTCAGT
Organism: Calotriton arnoldi; assembly: GCA_963921515.1. NCBI lineage: Eukaryota > Metazoa > Chordata > Amphibia > Caudata > Salamandridae > Calotriton > Calotriton arnoldi. Next base: position 463,558 of record CAWUFW010002456.1, on the reverse strand, counting down.
GATAATTCCGGATAAGAGAGGAGCAGAGTGGTCAAGTTTGGTATGTTGGGAATATTGGTAATAAATGCTGCGCAATGGTGTTCGCAGATTTATTATCACTATTTTAGAAAAGCCACTTTTAGAAGTGGGCATTTCTGTGTGCTATGTGTCTCTGTGCCTGCCTGATGTGTATTGCATGTCTGGCTCTGGAGTGACAGGGGCTGGGTGAGTCAGCGCTAGGCTCAATAGGCCCATCTGCATTTGGAGTGGTGGGAGGGTTAGCTCCTGGGACTGAATGGGACTGTGCCTGCCTTCTACAATGCTGGCTCCGCCCCGCTGTGGTGTGTCTGGGACCAGAGCCTACACTGACAAAGGAGGTGGGGGTTCACCTTTAGAGAAAGGTGTGAGTGCCCCCAGAACTGGTTTTGACTGGGCCTAGGCCTGTGCCAGGGGGAGAGAACAAAGACATGGGAGGTATAAGTATTGGGGCTGTGACCCCATGTGTGGGTGCTGTGTGTGCTGACCTGAAACTGATGGCCGGCAGGCTGCTGGACTGCCAGGAGGAACCACCGTGGGACCCAGCTGCTGCTTCCTGGGGGCCCCTATGTGCTGGCCTGCCTGTGCCCAGCTCTGCCCCTGGTGGCATGGGACTTAGAGCGTGGTGAGCACTGGACTGTTCCCCCTGCTGCTGGGGAGCTGGTGGCCATTGCCCTGAAGAGTGCACTCGGCACGAGGAGGACACTGCCCAGGCTTGAGGAGGGTGATCTGCAGAAAGCGCGTGCGGAGCGCTTTTGCTTCTTGGCTTGGAGCCTTAGAAGTGGGCTCAACATTCCTGGATGCGACGGGCGCAGTGTGTGTTCGCCCCGTGAGGAGGTCGCCTGGTCTTCCCCTCGAGCTGTGCCATGAGTGCGTGTGGCTGTGCTGTGGGCGTGGGGCAGCCGCCCCACACCTAGAAGTTGCGGAGGCTCCACTCTGTATTGTGTGGCAGAGGAGGCAGCAGGAGCAATGGAGACTTCGCTCCGAGAATCGTCTGAGGCCGGAAGTCAGGCAGGAGGAAAGCCTGACTGTGGGTGGGGCCCGTGCAGCCAGAGGAAGCCAGGCAGAAGCGGAGCCTGGTTGGGGCGTGGCCCGCACCCAACAGAGAGACGCCGCCGAGCCTGAGATCCAGGCGGGAGCCTACCACGCATTGGTGAGCGTCAAGAGAGGGACCGGAGCCTCGCGGGCTCCCTGCTAAACCCCTGCTGTGTCCAGTGGTGGCCCAGAGGGGCTGCGGGACAAACATAGACTTCGACCCGTGATCCCTGAAGCCGGGTGGAACGTGGGGCCAGCCCCGGGGGAGAGACGCGAGGCTGCAGTGCCGTTACCTGGGCCATCGAGAGGCCACACAACAGCCTTTTTGACCCTGAGTGGGGGTGAGTGCCTTGGGGACTGGAGGGCCTATGATCACAGGCCGGGCTGTTGTTTTCCGGCCCAAGGGGCCAGCGGCAGACTTCACTTGGGTGGTAAGGTAGCACCGACATTTTCCCCGCATTCCCGACAAGTGCACAGCTGCACCGCATGGCCGCAGGCAGCTACCTAAGGGCTTGGTGCCGGGGGGTGATTTTGGGTCTTTGGTAGCATCGCGGGGCAAGCCCAGGAAAGGGCCCCCGGATCAAGATCTACCCCCACATTTCCACCACTTCTGAAGGAAGGGAGTGGAGAATTACTACCTCACAGAACGAGGGGGTGTACCCTGAGGGGATTAGGTTCTGGGAGATTCTCTTCACAACCTGTGCACGCCACGAGTGTACACTACAGTGATTGGCCTATGTCTGATGGGGGCATGAGGGGTCTATGAGGTGTGGACCTGCAGAGTATGTACACTGATGATAGAAAATGATGGTTATGCCTAATATGTTCTGCATATGCTAATGTGTGGGTGATTCCTGTTTTGTGGGTGCTTGCCCCATCCACTATAGTTCATACCCTGATGTTGTGATGTGGGGGTGAACCGCGTCCCCTCAGGAGGTTGCATCCATAAGGACTGGGCAGTAATGAGGGTGATAGGCCTACTGGTGGCCTGAGGGTTCCCATTTGCGCACAGTGAGAATGTAACTAAGATGTACGCATACTCTATGGTACAGATGCCATACTAGGGTGTGTTATGCCCAGATGCGCTACAAGACGTCTGTGGGTTGGGGAACATTACTGCGAGCATTTCCTGGGGTGCACTGTGGCTAATTTTGTGCATGAGCAAATGTGCTATGCTCAGTGTCGTCATGTAGGTTATGCCTAATGTGTTGTGCCAAAGTACAAGACTACCAAGGATTATTGGTTAGCCCCAAATGTGATGTTTATACTGTGATGATATGCATACTATACTGTGTTATGCCTAATGCCTGATGCATTTATAGGGTATGCCCGTTATTAGCATTTCCTAGGATGCACTGAGGAGTATGATGTATACCTAAGGTACATGCTAAGGATAATGATACCGGTAGTTACTGGTTGTTTTCACTACTGTGGCCCTGTAATGTATATAATCCCCTGTAAAGTAATACCTAGTGCCAGGTGGCACAGTGTATATATGTGTTTGTATTCTAATGTGTTTTATGAGTAATACAAAGGCTATTTTTTATATAACCTTGTGTGGAGTTTCTTTTGTGGTGTGCCTAGTGTGTCGCTGCTGTGTGAGTGTGTTGCGCAAACACTTTACACATTGCCTCTGGGATAAGCCTGGCTGTTCATGCCAAGCTACCAAGGGGGTGAGCAGGGGTTATCTTTGGTGTCTAGCTCCCTTGCCCTGACTAGAGTGGTGGTTTCTGTCTGGCTTGGGCGCTTGCCCTAGCCAACCAGAAATCCCATTTCTAACACCCAGGATCTCAGGGATAGGAAGTTAGGGGCTCTCTGTGTGTCAGGCAGAGGCCCACAGCAAAGTCCAGTCCAGGTGCAGTTGCCAATGTGCAGCTTGGCACTTTAGGGAAAAGTCTTCTTGCTGCTTGTTGAGACCCCTGTAGCCACCGGGGAGGTCAGCCAACTGACTCTTGGAGTTCACTTCTTTGTCCTGTGTATCAGAGAGCACATTCAGTCCTTCGAGGATCTGCTCAGGTCACAGACAGGAGGTCCAGTCCTCTTCTGAGCATCCACAGATCACTAATGTTTTCTGAGGATGGTGAATTGAATTATTTACAAGATAAATTGTTCGCTAGAAGAAGCAGCCAGTCAATGTTCGATACCTTGCAGGTATGGCAGAAAGAAGCCAAACAGCGACGTATAAGGGCCGAGAAGGTGTCTAGGAAGAAAGCAATGCAGACAGTGGTGCAGAAAGCTGCAGTGTATGATAGAGAACAGACAGAGAAAGGTATTGAGTGTGCAGATAGGACATTTTGGTTACAGTGTGATAAGCCATATGTGGTTAGAGAAGAGGGGGATACTTTTGTGGAGGAACTATTGGAGACCCGTCCTCCACCTCCGTATGCCCCGCAGAGAATATATCCTGATATTCCTTCACATGTTCTTTCACCTTCTTTAAGTGTTCCTGTGAGCTCGAGGGCTTTGGCCCCTGTTTTGTCTGCCCCCCTTTCTGCCTTACCGATTACGAGTGCGGTGACTGCAGGCACCCCTGTGATGTCTGTTATGTCTGCTTTTGTTTCCCCTCCTTCCCTCGCCCCCACTACACAGCCACTGATGACATTGTCTCCTTTACCCGTGTCACTTATATCTTCCCCAGGGTTGTTACCTACTGTGTTAAGTAGTGTTCAGACACCAGTAAGGGGGCCGGATAGAGGGAATTGGGTGACAGTACAAGAGCAAATGGAACAGGTGTTAACTCGATCGAATGTAGGTGAGGAAGAGAAGAGGATGGTGGCGAATCAAGCAGCACAGTGGGCTCGGAGTCCGATCTATAGTGTGGAGGATATATGGAGTGTAATGAAAGATTTTGATCCTTTTGTACAGCAGCATGCCCTCCAACATATGTCAGCTACTTTGATCAATTTATGGGAACAGTGTATTGGGGGCATAGCCCCTCAAATAATTTATGATATTCGAGATCGAGTATATTCAGCTGGCATGGCCCACGGGGAGGTTTTTGGTAATGTGGGGACATTGATAGGCTATCGGGAGAAATTACAAAGTAATACTCCGGTTGGGAAATACCAGTTTCTGATGAGGGAGGTGCATCCTATTTTTCATCCTGAGATCCCAGAGCAGAGGAACCAAAGAAATGAGGTGGTCCAACAACGGGTGGAGGCTCGCTTTCAGGAACAGTGGGTTTATAATCCATGGAAAAGGAGTGAGGTATTGGCCCTTAAGGGTCAATTACCAGACACACAAAAGAATCCCACAGCGTACTATAAGGAGCTGACAGAGGCAGCCTCCTCGTCAGTTATGACTCTTGCAGACATAGAAATTTTCTTTGGGTTACTAGTACTTGTGGATATATGGAGACAGGTACATACTCTGGACCATAGGGTGGAGCTAGGCGGTACGTGGGATGAGATTAAAGGGTGGGATGCAGAGTGAAAACCTGGTGAAAAACCTAGGGCTGAGATTCTGGCTTTGCCGAATTGTATTATTACGTATGTGCATTCCCTTATCCCACCACGACGAGTTGATTGGGACAAGCTAACGGCATGTAGACAGAAAAAAGAGGAACGTGTATCAGATTTCTTTACAAGGTTTGAAGGGGTTTTCTTGGATTTCAGTGGGCAGGACTTGTCAGTGGAAGGGGGCGTTCGTTTGTTTATTAATAGGTTTGTTACAAATTTGCTTCCGGAAATTGTGGCCCGGCTACAGGCCTCAGAGAGTACTTGGACTACCTCTTCCCCTTCAGTGATATTGAGTATGGCTCAGTATTATGAGCATCGTGAAAACGAAGAAAAAGACAAGGTAGAGAAGAAGAGTAAGGATTTGAAAACAAAAGTATTGTTGCAGCAAGTTGCTAGAGGGTCTGGAAGGGGACGTGGTGGTGGTCCGACTCAAAGGGGCTGAGGTGTTGTAGAGGTGGTGCACCTTTGGGGTTAAACCAGTGTGCCTACTGTAAAAAGGAGGGGCACTGACGGAGTGAGTGCCCAGATTTGTTACAAAAGCTTGCGGTTCCTGGAGGGTGAGGTTCACGAGGAAGAGGCAGTTATGAGGCTAATAGTGAAGAAGGGCAAGTGGGTGTGCCTTCAGGCGATCGTTCTGATTCGAATTATTTTGATGATCCCCGGGGACGACAATACTATCATGATGATTATGCTACGGACGATGCTGCTGGAGTGTTGTATGGCTAGGACAGCCAAGGGCAGGGTAAGGGTCCAGTCCAAATTCCTGTAGGTCAGTGTGGTCCTTATGTCACAGCAGATTTGCATGGTTCCGTACAGAAATTTTTGGTGGACACAGGTGCGATGAATAGCTCTGTTTCACACAAACTGGTCCCTGGGGCAACTCTGTCTGGCTGTAATAATGTTTCGGTAGGCTTTCCACACCCCTGGCTTTAACATTGGGTCCTTTTACTGTGGACTCTCCATGTTTGTTGACATCTAATTGTGGCAAGAATTTGATGGGATTGGATTTGTTGAAAAAGTTACATGCTACCATTTCCTGTTCCCCAGATGGTGTGTATATGACTATTGGACCTAATGTGGCTAAGGCAAATCAGTATTTGTCAAAATATGCACCCCTTCCAGTTGAATTTAAAGACGTACCATCCTCATTGTGGGCAAAAGGGGATACAGATGTAGGGCTGCTACCCATACCACCAGTTTCCATAAAAGTTAAGGAGAATGCTGTGCTCCCTCGTATTCCTCAGTATAAGATATCACAGGCAGGAGAACAGGCACTGATGCAGATCATACAGGACCTGATTAAATCAGGGGTGGTGGAGGAGCCAGCAGGAAACATATGCAATAGCCCTACACTCCCTATTCTTAAGAAGGCACCGTTAGATTCTCCTGATACCCACCCTCATGTCTATCGTTTTGTAATTGACCTCCGGGAAGTCAACAAAGTAGTTGTTCCACAGTTCCCAGTGGTGCCAGACATCACTGTTCTTTTAATGATGGTTCCTTCCACAGCTCAGATCTTTTCTGTAATAGATTTAAAGAATGCTTTCTTTAGTATTCCTATTCACTCCGACAGCAAGCACCTTTTCGGTTTTGCCCTAGCTGGAAGGAGTTTCCAATTCTGCAGGGCTCCTCAAGGGTATACTGAAAGTCCTAGTATTTATAGTCAGGCTTTAAAAAGTCAATTGGATTCTCTCTCTCTTCCCGCAGGTAATGTATTATTGCAATATGTGGATGACCTCCTGATCACCTCCGATACTGAACATGGTTGTAGGGAGGGTACCGTTATCTTGTTGAAACATTTGGCGGGTGAGGGGCATAAAGTGTCCCTTTCTAAATTCCAATATTGTCAACAGCAGGTCACCTACTTAGGTCACCTGCTGTCGAAGGAGGGTAGGAGGTTAACACCCGAACGAGTTGATGCCATAGTTAAGATGCCTGTCCCTGTGACACAGAGAGATGTGCGTGCTTTCATTGGCATCACCTCGTATTGTCGACATTGGATTCCTGCTTATTCTTTACTAATACAGCCTTTACTTCATTTGATTACTAAAGATGTGCATGAACCTTTACCTTGGACGCATGAATGCCAGCATGCTTTTGAACAATTAAAGATTGCGCTTTGCTCTGCACCTGTGCTTGGTACGCCTGACTATCAGATGCCTTTCGTGCTGTACGTACACGAGACGGCTGGGTGTGCGCTTTCGGTGTTAACACAAGCCTTTGGTGGTAAGCAGAGGCCATGTGCTTACTTTTCTGCTACGCTTGATCCTGTCGCCAGAGCTCTCCCGAGTTGTTTAAGAGCCATGGCGGCTGCTGCGGTTTCTATACGACAGTCGGCAGGGCTCGTCCTCAATCATGATCTCACAGTAATGGTACCCCATGCTGTGGATATACTTTTGAACAAGACAAAGACGCAGCACCTTACCATTGCTCGGCTTACTGGATATGAGTTAACGTTATTTGCACAACATATTGTCATCAAACGATGTGCCAGTCTGAATCCAGCCACGTTACTGCCCCTCCCTTCAGACAAAAAGGACCAAGATGTCCATGATTGTTTGTTTCGTACTGAAGAGACGAAGGGACGGGTAGACTTGACTGATGTTCCTTTATCCGACCCACAAGGGGAACTATATGTTGATGGCTCTTGTTTCAAATTGTCAGATGGCACCACTACAGCGGTGTATGCTATTACTACGCTACGCACTATAGTTGAGACAGTGCACGTTCCCTACCAATCTGCTCAGGCTGCGGAGCTGATAGCTCTTTTGCGCGCATGCGAATTAAGCGAAGGACTGGCTGTCAATACTTATACTGACAGTCAGTACGCCTTCGGGGTGGCCCATAATTTTGTACGCCTCTGGGCAGAGAGAGGATTTTTGACTTCACATGGGACCAAGAAAAAGCATGGTCCATTGATAGAAAGACTCTTGACAGCTTTGACCCTTCCTAAACGATTGGCAATAGTGAAATGTAGTGCCCATAAAGCAATTACTGGCAATGTAGGGAGAGGAAATGCCTTTGCAGATCAAACAGCAAAAGAGACTGCTAGATCAAAGATGACGAAAATGTTTGTGGCAGGCCCTGCTAGATGGGTACCGGATGTTACCATGTTCGATAATACACTGGACAGCGTCAGGGAAATACAGTCTGAAGCGACACTTGAGGAGTTGGCTGTATGGCAGGAAAGTACAGGGCGGTTGGATGATGAAGGGTGCTGGACTGACAAAGGGGTGAAGCAAAGATGGATGTTCCCTAATGCATATGTTTTTCCTGTAGTTAGCATGGCACATGGCCCAGCTCATATTAGCACAAAGGGAATTTGTAAAGTATTAGACCCAGTATGGCAGAATGACAATATTTCGAAAGTTGCTGCCCACCTTGTAAGTCACTGTATTATATGTATGAGACACAATCCTGGAAAAGGTACCCCTACACCTTCTGGAACTTTTGCGCCACCTTCTTTTCCCTTTGAGGTGCTTCAGATGGATTATATAGAGATGCAATGGGTTAACAATTTGAAATATGTATTGTTAGTGGTTTGCACATTTAGCAAATGGGTTGAGGCTTACCCAACAAAGGAAAATACACCCATGGCCACGGCGAAGGCTCTTCTAAAAGAGTTCTTCCCACACTACGGTTTGCCCCACTTGATCTGGAGTGATAACGGCAGTCACTTCAACGCCAGATTGTTTCAATTGGTGTATGAAGGTCTGCACATTAAACAGAAATTTCATGCAGCGAATCATCCTCAATCAGCGGGCCTGGTTGAAAAATACAATGGCACCCTTAAGTTAAAATTGGCTAAGATAACAGAAAGTACCAGGTTACAGTGGCCAGATGCATTACCCCTTGCTCTATTGTCTACTAGAATGACTGTACACACTAGGACAGGGCTCTCCCCATATGAGGTGGTTTTTGGACGTCCTGCGAATGTGTGGGGTGTCCCTAGACCCAAGAAATACTCCGAGATAGAGCATCCTTTGTTGACTGATTATCTGTATGACCTTACTAAAATTCTACGTTCTATTCATTAACAGATACACAAGACGCTGCCTCCAGCACCAGAAGGACCTGGGCACCTTATACAGCCCGGGGAGTACGTTTTGATCAAGAACTTTCAGCGAAAGAACTGTTTGGAGCACCGGTGGAAAGGACCCTTCTTGGTCCTCCTTACGACGAGGACGGCGGTGAGAGTGGAAGGTCGGAAACACTGGATCCACTCTACGCACTGCCGACGGGTTCCGCTCCCCGTCCCTTATGATCGTTGGGTACAAGAAGGAATAGGGGTCCATGAAACAGAGCATGTTCCCCATTTCATGCCTTTTTCTGATGCTCAGCTGACTTGGGCCAACACTGAAGACGAGAGTGAGGCCATTTTGAATGAAGCAGTTCTCCCAGAAATTAAAACTGCACAGGGTTCCTCCTCGCCTGAACGACAGGAACCTGAGCCTCGCGCTCCGACACCTTAATTTCAAATCCTGTTGCAAGATGAAACAGTTCCTGGAGTAAAAAGGTACCATTTGCGCCCTCGACGGAAGGATAGTGCGCCATAGGATTAGTGAAGTGTAGCAGGGATGGACTTCATGGAAAAAGATTAGCAACATGTTCCTTTGATTGAGTGTTTCTTTCAGTTAGGATCGGAATAATTGGTGCACTGTCAGTGACACTGGACAGGATAAGCTGAGGGTGTTTTCCCTGGGAGGGAAGAGTACCCTATCCTGAGGTTCGTGAACATTTGCAGATGAGTTGCAGCAGTGTGACTCCACCGACCAGTGCGTCATAGCACCAACGAGGATTGAACAATAGAAGCCTGCCAGGGAGGCTTGTAACGGACCCTGATACATTTCTTTCCCTTCTTTTTGATTATTTTTTTTGTGTGTGTCCTTTCCACCGTGGGTTCCATTCAGTAGTCTTTTTCTGAAACTTCTCATTTGTAGTGAATAAAGTTGTCATGTATCCTTTTGGTAGGCCGATGAGGGATGACGAACAGCCATTAGAATTTGTCGTTTTCCCTCGACTATTCTGGATAAGACAGCGGAGGATACATTTCCTTTTGCTTGCTATTTTGTTAATGATCATATTTGGTGGGATTCTCTGGGTGTTAGAACATGCAAGTGATTCATCTGTTTCTAGTAAAAATGTTTCTTCCACATCAAGACGAAAACGAATGCTCTCCAATAATGTTTTTCTAGACACGCATTAAAGATTTTTCGGTAATGGTGTTGCTTGTTATCCTACAGACTCTGTTACTAGCCTATGGACTGCTTATCCTCTGTCTTTAATAAATTATACATCTTCCAAGCCGACAAATTTTGTTGAGGTAAAAGGGGAATTCGGCTTCGGTTACCCAGGGCCATGTGTGTATCATCGTCAGCCCACAGGAACAGGGAACCCCGGTTGTGACAATAATACCTATTGTGATAATTTTTATTTTGAAGAGCAAAACATCACATTAGTAGGCTGGCATTACAAACAAGTGATAGTTCCCCGAAAAGCTGGTTATTATCCTGCCTGTTGCCCCATTCTAAATAGTACTGACTCTATTTTGTACATCAATTGCTCTGGAGTAATTATGTCTAAACAGACATTTCCTTTAAAGAGTGTGAGGGGTTCTACAACTGTTGTCGGTAATTCTCGTTATGCAGCTGTGGATTATGACAGACCAATATATGCTCACCCTAGATTCTTTTTCCTCACAAATGGAACATATTCAAATGTTCATAATGGTACCAATGATGTAGCCCTTGGTATGGTGCTACCTCTGGAAGTCCCTTGCAGATACACTCATAGACAGATAAAATGGGTAAAAAGAACACTTACGAAAGAATTTTGTGAAGGAGTAACAGAAATAGAAATAAATAATTACAGTAATGGCATCACTTTTGGTTATATTCTGTCTGCTATTTTCACTTTAGGGGGCATGGCTATGAGTAGGACTGAAAAGGCCAGGGAATATTTCGGCTGTAAATTGCAGATATTGTCCAATACTACCGTGGCAGCATTGCGTGACATCACCATTCAATTAGAGAGCATGAGAATATTTTCTGAACAGACTAGATATGCAGTTGATTTTATATTAGCTAAAAATGGTGGTGCATGCTCAGTAATAGGAGATCAGTGTGTAGTAGGTATCACTAATATTGAGAAAAATATTACCAAACATATTTTAGACATTATAGAAAATGTTCAAGGCATGCAGAGTGGTAATTGGAGCTGGTCCCTGTTTGGAGGTTCGGGTTGGATTGTAGAGAAAATAATATATTTTATAGCTATCCTGATCTGCGGTTGTGTTTTGAGTCAGTGCCTTCCCTTATGTTGCTCCTATTGTACCGCCTATTTAACTCCTAAGAAATTCTCAATCTGTGACACCAATACAAAGATCATGCTCCAACAGGAGGTCGATCATCTAATGAATATGGATGATGAGATTTTTGTTTCTTCACCTTCTATTGTTGAGTCTGTCCCCAAAGTTTCTTTTGGTGACTAAATATCAGTTTTGGTTCTATCTTTTGTCTGTTAGTATATATATATATATATATACACATAAAAATATATCTACTCTTTGCTTAGAATTGTAAAGACGCTTACCTGATGGCACTAATAAAGACGATTGTCATTAGCAATCAATGCTAAAAGGAGGGTCTGTTAGAATAAAACTGAAAATGACTATATTATTCGTAGCATACTCAAAGTGATGTTAGCATTGATATAACTAATGCATTAATAAGTATATTGTGTGAAATATGTAGTCAATGGATGCCGGCATTATATTCGCCCGATTGACATGTGCACTGCCATTTTGTCTTGTTAGACACCATTTTATAAACAGAACGAAACTGTTATGTTAGTTCTTTCTGAGAAATAGTCCTTGGTAAGTTAGTTTCATTTCTTCAATGCTAAGATTTTGCTCGTTAGTACATTCCTCTATTGTTACATCAAGGCCTTCTCCCACCTGTCTGGTGGGGAGAATAAGCTAGACGACCTTGGGCAGTAGATAGTGTGTGCCAGGCTGTGGAACTGAAACTCATACACTGTACCCCCATTGTATTACGACAGCTACCAGTACTTTTCAATAATAGGCGGGTCTTAGTGGGCTCTGCAACCTACATAATGTAACTTTATGCTTGTTCAAGTCAGTCCCTCGTCAGTCAGTAGTAGAGGCTGGTTAGGCTGGATTCCACTGCAGTGTAAATTCCGAATAAACTAGCTTGTTGACATTCTCTACTGCATCATCGACTCTTCATTGCATGGAAGGCTAGCGGAGGTCTAGAGTGACCCGAGTGACCCTAAACGGGTCACTTCCTTCAGTAACTGACAGTTAAACTTTGTGAATTCCTCCCACACAGTCATATAATAGAGGGATTTGGTGTGCCTCGATGGCCCATCTGCTTACAGGACGGAGGGGCGAAGCTGAGCACACCCCACTTACAACTGAATAGACTGCTCTGCCTTCATACAAAGGGCCTAACATCCCCACATTTTTACTGCAGCCAGCTTGGAACCAAGGTAGGTGAAGCAGGGAATTCCATGCACTTCAAAGCCACTGTCTAGAAGCTTCTCCCACCTTTCAGAACCAGGGCACCAGGGTATAAAAGTAGGACCTCAGACATCAACTCTTTGGTACACTTCTGGGCTGTGGATACTCTGCCAGGAAGAAGGACTGATGTGCTGCTACAAGGACTGCCACTCTGCTGGACTGCTGCTCTAAAGGAACTGCTGCCCTGTTGTGCTGACCTGCTACCTGCTGCCCTATTGCTTGGGGAATAAGAACTGGACCTGCAACTTCATCTTGAACCCAGGTCCCCAGAGTGAATCCAAATACTAGTCAGCTGGCCTTCCGATCTGAGCTCAGGGACATAAAAGGCTCCCCAAGCAGCTCCTGTACTTAGCTGCAGCAAGTTCCTGACCGCCAAGTGGTGCCCCTCTGGTCCTGGACCCTTATTGTGGCTCAGCGTGCTCAAATAAAGCTTTTGGGCTCTTTACGACCACAAACGGGGGTGTTCGCACTGAGACCATGCTACTCGCACCAGAAATCAGCACGAGCTGCTGCCAACCCATCTCTTCACACTGCAGCTTCAATCACTCGTGGGGACCACAAATGCGAAGCACGAGCCCGCCCATCAGTGACGCCCGGCCTGATCTTTACACCACATTGGCATCCGCCCATGCTGCTCTCCTTGCGACCATCTCCAATGCGAACAGGATCCTTGGCACAAGATTTGAGAAAGTAAATCTTCAGCTGGACTAATCTGGGACTGTATCCGACCTGCGTTCCATCTCAGTTGACCTGCACGTTTGACTTTGACCTGGTCCAGCACTTTCAGCTTTTAGGTGCTGCTTTACACTTTATCCTTTAAAAATACATTACTCTGGTCCTACTTATTGGATTTTTGTTGTTTTGGACTTGATTTATTTATTAAATTGCGCTCTATTTTTCTAACTTGGGGTAGGATCTGTTTGTGTGGTATTTTCACTGTTTTACTGTGTGAAGTGTTGCACAAATACTTTACATATTGCCTCTAAGTTAAGCCTGACTGCTCTATGCCAAACTACCAGGGGGACAATCACAGGTTAATTTGGGGATTGCTTGTGCCTTGCACTGACAAGGATTGTGGTTGCTGCTTGACCAAGGCTCGCACCTCAGTCAGCCAATACCCCAATTTCTCATACTCAGTTTACAGTTATGTAATTGTGAGAAAGCGGATAATTAGCTAGGATGGACGGTAGTCAGCCACAGGTAATAATGTCACTATTTTTGTTAGCTCCAGTAAACGTTTTAGTAATTTAAACCTGTGCTCAACCCCTGGTAGCTATGGTACAGAGATGACAGGCTTAACTTAAGAAATAATGTAAAGCATTTAGAAGTACTAAAACAGTTAAAAAATCAAAAACACAACACAATAAAAAAATTGATACAAAATTTAGAATATTTTACACCAAAATTACAAAAATCCAATAAGGAGAATTGAAGATATGAATTCGTAAAGTTTTTAAGAAAAATAGCACCAGAAAAATCACAAAGTGCCAACCACAGGTGTCTGGTCACACTAGATCGGGTCAAAGTCAAAGTTAAGGCTGATTGTGATGTATTGCCGGTCAGATACAAGAAACAGATTCATCCCGGTGTAAAGTTTACCTTCAGGCTTAGAAACTTTTATTGAGAAAAAGTGGCTGTCAACAAGTCAACTAGGCGGGGCAAGCTGCAAGCTGGATCTGAAGCAAGGTTCAGCAATGGCAGGGTGCTAAAGAGCTGGGTCCCTATCCAGTCATTGACCAAGGCAGGAAAACTTAGAGTGGGCAAAGTCCAAAGTCTGTGCCCAGGAATGCTTTGATGTTGATCGGATGATGTTCGGCATCGGTCCCAATGAAGGCCTCTACGTTTGGACTTAGAAACTTTTCTGGAACTCGAATCTCCTTCGGTGTGCAAGCGAACATGTTGAGGCCAATCGGCGATTCGACATTGATAGCCATGGCAACCCTCGTCTCCATTGTTTCTCCAGGCAGAAAGTTTGAAAAAAAATTCCAAATCCCAATTTTTGCAGTTTGGGGACAGGGGGCGTACAAGCTTACACTAGAGAAGGGTCCAGGACTTGGGGGCCATCACTAGGGGGTTAGGACTCACTCCAACGAAACCACTAGCAGTATTAAGGGAAGGTCCAGTTGAAAATGGTCTGCTGGGCTCCTTCAGAAAAGCGGCCTTCTTGCAACTTTTGAGTCCCTGTGGTTTCACAGGAGGTCAACCAAATGAACCTTGAAGTCCACTTCTTCGTCCTAGGTACAAGTGGGGACCGATCCAGCCCTTAGGGTTCTCTTCACAGGTTTTAACAGCAGGTGCAGTCATTCTTTAGTCTTCCACAGGTCCAGTAGAATACCGAAGAAGGTACCCCGGGGAGCCACATTCATGTTTGATACTAGCCTGTGGCAGAACTTGTTCCTGGCCCCTCTCTAACCAACAGGGAAAAAGTTCCCAGTAGTAACCCCACCCACTTTTGCAGATGTTCATGAGTGCACTACTGCAAACAATCCCACAGTGCCCCTCTCTATCTGATACTTACATGGTAGAATCTTTTTTCTCCTGTGCAGAGCTCCTGTGCCCACCCTAGAGTTATGACCAGGGAAATGAGCAACCCCTCCTCTGTTGTCACTCAAATTGGTTCTGGCGGCAACTCCTCTGCCACTGAGATCCAAGCCTGTCTGCCTAGGAAGACTAGCTTGTTGTGCCACTTAGGCCTGGGTGAAATTTAAATGACGCTGGAGTCATTTTCTTAATTTCCCATTTTGTTTGTTATGCAAAGTTCATGAAATTACTCCATTATCCCACATCACTGAGAAGTGAATTGGAAAAAATGAATATTTTAGCTTGTCGATTGAGTGCACTTGCTTATGTCACTAGGTAGCCAAAAATGGCATACTATGTTGTTAGTGCCCTAGACAGCTGCATAGGTGAACAGTAGTTTAGTGTGTCTAAACAATTTTGTGCAATGTAAACCATACAGAGTGACTGTCTCACTCACTGCTGTCCATGTGGTATTGTGGAGGGCCCTAGCTTTCGGGAGGCTTGAAGGTCACCCACAAGAGTGTAGATGAATACCAGGAATATGAACTTACAGTTATCCCATGGCACTGTGCTAGGCCACCTAAGCCAAGTCATGCGGACTGCATGTGAATGAGGGCACTTCAAAATGGCTTTTAGGTCGTTCCAGACACAGGCGCTCCACCCACAGTGTGGTGTGGTGTGTAGTGCTTGACCACATCACCCTGTGCAGCGAGAGGGCAAAGAAGACTGAAGGGTTTATGGATCTCTCTTTATTATCCTCTGAAAGGCCACGCCAGGCACTGGACGCAAATCCTATGTGACTCCCATTTTCTGTCCCCCCACGGAATCTGTGTTGCCCCAAAAATCAGAGACCTTCCAAATTTGAAACAGGCCTGAGCAGAATTTCAATTACACCAGAGTAGTTGGAGTAATTTCAATAATTCCATGTTACTCTTTGACACAGAGTTACTGTGAATTACGTGCTTACTTCTGTTCACGTAATTAAAAGTAATTTGGAGGGAAAAATCCTACTGTGAGAGCACATTTAGTGAGCAGCCGCTCGCTGTTCGCGTTCTGCTACTTTTAGCGCTGTTTCTTCACACAAAATGCATCCTTGTGTCCATTTTAGATGCAAGAGTGCATTTTGTGCTAAGAAAATAGTACTAAATGCAGGTAGTAAATTGGGGAAAATCATAACCCAAGAGTGCATTTAGCAAGCGGGGCGATTGATCACACTCACTATTCGTGTTCTGTTGCATTTAATGCTATTTCTTAGCGCAAAATAGATCCTTGTTCCATTTTGGACAAGAGGGGGCATATTTGCGCTAACAAAAAGAGCTAAATGCAGAATTAACCCTTTTGCATAATTCAAGCATAATCTCACGGAATTCTTAGATCTTTCCGCTTTTATTGCACTACACGGAATTACGCGAATTATGCACACTCCTAATTTGAACGTGCAACCATTTGAACAGTGTCCATGCATTCTGCAATACAGAAAGGGTCAGGTGACCCTCTTACAACAGTGCGTGGTCAGCACGAGGATGGTACAAAGTTTCATTTATACAGGAACTCAGGGGCATATTAGCAAGACCCACGTTAAAATTATCGCCGTTTTAGCGGCAGGAAACTGCCGCTAAAACGGCGATAATGGGCTTGCTAATATGCGTTATAGAATTCCAATAGAAGCCCAGGTTAGATATCCTGCACATCTAACCTGGGCTTCTATTGGAATTCCATAACGCATATTAGCAAGCCTATTATCGCCGTTTTAGCGGCAGTTTCCTGCCGCTAAAACGGCGATAATTTTAACGTGGGTCTTGCTAATATGCCCCATAATTTTATATATTGTAGACCCAGGACGTTCAGTAGCTTCAGTGTATCGAGTGATGTGGCGCTAAGGAAAATGAACGACAAGTCGTACGCCATCGTCAGATGCCCTATAGACAGCTTTCTGTGCCTCACGGCAAAGGCCTTTCAAGGGATCTGGGCTTGCATGTATTTGCTGCAGTTCTCCCAGTGTCCACCTCGCTCTCGCTGATTGACACATTCTGCACTCGCTATTGCATCCCCCTTATTATGGTGCACTAAAAAGTTTGTTTATCATTGAGCCTTTTGTTTCCGCTAAGATGGCTGAAAGAAGGAGCCAGGATAATAAAGCTGTAGGCGCTTGAATCATCATCCCCTGTACCCCCTCTGCGCTAAAGACGACTCGCATGCGGCTCGGTGATTTTTCTTAATTATTTCTTTCTCTCAGCCCCATCAGTTCATGTTCTTCCTCGGAGGATTGAAGAAGGCTGTAAGTGTGTCAATTCTTTGAAAGATGGATTATGTCTGAGGATTCATTTTTTGTTCTGCCAGCAGGCGCTGTGGACGTGTATTTATAGAGCGGCTCCCCACTGTCCTCTGAGGCCCGTCGGAAGATGTATGGCTGCCCAGCCGCACCCACAGAGAATCGAGCGCACCTCACTTGTGGCAACTGGTGGCACGCAGAACATGTAGAGGAGAAAGGAGGGCCACTTTGTGATTTTTTGTGGGTTGTTCTTATTCATTAACCCCCAAATCCCGCGATAGGTGTTCTTATCCCAGACCAAACGAGAAACCGAGATTGTCACCTAGGTTTTTCAGATTCATTATAATGCTAATTATCGTATGAAAAACTAGCAAATAGTCTTATAAATTGTGCTCAAAAGATTTGTCGTCCTATGTCACCTCTAGCCTTCACCATACGTTACACCCTCGATCTGATAACCAAAGCTCCCTTAGATTAAAGACTGAGGTGCGCGAGTAATCAGTCAAAAAACAAGGTAGGTATCTCCAAAGTTGTTTCACACTGAGGGGAACAGGGTAGGACACATCCCTGACGAGGCAGCCTCCTTCCCGCTGTTCTACGGTACTAACTGGGTTGGTGAAACCATCCCATGCATTATTTTCTATTAAATTATGCTGTAATCTCTGGCAAGGTTCCCCGAGGTAGGGTTGCTTCTGTGCGACTCAATGAGGGAAATGATTTAGAAGAAACAACATAAATCACTTCGATAGGCGCCTAGTGAACATCAGTCAACTCGCTGGCATGTATTGAGCGGCCATCTACAGCAGGCATGCATAGCCATCATGGACTTCTGTGCGAGTCCTGAGAGTGCATTCTTCAGCTAGAGTTTAGAAAGTCTTTTTCTTATGAATGTTAGGGGCATATTAGCAAGACCCACGTTAAAATTATCGCCGTTTTAGCGGCAGGAAACTGCCGCTAAAACGGCGATAATGGGCTTGCTAATATGCGTTATGGAATTCCAATAGAAGCCCAGGTTAGATGTCCTGCACATCTAACCTGGGCTTCTATTGGAATTCTATAACGCATATTAGCAAGCCCATTATCGCCGTTTTAGCGGCAGTTTCCTGCACTAAAACGGCGATAATTTTATCGCCGGTCTTGCTAATATGCCCCTTAGTTTTCTTTTGTAATATCTCACCCAAAAAGCCATCACTCTTTCGGAGAAACTTCGGCTCAGCCAATTTTGACTTGCAAACAATGAATGTACTAAAAAAATCTCAAAATGAAAATGTAAGTCCGTTTTTATATAGCGCAGCTACTCACCCTTACGGGTCTCAAGGCGCTGGGGCCCGGAGTGGAAATTAAGTGAGCTATTACCAGAAGTCACTTGGTGCTGAGCTGAGCAGCCGCCGGAGCCGGGGATCGAACCGCGAACCCTGTGCCCTGAAGTCGGGTGCCCTGGCCACTGCACCACACCTCTCCATGAAGCATTTCTATGGTATTCTTATCAGAGGGAATCTTTCGAAGGATAGATGTAGCATTTCAAAACCTGTGAAAATATTAAATATCTTACTCTATGTTCACTTGTGCGGTAAACATTCTCAAGTTATTAAAATCTGCTTGCATTAATTTTGTTTATATTTAATAGGGCTGATTGTGAGTTTGGCGTCGAGGGTACTCCGTCACTTCTGCAACAGAGTACCCTCTCGCCAAACTGAAGTTCCGCCTGCCTTATTTAGAGTAACAATTATGTTAGTGATGGAGACTACTCCGTCTCCGCCGCTGTCATACTTCTGCAATGGCCGTACAGAGTAAGGGCAATAGAAGGTTCAACCATTTATTCTCCCTCCCAATTTAGAGAGAGTGAACAAATGGCCAGTTTTTTACTTTCACACATCACCATCCAAATCGCAGTAGGATGTGAAAATTGAAATATTTTAATGACCTCCCACTCCATGGGGGAAAACTCCCATGACGAGAGGGTCATTGCTTTTTTTATTTTCATATGAAAATCCAGTTTTGTGACTTTGTTTTTGAAAATAAAAAAGATATTAAAAATGTGCTTTATGGCACTGTTATGTAGATGGATCCCCACGGCACACTTTCAATGCATTGACAGGAACCGCTGTGACAGCAGTTCTTGCCCAGTGTAAGAGATGCGCACTGGGCATCGGACATTTCTAATTTCAGTATGGTTTCTCCGTCAGGGCGACAGAATATTTTATTGCTGGAGTAAAATCTGGGTGACTGAATATTTTACTGACGGAGTAAAATCCGTATTCTAAACTTTAAATCAGCACCCTAGTCTAAATACACAAGTATAACTACAAAAATGAACTAATCTTTGGCAAAGTCAACAGTTCAGTCTTGTTAACTCATGCAAATAGGTAAACATATGTCCTGCTTTTTGTGATACCACATTAATGTCAGAGAGTAAGAGAATTGAGACCAATGGATTTCAGATAAGAGAAGGGAGCATAAGGTAAGTAAGAGTAAGAGAAATGACAGAAAAGGAGCTGACAGTAGTGGAAGGGAAAATTATGTTACTGAGTGGCTGAGATTAATTCAAGCATTTCATCCATCACTTTTTTTTTATACTTTAGTGTTTCGCCCTAAGTGGGGCAAGTATGTCCAGACGCGGCTCCTTTGCACACTGTGTCACTGGAACCAAGATGTACCCGGCTGATGGGCCCATAATTAAGGCAAAACCGGTCCCTGGTTGCTTGTGTTCCGGTTCAGGGAGGACCTGGCTTGGCAATTCTGATAGGAGCAGGGTAAAGACTGATTTTCATATAGCTGGGTCCAAACTGAGGTGATGTGGTGTGCAAAATAGCAATGGATTGGGATGCGGCCCAAGGTAATTACCAGTGGCTGGGATTAATTCAAACTTTCCATCCATCACTTTTTTGTACACTTCACTGACAAAAATGGAGCCTCACTATGGGAAATTATATTAAGGGAAGTAACTGTAGAACAGATGCTATAATAAGATAAAATGACAATGCGAGTGGCGGCAACTGTAGTTAACAGCACTGACAGTAAAAGATCTGATGGAAAGGTTGATGACTGCAAAGCAAGTGACAGTTAAAGAAGTGACAGTGATGGAAAAGGCAGTAATGGAAGTGGTAGCAATGAAGCAACAGTAAAGAAACGTGTAATGATGAAATGACATTAAGGAAAGTGGCAACAAGGGGAGAGACAATATGTAAAGTGACAGAAGCAGGGTTCACACTAATGAAGTGACAGCTTTGGAAGTAACGGACAACGCAGTGCCAGAAAAGGAGTGTCAGAAAAGCCAGTGACAGTAAGAGAAGGGACATTGAGGGAAATGGTGGTAATGGAAGTTAGTGGTGGTAATGGGAGTGACAGTAATGTGTGTTAGACTATTGCAAGTGACAGAACTTGTAATGAGTAATGTGAGGGACAGCATTTAAAACAGGTAAGTGACTACATAATGGAAGCGACTGTAATTGGAGGGATGGGCAGTCAGAGTCAGGGAGTGACAGTAAGATGTGTGGCACTATTGGAAGTGATACTAAAGGAAGCGACGT
Organism: Calotriton arnoldi; assembly: GCA_963921515.1. Classification (NCBI taxonomy): domain Eukaryota; kingdom Metazoa; phylum Chordata; class Amphibia; order Caudata; family Salamandridae; genus Calotriton; species Calotriton arnoldi. Next base: position 443,188 of record CAWUFW010002456.1, on the reverse strand, counting down.
TAACTGCAGTGACAGTAAAAGAAGCGACAGTGATGGGGGCGCTCATAAGGTTACTGCCAGTAAGAGGAGTGATAGTAAGTGAAGTGAAATAAACAAGAGTAGCAGTAAGGGGAGAGATGGCAATATTGTTGATATTAAGGAAAGTTATAGTAAATAAAGTGACAGAAATGGATGTGATGATAGTGAAGTGACAGGAATGGAAGTGGGAGTATCCAAGTGAGAGAAATTGTAGAGATAATAACGAGAGGGACAGGATTTGAAGCAGGATTAATGTAATTGACAGTAAGAGAAGTGATGGTAAATTAAGTAACAGTAATGGAAGCTAAAAAAGGGAAGTGTCACTAAGTGAAGTGTCAGCATTGTAAGAGACAACGAAGAAGTATCATGTATGGGTGTAAGAGTAATGCAAATGACAATAATGCAAGTGACAGAAACTTGAGTAATAATGAGAGTGAGAATTTGAAGTAAACGTAAGGTAAAATACAGGAAAGGAAGTGACTGTGAAAGGGATGACAGAAACTGTATTGATGTCAATTAAAGTAACAGAATTGGGAGTGGCAGTAAGGGAAGCAATAGTGCTGAGAGTGGCATTAAAACAATTAGCAGAACCTGGAGTTACAGAATAGCTGAAAGGGGCTTTCGGAAAGTTCCCTTCAGCCACTGGCTACTGAGGATCAGCTTGCGTTAGGCACTGGGTCACAAGGCTGTCCAACTATGTTTGCATCCACCAATGGCATTTCACTGTTGTGAATATCCAAGAAGTAGTGATATCACTCATTGTCCCACACAGATAAACTGTGCCTTTCCTTCCTCCCATTTGCACCTCTTCCCTGATCGCCATTGGTGTCTGGTGCTCTCTTGCTTGTCCTACGCCTGCCCCGGCTCTTGCCTGCCCATTCCAGTTCGACCTTTTTTTGAGGGCCCGGCAGCTACTAAGTGCTACCTGCTCACATGCTCCTGATTGATGCACTCCTGCACACATTTTTATAGGTACTTTACCATTCCAACATGGCCAATGGTCACGTTAGAATGGTAAAGTAGAAAATACTAAAATCGTCCTGGTGTGTCAGAATGCACGTATGCGCCTGAATCAAGAGGCATATGTGCATGTATTTTATGCACGTGCATGGATGTAATTCGTGACCATTTTGGAATGTTAATTCTTACCATTCCAAAATGGCTCCCATATGCATGTTGGATTAGGAATGCATATACACAATGTTGGGTTGTGTTTGTATTGGAACCCCTGTGTCATGCATGCACTGTGATGCGGGAGTACCAATGAAAACAAACATTGGCAAACTCAATATGTGGGCCTTAGTCTTTCAAAGGTGAGACCTACTGTCTCTGCCAGAGCTTGTTTTGTTCTGCCTTTGCTTCAAACTGCTGTTTGGGTCAAAGGAGAATGATGCAAGTTTCAGGCTTGGTTTATGGGCGCTCCCCACAACAGCCACTTCTTCCTTTAAAAGACTGCCACTTGTTGCATTTCTTCACAAATTTGGAGAAAGAAAGAGAGAGATACTGAGGGCCCGTGCACAAGGGAGATGGAGAGAGAGAGAGAAAGAGAGAGAGGGAGAAATTTGTATATAGCATCAAATCACTGAACATTTGAAACGCTCTTAGAACAAACACTAGGAATACTCAATTAAATGGTACTCATTTTAACGTTCTCCGAAGGATGGGAGAATTGTAGACAACCATGGCCAGGATTGAAAGGCGTGGAAGAGGTGGGCGAGCCACTGAATGCTCGAGCCAGGTTCGAGCCTGAAGCCTGCCAGTGGCTCAGCCTGAGGTCCTGTTGGAACATCGAGCATATGACGACTCAAGTCGAGTTTCAGGTGTCTTCTGCCTCCCTGCCTCTACCAGGATGTCCTGTTAGGGCCCGAGCAGCAGGCCAGGTTCGAGTCTCGGCATGGGTTCAACATACTGTGTGTTCTGGGCAAATCACTAAGGGGCATATTAACAAGGCCCGGCGATAAATATCGCAAAGCGCGCTTAGCGCATGCATATTTATCGCCGGCTATCTCTGTAATTTATCGCCCGGTTAGCGCGTTATCAACAACGCGCATCGCCGAGGCGATAAAATTCCAGAGATAGCGTGGATATCGCCGTTTCCCATGGTGGAAAACGGCGATATCCTAGATGATAGGGCCTGTGGTCTTAGCCACAGAATCCACCCCCCATGTTAAGTATGCCTTAGTCAGGAATTTAACAGACGTTAAATTCCTGTGTTAAGGCATACTTAACGCGATTTAAAGAATCGCTAACCCTCCTTGATAATATCGCGAAGCTGCCTTCGCGATATTATCCCTGTTTGGTTTCACAGCCACGCCTACTTTGCATCTCATTAGCGATGCAAAGTTAGGCGTGCTGGGAACGGGCGCTAAGTCAGCAAAACACGCGATAGCGTGTCTTTGCTGATAAGGCAATGGAATTATCGCCGCTTTTCGCCCGAAAACGGACGCAAATGCAGCGATAATTTCATATCGCCGCCATGTTAATATGCCCCTAAATTTCCCCATGCCTATAAACAATGAATGTAACCTTATGTAATCCAACTAACGCTCATGAACAGCGCTCCAATACCTTCGGGTCTAGTTCCTGCTATATAAAAACTGCAGAAAACGCTCAAAGAGGAAACAATAAATCTTTAACATGAGGAAAGACAAATGGTTACCCATTTCTTTGCTGATTTGTGCAAAGAGAAACTAGAAAACCTGGATAAATCACGACTTCCCCACTTAAATTGTGTGATCTGAGTCAAATATTTGTTTTCATCATAAGTATTGTTTCTTCATTATCGAGTATGGAAGCCCTTTCAACTATGCGAGTTCAGATTACCAGTTGTGCAAAAACCCTCTTGTGCTTGATTTAATAGAGTGTAATGTTCCCCTGTAATAGTCTGGGCCTCCTGCAATGTCTTGCTTCTCAGTGCACTAAAGGTTCATGGTTAAAAGCTATCACTTTTGCAGTGTTATAATGTGATTTATTAATGTCAAAGCTTCACATGTTAAGGAAATACACTTTCTTGAATTTTGAAGGGCTTTACCATTAAATGTGATGTCTGTTGTGTGATGTACATAGCAAGCATTTTCAGAGCTCGACTTGTGCACAGGCTCTAAGATCCGAGCCAGGCCTTTGGCTCGGCTATGGCTCAGCTCTCCCTGTAAATCTGTTGGCTCGCCCACCTCTAAGGCGTGGCCTACAAGTTACACACAGAGCACTTTTGTGGGTGCATGGGTCGCTGAGACATCTTTCTAATTGCTGAATGAGGACATGTGGTGTACATTGTACATCAGGGGTGACACCGAGGAGAATAACGGAAGAGGGAAGTGAAAAAAGCGAAGAGAAATGTGAAAGTGAGCCAACCAAACTAGAGAGTGAAAAAACGACGGCACTGAATTTGCAGCAAGTACACCCGCCGCATTTAGAGATTAACAATTGGAGACAAACACCAAGAGAGGCAGAAATCAGTAAACATTGAGTGGAGGATTTAGAGCGTGCGAATGTGTTATAAAGGAGAGACTGGGAAGGCAGGTATGAATGAACTCCTTTTATGGCATGCATATTTTTTATATAGCCACCTGTATTGGTAGCTATGGCGTAATGTTCTATTGACATGCGTATTCCACATTGTTATGCTGATTTAGTTGCTATTACTGTTGTTTTTTAGATTTTTATTTATTTACTTTGTGTTGGGTTTATTTGCTTTGAATTGTTATTAAGGGGAAGTGTGCTATGTCCTCCCGTTATGGAATCACAACTACCATTCTGATTCCATCATGGTTCGAGAAGCGCAGGAACAGGAGCACGAGACCGCGGGCAAGATGCACACAAGAGGACATAACAGAATGACAATTCCAAGGAGTAAAGACAGGGTCCTGTGAGTCTGCAATGAATAACGGCGACAAGGAAACCGGAGATGCCGGCTCCCTGGAGGGAATCTTCTGGAAGTGAGACCTACGAATGATCTAATATGGCAATTGCTCCTGGAGCTGTCACCGAACGCAAAGGATGCTTAATAATGTTTGAAATATCACCTCGTCCGTGTTTTCTCCTACCTACGTGGCTTCTGCGCACTGCTTTGTCTTACCTAAAGTCGTGACATCCTGTCCTGGGTACTCTTTTTTTATTTTTGCAGTTTTATATAGCGCGAGCTTGAACGGAACTAAGGTATTGGCGCGCTTTACACGAGCACTTGTTACATTACACAAGATCATTTTCATTTTTTAGGCAGTGGCAGATTAAGTGATTTTCCCAGAATCACGAAATGTTGAGTCACCTCAGAACCACGAAACTTGTTCCCCAGTTCCAAAGTCGGGGCGCTGGCCCCAACGCCACAATCTCTGCTTCGAGATGAGTGGCAATACTCATAAAAATAGGGGGGCTTATTTATTAGCCCCTTGTGCCGCCGGTGCGTCAATTTTTGTGACGCACCAGTGGCGCATCTTGCTGACCCATATTTACAAGGACATGTGAAGCCACCCTGCATGGCTTTTCGTGTCAAATACGGCCCCTTTACACGCAGCACTTTGCGTGGAAGGGGCGTGCCATGGGTGTTGCTGTGGGTGTGCCCACGCAATACCCATGGCTTCTGCTGTATTTCCAAATTTACAAGAAATTGTAAACCTGGAAATGCGGCATAAATCTACGCCTCCCCAAGGGAGGCGTAGGGAGGTGCAACGAGGAGAAAGGTTTTCATTTCTCATCATTTTTTCCTCTTTCTATGCTCGCTGAATTCTGCAGCACGCATAGAAAGAGGAAATCACCTCTTGTGATTCTTTTGGTGCAGGAAGGTGTCCCTTTCTGCACAAAAACAATCATCCTCGCAACGCAGACACCCTTGCACCATGGTGCAAGGGAGCCTGCATCGGCGCATGGCAGCTCATTGCGCACCAGCGCAGGGGAGAGCAAAGGGATCTGTCATTTAGTTGTAGATATGACACATCCCTTTGCTTCCAAAGTAATGCAGTGCGGCGCAGCCAAATGGCTTGTGGGACCTCGCTGCGTAACTTTGTTGTAGATAAGGCCCTGGTTTTATATTCAAACCTGATGCGTGAGCTGCTGTAATATTTTATCCACTGTTGTCTGTGTTTACGCAGCATATGCATTACCTGTTTTTATTGCACATAGTTAAAAATACCTACATTTTTTAGTAGGTTAGAGGATAACGTGACAACGTGTAACAAGAATTGGTAATGCATCGGTTTCGCCTACGTAATGAATAAAGAGCTGTTTTCATCAATCATCGTCTGGAAGAAGGAAAGAGCTCCCTGACAGATAATACGGGAGTGAAGAGGATGTGGCACAGAGGCCAGAGCTGATGACTCGAGAGCTGGGGATCCCTGTTAGAGTCTTGGTGGCACTGTGCAACATCCTGTGATTCTATGCAAATTGCTTAATCTCTCCAGCAAATCAATTGTTATATAAATATGCTGCAAGAATAAAAGGCAAAACTTTATGAAAATATAGTTCCACCAAAGGGGATGTTAACAGTATTTTGGCAGGCGGGAAACTGATAAGAGAAGCAGATGAGGAACAAGTATTGGTAAATGCAGGAAAATATGCTACAGCCAATAGAAATGGAGGAAAGGTAAGTGGCACACACAGGAACCAACGAGAAGCCAGGAAAGAGAGGAGGCGGGATGTAAGTACCTTTTAAGTTTATATTAAAAACAATAGATTTCTCAAGCACAGCGCAAGCGCTGTGCAGGCGAAACCTAAAAAAGCACATCGAGATTTCCCATAACATGCTATTTTTCACTAATTTGTGAAAAAACCATAAAATGTTTATGGAAACTATAAAGAAAAAAGGGCATTTTAATAGGACAACATAAACACCTCACAAATGGAGCAAACGATTCATAAAAAAACCGCCTTTTTCTGCATGAACAATCTGAAAAGGCTTCATATTCCGTCAGAAAAGCACGCACGTCGCAGTGAAAAGGAACTGGTCGCTTAAGAAAACTAAATCCAAAAGGTAAAGAAATGCCGTACTAAAGTCCAGAGGGTACAACACAACAAATAAACAGCAAACAGAAAAATAGGTGTCAACAATGTCTGTGGAATTTAGTTCAACCTCAGAGCAGTGGCCAGAATTCAAACAGTGTGGAAGCGTTTGGCATAGGGTGGTACCTCTTTATCCAAAACAGCTCCTCTATTCTCTCACCTTCAGTTTGAGAGAAGGGCGTAGTGTTTGGCCTGAACACTTGAATGATGATGCGTGAGCCCTTGGGTACGTGCAGACACCATCTTTATGGTGGCATCAAGAGCTGGGGTAAATACGTGCATCTGTCACTTCTTACCTCCCCAATCTGCCTGTGCTTCTCCTTTGTCCCCTTGTCCATCCCTGGAGCGACCTTGTTTTCTCACTCGGTCTCATGGTATTACCTGTCCTGGCCTCAGTGTTTGGTGGTCAGCTGGTACACTGATGTGTGTAGCCAATTGTTCTTCTTCTAGCATTGTTTCATCCTTTCTCACTGAAGAGAAGCTGGAGAGCTAGGGTGCTTGATTGGACCTCATGTCTTACAGTCAGCATTTTAAATGGAAATGTAGAAGTGCAGGCACTTAAAGTCCCTGTTTGCCCCTGAGAAATGCTGGTATTCCCACATTAAATTTATTGCAGCAGTGCTGAGAAGTGCAGGTACTCTGCATTTCAAATTAAAGAAGAGCACAGAACTCAGTACCAGACGGTACCTGGACATTTAAAGCACTGCTTACAGTAGAACTCATCAGATACCCTTTCCTTCTTGGGCTACATTACCTCGATGAGTCGCACTGGCTTCATAACGTTCCTCTCCTCTTTGCATCAAAAAAGTGATGCAAACCCAGCACAAAGCGTTAAGGTGGGATTTACCGTCCAACATTACTCAAAATGTGCTTGGAAAGTATGGTACATGGCATCCTCATGGAGCCACCATGGGCTTTGATGCCCATCCATTTCTACTAACAGTTGCAGACATGGATTTGCACCAAAAAATATGCCTCATCAAGGCAGGCATAGCAGTAGAGTAAGTTTTAAAACTTGCCACATTTTTCCAACTTTGCTTGTGTGCTGCACTCTACAGCACACATAGCAGGGAAAAAGTATTAAAATATAGTTTTTGTACTGGAAAGGCACCATTCCACTACAAAACCTATTCATGACTGAACACACAGTCGATAGTGTGTGTTGGTGGATGGCAGCTTGAAGTGTGTAATGCAGGGAGAGAAGCAAATAGTGCCATATCTTAGTAATTGGGAGCTGTTCTGCATTCGTCCTTTCATGCAACTGGCACAGTGTAGCAACCTTGTTTGCTGTGCTGAGTTGTGCAAAAAGTTAGAAAATCTGCTCTGCTGGATAGTGCTCAGAGCCAGTTGCAGTGCTATTTATTTATTTATTTATTTATAGGTTTTATATAGCGCCTGAATCACCCCCGCAGGGGTATCTCTGCACTGTGGATTGCACACTAGACAGGCAGACGGACCTATGGAAATAGATCGGTTTTAAGAAGTTTTCTAAATTGCAAATAGTCCGGGCATTGTCTCAAGTGGGTGGGGAGCTGGTTCCAGTAGAAGGGAGCGAGGTAGGAAAAAGATTTCCCACCTAGCCTAGTTTTCCTCACCCGGGGGACCAAGAGAAGCGCTTTGTCTCCAGACCTGAGGGTCCTGGTAGGGGCATAAGGCTTGAGTTTCATGAAGATGTAAGGAGGACCTTTGTTATGCAAGGCCTTGTGGACGATGCAGCAAACTTTGAATTTAACACGCTTGCGAATTGGAAGCCAGTGGAGTTGTTGAAGCAGCGGAAGGGAGGGAGTTCTTGGCGGGGCATTCATAACAAGGCGTGCGGCCGTATTCTGGACTACCTGCAATCTGCTTAACGAGGACTCATTAGCTGAGACCATGAGAGCGTTGCAGTAGTCCAGCCGGCTCATTACCATAGTCTGAACTAGGGTTTTACGAGTAGAGTCCGGGAGGAGCGGGAAAACTCGTTGTAGCAAACCCAGCACATAAAAGCAGGTGCCGGCAGTATGGGCAGCGTGTTCCTTCAATGACAAGGCACGATCAAGACGAATGCCCAGGTTTTTAGCAAGAGCCTTCGGGGCAGGTGGAGAGCCGAGGGCTGCCGGCCACCAATCAGGTGACCACAACAAAGGAGCATCTCCAAAGAGCATAATCTCCGTCTTCTCTGCGTTAAATTGAAGAAAATTACTTTTCATCCAGTTTGCGGTAGCTGTCAATCCCGCGGAGAAAGAAGACTGGGCCATCGAGGTGGATTTGTTAAACGTGAAAAGGAGCTGAGTGTCGTCAGCATACGAAAAAGGCGTGAAGCCACAGGATCTAAGAAGATTGGCCAAGGGAGCAACATAGATATTAAACAAAGTGGGGCTCAGACATGAGCCCTGGGGAGCTCCCTTGGTCAGTTCCAGTGGCTTTGACCGAAAAGGGCCAAGATTGACAGTCTGGGAGCGGGAGGACAGAAAACTCGTCATCCACTGAAGAGCAGGACCTCTCAGCCTTAGGGTGGTCTTCCACCAAACATTTTGCAGCTTGCCTTCAATTATGTTAAATTATTTTTGTCCGCCTGAGGTCGCTGAGCACTTTACCACTGCCACTCAGTGCTAAAGTGCATGTGCTCACTCCCCCTAAACATGGTTTGATTACCTTATCCACAATTGGCACATTTAATGTATCTATAAGTCCCTAGTAGAGTGCACTACATGTGCCCAGGACCTGTAAATTAAATGCTTCTATTGGGCCTGCAGCACGGATTGTTCCACCCACACAGATAGCCCTTTAAACATGTCTCAGGTCTGCTAGTGCAGAGCCTGTGTTGTAGTGTAGTTCCTATTTCCCTAATAGGCTCTGCACATTGGAATAATATACCCTATAGATTCGACATAGGACTGAGGTCAGTATGTCCCTATCGAGTATATTAAACTTAATTACTTTGTGCCAGCTAACTCAGAGGCCACTAAAAACTCCTTGTAAACAAGAAGGGAGTAGTTTCTGGCAACCGCATAAACATGACAACTTTGTTTCCCTTTAGAATCGGAACACTCTCAGAATTGTGGAAACAATAGATAACAGTTTCACTCAGCTAATCGTGCATGCTTAGTTTCTTCAGAGTTACACAGAAAGAATAGACGGGCGTTTCAATAAAAGGATTTATTGAACAGTCTTGTTTCTCGTGTAAGAGATATGAGCTGTTATGATCACAAGACAGTATGCGAGATATATTATGTACAGCGTAAGCAGTAGAAAGAAATAATACTGCGCTAGCATTATCTTTTAGCTATGACACATATACTCATATACGTAAATAACATAAGCTAAAAATGCGAGTACTCATAAGATGCTTCTCTAACTAGTTCTACCCCAGTGTACCTAACCTAAGTGTAGTGCGAGGTAAGAAGTAGGTGATGTATTCTATAGTATGGTATGCTATAGTATGCCAAGTCTGATCTGCCAAGTCTGGTATGTCAAGTCTGGTATGCCAAGTCTGGTATGCCAAGAGTCCCTCTAGGTTCTAGTCAGCTCCATACCTTGAGAATGAGAGAGGTGGGAATCTCTTTCCGGGTCTCGAACTCTAACATCCCGCAAAGGTAGTCAGAACACTGGAAGCTGGATTCTCTGCGAGCAGGGATGACAGCGTCTCTTGTCAGTGCATCAGGCCGGGACACGGGCTCCTCTAAAGTCGAGGTCTCCTCCTACTTGCTTGGGCAAGGGAAGGTATATTTATACATGGTAGGTGCCTTGGAATGTTAGCATTGACGTAAAGTCGGGCATAGGAAGACGTCAGGAATGAACCCTTAAGGAATAGCGGTTCATGCATAATAAATGAGTTCTTGGAGAAATCAATAATCCTGTGCTAGGGGAACTCCCAAGAGCTTAAGGGTCTGGTTTCTAAGAACTCGTTGTGACGTTGGGGTGGACGGATGCAGGTGACCATGCCTGTATTTGGATAGCATGGCTAATGCCTAAATAAGGACTGGGATCTTATGCCGATATAAGGGCAATGCGAATTGTGCCTATATAAGATCATGTTTCAGGAAAACCTATTTACGGACACCTAAAGCGGAATACAACACCCACTCCACTTTCGAATGAACGATAATACTAAATGCTAAACATTAAACTGAGTACCACATGTTGCTAAAAACATTTCTAAAAGCATACTAAAAGAAGTTTTAAAAAAAACTGTTGCTAAAACATGTAATGCAATAGGTACTGTACACTTTAAAGCATTTTTTCATTCTGGGCATATATCATAAATAAAATGCAACATGAATGAATACACAGAAATATATACATATGACGAAATGGTTGACAAGTATTCAAAAAATCAAAGCCATTTCATATCATGGTACTAAATGAAATTGTGGTAAATAAGGTGACAATGTGTCCCTGGAAGTATTCAAAGAAGTCCGTTCTATATGAATAGTTCTACTGTAAGCAAATTGAATTGCCATGTAAAAAAAAATCAATTTTTAGGAAGAGTTCCAAGTTTTGTTCTGTTTTGAAAATATGGAGGCCAAATTCATTGCTTCCCCGGTACACTGTGAGCTTAATCAAAGTTAGTGTATGGGTTTGGTGTAAACATGAAATCATCTATTCCTGTAGACAAATGATCGTCTACCGATGTCGGTGACAGTTGGAATACCTCATTTAGAAGGTTAACTGCACAGAGATGTGAAGCATCGCCTTCAGCATTGGATGCCGCAGCAATGTTCGCGTCCGTTGTTACCTGTGTGCCTGTTGATCCATCTCGTACCTCAGCAGCAGCAGGAACCGTCTGTGAGATCTCAAGGAATGCCGTCATCAGGATTGGTAGCCTTTGGGGACAACACAGAGCATGGGCCGTTATCGGGTCCAGCAGAGTATCGATATCCGTTGGCATGACTGATGGGAGTGTTAGACAGATGTCTAGCACGCATTCTTCACCGCAAAGCAGGCAGCGTAGAACAGGTAAGATGCAATCTTGCCAGATTGGTCTAAATGACAGAAACCATGTTGTATTAAGTTCCCGTAGACGAGGAAAGCCCAAAAGTTGCACTATGCGCTCACGGCACTTCCGTTCTAGGAGAGCTTTCTCCAAATTGCTGGGAGTGACGCCAGTTGATAGGCTTGCCATAGCGTAGTAGTAGGAATAAAAATAGGATTCCTGCAACGAGTGCTAGAATTAATGGCACACCACCAAACACCGAATGTGCGAAGTTTGGAATGATTCCGAGTGTAGTAGTGAGCCTCAGCAAGGCCTACCAGTGCTTAGGGGTTCACCCTTCTCTGCACAGAGTCCTCAGACACTTAGGAAGAAGTTGGCACAGAAACTGAAATAAGAAAGACAGAGTTTATTAAACCTCATGAGGTGGAGCTACATTTACACACCACCCTTCGGTAATGCATGAAGTAGCACACTGAATGGAAGGACCATGGTGCTTTTATACCCACACAGGGGCTCAAATGAAGGCGGTACAAACACAAATGCTGGTTTTAGGTACATATAAGGTCATACAGAAAATGCACAGTCGACAAGTGGGTGGAGCTAACAGTTTCTACTTCTAGTAGACACATCCTGACATTTATAAACTCGGAACAGCTGCAAGCTCAACTGAGCATGTGCAAAGCAAAAGAGAACTAAATATAACTTGTCTCTAGGCAGATTTCAAGAGCAGTTAACAGGAAGGTAGGACAGAGCACATGGTGAGCACATGGCAGCACATGGCAACCAAAATGGCTGCCAGAAATACAAAATGGATTCCACAAAGCGGACAATTTAGCCTCTGAATACAAGCTGTCTTCAGCCAATGCTTAACTTAAGTGCTGCCAAATTACAACAGACGACCCTTTCAGCATTGGCTGAAGACATTCGTTTATCTGGGGTAATCTAGATATGCATCCCGTACATCTATTAACATTATTTCGGCCACCTCTTTATTCAACATTTGTTGGGCCTTTGTTTCAGCAACGTTCCCTTTGGCAGGTATACAAGCAGAGATGCAAATGGAGCAAAGCATTGGACCACATTGGATACATACACAGCATGTAAAAAGTATCATAATCATTACACACAGGATAGTCAGTAGCTTCCAGCCCCAAGCAGAAACAAGAGTCCAAAACCATCTAGTCTAATTCTAAGTTTCAGGGCTCTGATGTATTTCAGTGACTATCTATTTCAATTTCAGAATAGCCAACAGCACATACCTAATAAAAACATTTTCAATAGACTTTTTCAGTATTTCTTTTATGAGGGCTAGAGTATCAATTAATATACTCAAGGAAAGAGTAAAGTAACATTTATCAACTGCTCAGATGAACTTTTCTCGTGCAGAATAAACACTACCCCCAGTACCAATATCAAAGCAGTCAGACATATTATTACAAAAACAATCCTGGCTCGGGGGACGAGGAGGACCACACAGGGCCATAGGAATTAGGACAAGGAGCCGCAAAGGGCTGTTCCTCCTCAAAAATGGGACGACCAAAGGGGTACATTACTAACAAAAAAAAAAGTCCTTGGGAAATTATAGCCGCTGTACAACCAGCCAGAGGGGAGTCTTCTCCTGTGTCCGTTTGAGCCTCACAGGCAGGCTCTTGTTGTTCCCACGGTGGAGCTGCACAACTCGCAACTCAAGAATCACGGCCCAGTTTGAGAAGAAAAAAGTCTTTCTTTCAGAATAGGGCAATCACCCCCCAGGGCAAATACCCTCAACGATCCTGTCCAGTGTCTCAGGCAGTGCACCAGTTTTCTTCACTTTAATCTAACAGGCACCAAGGGCACAGCACCTGTACCCTAAACTCAAGTCCTTCCCTAACTCCTGTATTGTTCCGCTGGCGCACTGCTCTTTTGTTGGGGCCAGTGATTGTAGCCAATATGCTCAGGCATCCCTTGATCAACAAACAAAGGCGCAGACTTGCATTCACTTGGGGACCAGGACGCAGAGGCCTGATGCTGGGATATGTGAAGCAACCCTTGTTTCAAAGGGGGTCACCTCAAGTAAAAGCCTCCTTGCCGTCCTTATCGGTCTGTGACTCTCTCAGCTGGGCGGCATCAAAAACTGGATCCATAGAAAGATTTCTTCATCCTGATTTGTGACCCCGTCTTTCGTCCAAGACAGTGGCAGGGGTACACACTTTACGTCCCAGTGCTTCCGGCCTTCACTGAGGTCCTAGTTGCCAGCAACGCCTGTGCTGGTTCCCTTTATCTTGACTCCAAGCTGGACTGGTGCTGACTCCCAGGCTGGATCTGATGTCCGGGCCCCTCTGGCAATGGTTGTAGGGCAGCAAATATCTATTGGTGGGCAAAACAAAAGGTCTTTAGACAAGGCATAAAAATAATCTATCAACAGAGAGGATAGTCTCAGAATACTTCCTTAGTCTTGGGATGCCCCATTCATTAGCAAGGCACCCAAGAACCACTTCATCTTATCTGAGAATAAAAAAACCCTAGACCTATTGGCAAGTATAAAAGGAACTTTTTGGTGAACTGACAAGAATAATACGTCACCCAATCCCAGCAGCCAAGGAAGTCTGTGTTCATTTACTAAATTCTGAGGAAAAAAGAAAAACAATACAGACATACTCCAAATCCTTACATTTGTGCATTCCTATATTATTCATCTGAAGAACCTCAAGAAAAAGGAACTTTTCCTACATTTCTACTTATGAACCTTGCATTACTTTTACAGGACTGCAGACACTTCTAAAATAATTTCTCTTAATAAAAACACCTTCATTTTACACTTAAGGTCATGCTTTCATGTTATAGGCGCAGCAGGAAAAATCTAAAACTGCTAATTTAACAGATTCTTATTGCAAAAAGAACTAAACTTCAACATAGTGGGTACATTTTCTCCAGCAGAACATGTTATGACAAACAAACTCCTAAAAAACAATATTTTCCTTCAAAATGTTTGCTAAGGATCACATAGGCGTCTTTCCTGCATTCTACTTTTCACGATCCGGACTATGCAACATCATTTTCAAAAGGAAAAAACCCTATCTCCAGCTCTAATAAGGGCTGTCAGCTCAATTACACAGACTAGCTAATAAAAGACTAGCAATGCCCTTGCAAAACTGTATAGAACATGAGAATAACAAACAATAATGGTATTGCCACCTGAGATTTTTGAACAGAAACCCCCACTATACAGTTCCCCTTTAAAGGTCAAATAAGGGAACATCAATCTGTTCTACTCATTCTTTCATACAGGATGGGCAGTAACATAGCATATATTTTCATCATTTTATTAATTCTAACAATTTTAAAACAGTATTACAGAATAGCCAATAACTGTCTCATGGCCATTTCCTAGACAGCTTAGACAGACTCAAGAGAGAGTGAGAAAAAGAGAGAGAAAACATAATTTTGCCTACCCTTAATTTGTAGAGGAGCTAGCCTCCTTCCCCCATTTTGACAGTAGGAAAACCTGAAACAGGTTTCACTCCTGTCAATACTTTCAACCCCTATTTGTAGCAACTGGGCACAAACAAACTTGTAGGAGATATCTTAGAAAGTGGCTATTCTCTGATTCAGCCTAACACAAGCACATTGAGTACTGTAGAAAGCGTTAATAACCAATTTACCAATTCCTTGAGCAATTGTACTAGATTAACATGAGGGCGCATGAATGCAAACTAAAATCCATTTCCTCCTTATCTTAGCCCCTACACAGTAATCTTTAAACTAAAACCATTATTTTTATATACATGGCAGATCAATGCTCTACTCAGGGCTGCTTTTCCTTCATTTCATATGACTGCGCAAAACGTGTGTTTGCCAAAAATAGGAAGCAAAGCTTCTCTTCCTCTCTCTGCGCTGTCATCTCTTCTTTCAAAAACTGTTCGAAGGTCGAAGTGTCCAAGCAAATCTTACCCTTCACCCTGCTAAGTTGCTAAATGCAGAACTCCGACCTTTGACCCTTCCAGCAGCTGTCCATTTTTTTTTAGTGCAAGGCTTTCCATGCGGTCTTTGCAAGTCAAAGCAACTCTGGAGAATCACGGCTGAAAGGCAGTCCTGTCCGGTGTGCTTGCCAATAATTTAAAGGTAGGATAATAACGTCTGCTGGTTTCTGTATACTTATTTTCATTTGTGTACAGTGTGTGGTGTGCAGTAGGTCAGCTGTTTGTTCTATACTTGCATGTATACATTATTGAAGCCTGAGATCAGTTTAAAAATTGCCCTGAGTGGCAGAATTGCTTTTAAATAGTGACTTTTTCCCAAATTCGACTTTGTTGGTAGGGGCACTTAAAAATGAATAACCTACAATATTTTGGCATATTAGGGATCCCCAGGGTGTCCTCTAGATATCCCAGAGATGGGGGATCAGAAATGTATAAGGTATACCCTTATAAAAATGAGTTTTGTACGGCTGGGTAAAGTGACATTTCACATTTAAGTTCCCTCCTATTGCGGTACAGCACTGCTTAAATTCAACTTTGATGCTAGGAATTCGCAGTATGAAGATTAGGCTTTATAAAGATTAAAAAACGAATTTAAAGCATTTATTTTTAATAATATATATTTTTTTCATATAATTAATTTTTAATTTTTAATAAAACCAACCATTTTGATGATTCCACATTTGAAAAGCAAGCTTCATTTGTAGCCTATCATATTCAAACGCATTCATTTATAACCCTAAGCACAGAAGCCTTACTTGAAACATGAAAAGTCTGCGCCACTTTTTAAAGGACAGTTATTATTTAACAGCAGAACCACAGATGTACTTATGTAAAAAGGCATTAAGAAAGGAAATCCCTTTTAATCTTTTCTCTGTTATCCAAAATAATGAAACTGTCTTTTCTGACTTATAAAATCAGCAGTTTTTAATGCACGCCTTTATACCGTGTTTGCGCTAACTGAAAATCTAGTCGACTCAGCCTTATGGCTTGGGACCAAGAATAGCCATGTGTTGTTGACACAGCTGTGTTCTGACCAGCAGGCGTTAACATCTCACGCTTTTCAAGCCAGCACAAATCTATCGTTCTGTAATGTGGTGTTTATTTCAGCAACAATCAATTCACTCAGATAATATGAATGGCTTTCAATATTAATATATAAGGATAATACTGTAACATTTTGCATTTTAGTCCTAATTGTGTGAAAGCACACAAATTCGTTTTTTTTCCCCTACCTTTCTATGAGGCCTATTTTATTCCTATTGAATGTAAATTCTGATTTATCTATACCAGTGTGGCAATTTGCACATATCTATAGTTTCTTACTTTATCAATTTTAATGGTAGCGTGCAGCTATTTAACTTATGTTACATTATTCATTCCCTGAATTAAAAAAAAATGTAGTTTTTTTTAAATGACATTTGCATAACAGAATGACAACAAAAACCAATTTTAGCTCATTCCAGACATTTTCAGAAGGGGGTCATACACTCATAACACACAACACAGCGCGCTTAATGCTAGCCATTCTTACACAAAGAGCGCAATCGCTATTTACTCACACAAGTATCACCAATGTCAAACCACAAACCACATAGACATTTAAACACACATTTAACCCACAAATCAACATTTAGGGCAAAAACAAGAGACAGCCTACAGACTGTACGCAAAACCAAACTATTTGTAAATACTAATTGTAAGTCATATTTACAAGAAGAGCTCTCAAAAGTAGTCCAAAAGACTTCTATGTTCAAGAAGCCAATTACACCAAATTCGCCAGTTTTGGCTGGTAGAACACTCAAAAAGCGCTCTGCATATCACCACTTATGAATGTTACTAAGTGCACAGATCAGGATCCGTTTTATGTACATATTTAGTTCCATGGGGTACTTAGTCACCAAGAAAGAAATATCTTTTTACTATATCTAAACCTATTTAGGTATCCCCTCTGAGGGAGTCAACTGAGTACTTACTAAATCCATATTGGTACCTCCAAAACAGCAACACTTTCTGCGAAGTGTGCTAGAAGCAGGCATGCCAAAAAATAGTGCAGAATATGCAGTATTATAATCAAAGTAGCGCTTAAGGTACTCTTCGTACGTTGCGCTGTTCAAACAATTTCAAATAGAGAAAAATCTCCTCATTACCTGCCTATATGTATTGCAATGCATATATAATTTACAAAACAAATTCCAAAATTGGCCAATCATACAAACAAAGCCACAGTAAGTGTTACTAAAACTACCTTACCAATCAAAGGCATCAAAACAACAGCAAGTGCCGCAAAACGGCTCTTACCAATCAAATGGTGTCCAGGTTCCAACTGCCAAGTTCTCAAATCGACCAAATGGTCACTGCACAGCGAATCAACAAAAGAGATCTCAGTCAAGGACCGGCGCCGCCGGGATGGTCAGATCAGAAAGAAAGGAAAAACGCCATGGGTGCCAAGACTCAGGTCTCCTCAGGCAGCGATCGCGTCCAAGAGCGAGATTCCAATCCTTCGTCTCGACCAGTCCTTCGGGCATCCGAGTCGCTGATGAGTCCCACGTTGGAAGCGCCAATTTGTAGTAGTGAGCCTCAGCAAGGCCTACCAGTGCTTAGGGGTTCACCCTTCTCTGCACAGAGTCCTCAGACACTTAGGAAGAAGTTGGCACAGAAACTGAAATAAGAAAGACAGAGTTTATTAAACCTCATGAGGTGGAGCTACATTTACACACCACCCTTCGGTAATGCATGAAGTAGCACACTGAATGGAAGGACCATGGTGCTTTTATACCCACACAGGGGCTCAAATGAAGGCGGTACAAACACAAATGCTGGTTTTAGGTACATATAAGGTCATACAGAAAATGCACAGTCGACAAGTGGGTGGAGCTAACAGTTTCTACTTCTAGTAGACACATCCTGACATTTATAAACTCGGAACAGCTGCAAGCTCAACTGAGCATGTGCAAAGCAAAAGAGAACTAAATATAACTTGTCTCTAGGCAGATTTCAAGAGCAGTTAACAGGAAGGTAGGACAGAGCACATGGTGAGCACATGGCAGCACATGGCAACCAAAATGGCTGCCAGAAATACAAAATGGATTCCACAAAGCGGACAATTTAGCCTCTGAATACAAGCTGTCTTCAGCCAATGCTTAACTTAAGTGCTGCCAAATTACAACACGAGGACTGCCTGAAAAGGTGTTAACAGTCCTGAACAGATGGTCTTAAATACATGTACAATCCCGCTTGTATCAGACATGTTTAAGATACGTCCCATCATTTCTACGAAATGTATAGGGCAGTTTGTACGAATTAGAGCCTGTATCTCACCCGAAGTCCTTGCAATTTGTAAATCATAGATTTCTTTGGCCGAGGTCAAAGGCACGGTTTGTTGTAAAAGCATGGCTTTCATTCTGCTTAAAGTATCAAAACGTATAAAAGAAACATTCAATGAAGGCCATAGAGGCGACTCCCTGACTGTGTCTATTTGGGGGAATAATACTTGCATACAACAAGTAACCCTGGAGCTAACCGTTACCAGATATGGGATTCCTGGCAACATGCCACAGCAACCCTGATCATTCAACATGAGGTAACTCCCATTAGAAAGTTGGCCAAACGTTGAATTAACCACAGCAGCTGGTGTACCCTGCAGGTGGCAGGACAGGTTTGCCACAGAACCATTACAAGCCCCATGTAAAGAAATGTCCTGACATATGAGAGATCCGCTCAGTGCACTTTCACAGTGTGTACCGCTTAGAAACACTTCACGATCCCCACTCCAACATCTGTATTCGTAAGGTAAATCCCAGGATGTCTTAATGTATTCTTTACCCAACCATTCATATTTGCCTGCTTGCATTTGTTTGAGGCAATACAGAAAATGAAAAGTAGTGACAGGCAGAGTTATTTTGCCATGGATAAGCCATTCTGTAGCTGGTTTTTCTGCTACCGTAAATGGTAATTTTTCCAGTTTTTCAATGCTCAGCACTGTATACTTTGCTCCCCTTTGTGCCAGTTCGATCTGTTTATCCGTTGGATTGTATTCTGAGAACAGAGACGACGTGTTGATAAAACGCCAAGGTACATAGCCTGCACGCAAGGATTGCAGCGTCCAGCCTAATAACATAATAGAACGTAACTGAGATTGGCCTTGTTGTAAAATGGCTAAATCTTGTTCCAGTATGTCTATAGCAGAGGATACAATGTTGTCCAGTGAATAAATTTTGGATGACAAAGTTGTTAACCCATTGTTGACCACAGTGAGAGATTTCTCTAAGTTAATACGATCAAGTTCACGTATTCTTTCTGCGGCCTCTGCCTGTGAAACCTTCCATACTTCATTATAAGCAGCATAAATGCCGGCATATATGAAACGTTTTTGACGCAGTTTTCTCGGTCCTAGCAAGAAATCCCTAAGGTCTGCGTCTTCTTTAAGTAAAGATAAGTGTTGTTTCACATCCTCTAGTGTAGATTTTTGTAACCAGTCGAGGCACAATTTTCCTACACTGTATGTTGTTACTACCCCCGGATGTTGTCGTTGAACATAACGTGGGTCTGGCCTATGATTACTAAAGCCCTGTATTCTATTCAGGAATCTTTTTTGACAGAAGTTTGTGTCTGTGGGCCAGAGCAACCATTTTTTCCAATCAGGATCTGATCTGCTGTTTTGTAGTATTGTGTCTACTGTGACCGCTCCCTGTGTAGTGCTATTACTTGCAGGTGTTGGTACAGAAGGTGTGTTCATGTCCTTGATCTTGGCTAAACCAAGGCAAGACGTTTGTTGCACAGTGTCATTCAAAAACATTATTTGATGTGGGATGATACAGGCTCTAAATAAAGCTTCTATCCCCTGCACTTGCCAATCTTTAGAACCCCAGACAGATTTTGTGTCGATTGTGTCTTTCCAAAAGACAAATCCTTATCTAGACAGTTGGGTAATAAAGGCTGCAGAATAAATCTGTTTTGTATTAGTTAACATAATTTTCTGTCCTGTTTTGTTTACATTCTTATAGTAAAATGTTTCTGGATCAGATATATTGTACCCTGAAAAATATGAAAACTTATTTGCAAACCTTTTTGAACTTCCCTTTGGTGGTGTAGGACAATGTTCCCATTGGTTAAACATAAACACATTTCTAGGTGTTGCAGATTTATGCAAGAAATGATGACCATAATGGTTGTAACAATAAAGCTGTTCGTAGTCTGATGAACCCTCTAAGTATTCATTGTTAGAGAACGCAGCAGACGTTTCTAGATCAGACATCATATCATTAACAGTCTCAAAGTCCCAATCATCAGAATAGGTACTGGAGGTAATAAAGTCACTTAATGAAATTTTAAATGAATGTGGAATCTTCAAAAGTTCCGTCTGGTCGAATATGTCGAAATAGGTTTTGTCCCAAACTATACCATCCTGTATAGGAACGGCTGTGATGTTCACTGCTGACAAGTGTCTTGATTCACGATGGGAAGATTTGTGTGGTTTTAAAAGTAAGTTCACATTTTTACTTTCAGTGTCCAAACGAATGTATCTGCCATTTATTAGCATGCTAAGAGTCATAACGAAAGCTAGCCAAAACAGAAAGAAAAATATTCCAGAAATAATCCATATTTCAATCCATGGTGAAACCAGATAAGTCTTTTTCAGAAAATGAAAAAAGTCTTGTACTTGTTGCTTGAAAGTTTTTAGGGCTGGCGTCGTTTCAGGCTCACTTGGATCCTCAGAAAACGTATCAAAGTTAATGAAATAGCCAGAAGCAGTTCGGTCAATTGTTGAAATTGCATCAGGATTTGACGAAATCGCTGGAACCAGTTGATCACGTGTTACGTTGGTGTAGACAGGTGTATCTGGACGAACTGTTACTTGAGTTTCAAGAGGGATGAGTTCCATAGCATTGTTGCTTAGTCCTTCGTCTCTTACTGCTGAATTCTCGATGATTATGAGTCTTTCAGTCTGAACCTCTTGGATAGTAGCGAGAGGAGTGTGTCTGCTACTAGGTCGGAGTCCACGAGGCCTACTATTTAGTATTGGCCACATACTGTGGTTTGATGAGGTCGATGGACACACATCTTTTCTCCTTTTTTCCAGCAAGGGGCGGCAGAAGTACTGTTCTTGTTCCGTGGACGGCTAGGACAGGTACTGGTTGTCTGTAAGAAGGTCCAAATTCCTTCTTGTCCGCAATCTTCTCTCTGACTAGATCCCCAACTTTTGGGATCCAGACAGGCCTTGCTGGGACTGCCGGTTTTCCCCAGTGGTGGTTGGCTTCAGGAACACGTTGCTTTGTTTCGATCTTAGTTCATTTAGATCCTGTAAAACAGCCAAACGATCTTTGATATCAAAGGGTTTATTTTCCACCACTGTGCCTTTACATTTGAGATCAGGAACCCACATTCTTGTCCCAAATAGGACCTCATATGGAGTGACCCCCCCTAGAGAACTTCTTGGCAAATTATTTAATGAGCGTTGAACCCCATAAAGATGTTTGACCCACCCATCACCCGAACCTAATACTCTAGCTGTTTTAGACTGCTTTATGTCCCGGTTTTTCCTTTCCACAACAGAATTTCCCTCAGGATGAAACGGAGAGGAGTACCGCAATGCTACGCCCAAACTGGCCATTGCTTCTTTGTAAGCCCGAGAGCTAAACGCAGGGCCCTGGTCAGAATGTAGTGTGCCAATTGCGTATGTGCCGATAAAGACTTGCAAATCTTTTATTACAGTTCGAGCGTCAGCCGAGCGCTGAGGCCACATCCATAGGAACCTTGACTTAGTGTTTGTGGGATTGCATTTGTCATAAAGGACGCCTGCGCATAGGTAGTCTAATGCTGTCTAACAATGGTGTCTGTACTGGGCAGGCTACTTCGTAGTCTGGTGTCTGATGGCGTACTGCACCACGCTGTCTATTGCAGTCTCTGCAGTCATCGATGAAGATGTGAATCTGTGTATTCATTCCAGGCCACCAGTACATCTCTTTTAATGTTAATATTGTTTTAGAGATCCCTTGATGTGACAGACCCTCCCCCAGATGTGCTTCATAAATCAAAGCTGCTCTACGTTCCATGTTTGGAATTATCCTATCCCCCACTCCAGGGATTCGAGCAAAAGGAACGTTGTTCGCATCAATTACATAAGAGTTCTTGAGTGGAAATTTCTTTGGTAACGCTGCACCACTGCCTTTGCTTGAAGCATTGACAGCCAACAATATCTCACTGTCTATTCTCGTTTTTGAACGAGTGATCGCAGCTATGGAAGCCGTCTGAACAGCCCCCTTTGCGGCTTCATCAGCCAATGAATTCCCTGCAACGTGAACGCCATCACGTTAATGACTCAGCGTGTGTATCACGTGAGCTTTTGGTAGTTCGTTTCTCAACTGAACTACTTGTTCCCAAAGCGTTTTATGCTTTATTGTGCCACCTTTTGCATCTTTGAACCCGTTTTCAAGCCAAATCTGTATATATTCATTATACGACTGAACACAGTAAAAAGAATCGCACACTATAAGTGTGGGGAATTCGCGATCTGTATTTTCAAGTGCCAGTTTGAATGCTTGTAGTTCAGCTCGCTGAGCTGTACAATCTCCTAGAGATTGAGTTTTAGTGACCATTGGTCTGAAGTTACCATCTTGCATGCGACCTTTAACTATTGCACACGCTGCACTGTAAGCTTGCTTACTCCCTGTAGCGGGTTGTGCTGATCCGTCAGTGTAAATTATGAATTCGTACTGATCGAGAGGCAGAATCTCAATGGGCAGAGGACATTCATGTTCATATTGCAGGAACGCTTGTGTTTTTAGATCAGGATCAAAAACATATTCAACATCTGTTGCAGCAAGAGAATTAACCCATTGTATCCATCTCGGATGTAATGCTTTTGCATTTGGAATGCTCGCTTTTGTTACTGCCTCTAAGGCCGAAATTGGGGTTACGACAATAATGCGTTTCCCTTGGGCTAGAGCTCTTTCTTTTGCTACAGGCCCACTAGTAGCATTTGAATCACCAGCCCTGGCACACTTAGTGCACTTTACTAGGGACCTACTGGTAAAACAAATCAGCCAATCATGGACAACCAATCATAATAACAATTTAACCAGGGAGCAAAATGAGCATCCCGGGCAAGATGGCGTCTGGGTAGCGGCTACCCGATCCAGCTCCGCCGGTCTGACCCCCTAAATGGACACAAAAAGATCTTTTATGCTATCGCAACCGTGTTCAGAAAGCTGAATTGCACCTGCTAAATCCCCCACCGCATGGACCGACTGGGCTGCTTAAGGATCACAGTGATTTCTGCGCGGAGCAGAAATTGGAATGTGCGACGGGCTGCAACGAGGCGTTCGGCCGCAGCTTCAGTAACGGAGAGCCGCTCGGCTCCCGCATCCTTGTCCTGCATTGCCCTGCGGCGGCTTTCAACGACGTGCTGCCTAGAGGAAATTCTATCGGCTCTCTACAGTCTCCTGACTGCTGCGACAGGCACGGACAGAGGAACTAATCATCGCAGCGGGTCCCAGAACAGAAGCCGGGGGCGGAGGATACTTTGTCTCCAGGACTCAGGAGGCAATCAAGTAAGGATGACGGGGCGAGGGACTAAAGGAATGAAAGTTAAAAATAACAATTTGATAGCCCCCGCAATACAGCAAAATCACTTAGTAACACCAGAAATTCCTCAGAGGCGTCCGGAAACACGGGGGGTGAAAAACATAGAGCAAGAAGAAAGGGTGACCTACGCAGACAAGGCTGAGCAGGCGATTAAACAAGGAAAAAGACTACAATTAAAAAAGGCCAAGCTCATTGATACTACCCAAATACACACTTCTCAGCCCCTAATTTCCAATATTTTTGGCCCGATGGAGGGAAAAATACATAACACCGAATTAGCTGAGGGGGCCGTACCAGAGGGACAGTTCATCGCAACCGTTGCTGGCGTACCCCCCGCAGATGCTGGAGAAGTGCCTCAGGCTTCTGTAGCCTCTTTGTCGGTGGACCCTGCAACCCAAGTCCTAGTAACCCCCGCACTGCTAGGAATTCCAGGTACAGTCGTAGAGCCAGCTTCAGACGCAAGAAGTGATCAAGCAGAGAATGATCCCCCGGCAGATCTTCCAAACTTTGATGTCAGAGGATCTGAAACTGAAGCCACTACTAAAGAGCTTGCAAATATTGATGCCATTGTAGAAAGGAACCCAGCAAATATAGTAAATTATCAGCCAAAAACACCTGACAACGTGGAAAAACTCCACTCCGTAACTGACGAATCTGAAATGTACGAGACTGGTGTATCCACATCTAGTGATGGAGGGAGACATGACTGGGGCAGCAGCACGGACTCAGAGGCTTTATGGAAAACTGCTGCACAAAAGAAGATGTCGATGAAAAAGAAAAAAAGGCATAGCAGGCGTAAAAGTGGGGGGACCACGGATCAAGGAAGCAATGCTGAGCTCAGGTGGGACTACTCATCCTCGCAGCTAGTGACTCCATCAGACTGCACGGTATGCTCAGGCGGTAACCCTTTAGCTATGGGCGATGTGGGAAGTGGAAACTCCAGAAATTCCAGAAGCAAGGAAAAGCCTACCCTCGCAGAAGTTTTACACTCAATTAAGAGCTTTCAAGAAGAGGCTAAGCTGGATAATCGAAAATCTCGACAAGCTACACAAAAACTACAAGGAGCCATAAGGAAAGTGGGTCGTACATGTGCCGAAATTGCTGATAGAATGTCATCAGTCGAGGTGCGTACCGAGAACCTTGAAAAAGATATTTCCTCCCTGAGAACACAGGGAGATGAGCACGAAGGCATAGTCAAGGACTTAATCTTGAAAATCGAGGAACAGGAGAATAGATTACGACGCAACAACCTTTGTATCCTTGGGGTTCCGGAAGGAGTAGAAGGGAGTGACCCTAGGGCTTATATGATCACGCTCCTTAAAGGAGCATTCCCTGAGTTGCACTCCTGGGACTGGGAGAAGGAGGTACAGCGTGCTCATCGCTTCCCCCTAACACCGGCCAAACGCCCCACGTCCTCAACACAATACCCTCATGCTATGCTATTATATTTTGGCAATTTTCTTTTACGCCAGACACTCTATGACTCAGCAAGACCAACCAGAAAGAGGGAATTCAATGGTGTTACCTTCTTCACTAGGCCTGACTTTGCTCATGCCACGGTTGAGCGTAGATGGAGGTTGAGGCAACTATTTGCCCCCCTACAACCACTAGGGGCAACTGTATATTTACAGAATCCAGCTCACCTAAAAGTTATTTACAAGGGCGCCACGCGCAGCTTCACCTCAGAAATCCAGGCCCAGTCCTATCTGCAAGAGATCACAGAGTCAAGAAGAGACAGAACTAAGGACTAAAAAATTCAAGACTAAAAGCTCAATGTTTCAGAGTGGGGACCTTTTAGTAAGATCACATAGGTATAAAAGGTTTATTGCACAGATCGAGAGGACTGCTTAGGGAGGGGGTTGGCCCTGGGGGGCGGGTTCCTGACTGTTCAGATGTCCTCATCCTGGCTCTCGCAGAGCCAGGCAGCCTCAGTGGTAGGTGGTGGGTGGTGGGTGGTGGGTGGGATTCGAGGGGGGTGGGGAAGGGGTAGGGTGGGGGAATGGGTCGGCACCAAGAGGGATGACTCTAATTCTATTTCCTTATTGGGTTTGTGGTGATTTGTATTTGAGTAATTTTGCTATCTATAATGAGTAAATTACGTATAGCAACAATTAACGTTTGTGGCCTTAACGACCCCAAGAAACGACGAAACACTGCTGCAGCACTTCGGCTACTTAAAGCAGATATTTTATGCTTACAGGAAATGCATATCGAAAGAACTCAGATTCATCTTTTAGACTCGCTTGGCTATATAGTGGTAGGGGCCACAACACAAAATGCCAGGACACGGGGGGGTAGCAATATTATCGGCTAACCGCTCGCTTCAATTTATGCATACAGTAGCTGATCAAAACGGGAGGTGGGTTATTACAGAATGTCGCAGGGAAAACGGTGATCTACTCACAGTATGTACTTTATATGGCAGCACCGCAGATGATCCCGCAATCTTTGATTATATGAATAATGAATTGGCCGCGTGGCCGTTACCCATAATCATCTGTGGTGATTTCAATATAAATTTGCCCTCCAATAAGAACATAACTCTAGATAAGAACTGGATCTATAGCGGTCGGAAACCAAAAGTTTTTAAAGCTTTGAGGACTCTATGTCGCGAACAAGCACTCACTGACATTTGGCATTCACAACACCCCTCAGATTCTGGTCACACCTTTTATTCTTTTCCGCACAACAAGCTTGCTAGATTGGATTTTATTTTTGCTTCTCACTCTATTCTCCATCTGTGTTCAATAGAAAAGACCCCACGCATAGTGGCAGATCATAATCCCCTAGTGGTAGAAGTAAGAGGGGTAACAGTGGTTAATAGAGGTAGGGCTAGCTGGACCTTTGAACGATCCCTACTTTTAAACGACGAATATTGTAAACATATGAGGCTCTGGATTCTCCAATTTATTAAGGAAAACCAAGGGAGTACAGGGATCGAAGTAGTCTGGGATGCACTGAAAGCAGCTATAAGAGGAGAGACACTTAGCTTTTCGCTTTCCTTAAACAGAGAAAAATGCCAACTGCTGGATAATTTGCAAATTCAATTGGCTGTTGCAGAAGAAAATTTAATTACTGCTCTTAGGGATGGCGACGATCCTGCAGACGCACTTGCAAAAATAATGACAGCTAAATCATCTGTTATGGAGCAAATAGCCAAAAGGGCTGCAGATAGATTAGCGGTATGGAGAGAGGAAGCATATGAATGTAGCGAGCAGGTCGGACACCACCTTGCGATCAGGGCGAGACAAAAAGCTACAAGGAACATCATCACTGCAGTTAAAGATTCTACACAAGACTTCATTTCAGAACCTGAGGGCATTCGTAAAGTGTTTTTTGACTATTATCAAAACTTATATCACGAAACCACTACGGCCCATCTAAATGATATCACGATATATCTTAGCCAAATTCCAGCGGCGCAACTACTTCAAGATGATCAGCTACAACTTGAAGAGCCCCCTCAGTGGGTTGATGCTCTGCTTTGTATTAATAGTCTTCCTAATGGTAAAGCTACTGGTTTAGATAATATTCCAGCAGAATTTTACAAGACATTTTCGACTGAACTAAAAGAGAGTATGCATCACCTATTTGTACATGTTTTCAGGGGAGGGAGGCCTCCCGAATCATGGTCGCAGGCAAAAATTATTGTTTTTTTGAAAAAGCATAAATCATCCCTAGATCCTGCCTCTTATCGCCCTATAACCCTGATAAATGCGGATAGCAAAATCTATTCTAAAATATTAGCGGTTCGATTTGCAGAGGTAATACATAAAGTAATATCACCCAGGCAACATGGATTTATTCCAGGACGCGGCACTATAGACCATATTAGAAGAACTATCTCACTTTTTGATGCCGCCCATATCTCCAGAGATCCAATGGCACTTATCCTACTTGATGCCGAGACGGACTTTGACAGGGTCTCCTGGCCTTTTTTATGGGAATCCCTGTCAAGGGTCGGGATAGGACAGGGACTAATACAGGCATTCAAGATGCTATATTTTCAGCCTACTGCTAAATTATTCTTAAATGGTGTACTTACTGATACTTTTAAAATAACTAGAGGTACCCGGCAGGGATGCCCGAGCTCACCTCTCTTGTTTGCATTATATATAGATCCCTTCTTACGATACCTGGAAACCAATCGAAATATTAGCCCCATTATCTCCCACGGTTGGGAAACAAAGGTATTGGCCTATGCCGACGATATTGCTCTGGTAACTTCTAATCCTGGAACATCTATGACTGAGGTTGAAGCAGAGGCGGCAAGATTTGGATATCTATCAGGATACTCCCTTAATACCTCTAAAACTCAAATCATCTGTAAGAATGTTAGTATGGGTAACGATACTAGACAGGTAGAAAAGGCTACGTATCTGGGAATAGTCATTATGGCTAGCGTAGACAAAATCGTGGATTGTAATATTGATCCCTTGATAGATAAAATTAAACCCAAATTAGTTCGACTACATAATTTACATTTATCGATAATAGGTAGGTGTAATATAATTAAAATGCTTTTTTTTTCCGAAATTTTTGTACTTTATAAGAGCTATCCCGCTAGAATTTAGTACTACTTATTTGAAAAGGATTGAAGATTTGTTTTCTCGATTTATCTGGGCATATGAAAAACCCAGAAGAGCATATAAATATCTCTCTCTACCAAAGGAAAGGGGTGGGTTGGCTCTACCTAATATAAGATGTTATTATTGGGCAACCACCCTTTTGTATAATCTTACTCTTTTTTCCGATAAGCCAATAGATAACCCACTGGAAAGTATACCTACACTGATTGAACTTATAATGGGTAAAGATGCATGGGGATGGATTTGGAGGTTCCTGAATGATTCCCACTATAAGAAAGTACGATTTAAGACGTTGGTTGCGGGTTTCAGAATTATGAAACAGGCTCGTAAAATGCTAGGACTGGGTCGACTGAACTATTATACACCGATTTATAACAACCTTAATCTGGCTGAAATTTTTAAAGATTTAATAATTAAAAAATGGCAAGACAAAGGCCTGTCTCAACTTGGTGATTTTTATTCTTTATCTGATATTGTTTCTTTTGAAAATCTTAAAGAACGATATGAATTGGATAGGAGGGACTTCTATAAGTATCTCCAAGTACGTGATTTTCTACTTAAAAAATGTGGCGGCCCATCGGGATTTATCAATAACCCTATTATAGATAACTTGAGAAAGAACCAACCATCTATTGGAGCTGTGTATAACTCCTTAAATTCACTAATGCCGGATGATATGGAAACGCGGGCCAGTAAATGGAAAGAGGAAATCGGTATTTCTGAAGACTTATTTTTCCTTTCAACTGAGCTAGCACAAAGTTTGTTAATTCCGGCGCGGCTCCAAGCTCAGTATTATAAATCTTGTTTTTCACTTTACTACACCCCGAAAAAGATTGCTAAATGGGGGACAGGGAGAGGGACTCTATGCCCCGGGTGTTCTCTGTATCAGGCGGACCTCAACCATATGTTTGCCTTCTGCGATACTTTGAATAATCTAAAACAAGAGATCGCAAATTTCTTAAAGGAGGTACTAGGGAGGGATGTTTCTCTTTCTCCTTCCCTGATTTGTCTCGGAGTGGACCAGGAACTCCAAGGGAAGCCGGGAGAACAATTGGTCTTCTTCGGCATGGCAGTATATCGACTCTGCCTAGCCTCAGCTTGGCTAGATCCATCCCCCCCCCAGATATCACCAATGGCTAACACGATTTGTGGCGAATTATAACTTTGAAAAAGCCATTTATGAAAAAAGAGGGTAACGGTCCCGCTCGAAAGATCTAAAAATATGGGAACCACTGACTAGATGGCTAGAGAGGTAGAGTAGGGCCTAAATTGACCTCCGATCCTTCGCTTTAGATATTTACAGCTTATAAGTTTTTCCCTCGTTCTTCTTTTATATATGGATGATAAGTATGCACCTAACCCCTGTGGGGTGGGATGGGTGGGAGAGGGTGTAAAGAAATTAATAAAACTGTGCATGAGGAAATGTTGCTGATCCATTATATGCTTTGCTTTCACAATAGATTATTTGTTTAATTGACACGTGTAATTTAGAATTTGGTGATTTAATATTTGCATGTTGTCTTTCCCGTTATACGTGTAAATTGTTTGAAAATTGAAAAGTGCTATCTGCAACATGGAAGTCATGCACTAAATAAATAAAAATAATTAAAAAAAAAAAAAAATTTAACCAGGGAGCACTTGCACTTTGGCACTGATCAGCAGTGGCAAAGTGCCCAAAGCATCTAAACCAGCAAAAACGAATTCCAGCACAGTGTAAAAAATACAGGAGGTAGAGGCAAAAAGTCAGGAGAAACCAAGCCAAGGATGCCAGGTCTAACAGGCCCTAATGGTGATTTTTACCAGAGTGGGTTTCCCCAAGGAAGTGGTGTCTGACAGGGGCACTAACTTAATGTCTGCTTGTATGCAGTCAATGTGGAAGGAGTGTGGAGTTAATTACAAGTTCTCTACCCCCTACCAGCCACAAACTAATATGCTTGTTGAGAGATTCAACAGGACCCTCAAAGGCATGATAAAGGGCCTACCTTAGGGCCTGAGGCGTAAGTGGGGCATCCTCTTGCCATGCCTACTCTTTGCTTACAAAGAGGTACAATAGAAGGGGGTTGAGTTTAGCCCCTTTGAGCTTTTGTATGGTCATCCTGTAAGGGGACCTTTCAGTCTGGTGAAGGAGGGGTCGGAGCAAGCTTCCAGGAAGGAAACCTCCCCAGGATGTAGTTAGCTACATACTGGCCATCCGGAACTAGATGGCCAAGTTGTGGAAGCAAGCTTCTGATAACTTAGAGGCCAGCCAGGAGGTAATGAAACAGTGGTATGACCAAACGACTACCCCAGTGGAGTTGCAGCCTGGGCAGAAAGTGTGGGTGATGGAACCTGTGGAGCCCAGGGCCCTTGAAGACCGTTATACTGGGCCCTATAAGATTGTTGGAAGGAAGGGGGAGGTCACCAACTTGGTGGACCTCAAGACCCCAGGTACCCCCAGAGGCTTCTCTGTATCAGCTGCCTCAAACCACACTTTGAGAGGGCTGAGGTCACCATGTTGCGGATGGCAGATGGAGGGGAGGAACAGAAAAGTAAACCTTTCCCTGACGTCTTAGGCTCCAAAGAGAAGGATGGGTCCGTGGAAGGTGTGAACCTCTCCTCTATCCTGACTTCAGAACAGCAAAGGACTGTCACCAGTTACTGGGACAGTTCTCCTCTCTGTTTTCCCTCACTCCTGGGATTACCCACCTGTGCAACCATGAAGTGAACACAGGAGACAGCCTCCATGTCAAGAATACAATCTATAGGCTGTCTGATAAAGTGAGGGCCAGCATCAAAGATGAGGTTTCTAAGATGCTAGAGTTGGCGGTGATTGAACCCTCCAGTAGTCCCTGGTTCAGCCTTGTGGTTCTGGTACCAAAAGCTGCCCTACCGGACACTATGCTATGTTTAGCCACTAAGAATGTCACTCTAGCCAATGTCGTTTAAAAGTGGGTTTATTTGAAGTGAACAGGAACAACACTGAACAGGTCTTGCTTGATCCTCATCCCCTTTCCAAATGTCAGTTCACCACCCTCCAGCATTCCAATTAGAACCATATGACAAGTTGGAACAGCAAGGTCCTTAAAACATAACACCTAATTTTTCCATAAAACAGAAAACAGAACAAAACAAAAAGCTAACAAAGTAATATATACACAAATAACAAAACAATCAATGAGGGTAAAAAATGGTTACAACCTTTACACCAGGAAGCAGAGTATATGGTGCAATAACCAGCAAAATTGGTTTTAACTGGATACACAGGAAGATACTCATAACACAAATCAAACATTCACTTATATCTCCTGCAATAATCAATCAACCATACAATGGTCTTCACCACTCTTTGTGGTCGATTGCCACCACCCACGAGTGGGCTGTTGTCCACCCTTTGCTCAAGAGTGTCAGCCATCTTTTCCTGACACTTACTTTTCACCACATCCTTCCCAAAATCTCCTACACTCACACCTACCAGTCTGGACATACTCCACCATTTACCCTTATGCAGTTGCACAACATTGGCCTTCACTCCAACTATTTTGAATGGTCCCAAGTATCCACCCTCTCCTTTGATATGGAGCCGTGGATTTTTGATCCACTCCTCATCCCCCACAGCCCATGCCCTCTTATTCACACCATGTTTATGATCAATGTTGTCTTTGTACTTCTCTTGATGCTTAGCAAGTCTTTTTTTTTTTACATTATCATTGCACACTTTGCCTTCCACTCCCCCCCTTTAACCATTTGGGATTCATCTTAGTGGCAGCTCTTCTTCCTCTTATTATACTGAATGGGGTAAACCCAGTGATCACATTTGGTATTATCCTATGTGCCCACACTTTTTCTCTCAACACCCCCCTCATGGGAGCACCACCATGCACTGCCTGTTGACTGCACGCTTTCACCAGACGGTTCATACTCTCACCGGTCCATTGGCTTAGGGGAAAGTGAAGCGCAGTCCTGAAGTGTCTGACTCCCATATCCTTTAGAAACTCCACCATCTGGGTAGAGACAAATTTCATACCATTGTCAGAGACAATACACTCCGGCACACCCTCCTTCACAAATTCATTCTTCAAGAACTCAATCACAGTTTGAGTGTTGACCTCTGTCGTGTAGTTTCTATAGTACCCCTGCAGGACCTGCGCATTTGGATAACATAAACCGTGGGCTTGGTGGCAGACTGGCTCTGTGCACCCCCACCGCGTATGTTAGCCGGATTTGCATTAGCTAGCTCACAGTGCCACTAGAATCTCCTCTTATCAGGGAGAGATTAGTTCCTGGCAACCTTAGATCATGACAACCCTGATCCCTTCAGAATCATGGAAACAATGTACTACTTTTCGCTCAGTCACTCGTGCTTACTTATTCGGTTTGTCTCAGAGAGTTACACAGAATAAACAGTCTGGGCGTTTCAATAAGTATTTATTGAACAGTTGTTATTCTAGTGTAAAATATATGTGCTGCGGCAACCAGCAGACAGTAGCAGAGATATATTATCAGCAGTACGATAAAAGTGAAGGGATAGAACAGTTCTACCATATTGCAATAATCATGAATACATGCATGAATATGAAAAGTGCGCATACTCCTACGATGCCTAACTAGATGTACCTGAGTGTACCTAGCATATGTGTAGGTCTAAAAGCCTAAGAGCCAAGAATCCTTCTAGGATTTAGTCGAACCCCATTACCTGAATAGAGACAGTGTGGGACCCCGTCCTGGTCTCGAGTTGGACACCCCGGAAGGGCTGTGTTAGACTGCTGTCAGCTGGAGCGACTGCATGCAGGAGCCTCAGCGTCTCTGGTAAGTGTGTCAGCATGGAAGTCTTGGTTCCCTCTATCTTAATATGGCAAGATGTGGTGTATTAATACCCTAAAGTGTCTCGTCCCTCAGTATGGTTTGTATTGGTCTTTGTTAGACAAGAGGAAGACGTCAGGGGTAAACTTTGTACATACATATTATGCGGGAGATGTAGCTGGTGAATGCTCATGCATAATTTATGAGTACATTGTAGGCCTGTGTTCGGGAAAAACCCTGCAGTGTTCTAACCACAGACTAGATAACGTTCAACCCTCAGAGCTCGTTGTGTACTGTAGGGAACTAATGTAGGTGAAAGATCATGCCTATATTAGGGCATAGGAGATCATGACTATAATAGGGCATAGATGATTATGACC
Organism: Calotriton arnoldi; assembly: GCA_963921515.1. NCBI lineage: Eukaryota > Metazoa > Chordata > Amphibia > Caudata > Salamandridae > Calotriton > Calotriton arnoldi. Next base: position 409,974 of record CAWUFW010002456.1, on the reverse strand, counting down.
AAAATAGGGCATATACGATTATGCCCATAATAGGGCATATGCGAATATGACCATATACGGCATATATGAACGCGTCTATATTAGGGCCTCTATATGTAACATAACACCTCCTTAACACACTCAGCAGAAATCCACTTAAAGGTGTTGTCCACCATTATTATAACAAACCTCCGCTTGAGCTAGTGCATTAAAAGGTCTCAAAATGTCCACAGCTTCCTTACTCCACGGTTTCACAGGAGCCTCCACAGGTGACAAGGGCACAGTTCTGGTTACTCTGCTTTTGTCGCAGTAAGCACACTGTGCACACTCCTTGACCACATTTTTAACCATGTGGTCCATGCGCGGCCACTAATAACATTCTCTCACTCAGGCCTTAGTTTTGTTGCTTCCCAAGTGACCTTTGTATACCAAATTTAAAATCTTTTCATGCAACCCCTTGGGTGGCACTAATCTCTCACCTCTATACAAAAATGTTTTATTTTACACTACCATCAATTCCTCTCCCACAACCCAATAACCTTCTATCTCGGATGCCAAATACTTTTTCTCTGGCCAACCTCTCACAACAAACTCTTTAACAAAACCATAGTGGCATCATCCTCGGCTGCCTTACACCACTCTGTTTTCATTACAGCTTGCTCTTGCACCCATGACACCCTGACCTCTATACACTCACTCCTCCCATCCCTCATAGTAAGACGCGATAAACAGTCCGCAGTCTTGTTACAAGAGCAACTCAAGGACTCCATATGAAAATTACAGTAGCTCACCCTCTCCATCCACCTATGCATGAAAGGTGTGGCTCTTTCTCTCCCCTTCCAAGTGAATAACATCACCAAAGGTTTATGGTCTGACTTACAACAAAAGGTAGGCCCCACAAGTAAAATTTGAAATGTGAAATGCCCCATGTGCAAGCTAGAGCGTCCCTCTCGATGAGCAAATTATTCTCTTCAGGCCCCTATAAAGCTCTAGATGTGAACGGAACCACTTTTTCTTCACCATCAATAACTTGGGACAGTACCGCACCCAGGTCCTTTAAAATGGAATCTGTAGTCAAGATCTGTTTTTTTTAGACATCAAAATGTCCAAGCGTGGGCAGCCCACCAATACCCTTTTCGATGATGTCAAAAGCCTACTTACACTCCGCAGACCACACAAATCTTTCTCCCTTTTTCAACAGTAGTGTTATAGGTTGGACCACACTCACGAAGTTCTGGATAAACTTGTGGTAATACTCTGCCAACCCGAGGAATGAATGTACCTTATCCTTCTTGGAGGGTTTCAGAGCATCTACTATGGCCTTAGCCAAATCAAGTTTGGACTAATGCCATCCTTGGAGATGGTATGCCACAGGTAAGACACAGTTGTCACCTTAAGCCTCCACTTTTCTCTCTTCACAGTTAATCCATAATCACAAAACCTACCTAGCACTTCAAACAATGTCCTCTCATGATCCTCCTCACCCTTACCATACACAAGTATGTCATCCTGGAAAATCTTGACTTTGTCAATCCTCTCTAAAACCTTAATTATCACCCTCTGGAAACACGTCGCAGTCGACGCGAACCCAAACGGCATACTTAGAAACCTGTAGGCTCTCAGAGGGGTGACAAAAGAGGTGAGATATCTGAATTCTTCACTCAACTGCACCTGATGGTAAGTCGCTGATATATCCATCACAATAAACAAACATGCCCCCTTCAAAAGGGATAATTCTTGCTCAATATTTGGCAAAGGCTGCCTGTTGACCCAAATATTGCTGTTGAGTTCCCTTAAGTCAATGCACATCCTCAAACTTTTCCCATTATCCTTTGGCGCCAAAACCACTAGAGCTCGCCATTCCGAACACTCAATCTCCTCAAATAACCCTAACTCCAACAACTTGCTTAACTCTTTTTTTAAGGGGTCTAACATTAAATATGACACTTTCCTCACCTTGTGCACCACTGGCCTTGCTCCCTCCTTCAACTTGATACAATGTTCAAATCTAACCAACTTACCTAATTTTCCTCAAACACCTCCGGGAATTTCCTCACTATGTCTTCATTATCCTGTGCACCATCCACCAGCATAACTTGCTCACGTGCATTGGAGTTGAGGATGATACCCAAATCCCTCTGGTGTCTCCACCCCAACAGACAATCTCTTCTTTTGGCCACATAAACCTTTCCACATGTTTTCCTACCCTTAAAATCAATCAAGATAGGAACATATCCCATAACATCAATGGTAGTTCCACCACACCCAAAAGGTTTGATATCCGTCAGGATAAGCTTAATGCCATCTTTGCTGTACACCTTCTCCCAGATACGACCACCAACAAGGGTATTATGAGAACCAGAATCTACCAGCACTGTCAACTGTTTCCCACCTATCACCACTTTACATTCAGGCAAGTTCACACTACCCTTATCACATAACAGATCCTTTGAAATGACTCCCTCTGTGATGGTAAATACAAGGTTTCTAACTCCTTCATCCACCTGATGCACCACTTTGCTCTCATTACACATGTCAGTGGGGCAACTGCAAACTCTCGCAAACTGCCCCCTCTTCCCACACTTCCTGCAAACCGCATTCTTCCCAAAGCAATTTGAGTGGTTCGCAGAGTTCTGTCCACTGTGATAACACTTGAACTTGTTATTGTCATTTTTATACTTCCACTTTTTCACACTGTTATCATCCTTCTTAGAGGTGGTAACTTTAGAAACCGCCCTTCCTCAATATCCTTCTTCAGCATCTCTTTTACCCAACACGCAGTATGTTCAATTCCCTCAGTAATGGCAATCGCTTCTTTTAAGCTAGGATTTTTTGATAACAGCCTCTCCTGTATTTTAAAATTTTTCATACAACGCACCAATTGGTTGCAAATCAGTGAATCCATTAAATCACCAAATTCATAAGTCCTAGCTACATTTCTTAAACATGCAACATAGCTACCAATGCATTCATTTTTGCCTTGCTGGCGTGCAAAAATCTTATGACGTTCCAAGACCACATTGATCTGAGTTGTAAAATGTGGCTCTAACATTTTCACAATCATTTCGTATATATCTCTGGCATCCCCCTCATCATGCCCAATGGGAATCTTCTCCAAGCTCTAGTACACATTTCTGACTTCAACACCAAGATTGTGCAGTAAAACCTCTTGTTTCCTAACTGCAGAAAACTATTTGACTCTTACCCACGTAAGAGTCAAATAGTTTTTTCACCTTATCCACTGTAAAGTCAGCTCCCCAATGTCACTAAGAAATTGTGGTAGTTGTAGCATCATTCCTGTGGATGACAGGTTACCCCTTGTACCACAACAAACTAAAATAGCAACCAAACACAACAAAATAATGCAATAAGTTAAAATAATAATTTCATAGAGCACAAATTAGTCAAATTCTCGATCCACAAGTGATCTCCTCCAAATGGACCGTGCCACCAGGCCCATCCTATGTAAAGGTATATACTACCAATTAGATGGTCAAGCAATGAGAGGCAGTTTACTCATATGTACACTCTCTCTGCTTTCACCCACTCCTGATACCCAGCACAGGTAACTTTCCTAAGAAGCAGTTGACAGCAGCAGAAATCCAAACTGCGTCAGAACACTCCTGCTGCCGAACCAACGATGACAGTATCTCTGCACACGCTGTGTAAACCTATTCCATGATTAGACAACTGAAGCATGCTAGACCCTAGTGCCCGATCCAAAATGGCAGTGACGTGCATCTAGCAACATAATGACAAATGGTCCAATTGCACCCAGGACATTACAAGGTGCCATGGCACAGTTCGTCTTCCAATCCAAAAGAGCTCATCATCATCCAATGGCAGTGACAGTTGCTGTGCGTCACAGCCAATCAGTGCAGATCACTTGTAGCTTTGCATGAGTCTGTAGTCCAAGCTGTGTTCTTTCTCCTCGTGGCTATGCGGCTGTCACACTGCGTGAGGTCCTGCTCACAGATGCACAACGGCACTCAGCCCATCTCCATGTAATAAATAGTACCTTAAAAATGTCATGGTTAGCTTTTATCGCCAATGGCACGTAATTATGCAAAGTAGCATAATGACATCAGTTCTGTAATTTTGTGTAGCAAGCGTGATTTTTACACAACAAAGGATGCAACAAGGCATGACAAGTATTGCAGGTCAGGGGATATATACGTTTTGTTCAATAATATTTCTTTTATGATTTTTAAGTCCTATCAGTAGGGTGAAGGGTTTCTGTGGTAAGGTGATTGTTTGTTAGTTTGCTTAGTTACAATGCTTTGGTTAGTTAGATTTAGGAAATCATTACAGTAAACTTGGTAAGTGTGGATAGGCATAGGGATTCATATAGTGGGTTTTCAGTTAATGTTTTCTAGTTAGAATATTTTACTCATAATGTGTAGGGTATGAATGTATGTTATTTTTCTGACTTTGTGAATTTTTTTGTGGGTGTGAATGTATGTTTTTTGGTCACAGAGAAGGCTGGGTATTCGAAAGATTTTGTGACCAAGATTGGTCACAAAATGATTTAGATTAATTTATATATGCATGTTTAACGTTCATTTTCTTTTATTGTTTCAGAGATCCTGAAGTGTTTACAAAGGATTTTATATGGTGACTTTAGATGGTTTTTTGGTATGATGGAGTATGTTTTATTTTTTATTTTTTGGGGATTTTTTTCCTTTGGATTTATACACATGGAGAATAATGACTGCTATAATGGTCTTCAGGTACTAAACTGTAAGCGTGTTTTAAATATTATAATAATTCAACATGTTGAGTGGGATATATTCTGATTGTATAATTAATATATATATATATAAATATATACATATATATATATATATATATATATATATATATATATATATATATATATATATATATATATATATATATATATATATATATATATATATATATATATATATATATATATATGAAGAAGCAAAAGCGTTCCCCCGCTTTCCGGAGCCCCAGACTCTTCAGGGCGGCCTCACAGTATGGGCAGTATATATATATATATCTTGTTAGAAATGGGATCTCTGGTTGGCTAAGGCTTGCGCCAAAGCTAGGCAGAGACCACCACTCTAGTCAGGGCAAGGGAGTTACACGCCGAAGATAACCCCTGCTCACCCCCTTGGTAGTTTGGCACGAGCAGTCAGGCCTATCCCGGAGGCAATGTGTGAAGCGTTTGCGCAACACACACACACAGCAACAACACACTAGGCACACCACAAAAGGAACTCCACACAAGGTTATATCAAAAATAGCCTTTGTATTACCATAAACACATTAGAATAGTAATCACATAATATACACTGTGCCAACTGGCACTAGGCAATATTTACAGGGGATTATATACACCTGACAGGGCCAATTGGGCCACTGTCAGAACCATCACTTAGTAAAGATAGTAAATGTAGAACATATAATAAATGTAGAACACAACCAGTAATTACTGGCAACACTGTACTCAGCATTATCTCCTGCAACATAAACCATATTATGCAAGCAGCATCACATTAGGCGTGAAATACATTTTGCGCCACTTCATAAGCATAACCACATTATGCCATAACCTCACCAGCATAAATACATTATGCAATCACCTCATAAGTATAACTCACATTAGGGGCATAACCTCACAAGCATAAACCACAATATGCAAAACCTCATAACATAAACACAGTAGAGGCATAAATCACGGTGCATAACTCACAGGACATGAATCACATTTCCTAGCACCACATAAATCACATTAGGGCCTTCACTGTATAGTGCCCTATTCCTTTGGCTGTAAGGGGCTCCTCTTTGTTTTTATTAATTTTGAGCACAGCCCATTGGGCTGAAGAGGTCTATTTTTACCTAGGAAGGCTGATAGCAACCTTATAAAATTTAGTAGATATTCACTGATTATAATATGGATAATTTCAAAACGTTCAGCTTCTCGGAAGACCAATTCAATAGGCTTATTAATCGAAATCCGGGCAGTGGGGTTACTAATACCTCGAACCAATCTAATCATGAACAATTACTCAAATTACATAATTTAAAGAAAAAACTAATTCGTACTGAATTGCATTCAGAGTTTCTTATTGAGTATTTAAAAGCAGGGGTAATACCCATTGGACTTCAAATTAGGAATGAGCCAGGTTTATTCATAGAACATAAAAAGTTCTTAGAAACCTGGTCACACATAGCCAACCGATGTAGTCGGGATTGGCTTATACTTATTATTGAGACAACCCAAGAGGTCATTATTATAGAAAAGAAAGTTATTGATGAATTGGAAAGTAAAATAAAAGATACCCCATTGATAGATGAAATTAAAAAGAAATTGGACGAAATGAAATTAGAAACTGAAGGCTATCGAGAATATTTGGCTAATAAGAAAATGAATAAGCTCAGGAAAGACATTGATAAATTTAGTGCGGAAGTTATATATTCCTATTTAGGAAAGGATTACTATGACCCTAAAAGGGATCAGAGATGGGAAAAACCCAACTTCCAGAAGCCAATTTACTCTAGGGGTGGTAATAAACGGATTACTTTTTCGGATACTTCCTGCTCCAGCAGTGATGATGAAGTTCAAAATCCAGAGCCACGCGGAAGATTGGGTCTTAATCAAGAACCCGAGTCTTTTTTAGGGCAACGCCAAAGGCGAGAACAGGGGAATTTCAGGAACCCCAACAGGGGGGAACCAGTAAGGAATTATCCCCCCAGGAATATTTAAAGACCAGGAATCGCAGATATTGGCGATAGATAAAATTCCTATAATTAATCTTTCTTCTAAAACATTAAGTAGATTAGAAAAGGAAGTCTTAGAGAGAGGTTTTAGCTTTGCACCTACAACTGCCCCAAACCTATTTGAATTTGAAAAGGACTTAAAACTCTTCTTTAGAAAGATTAGGCTTAAGGATTTTTTTGCAGAGAAAGAGGTTTGCCCCAATATGAATATCACGGGGTTTCGGGGCAAATCATCCTTTACTCCAACTTTGGGACAGGTGAATAATAATATAGAGATTTTTGAAAAAACTGTAGAGATAGAGATAAAAAATCTCTTTAATCGTCCATATCAATTTACTAATAATTTCTCACATGAACATAGGAATGCCTTAAGAACACTTAAAGAGGATATCACTATTGTCATTAAACCCGCCGACAAGGGCGGCAGGGTAGTGATTTTTAACAACAAAGATTACGATCAGAAAATGATGAACCTCCTTAATGTAAGAGAACACTATCTTCCAGTGTCCCGCTCTAGGAGTATCCAACTCAAAAGAGAGGTTGGTGAATTGTTAAACCTAGCTAGAAGTGAAAAATGGGTCTGTGAAGAAGAATATACATTTTTGTACAATACAGACCCCATTACCCCGGCAATTTATGGGCTGCCCAAGATTCATAAGGATATGGTGGACCCTCCAATGAGGCCCATAGTTAGTAGTATTGGATCGATTTTAGAACCCCTAAGTAAATATGCAGATTTTTTCTTAAAACCTATCGTTGCCAAACAGAAATCATATTTGAGAGATTCTGCACATGCCATTGCCACTTTTGAGGGATTGGGCTTCAATGGGGTGACCCAAATTTTGGTCACCTTTGATATTGAAGCCCTATATACGAACATACCCCAAGACGACACTATTAGAACAATTTGGTCAATTTTGCAAACTGAAGACCTTGGTGGAGGGAACATTGATTTTATTATGAGCTGTGTGAGTATGGTTTTAAAGAATAATCTGTTTTTATACAAAAGAGATCTGTATCATCAGATAAAGGGGACCAGCATGGGCGCAACTTGCGCCCCCAGTCTGGCCTGCCTTTATGTCAGCCAATTTGAACAAATTCATATTTTCAATGAATTGGCTCCTTTTTTTGAGAACATTAGTCACTGGTACCGCTTCATAGATGATATTATTTTCATTTGGAGTGGTACCAGTGACCAACTTGAGGACTTCATAACCTGGCTGAATATGGGAGATCCCAACCTTAAATTTACTTCTCAATGGAGCAACTCACATATCAATTTTTTGGATATTTGTATTAAGGAGGAGGAAAAGACCTTAGCAGTAGAATTATATAGGAAACCAACGGATAAAAACACCTTACTTCATTATAATAGTCATCACCCTAAAGCCCAGAGAGATAACATCCCCTTTGGGGAGTTTCTGCGTTTGCGTAGAAATTGTACAAAGATTGATGATTTTTATACACATGCTGAAGATCTTAAGAAAAAGTTAGGTGACAGGGGTTATCCTAAAAAGCTGATTAAAAACTCCTTCAAAAGGGCGAGATTTTATAATAGAGAAGCCATGTTGGACATGAATAAACAAAAAAATAAGAAACGGACTACAGAGAAAGTAGTGTTTGTAAGCAAATTCTCATCAGTAAGCAATCAAATAAAAAATATAATAAATAGAAATTGGAAAATTATTAACAGCAATAGGGAAAAGCCTTTAGAGAAACCTCTGTTTGCATTTAAGTGGAATGCCAATCTCTGAAATGCTCTTGTCCATACATATAGAGACAATGAAGAGAGTATTCAAGCTACGATATTCCAGACTAAAGCAATAGGGAATAATAAGTGTGGGTCCTGCTCAGTCTGTGCACAATGCAGAGTTGATAAAAAGGTCTCCTATAGGGACTTGACCTTTTTTTCTAAAGATCTAACTAACTGCAGGACTAAAAACGTAGTTTACCTTCTGGTCTGCCCATGTGGCCTAGGTTACGTGGGCGAGACTGGTCGGGAGTTGCGGTTTAGATTAACAGAACATAAATCCGCCATACGAACACAAAAAGAAAATGCACCATTGACAGCACACTTTATTCAGTACAACCATAAGTGTGAAGATTTTTGGTGGTTTGTACTAGAAAAAATTAAATACAATAGGAGAGGCGGTAATGTGGACAAGCTCAGAAAAATGAGAGAACAATGGTACATATGTAGACTGGATACTGTTAACAAGGGTCTTAACTCTAGAGAGGATTGGATGTCATTCATTGCCTGAATAAATTCTGAGTATAGTCTGGGCTTTCATTCTTTCCAAATAAGCTCTGATACAGAGCGTTAGTTCTGATAGAGAGTGAGTCCAATTCTTAGTCTTTATGCAGGATGTTAGAGACTTATCATTTTATCCGTATTTCATGATACTGTTCACTATTGAGATGGTGTGTAAAGTATTTTTATTTCTCTATAGTATTTAAGAGATATTAGGTTATAAGCTCATTCGTCATGAACTCTTATTGGTCCTGTTCTGGAAGCAAGAGGACAGGACCTGAAATAAATGTAAAATATAAATATCTGAAATATTTAGAGCGTTTAGCTCAATAAGCGGTTTGTCCTAACATGTAAGATTGAGAGTTTATATTGATTTAAAAAAAAAAAAAAATTCTCTGTTATTGGTTTGATTTGTAAGACATGAACAATATTTGTATATTATCAATGGCCCCGTTATTTATGAAGACCTTTGCCGTTTATATATACTTATTATGCAGTAGCCGTGTAGCCTTGTAAATAATTTAATATGGCGCCGGCGTTTTTATAACATCCTATCGAGATGCGGGCTTTCCGGTTGAACCGGAAGTAACAGGAGAGGTTAGCCCGCGCACGGCCAGGAATAGAGAGGCGGGTCATAGCAATTAGAGCCAGGTGAGAATGTGCGAAAGCGCCGTGTCGGGTATAAAAGCACACCTTCAAGACAGTAACAGTGGCCAATTAACCACTCCAGGACGAAGATCGTGCGTGACGACGAGCGCTTTTTACTAGTAAGTGGGTACTCTGTTCATGGCTATACCTATGCCTGGCAGTCTAGAGTATGTAGTTGCTGGTAGATCCTGGAGTAAGTGGGTGGTTTTGCTTTTAGAACAGTGCAAATCCGTTATTCTGTCTGTTCGCAATGATAAACAGCAGAGAGAGGAGAGATACTCTTGGCATGTATACTTGCGCTATATACGGAAGATATTATGGGAGCCGGAATGGCCGGCTCACCATGTTTTGTTTTAATTTGTATGGCTCTTTTTGATAATTGTAGATCTGGGGTTAAGTGGAGGGTATTTTTATGATAATTATTTCCCTCCTCCTCCGTTACAAATAAATAATACTGCATTTTTGCAGTAAAAGTAGGAGTGTTTGATCATGCCATACTTAGCATTAAAACATTTTTTATAGAGGAAGGTTGCCACATTTTATAGCGTGTATTTGATCAGATAATGGATCCCAAATTTGGCACAAGTTAATGCGTATTATTTATTTTTTACAGACCCTAATGTTAAAGAGGGATTTGTAGAGGACGACCAATTGGAACAATTCGTCTTATAATAGCAGTAATTCAGCTCCCATTTGAAGGAGTTCTTTTGATTTCACCTATATACAAACAAAATGTTTGTGGCGGAGGTCGTATAAAAGGTAATACTAATAATATAAGATGTTAAGGCTGATAATTAATTTGATAAAGTCTTATATAAGCTTATTAAGATTTGGAATTATTATTTTCTTTAGGTGTTTTAGATCTCACGGGAAGACTACAGACCATTTTAGCCTTATTATATGGCACGAATATAGCACGCTGCATTCTTTTATTCAGGTGAGCCCTTATGTTCAGTATGTGCTACTGCCTTATTAATTAATGAAGCACATTACAGGCGGAGACTAATATCAGTACATCACTGTATTTCTACAGATATTTTTCCATCATTTAAGAACGGAATAGTGAATATACAATCAAGATATTATACCCTATTATATTTGTCTAGTACTTCTGATACGACTAGTACTACCCACGGGAGGTGAGATAATCATTCTATTCTCTCCTCTTTACCTTGTGAGGTTACGGCTAAGAGAGGAATATGTCGGGATGCCAGTATGAGACCTGTCTGTGTAGCAAGTGTCTCTACACTAATAAGAATACACTTTTTGGAGTATCAGTGTGGAGAGAGAGAGGGCCGCCATGTAATTCTCAATAGAGTGCTTGATTATTATTTCTATGTTTAATATTGATTTATGTTTTAAAATTGACTTTCTTCGGGAATCAACTTGGGATATTGAGTGAACAATGTAGACACTATCCTAGAGATGTAAATATGGAAATGGGTATGATGGGGTAGGAGGATTTGATATATAATATGTGGAGGTCTAATTATAATATGAATACGGGTCTTTTTATGTTTATGATTTATTTCTATATGTTGATGGAGTGGTTGTTACTTTATGGGACTAAATGATTGATATTTGTTTTTTTATCACACAGGTGGTGGTAAAATTGATATTGTCCTATAGAAAAAGATTCTTTTTAATTAAAGAGAGTAAACATTGTTTGGTCTTGAAAAAGATGGCTAAATAATTCACCCATCGAAACGCGTCGACGCTCATCACAATACACAAGCTGTCAGAAAGGCGGAGGATCAATGAGTAGTCTATACTAGGATCTATGCCTAATATGTTGGTGTAAAACAGATGTGTAACAAATTAATGACAAATTGAGCTTGTCTGTGCTATGTACTCTCTTTAAGCTATTTTACTATGTTTTTAATGGATTGTGCTTTAATATGTGATTGTCTTTTTGAACTTTTGTGATTATTGTCAATTTAATAGTACTATGTATTGTATGGGGTTTTTCTTGCCCTCCAGTTTTTAAATTTATTTTAGATACACTCATCGCTACTAATAAATTGATTTATACATTCTTGTACATTTTATGGTTTACGACTCTCTGTGGGAGCTACATGGCACAATCACCTCAAGGGTGTATGTGATGGAATGGTGAGCATGTACCGGGTTGAGTGGAAAGTATTGATTGGTTGAATACTAGAGTTTGTTATTGGGTCCAAAGGATATTGTTTTTTCTTCGCCCTATCAACCTAACAGTCCCCCTGGCCAACAGGCCTTCTCAGAGGGCTCAAATGCCCTATGTCCATAAAGTCAGGGCGGCTGCCAATGCAGCAGAATCCACAAGTGCGCAATTGCGCTGGGGCAGAGGAGTGTACTTCACTCCTGTCTCACTGAAAATGCCCCAAAGAACTAATGGCCTAAATGGCAGCTGCCGCTAATTGCCGTGCAGCTGTGATGCAAAGAAGGCCTGGCACTCACTGTGCCCTCTGTACAATATGCCCAAAATGTAAAACGTTGCAGCTGCCCACTGTCAGGCGGGGCAGCTGGGAAAATAACTAACAGAGGCACGGGCACCCCATGGCCCTCTGGACCCCCACGGGGGCCCTAAAATCAAATGTGGGCACGTTGGAGGGCGGGCACCGACAATGTGCCCCGACGCGCCCCTCCCGTCAGGGACTCTAAGAAAGAATTGCCCCCATCATTGGAGCATCCCTCTGTCGCAGCTCCCCGCTCTGGTGCGGCGCAGCTGTGTCAAGCAACACGGGCACTAACGGTGCCTCCGGAGCATAGAAAAATGCTCACACCTCAGCCCCCACTCACCGGGACTCTGTACAGAGGGAGTCTCTCTGCCAATGCGGCGGACCTGCAGACTCCGGTCCGTCTCCCTCGGGACCGCTCTCCTCCAATGCAGCGGGCCTGGAGACTCCGGTCCCCCTCCCTCGGGACAGCTCTCCTCCAATGCGGCGGGGGGCAGGCACCGACAATGTGCCTCGGGCCCCCCTCCGCCATAATCACCCAAATGCGGCAGCACTCGGGGCTCCCCCTCACGCAGGGGAGCTCCGTTCTTCTTCATGGCCGCAACTTCCGCTTCCGAGTGCGCAAGGCCCCGCCCACCGTCAGGCAAGGCCGCCTGACTTCCTGCCATAGGATCAGGCCACGGCTCGTGACTTCTTTTGGCCAGGCCAATGCGGGGTGGGCACCCGTTCGGTAAATAAAAGCATAAGCGGGGTGGGCACCCGCCACTCTCACCTATCAAATAAGTGGGGTGGGCACCAGCGAAAGTAAGGAAAAACGCGGGGTGGGCACCCGCCGCTTTAGGCATCACGGGGGAATCCCTCACGCCGGGATTCCCCCCAACAGGACGAGCAGCTCAGCGCTGCAAAGACCCACGCATTCCTCTTCTGGGGAAAATCAAGATATAGCGCTCACAGGGCGCAAGAGGTCACAGCTCCTCAGCAAAAGTCCTGAAGGTCCTGGCAAAAAAGAACAAGCCCACGCAAAATGTTCCTCTAGGTCCAGGGGCACAGCTGGGCCCAGGGAGGCCAGCACACAGGGCCCTCCTCCAGGGTTGTAAGCCCCCATGGCGGTTCCTCCTGGGCCCCAGCAGCAGCACGCCCCCAAGTCAGGTACAGCACACCAGCATAGAACTGAACATTTTCATGGGGTCACAGCCCCTACATTTATACCAAGCATTCCTTTGTCTGCAGTGCAGGGCATGGGGGAACCAGATGCAACTGGTTCAGGGGGGATTTGGAGCACTTTGTTTTCCAAGCTCCTCTTCCCCTTTGTCAGGTGGGGGCTAGGTGATCAGGCACACCACAGGGGGCAGAGCCAGCATTGTACAGGCTGGGCACAGTCCTATTCAGGGTCAGGGGATTACTCCTCCCACTACTCCCAGCACAGATGTCCCATTCAGCCTAGTGCTGACTCACCCTGCCCCTCCTGGAGCCACAGACACCTCCCAGCCCCTGTCACTCAAAAGCCAGACAGGCAATTCACATCAGGCAGGCAGACACACAGCACACAGAAATGCCAACTTCTAAAAGGGGCATTTCTCCCATTGTCATAATAAATCTACGCACACCATCGCGCAGCATTCATTCCTACAATTTCATACATACCAAACTCGACCATGCTGCTCCTCCCACCCCAGGAATTACCACTGACACACTTTATCAGGGAATCCCCAATGCATTCCTATGGGAGGGCAGGCCAACCTTACCAAATGTACACAGAGAGCGCACGCACTTTACACTGGACCACAGTGCTAAAGTGCCCAGAGGCCTAAAACCACCACCACCATGTCAGAGAAAAGGCAAAAAGTTTTAGGGGTGACCCTGCACAAAGGGCCAAGTCCAACACAACCCCCTTCCAGCCAAAATGCAGGGTAGCCCAATCACTACTTTGATGGGCTTCCCTGCTTCGGGCGATAGAACACGGACGCGGGCCCGCAACTGCAGGGACACCCTCCGGTTCTATGCCACTCTGAACCCATGTGGTTCACTCTGGAAAAAAAACCTCTCAGGCCCAACTTGGCTGCCCCACTGGTACTCCCTAGTTGTCCATGGCCAGGACCATGCCCAAGGCCACCCAGATGTCACTGGTCCTTGCCAATCCACAGAGTGATGGGCAGTAACCCCTGGCACATAATAGCCATTCTCCAGTCTTCCTCTCAGTGGAGTTCCAAACTGCCACTGATCCTCCAACCTAGGGTCCGCAGCCTCAGGCTGACCAGAGGTCACGGGTGAAGCGTCTCCTCACCCTACCTCCCTTCTGGGTTCTGCACTCTCCCAGGAGAAGCACCCCCAGAACACAACTCTCCCACCAGTTCAGGACCTCTCTCCATCAACTGGTCTACCACCTGGGATCTAAACTCTCCAGCCGCACCGGGGTCAGAGGTGAGGACTCCCTCCTTCTGCACCCCCTTCCAGAGCCCTATACCCTCCCAACTGGAGTGGTACCCCTAGAAGGCAAACAGGTCAGGACACTGATTACAGTTGCCCTTCCGTCCAGGACAGGAAACACCTGAACCTGGCTCCCCAACACAGGGACGGTACCCTTTGGTTGGACAATTGCCCGGCGAACCAGGATTTCCTGGGGAGTATATATACCCTCCCCGAGGGTGACACATAACTAATGTGTCATGTGACAGTCTGCCTGGCGCAGAGCTCACGACCTCCTGTCCCTTTGACAGTGCGTGAAGATGCCCCAGGACAGAAGTGGCGTCACCATGGCCATCTGGCTTCTGCCTGGCCCCTGACCCACTGGTTCTTCCACTGGGGACTCTTTCCCCCTCTCATCCCTCAATCTGGACTTCTGCACCCTCCACTTAGGAGTGGCTCTGCCAGACACCAGAACTGATGGAGGCCTGATTACAGACACTCCCAGCTCACCTAACAAGGGGAGATCCCCCTCGAAGAACGGTCCAACAGGACAGACTAGGTTCCCTACGTGGTGTTCCCTCTAAGAACCATCCAGTACTGGAGACTGAGGTGCGGGCACTTCGGGACACAGCCCAATCTCACTCCTTCTCCTGCGAGACAGGATGTGAGTCCCTACAACCTCCTCACTATAAGGTTACCTAGCTGGGCTACTCTGAACCACTTCCACCACTCTGGGTTGGAAGATACCTGCTCCATTCCTCTAGTATCACTCCCCAATGCAAGCTCCCTAGAATCAAAGAACTCACACACTCCAACAAGGGTTGGCGCGACTCCGGAAAACAATTACGGGGCATGTTCTCTCTGACAAAACAGATTGAACAGCCCTTTAACACCATTTACCGTGCTAACCAATCACCCAAACGTCTACTGCACCAGAACACTCATCCACATACTCCCCCCAAGACCGGTGAGACAGTATCTTACTGCCCTGAATCTCAACCTGTCCCCCTCTTAACTGGGAACCAGGTACCATACTCTGGGAACTGGGAATGGGACTTCCTGCACTGGACTTCATATTGCTGCCACCACTGGATCCCACCCTTACTGGGGATTCCAGAAAACTAAAACTGCACTTAGGGGATAATCTACCCTCCAGAGCTAGTTACTCCATGCCAATTAAGTTACCACTGTAGGCCAACCCTAGAAATAGCAAACAGCACAGGGGCAGTCACTCCTTCAGCTTCAGGCCAACCCAAGAAATAGCACGATGGCACAAGGGCAGTCACTCCTTCAGCTTCAGGCCAACCCAAGAAATAGCAGTCTGCACAAGGGCAGTCACTCCTCCAGATTCTCTGGTTTCTGTCCTTGGCAGGACCCCTAACTCATAGTGCAACAATAAAACACATTTCAAAGAAATGATACTTAAAACAAACTCAGAAACAATAATCCCCATACATGTGACTATCTAAAATGCAGAGCTTGTAGTGCAACCAGTTGTCACTGTGGTACTGCGAAAAAGCAAGTCCTATCCTCACCGCTGACAACCAATGTTAGAAATGGGATCTCTGGTTGGCTAAGGCTTGTGCCAAAGCCAGGCAGAGACCACCACTCTAGTCAGGGCAAGGGAGTTACATGCCGAAGATAACCCCTGCTCACCCCCTTGGTAGCTTGGCACGAGCAGTCAGGCCTATCCCGGAGGCAATGTGTAAAGCGTTTGCGCAACACACACACACAGCAACAACACACTAGGCACACCACAAAAGGAACTCCACACAAGGTTATATCAAAAATAGCCTTTGTATTACCATAAACACATTAGAATAGTAATCACATAATATACACTGTGCCAACTGGCACTAGGCAATGTTTACAGGGATTATATACACCTGGCAGGGCCAATTGGGCCACTGTCAGAACCATCACTTAGTAAAGATAGTAAATGTAGAACATATAATAAACGTAGAACACAACCAGTAATTACTGGCAACACTGTACTCAGCATTATCTCCTGCAACATAAACCATATTATGCAAGCAGCATCACATTAGGTGTGAAATACATTCTGCGCCACTTCATAAGCATAACCACATTATGCCATAACCTCACCAGCATAAATACATTATGCAATCACCTCATAAGTATAACTCACATTAGGGGCATAACCTCACAAGCATAAACCACAATATGCAAAACCTCATAACATAAACACAGTAGAGGCATAAATCACGGCGCATAAATCACAGGACATGAATCACATTTTCTAGCACCACATAAATCACATTAGGGCCTGGCGCCCTATCAACCTAACAGTCCCCCTGGCGAACTGGCCTTCTCAGAGGGCTCAAATGCCCTATGTCCATAAAGTCAGGGCGGCTGCCAATGCAGCAGAATCCACAAGTGCGCAATTGCGCTGGGGCACAGGAGTGTACTTCACTCCTGTCTCACTGAAAATGCCCCCAAAGAACTAATGGCCTAAACGTTGCAGCTGCCGCTAATTGCCATGCAGCTGTGATGCAAAGAAGGCCTGGCACTCACTGTGCCCTCTGTACAATATGCCCAAAACGTTGCAGCTGCCCACTGTCAGGCGGGACAGCTGGAAAAATAACTAACAGAGGCACGGGCACCACTGGGCCCTCTGGACCCCCACGGGGGCCCTAAAATCAAATGTGGGCACGTTGGAGGGCGGGCACCGATAATGTGCCCCGACGCGCCCCTCCCGTCAGGGACTCTAAGAAAGAATTGCCCCCATCGTTGGAGCGGCCCTCTGTCGCAGCTGCCCGCTCTGGTGCGGCGCAGCTGTATCAAGCAACACGGGCACTAACTGTGCCTCCGGAGCATAGAAAAATGCTCATACCTCAGCCCCCACTCACCGGGACTCTGTACAGAGGGAGTCTCTCTGTCAATGCGGCGGACCTGGAGACTCCGGTCCCCCTCCCTCGGGACAGCTCTCCTCCAATGCGGCGGGCCTGGAGACTCCGGTCCCCCTCCCTCGGGACAGCTCTCCTCCAATGCGGCGGGGGGCAGGCACCGACAATGTGCCTCGGGCCCCCCTCCGCCATAATCACCCAAATGCGGCAGCACTCGGGGCTCCCCCTCACGCAGGGGAGCTCCGTTCTTCTTCATGGCCGCAACTTCCGCTTCCGAGTGCGCAAGGCCCCGCCCACCGTCAGGCAAGGCCGCCTGACTTCCTGCCATAGGATCGGGCCGCGGCGGTGACTTCTTTTGGCCAGGCCAATGCGGGGTGGGCACCCGCTCGGTAAATAAAAGCATAAGCGGGGTGGGCACCCGCCACTCTCACCTATCAAATAAGCGGGGTGGGCACCAGCGAAAGTAAGGAAAAACGCGGGTGGGCACCCGCCGCTTTAGGCATCACGGGGGAATCCCTCACGCCGGGATTCCCCCCAACAGGACGAGCAGCTCAACGCTGCAAAGACCCACGCATTCCTCTTCTGGGGAAAATCAAGATATAGCGCTCACAGGGCGCAAGAGGTCACAGCTCCTCAGCAAAAGTCCTGAAGGTCCTGGCAAAAAAGAACAAGCCCACGCAAAATGTTCCTCTAGGTCCAGGGGCACAGCTGGGCCCAGGGAGGCCAGCACACAGGGCCCTCCTCCAGGGTTGTAAGCCCCCATGGTGGTTCCTCCTGGGCCCCAGCAGCAGCACGCCCCCAAGTCAGGTACAGCACACCAGCATAGAACTGAACATTTTCATGGGGTCACAGCCCCTACATTTATACCAAGCATTCCTTTGTCTGCAGTGCAGGGCATGGGGGAACCAGATGCAACTGGTTCAGGGGGGATTTGGAGCACTTTGTTTTCCAAGCTCCTCTTCCCCTTTGTCAGGTGGGGGCTATGTGATCAGACATACCACAGGGGGCAGAGCCAGCATTGTACAGGCTGGGCACAGTCCTATTCAGGGTCAAGGGATTACTCCTCCCACTACTCCCAGCACAGATGTCCCATTCAGCCTAGTGCTGACTCACCCTGCCCCTCCTGGAGCCACATACACCTCCCAGCCCCTGTCACTCAAAAGCCAGACAGGCAATTCACATCAGGCAGGCAGACACACAGCACACAGAAATGCCAACTTCTAAAAGGGGCATTTCTCCCATTGTCATAATAAATCTACGCACACCATCGCGCAGCATTCATTCCTACAATTTCATACATACCAAACTCGACCATGCTGCTCCTCCCACCCCAGGAATTACCACTGACACACTTTATCAGGGAATCCCCAATGCATTCCTATGGGAGGGCAGGCCAACCTTACCAAATGTACACAGAGAGCGCACGCACTTTACACTGGACCACAGTGCTAAAGTGCCCAGAGGCCTAAAACCACCACCACCATGTCAGAGAAAAGGCAAAAAGTTTTAGGGGTGACCCTGCACAAAGGGCCAAGTCCAACACAACCCCCTTCCAGCCAAAATGCAGGGTAGCCCAATCACTACTTTGATGGGCTTCCCTGCTTCGGGCGATAGAACACGGACGCGGGCCCGCAACTGCAGGGACACCCTCCGGTACTACGCCACTCTGAACCCATGTGGTTCCCTCTGGGGAAAAAAACTCTCAGGCCCAACTTGGCTACCCCACTGGTACTCCCTAGTTGTCCATGGCCAGGACCATGCCCAAGGCCACCCAGATGTCACTGGTCCTTGCCAATCCACAGAGTGGGGGGCAGTAACCCCTGGCACATAATAGCCATTCTCCAGTCTTCCTCTCAGTGGAGTTCCAAACTGCCACTGATCCTCCAACCTAGGGTCCGCAGCCTCAGGCTGACCAGAGGTCACGGGTGAAGCGTCTCCTCACCCTACCTCCCTTCTGGGTTCTGCACTCTCCCAGGAGAAGCACCCCCAGAACACAACTCTCCCACCAGTTCAGGACCTCTCTCCATCAACTGGTCTACCACCTGGGATCTAAACTCTCCAGCCGCACCGGGGTCAGAGGCGAGGACTCCCTCCCTCTGCACCCCCTTCCAGAGCCCTATACCCTCCCAACTGGAGTGGTACCCCTAGAAGGCAAACAGGTCAGGACACTGATTACAGTTGCCCTTCCGTCCAGGACAGGAAACACCTGAACCTGGCTCCCCAACCCAGGGACGGTACCCTTTCGTTGGACAATTGCCCGGCGAACCAGGATTTCCTGGGGAGTATATATACCCTCCCCGAGGGTGACACATAACTAATGTGTCGTGTGACAGTCTGCCTGGCGCAGAGCTCACGACCTCCTGTCCCTTTGACAGTGCGTGAAGATGCCCCAGGACAGAAGTGGCGTCACCATGGCCATCTGGCTTCTGCCTGGCCCCTGACCCACTGGTTCTTCCACTGGGGACTCTTTCCCCCTCTCATCCCTCAATCTGGACTTCTGCACCCTCCACTTAGGAGTGGCTCTGCCAGATCACCAGAACTGATGGAGGCCTGATTACAGACACTCCCAGCTCACCTAACAAGGGAGATCCCCTCGAAGAACGGTCCAACAGGACAGACTAGGTTCCCTACGTGGTGTTCCCTCTAAGAACCATCCAGTACTGGAGACTGAGGTGCGGGCACTTCGGGACACAGCCCAATCTCACTCCTTCTCCTGCGAGACAGGATGTGAGTCCCTACAACCTCCTCACTATAAGGTTACCTAGCTGGGCTACTCTGAACCACTTCCACCACTCTGGGTTGGAAGATACCTGCTCCATTCCTCTAGTATCACTCCCCAATGCAAGCTCCCTAGAATCAAAGAACTCACACACTCCAACAAGGGTTGGCGCGACTCCGGAAAACAATTACGGGGCATGTTCTCTCTGACAAAACAGATTGAACAGCCCTTTAACACCATTTACCGTGCTAACCAATCACCCAAACGTCTACTGCACCAGAACACTCATCCACATACTCCCCCCCAAGACCGGTGAGACAGTATCTTACTGCCCCTGAATCTCAACCTGTCCCCCTCTTAACTGGGAACCAGGTACCATACTCTGGGAACTGGGAATGGGACTTCCTGCACTGGACTTCATATTGCTGCCACCACTGGATCCCACCCTTACTGGGGATTCCAGAAAACTAAAACTGCACTTAGGGGATAATCTACCCTCCAGAGCTAGTTACTCCATGCCAATTAAGTTACCACTGTAGGCCAACCCTAGAAATAGCAAACAGCACAGGGGCAGTCACTCCTTCAGCTTCAGGCCAACCCAAGAAATAGCACGATGGCACAAGGGCAGTCACTCCTTCAGCTTCAGGCCAACCCAAGAAATAGCAGTCTGCACAAGGGCAGTCACTCCTCCAGATTCTCTGGTTTCTGTCCTTGGCAGGACCCTAACTCATAGTGCAACAATAAAACACATTTCAAAGAAATGATACTTAAAACAAACTCAGAAACAATAATCCCCATACATGTGACTATCTAAAATGCAGAGCTTGTAGTGCAACCAGTTGTCACTGTGGTACTGCGAAAAAGCAAGTCCTATCCTCACCGCTGACAACCAATGTTAGAAATGGGATCTCTGGTTGGCTAAGGCTTGTGCCAAAGACAGGCAGAGACCACCACTCTAGTCAGGGCAAGGGAGTTACATGCCGAAGATAACCCCTGCTCACCCCCTTGTTAGCTTGGCACGAGCAGTCAGGCCTATCCCGGAGGCAATGTGTAAAGCGTTTGCGCAACACACACACACAGCAACAACACACTAGGCACACCACAAAAGGAACTCCACACAAGGTTATATCAAAAATAGCCTTTGTATTACCATAAACACATTAGAATAGTAATCACATAATATACACTGTGCCAACTGGCACTAGGCAATGTTTACAGGGGATTATATACACCTGGCAGGGCCAATTGGGCCACTGTCAGAACCATCACTTAGTAAAGATAGTAAATGTAGAACATATAATAAACGTAGAACACAACCAGTAATTACTGGCAACACTGTACTCAGCATTATCTCCTGCAACATAAACCATATTATGCAAGCAGCATCACATTAGGTGTGAAATACATTCTGCGCCACTTCATAAGCATAACCACATTATGCCATAACCTCACCAGCATAAATACATTATGCAATCACCTCATAAGTATAACTCACATTAGGGGCATAACCTCACAAGCATAAACCACAATATGCAAAACCTCATAACATAAACACAGTAGAGGCATAAATCATGGCGCATAAATCACAGGACATGAATCACATTTTCTAGCACCACATAAATCACATTAGGGCCTGGCGCCCTATCAACCTAACAGTCCCCCTGGCGAACTGGCCTTCTCAGAGGGCTCAAATGCCCTATGTCCATAAAGTCAGGGCGGCTGCCAATGCAGCAGAATCCACAAGTGCGCAATTGCGCTGGGGCACAGGAGTGTACTTCACTCCTGTCTCACTGAAAATGCCCCCAAAGAACTAATGGCCTAAACGTTGCAGCTGCCGCTAATTGCCATGCAGCTGTGATGCAAAGAAGGCCTGGCACTCACTGTGCCCTCTGTACAATATGCCCAAAACGTTGCAGCTGCCCACTGTCAGGCGGGACAGCTGGAAAAATAACTAACAGAGGCACGGGCACCACTGGGCCCTCTGGACCCCACGGGGCCCTAAAATCAAATGTGGGCACGTTGGAGGGCGGGCACCGATAATGTGCCCCGACGCGCCCCTCCCGTCAGGGACTCTAAGAAAGAATTGCCCCCATTGTTGGAGCGGCCCTCTGTCGCAGCTGCCCGCTCTGGTGCAGCGCAGCTGTATCAAGCAACACGGGCACTAACTGTGCCTCCGGAGCATAGAAAAATGCTCATACCTCAGCCCCCACTCACCGGGACTCTGTACAGAGGGAGTCTCTCTGTCAATGCGGCGGACCTGGAGACTCCGGTCCCCCTCCCTCGGGACAGCTCTCCTCCAATGCGGCGGGCCTGGAGACTCCGGTCCCCCTCCCTCGGGACAGCTCTCCTCCAATGCGGCGGGGGCAGGCACCGACAATGTGCCTCGGGCCCCCTTCGCCATAATCACCCAAATGCGGCAGCACTCGGGGCTCCCCTCACGCAGGGAGCTCCGTTCTTCTTCATGGCCGCAACTTCCGCTTCCGAGTGCGCACGGCCCCGCCCACCGTCAGGCAAGGCCGCCTGACTTCCTGCCATAGGATCGGGCTGCGGCGGTGACTTCTTTTGGCCAGGCCAATGCGGGGTGGGCACCCGCTCGGTAAATAAAAGCATAAGCGGGGTGGGCACCCGCCACTCTCACCTATCAAATAAGCGGGGTGGGCACCCGCAAAAGTAAGGAAAAACGCGGGGTGGGCACCCACCGCTTTAGGCATCATGGGGGAATCCCTCACGCCGGGATTCCCCCCAACAGGACGAGCAGCTCAGCGCTGCAAAAACCCACGCATTCCTCTTCTGGGGAAAATCAAGATATAGCGCTCACAGCGCGCAAGAGGTCACAGCTCCTCAGCAAAAGTCCTGAAGGTCCTGGAAAAAGAACAAGCCCACGCAAAATGTTCCTCTAGGTCCAGGGGCACAGCTGGGCCCAGGGTGGCCAGCACACAGGGCCCTCCTCCAGGGAGGTAAGCCCCCATGGCAGTTCCTCCTGGGCCCCAGCAGCAGCACGCCCCCAAGTCAGGTACAGCACACCAGCATAGAACTGAACATTTTCATGGGGTCACAGCCCCTACATTTATACCAAGCATTCCTTTGTCTGCAGTGCAGGGCATGGGGGAACCAGATGCAACTGGTTCAGGGGGGATTTGGAGCACTTTGTTTTCCAAGCTCCTCTTCCCCTTTGTCAGGTGGGGGTTAGGTGATCAGACACACCACAGGGGGCGGAGCCAGCATTGTACAGGCTGGGCACAGTCCTATTCAGGGTCAGGGGATTACTCCTCCCACTACTCCCAGCACAGATGTCCCATTCAGCCTAGTGCTGACTCACCCTGCCCCTCCTGGAGCCACAGACACCTCCCAGCCCCTGTCACTCAAAAGCCAGACAGGCAATTCACATCAGGCAGGCAGACACACAGCACACAGAAATGCCAACTTCTAAAAGGGGCATTTCTCCCATAGTCATAATAAATCTACGCACACCATCGTGCAGCATTCATTCCTACAATTTCATACATACCAAACTCGACCATGCTGCTCCTCCCACCCCAGGAATTACCACTGACACACTTTATCAGGGAATCCCCAATGCATTCCTATGGGAGGGCAGGCCAACCTTATCAAATGTACACAGAGAGCCCACGCACTTTACACTGGACCACAGTGCTAAAGTGCCCAGAGGCCTAAAACCAACACCACCATGTCAGAGAAAAGGCAAAACGTTTTAGGGGTGACCCTGCACAAAGTGCCAAGTCCAACACATATATATATATTCTGGAAAGTGAACTGGCTACACATGCCGACAAAAATAAAGTGGAGGAGCTTACTGGAGCAATGAAAAAGCGTTTGATTAAATATGAACAAAAAATCAAACAACGCAAACAAGACAAATTTGAAAGGGATGCCCAAGACTATGAGTTAGGGCGGGTCCTAACATTCGCAAAAAAATTTGACGCACCCCGGCGACAGCTGCAAGACAACAAAAATCAGCAAGTAGCGGCACAGGTGGAGACATCTGAATCGGATGTTACGGATTCTGAGCAGCAGGGTGAGCGAGCAGCGGTACAACAAGTGTGCAATGAGCCATTGGCCCCTTTTCACGAGGAGTTTCGTGTAATCAGACAAACGTGGGGGAGAGGGGGCAGAGGCAAACCCCAGAACCAACAAAAGAAACGTCCGACGAGGAGAGGTGGCTGGCACAGATACCAGCATCGCTTCACCGAGAGTAACAAGGAGCAAACGGGGAGCCAGGCGTCTGTAATGGACATTGATAAACTGACCATTGTTAATTTAACGCCCAGGACTCTAACGGATGACGAGAAGGCAGTTCTGCAATTGGGATTATCATTCTGTCCATCGAAAAAGTTGGAATACACGCAGACAAGAATTGATCTCTACAAATTCGGTAGGAAAATGAAGTTACAAAAGTTCTTTAAACTGCAAGGCCCTAGAAATTCCATCAGACCAGTGCAGACCCAAAGTATGGGATTGGAACTTCTAACCAGTCATGATCTAAGTACAGTGGCAATCTTGGAGGAACTGCAAGTAGAAGGTACTACAATCATGCCGGATCCAAATTTGAACCATAATACGGACCATCTGGCATTACGAGATGTCAGTAACAGCATAATGCAAGAGAGTCCAAGAAGTCCTTTTAAACCAACATCCAAATTCGTTCCGCAAATGCCACATGATGCCATCGATGTATTTACTGATCAAGTAACTAAAGGCCTAATGAAGCTGAGAGTGAAGGAGGAGAATTGTAGAACCACTGGTAATATTACCAAACTTCAAAGGAAAGCTATTAAAGATCTACAAGGAGATCGAACTATTGTCTGTAAACCTTCAGACAAAGGAGGTAATGTTGTGCTGTTAACATCAGAGTATTATTGTAAGGAAGCACTCCATCAGCTTAATGATACCTCAAATTATAGCCGGATCACCATGAAAGAATATTCCAACAGCATTGAAACGTATGGACATCTCATAAGAAAATGGAAGCAGAAAGGTATGTTGGACATAAATGAATTTAAGTATCTAGACTGCAAACATCCAGTCATTCTGACTTTTTATCACCTCCCAAAACTACACAAAGACAGTATGAACCCCCCGGTCGTCCGTTTGTGTCTTCGAAGGGGTGTTTAACGGAAAACATGTCCACGTTTATTGATTTCTTTCTGTTTGATTTTGTTATTGAACTGAACTCATATATCCAAGACACTAAAGATTTTTTTAAAATGATTGAAGGCATTACCTGGGAACCTAATTTTGTCATGATTACCTTAGACATTTCCAGTCTGTACACAAGTATTCAACACAGTAAGGGCCTGGAAGCTATTGAATACTTTTTAAAAGGACGCTCCATAAAGTATATGGAACATAATTGTATGATTCTGGAATTTGTCAAGTATTGTTTGACTAATAACATTTTCCTTTTTCAGGAGCAATTGTTCAGACAGATGCAAGGCACGGCCATGGGCACCTGCTTCGCCCCCAGCTATGCGAATCTTTTCGTAGGCTGGTGGGAGAAGCGGGTGGCCTGGTCGGATGCCAATGATGTATGGACCGATAAATTGGTCAGCTGGAACCGGTATATTGATGACTTGTTCATCATATACAACATCACAATTGAGTCAGCTGTAGAATACGTCAATGTTCTGAACATTAATAATCTCAATCTCAAGTTCAGTGGAGAAATAAGTAAGACCACCGTTAACTTTCTGGATTTGCGGGTTTTTGTTTCAGAAGACAGACTGTGTACAGTTTTACATCGGAAACCTACGGCAGGCAATTCCGTTTTGCATTCCAGCAGCTGTCATATGGATAAACTAATTCATAGCATTCCATATGGCGAGCTGCTGAGGATAAAGAGGAATTGCACCAGAGAGTGTGATTTTCAAGCAGCAGCCAATGAAAGCACAGCCAGATTCCACACACGAGGATACTCTAGTGAAGTTCTACTTAGTGCCAAAAATAAGGTAGACACAAAGGATAGAACGAAACTGATACATGACATATCGAGAACTAAACAGAGGAAAGAGCAAGCCAGATCATCTCAAACCACAGATTGTAGGATGATTACCAACTTCTCCAGCAATTCAAATGATCTGAGACAAATACTGAGAAAGAACTGGCATATCTTAAAATCTGATCCAGTCATTGGGGAGGATCTGGCTAGAGCTCCCCAGCTGTCATTTAGAAAAGCCAGATCTTTAAAAGATCAATTGGTACAGAGTCACTATTCCCAAGGAAGAAGTGATTCATGTTTCAATCAGATCAAAGGCTTCCATCCTTGCAAAAAGTGCAAGGCGTGTAAAAGCAGCCATAAGGTCCTGACATATGAAGTACCAGGTATAAAGACTCCTAAAAGAATTGAAAAATTTATGAATTGCAATACCAGCCACACGGTGTACTGTTTAGTATGTCCGTGTGGGCTTCGGTACATTGGGAGTACTATACATCCTACTAAAATCAGGATCTTAGAGCACATGAGAGCGATCGCCACCAAGGATGTAACTTATCCGGTGGCCCGCCATTTTGAAAGCCATCATAGCAGTAACAGGGATCTGTTGCGCTATTTCTGTTTGGACCATGTGCCAGGAAACATAAGAGGAGGAGATAGACAACTTAAACTCCGTAGACTTGAGTCCAGATATATTATTGACATTCAGACTAAAATACCTCAGGGACTCAATGGTGGAGAGGAATTGGCTGTGCATTTGTGAATAACTGTATATAATTGTAAATGATTGTAAATAATGAAATCAATGGATTCTGGATTTTATGCACATATATGATGTAAAGAGTGCTTTAGTGAAGCGAATAGATTTCCTTTTCTTTTTGCTTCTTTGATTTTCTTGGGCAAGCCATTGGTTGTATCTCTGTTCTTAGATATCATCTTTTGGTTATTTTCTCCAGTTGTGTTTGGAGGGGTCTCCCTGTATATTTAGGATTTTGGATTTTTATCTTGTTTTTCTGGTTCTGGTGATGGGTGAATAAGTTGGGATTATATAGACCATTATAATGGAATAATTTGGTATTGTATCAATCAGGTAGTGGATTTAATAGCCCATCCAGGGCGGAATTATGTACTATCTGTATTATTGCAAATAATGACCTAATTATGTGGTATGGACTTGCTTACAGTGATAGCCTATTCAAGGCAAGATATGAATCAATGAATATCTGTATATATGTGTGTACATATGTATAGTTGATTAGAAGCATTTACCTGTATAGACATGCACTAATGATTTCAAGTTGCATGTTCAAAGATGGCCGAAATGGTTTCTTTTCTTTGATGTCCATCGTAATAGTCCTTCATTTATTTTGGTTGCATTTGACCCACCAATGAACTGGCTATATGTTTATTTAAATAACGCTGTCTCGGGCTGCCGTGTAATATTGACAAAGGCAGTCGCCGAAACGCGTCTTTTTGTGCTTGGTGAACCCGAATAAAATCTGGGTTTAACAGTTTCCTGGGAGTGCTGTGCTTTTGTACTCTGCAGCAGGAATATATATATATATATATATATATATATATATATATATATATATATATATCCTCCAAAAGCTTCCTCGATCTCAAGGACGCCACTCCATAAGCAAGTAAGTTTTCAAAACTTCTTTATTAGGAAGCTGCACATTAAGCCTGTATTTCAAAAGTCCCCGACGCGTTTCGAAGCTGCTTGCTTCTTCCTCATGGGGCAGCAAAATGACAAATCACGGAAAACTGTAGCCATTAATTTAACCAATACGCATGCACTCTTCGGTGAGTTGCATGCTGGTGGATGCAGTTCAATTTATCCCACAGGTGGGGTCCGTTCCAGTGTCAAAACAATTTCATTTGCTTTTAACTTTACAATTCAACAGCCCTCCAGTGGGCTCCAGGCGTAACGTTCAGCTTCCTTCACCGGCTTGCTTGCGCTGCTATCCGGGCTGAAAAGTGCACCCCAGCACTCACCTGCGAGACCCATCGAAGGGTGATGAATTAATTAGCATGCAGCCTTGGGATGCTCTGAAAAGGTCCGCGTAATTGCACCAATGCCTATGATTAAAGAGCTGGGGGCTCCGAAACCGGTCAGGCAGAAGGAAGCTCAGAAATGTAACACCTGTTTCCCCATGAATAAAGAGTTCTGGGGAACTGCTGCTGTTGAGTGCGGCCTTAAGCTGTTGGACAATCTTGGGGAATATATATATATACCAAACAAGAAATGAAGGCCAGATTCAAAGAGAGAGGATACCCTAGAAAAGCCATTATACAAGCAGAAAAACGAGTCGAAAGTCAATCTAGAGAAGAAATAGTCAATAAAACTTCAGAGCAGAGTCTATCTGGACCCATCAAAAAGAGTGAAGTTAGATTTATCACCAAATACTGTAATCAATCGAATGAGATAAGGAATATCCTCAGAAATAGATGGGATATCCTGAGGAAAGACCCCATTCTGAGAAATGAAATAAAACCGACTCCCTCCGTGACCTATATGAGAAGCCCATCACTGAGGGACATGCTGGTCCACAGCCATCTCCAACCAAAAGAAGGTGGTTGGTTGAAACATACTAAAGGCTTCCACAAATGTGGGAAATGTAAAGCCTGTAAAAACAGCAGAAACATATTGGAGGTAATCCTAGAAAGAACCAATACCAAATGGGAAATATCTAAATTTATCACATGTAGTACTGAGTTTGTGGTGTATGCTGTAGTCTGCCCTTGTAATCTCTGGTACATTGGATCAACAACATTCCCTGTTAAGAAGCGCATCCTTGAGCATTGGAGGGCAATAACCAATTCTGACCAGAGCTATAGCACAGCCAGACATTTTTCTAGGGAACATGGGTCGGACTGGACCAAAGCTAGATTTTTCGGATTAGACACTATCGTACCTAATCCGAGAGGAGGCAATCGCATTGCGGCCCTCCGCAAACTTGAGTCACGGTTGATTCTTTTAGCAGGGACCATGTACCCAGGTGGCCTTAATCAGGATGAGGAACTGTATTCCCACTTATAGGATGTACACTGATCAGTATGATCAGAGCTTTGGCTGTAGACTCACGCCCTACCTTCTCCTTCTTTAGTTTATCTTGTTTAGTTGCACACACCACCTTTTTCCTTTTCTAGTTCACATATATTATAATATTATATAAACAGACTTGTAGCTTAATTGATTAATTTGTATGTAAAGTCTCTTCAACCTTGGTTTCTTTTATGCAATAGTTGAAATATGAATACTGTTCAAAATGTGATATAATGATGCTAATTATTGTACCTTTGTTACGTTTTCAGAACATAAGATGTGAATCACCATGAAACAGCACTTGGCAATCATGTAAGAGCACCGGAGTATGGCGGACCCCCATCCAGCTCCTAGTCAAATTTTATACTTACTAGGGTAATATACCTGTACTGCAGCAAAGTGTTAATAGTCTTGAGATAATTGTACATAATCACTAATTGAATACAGGGCACTAGTCCCTCCATGTCACAATTGAGCAGTGTTTTTCATTGTTACAGTGTAACATTAATGAATGGATTTACCACAAATATGACTAGTTGGAGGCCTTTTCTAAACATTTAAAACGCTATTATTGTTTGCAACATTGAAACTAATGTGTCTGTTTTCACTATGCACTTTTTCACTTTATTTTTATATGTGCCTATAACATTTCTTTTATGTTCATTAAACAAGTATGTGCACGTACCTTTAAATAGTAAAAAATGGAGGCGATGGTCATGTGACCAAGACCACGGACGTGGTCGAAACGCGTCGTCCTTGTCTGTCATAGAAAATAAACTGCTTTGATCGACCGAGTGGGCTCGCCTGGATTCTTTTTCCACAAGATCCTTTGCTGTGCGATATATATATATATATATATATATATATATATATATATATATATATATATATATATATATATATATATATATATTGATGTGAGATGTTTTCTATTTTGCTACAGTATAGTAGTATTAACAATTGGCATATATTTTGTATGTTACATATGACAGCAAAGCTGGTATTATTTTTTATTTTTAAATATGGCTTTATTTATTTGGTTCTTGGGAATTGAATCTGTTGTTTGTATTAAAAAATGTCTGCTTTATTTTGAATTGTATAAGATTATAATTTTTTAAGTTATTGTGAATAATTTTTTTTATTATGCTGGTTTTTAATTTGGAATTTTGTTATAATAGTATACATATTTTTATAGTCTTTCCTTTTGATAATGCTAATTTTCTGAATGTTTCAAAGACAATATTTTTGTCATCAATATTTTTTGTTACAGAGTTTTAAGAAAGTTAATATTATGTTTTAATAGTATACATATTTTTATAGTCTTTACGTTTTGATAATGTTTATTTTCCAAATTTTTCAAGGACAATATTTTTGGAATCAATATTTTTGTTATTTCTATAGAGGTTTAAGAAAGTTGATATTATGGTTATTGATGATTTTGTCATAATATTATTTCTTTACTTGATATTGTGTCATACAACCAGGAAAAGGGCCCTCTTCAACTTATTTGGTAAAAAAAAAAAAACATCTGTAATTGGGGGTGCAGTGGACCCTTCTGTTCCCTGGGCCCCGATACCCAGGGTCAGGGTTAGTAGCAAAATTCAGGACCATTGAGGTCATCACGCTTAAATGCTTCATAAAAAGTCCTATGGTGTACCGCAGCATCTTTCTGCCTTGTGACTTTGGCACTAGAGTGAGTAAGACCACTGCATTGCTGTGCTAACAGTAATCTGAAGCATGAGGTGTCCCTAGAGGTGAATACCTTTTTTGGGCTTTCATAAAATGACAGGTGTATACAAACATCAAGACCACGGTTTAAACAAGGCTAGAGATATGTGCAGGGGTGTTGTTTTATGTGTCAAGCCACATCTGTCCATGCCTTTGTTGCGGACATTCCATCATCTATCACTGATGTGTTGAGAGGCATAAACCTAGGTAGGGACATGCACCATTCTGTGAACCCTAATGACTAGGGGGCACATGCATCAAGCTAGGCAATTGCGATTCCTTAATATCTATTATTAAGGAATCGCTATTAAGGAATCGCAATTGCCTATGCATGTAGAAATCACTCAATAAATAGCGATTCCTAAACATTCCTTAATTGCTACTCGCAGATTGCGAGTCGCAATTAAGGAATACCTACCCATTCATTCCTATGGGCCAGGAGGCCCATAGGAATGAATGGGAAGATATTCACTATTAGTGATTCGCTATTAAAGAATGGCTAATAGCGGGAGCTATTTCAAGGGTGCCAGGGTGTCAAAAGGACACCCTGTTGCACCCCTGAAATCTGCATATGAGTACATCTTGCACACACACATGCCCCAAGGGCATGTGTGTGTGTAAAATGGAAGTTTGAAAAATGAACTTTAGTGCATTTTTCAAAGTTTTTGCAAATTACCATGCAGTTTAACTTCATGGTAATTTGCTCCCCCTATTAGCGAAATCGCAAATTTTTTAACTTTAATGCATTGCATTTAAGGAATCTCAATTTGTGATTCCTTAAATGCAATTGCAATTTAAGGAATAGCAATTTTGCGATTCCTTAAATTGCGATTTCTGCATTTGGGAAATACTGGTCGCAACGGGGCAGATTCTGAGAATCTGCCCGTTTGCGACCAGTATTTCGGTTGATGCATGTGCCAGTAGATCTTATGTGAATATCATTAAAACACTAGTGCATTCTGAGTCCTTAATGTGGCCTTTAGTGAATCTATCGTGTGGACCCTCTATTCCACATGCATGTATATGATCTCTGACAGCAGCTCAACTCTTGTCATATGCTTAGTCAGCTGTATTTTCCCTTGTCTCAGACCTTAAGCTCTGGGTGACAGGCTGTATTATTGGAGATTAAATGTGGACCTTCTCTTGAAGAAAATGTGTGTAATGGATTGTCAACAGCGGTGTGCATACACAGTAAAAATACAACAGCAGCGTATTTAATAAGATATTCAGTGTCACACAATCCCTATTACCTAACAGTTCATGCCAATAGCTTTTCAAACGATTTCCCCTTTGCCGATGAACTCCAATAATTGGCTAATTAAACAGTAACTGATGAGTAAGATATTATTTCTGAAACATAAAGCAGTGAGACAGAGAACTACAAAGTCACACGGCAGACAAAAATATAGCTCAATACATGTTGAAATATAACATGCAGTTTACATTTTATTTTGCAGTCATATAGTAGTATCACTTTTCATGATTTGGCCTCAAGACAAAAGTGAACTCTTTGGATTGGAAAGGCCTGTAGATTAATGTCAGGTGGATGTAACATTCTAAAAGTATGAGTAAGGTCCCAGGAATGTGTTTTTCCATATATACAATATATACATGTTTCAAGTCTCGACCTCATTTCAAGCTTTATGGAGCTTGAGCCCCCTCCCACATTGATCGCCAAAACTGCAGTTCCCCCATACATTTAGAAGTGGGGTGACTAATGTGTTTTTGACAGCAGTCTCAGCTGGCTTCGGCATCCGAAGCCTTTGAACCATCGGTTCTCCTGCCTCAGGGGAGCTAATAAGAAGTCCTGCCAGGAACATCTTAAGGATTTCGGGGGCCCTGGGCCAAAAGTAATTTGGGGGGCCCTGTTCAGAACAGCTTTACATTTATGATCCAGTTTTAGCCCTTTCATGCCCTCTTTGGCCAGGCCACTGACAGTGTACAGCCACACTGGTTCAATTACTTAATTTATTACATCTAATATTTAAGGCTAGTGATGTGTGTTTCAAAAATTCTTACAATAGCAGCAGCTAACAAATATTATTGCAAATAATCTTTGTCTCCCCCACCCATTTTTTATATGTGAGGCCTGCTTTTGATCAAGAGGAAACTTTGTTTATGGATGTTCCATGGTGTGAAAAACATAAACATTTCGCTGCACAATGGGCCTAATTACGATGTTGGTCAGAGTTGCCTCCGACTGACACCGTTTCAGGGAAGAAACCACCCGACCATAGGTCAGCCGTTCCGACAACCCCATTAGGATGCAGCCAAAACTGCCCGCAGCACAAGTTCCCATTGAAAAATGGAAGTTTGTAAACATCCCTGCACCATGTGGCAGGCACCTCACAGTGCCTGCCACACAGTGCAGGGATGTTTTTGTGCCCCTAGGCCCAAATGCGGTGGGCCAGGGGGGAAGGAGGCTAAACTAGGGGCCCCAAAGTCAGTTTCCAACAGCCAATCCATGTCGGAAAGGCCGACATGGAATGACTGTCAGAGACCAACATCATAATCGCGACGGCGGAAACGCCGTCCTTAAGGGATCATGGGGCACATGCATCAAACGTCATTTTTGCGGTTACCGATTAGCGATTTTTAAGAAATCGCTATTTGGTAATCGCAAAATGCAATGCATCAAAACAGGGTGCAAATTATTGCTATTGAGACTCCATTCTTTCCTATGGGCCTCAAGGCCCATAGGTGGTAATGGTCATGCATTGCCTAAATTGCGATTACCTAATTGGTAATCGCAAATTAGGTAATGCAGAGGCAAGGGTGCCCGGGGGCCTAAGGCCCCCCTGAGGCGCCCCTAACAAAAAAATGTGCACATGTAAGGCACACACATGCCCTAGGGGCATGTGTGCGCCACAGGGCACTTTGAAAAATGCAGTTTGGTGCATTTTTCAAAGTATGCACATGGTTAACATCAACTTCAAATTGATGTTAATTAGCGTTTCCTAAATACACAGTTCGCATTTAGGAAAGGCTTCTTGCATGTGCATTAGGGAATCGCAAATTGCGATTCCCTATTTGCATTTGCAATTTAGGTAATCGCAATATCTTGCGATTACCTAAATTGCGAATCCAAAAACCTTCATGCATAGCAAAAGGCCATTTTGAGATTGCAAACGGCCGATTTTTGCGAATCGCACTGTTTGCGATCGCAAAATTGCTTGATGCATGCGCCCCTATGAGCGCATTCCACCTTGAGCCCATCGGAACCGCGCCGGATTACCCCGCCAGTTTAAACTCCGACCACCGCCATCATAATATGGTGGTTGGACTTTAAACCCTACCATGTTGGTCGAAAAGCCTGCGACCAGCGGTCAGAGGCTTTCCGAACGACATCATAATCAGGCCCAGAGTCTCTTACAGACTCCCATATATCACCCACATTAAAAATAAACTAAAGAAAAATGGTATTTGAAAACAATCTTTGTAAGAATATTCATGGTCATCAGGGCAAGACTCTCTGCAGAACAGAGCTGGCTCTATCAGGGGTCCACCCTGAAAGGCTGGGTCCCTGGCCCAGGGCCCACTTTGCCCATGCCTTAAAACATTTCTTAGTCCTGCTCCATTTCCATTCCTTCCGAATCATATTTCTAATGCATGGATCACCATGCATGACATGACAGTCAGAGACAGGAAAAATGATCAATGGTTCCCATGAGCAAGAGTCAACTCCATGCGCTTCAGGGGCATTGTTACTTGGTATGTAAAAATAGCCCCAACTTTGGGGATTTGTTTCTGAAGCACAACCTCTGAACCACACAAACTTCTGTAGTGGGCGGAACGGCAATTGATGTCCCACTCCCTTGTTATTGATGGTCACCTTTACGTGAGGCAATACAGTTTTAGCAAGCCTCTAATGACCAGCATACCCTGCTGCAACATTCTATAAGGCTATATTCAAATAGTAGTATGAGCTCATTAATGATGTACATGTTTTATTAGTGTGACGAGATACTTTGCCATTCTAAGTCCTAGGATACCTGAGAGAAGAACCTAATTACACTTCAGCAAACTGTAATGAATAATACATTATTACTTTAAATATATTAATATTGTGATGTTTTGCATATAATTACACAGACTGTTTCTGTAAAATACCTTTTTATTTCTCTATGTAGAGTTTTCTGCCAAACGACCTAGTCTCTAAGTGTACAAATAGAATTTATAACGTGGTAGAATTGATTTAGAGCTGTTGCTGCATTTTGCATTAAGTTGAAGAAATATTGATTTTTGTATTTTTTTCTATTTTGAGTGCCTGGTATTAATTTGCAAATAATGGTGAAAATAGTGGGCAATTGAGCATATTACGATCCAAGATAGCCTTAATCCCTTAGCTCAGTAGGGGTGCAGGTCTAATCAAAATGTTTTTGGGGGGTTCAAACAGGAAGTTGGATTCCTCACAATCACCTTCAATAAATGCATAATGAAGTGGACAGGACAATATATTATTTGTAGAACACTTGAAACTGAGCTAGTCTTTGTCTCGGCAAAGTATGCATTACAGAGTGGCAGTAGACACTTTTTATTTATACTTAGGATTTCCAGAGATAGAATTCCTCTGATTTTTTCTTCTTAATAACTTTGCCACCGTTTGATAAATATCCGTTAAACTTAGCAGACCTTCCCTACTTTGGCTGAAGATGCAAAGTTTTGTGGTGATTCATTAAGTAGGTGCAAATAAAAAGGGGGTCCCAAAACAGGTTTTCCCACCAATGCATTTTCCATAAACGTTTGTATCAAACGTAGTGGCAAAACGGCCAGACGGATTTAGTTAAAAATTGGCAGGAATATAGATTATCGTGTAGAAAGGATCCTTTTTGTTACTAGGTTAAAATTGACTGAGTAGTTAACAATTTATAAGGCACAGAAACTGAGTGATATATTGAGTTGTAGTATATGGTGGTAATTTTGTGCTATACCGCAGTACATACCAATGACAAGGCAGTATATGATTGGGTAATCCAAGCACTTAAAACATTTTAAAGCAGCCAAGTTGTTTAGCCCACCCTTCATCTGCATTGCGGGTTTCAACTCAAACCTAGAGGTGGTTTATAAGTGGTTAGAAAGGATTCTGTAAAGGTAGGGAAAAGTAGTTTTATTAATTTATATATTAAAAAAAAACTTTACAGAGTACCGCAGTTCTACCTAGAAAGTACTGTGGTCCTTATTTTAAAAAAAAATCAAATATACAAAATAATTAAAACAAAACTGTCCCTTTAAAACCCAGAATGCAGACTCAGGGCCTGATTACAAGTTTGGCGGTCCTCCACGCCAGCACCCTGCGGGAGGTCTGCCAAATCAGTAGTGAGATCGCCAGCCAGATTTCCACTGGAATCCAGGTCGGGCAGACGGTGCTGAGGCGGTCCCATGGTGGTGCCTTTCTAATGCTCAAAGGAGAGCCTTAGAAAGGCATCGCCGTGGGACCGCCACAGCACATTTCTGCACAGGAATAAATGCACCATGTCCTGCATTCCTTCCTGTGCAGGAGCTGGGTGTGCAAATATACAGGGTGGCACTACATGTGTCCCCCTGCATGCACTGCCAGGCCCAGAGACACAAGGGGGCACTGTTAGGGCCCTCTTTGTTGCCTCACTGCCACTCTTTCCATGGCTGTCTCACTGCCATGAAAAGGATGGCGGTGAGGCAACTCGTAATATGCTCGTCGGTGCTGCAGCGGTACCACCAACATATTGCAGCATCTGACCGCTGAATAACCACTGCGGGATCACGGATCCCCAGTGGTTGCAGCGGTCCAGTGGCAGTCCAATCTCCAAAGTTGTAATACGGTGGGTGGGCCACCAGTCTGGCAGTCCACGGACCGCAACAGCATCTACGGTGGTCCAATGGACCACTGTAGCCGTAATCAGGCCCTAAGTGTGTTCTAAACAATAAAGAATTAAAAGGCAGCCATATTGTTTAGATCGCTATAGTGTACTACAGTGTATTTGAAATGTTTTTTCTGTAACTACTGCAGTGCTATTTAGGTATTAGCAACGTACTCCGTAAACCATTTTTTGAATATATGAAGTAATGCAACTACTTTTCCCTACCTTTACATACTCACCTAAACTGCTACATTCCTACCTACGCACTCATAATACAGTATTACACTACAGTTCACAAAAAGCACTTAGAACGCACACTAAGTATGGTATAAAGAAGATGGCTACCTGTTAATTTTGTAAAGGTTTTCATTACATAATCATATGCGGTTTTGTCATTGCGATGTACCAGAGTATACACAGTATACCACGGCACAATGTATAGTCACGTTTTTGTCCTCTATAACTTT
Organism: Calotriton arnoldi; assembly: GCA_963921515.1. NCBI lineage: Eukaryota > Metazoa > Chordata > Amphibia > Caudata > Salamandridae > Calotriton > Calotriton arnoldi. Next base: position 372,882 of record CAWUFW010002456.1, on the reverse strand, counting down.
GACACTACTGAACTTAAATCTATTAACAAAAAGGACCCTTTCCACCTCAAAACCTATATTCTTGCCAAATTTCATCTACATATGTTCAGCTATTTTCCCACTACGTCTGTTTAAACTACACTCTATGACATCCCACTCCACAACACTGTGCAACACACCACTCCACTCTATGAGATGCCACTACACTCTACGAAAGTCTACTCTACGAAGTACCACTTCACTCTACGCCACGCCACTACACTCTAACACATGGCAGTCCACTCTACCCCAGTCCAATCTACGCTATTCCACTCTATGCCACTCCACTCTAAGCTACTCCACTCCATGCCACTGCACTCTTGGCTCTTCCTCTTTATGCCACTCCAATATAAACCACACTACTGTACACTATTCCACTCCATGCCACTCCACTCTATGCTGTTTGATGCTACTCCATTCTACTCTATGCCATGCTATTGTATGCCAGTCTACTCTATGCCACTCCACTCCACTCTATGCCACTCCACTCTATGCTATTACACTCTACACCACTCCACTCTCCACTGTACACCACTCTCCTCTCTATACCTCTCCACTCTAGTCATCCCTACTTTACTGTACCCCACTCCACTCTATGTCACTTTACTCGACTCCACTCCACTGTACACCGCTCCACCCTATACAGTTCCATTCTATGCCCCTCCACTCTACACCACTCCACTCTATGCTATTCAACTCTATGCCACTCAAATCTACCCCATTCCACTCAACGTTGCTCCACTCTATGCCACTCCACTCTACACCACTACAGTCTGCACCTTTCTACTCTATGCCATGACACTGTATGCCACTACACTCTATGCTACTCCACTCTATGTGGTTCCACTCTATGCCACTCCACTCCACACCACTATGCTCTATGCCACTGCACTCTGCACCATTCCACTACATGCCACTCCACTCTACACCACTCCACTCTTCAGCACCCCACTCCACTCTATGAAACTCTACGTCACTCCACTGTATGACAACACACTCCACTCTACATCATGCCACTCCACTCTACGACATGCCACTTCACTCTACACCACTCCACTTAATGTCCCTCCATGACACTTGACTACATGACACGCCATTCCACTCTACAACACACCATTCCACTCTATGTCACACCACTCCACTCTACGACATGCCACTCAACTCTACACCACTCCACCTAACTTGCCCCATGAGAAGCCACTCTATGACACGACACTCCAATCTACTCTATGATACTCCACTCCACTCTACTGAACGGCACACCACCCCACTCTACACCACTCTACTTTATGCCACTCCACTGTATGCTACCCCACGTTATGACACTTCATTCTACATCACTCCACTCTCCACTATTCCAACATGCGGTACTCCACTCTATGCCACTCTACTTTACCCCAGTTCACTCTACCCTAATTCACTCTACCCCACTTCACTCTAGGTCACTTGACTCTACGCCAATCTATTCTACGCCACTCTAATCTACACCACTCTACTCTACCCCACTCTAATCCATACAACTCCAAGACACTAGATAAAAAGAATAACAAGGATGGGTTTACTTTGTAAAATGCTACAAAAAAAGGTTTTAAAAAATACAATTTCAATTAAAAAAACAAAGGTTAAAGCTTAGTTATAGTTAACTTTATTTATTCTTTCTATACAAACCAAACTTAAACTATACAAACATTAGAAATTCTTAAATTATGCCTCAAATGTATAATTTACACACCACCTTCTTGCAGCCCCACTCATATAACATAGATTGGGGTGGCAACATTATGCTGCCATTTATAGGAGTGTATGTAGCTTACAGTTCTGCTGCTTTATATCTGATCTGCAAGCTTTTCTTTTTAGATTCTCAGGTGGTGGGGGCTGGAACACTAACCCATTAAGGAGGTTTACAAATGCAGCTGGAGATACAAATGTATTTTCAGTGATTTCTAGATCGTCTACAAGGTGGGAATATGCTGCATAATAATGTGTTGAGTTTGTGTTCATATCGTTGAGCATGGTAACAACCAAATCTCCTTGACCAATGAGAAGAGTCCCTCGTTAAGAATTCCCTTTGTATTACCTCGTATAGAAAATGATGGTGTCGCTCTGCATCCGATACCTGATGAGCAGCATGAGCACGAAGGCTGCTGGTAATTTATTTCACTGACACACAGGCCTGACTAATGTTCATGTGCTCATTCTGCAATGTAGTAGATGGCAGCTTGAGTGATAGCTGCCTTGAGAGAATATTAATATCTGCAGCTGCAAATGGCATGTGTCCCTTTGTGCAATGCTCCCACGCTAGTCCCTTGTGTTAGCATGATTTACATGGCTCACTTTCCACCTCCATCCCTAATATAATACGTTGGCTGGATGCCGCAGGCTGTTCAGGTTCTCAGTTGTTGGCACCCAGATCTTTCTTTAAATTCTGTTCATTAGGTAGCTTTTTCTGATGTCTGTAAGCATGGACGTCATTTAGAGGTCACAAGGGGTCGCAGCAGCGACCCCAGGCTTGCACCCTGTGACACCTAGCACTGGCTTTGTGACTCCTGGACTCAGAGATGGCAAGATCAGTGCCAAGAAGGTGGGTGGTTTCGCCCTCCTTGTTTTCATCTCATTTTTAATTACACTTGCAGTGAATAATTTTATATTATTCACGATAAGTGGAAGAAAAACTGGAGCATCAAGTGTGTATGTTGTGTGCATTCGTACGGGTGAGCGTGTGGTTATGTGAGAGACTATGGGGTCGATTCCGATTCGGGCCGGAAAACGTACCGACCGACTCGGAGCCGGAATTCATTCCGACCGACACGTACCGGTGCAGCCCGACCCGCAAAGTACAATGAGAAGCGTGCAAAACCCGACCGACTCGTACGGAACACAAGCCGAATGACCGAGCCGCGCGGAAAACAGCAATCCGGCCGGAAAAACACGCGAATCGAACCGACCGACACGCACCCGGAACAATCCCGAGCGAAAGCGTACCCGCGAACTCCTACCCGCCAAGTGCGATGCAACGCGTGGAAAACACGACTGAGTCGCACGGAGGACAAGCCGTACGACCGACACGCATACAAAACTGTGAGCCGAAGCAACCCAAAACACCGCGACCGACGCGTACGCAGCATAGAAAACAGCACAAACACAGCGTGAACGACTCGGAGAAGCTCGTACGAGACAACTGCAGGGTCCGACTCGGTCACAAGAACGTCTCCTACATGCACAAAAAGTACAAAGGGAAAATACACAAAAAAAGGCCAAACAAGCAATTACAAAGCCAATAAATACTGGGGGGGCAGGGAACAAAGACACACCCACAACTCCACCCATATAAAGGACACAAATCCCTACCATGATCCTTTGCAAATTCAAATTACCTGCCAGCACTCAACAGACAGCAACCACACACCCACAGCTCATCCATCACACAAGCCACACACCATCAGCACCTCAACAAATAGCACCCTCACATACACACAGCAAAACACACACTCACACACCTTCACCTGCACACCAACACACACATCACTCACCATCACCACCCATCACCATGCCCCCAAAGAAGAATCATAAGTTCCTAGATAGTGAATTGGAAGTCCTGGTAGATGAGATCCTCAGGAGTAGAGCCACAGCTGTTTGGTACACTGGTCCAACAGGCACCCATGTCGCAGAAAACCAAGATGTGGGAGAGGATCGTCGACAGGGTGAACGCACTATCACCATGTTTGCGCACAAAGATAGACATCCAGAACAGGTGGTATGACGTGCGCAGGAGGGTCAGGGAGCTGTTGAAGAAGGACTACCTCTTGAGCCAACACACCGGCAGTGGCCCTCCTGCCAAGCCAGTATACCTCAGGCCCTGGGAGGAGAAGGTGCGGGCCATCCTACCACCAGTGAGCGTATATGGACTAGAAAACATCCCAGAGCCTGGTGAGTACACAAATGTACACAATATTGTGCCACAATACACACACATCACTGTCAAGGGGAGAGTCAAACCATGCACCCTTAGCAAATACACAGCAACCAGAACAGAATCATCCCAAAATGTGTATGTCAGTCAGATAAACACAACACATGCCATCTCATAGTGACATGTAACTGTGTCATCACATGTACAAACACAACTACAACTACAGCTAGGCAGTGGCACAAATATAACTAACAAACACATCCAGACATGTAGCCACCACTACAACACCACCACACAGTGAAGCCCACTGAAAGGAAGGAATTCTGTGTATGCTGGGCAAGTCAGTGTAGCCAATAGCATCATGGGAGTCGTAGTCACAGATATTGCCCACCCTCACAATGCGTACATCAACACCACCATGAACCATGCTCACATCACAGGGAGTGGAAAACAACTGACAAGATGGCTGACACTGGCTACTGCTGTGGGGAGCACAAGGTCCTGCTGGCAACTGTGCACCAACCAACAGCAGGACACCACTGACTGACATCTTGCCATTGCTCTCACACTCACACACAGTGAAGTCCACCCAAAAGCAAGTAAGTATGGGCATGCTGGGAAGTGGGGTGGAGGCAATAGCATGATGGGAGTGGTAGTCACAGATATTGGTCACCCCCACAACTGTCCCATCAACACCACCCTGAACCATGCGCACATCACAGGGAGTGGAAAACAACTGACAAGATGGCTGACACTGGCTACTGCTGTGGGGAGCACAAGGCCCTGCTGGCAACTGTGCACCAACCAACAGCAGGACACCACTGACTGACATCCTGAAAGACAACTTGCACTCCCTGCAATGGAAGCACCGTTCCATGGTGGGATATCTGGCTGGGTGGGAAGGAGGACTCACAGCCCTGACTATAGTTACCAGCAGCGTTTCTCACACACACCCCTAACACAAACTCCACATAACTCACCTGGGAGAATGCATTGCCTCACACTCCAATCAAATATCCCACAAAGAACCACAACCCTGGGTCATGCTGAGTGAAGCACAGGGACACACATGGGACTTGTAGCAAAACTAACACCAGGATAACACTGTCAGCCATCTTGTCAGCACAGGCACACAACCCCACAGGGAAGCAGAGTCAAAGGGAAGGAAGCATGGGCATGCTGGGAAGGGGGTGGAGGCAATAGCATGATGGGAGTGGTAGTCACAGCTCAACATCCCCCACCCACATGGCCCAGCAAGCTCACACTCAAGCATGCACACCCCACAGAGAGTGGAAAGCCCCATCAAAGATGTCTGACACTGGTGCTCTGTTGTGGGGAGCACAAGGCCATGCTGGGAACTGGCCACCAACCAACAGCAGGACACCACTGTCAGCCATCTTGCCATTGCTCTCACACTCACACACAGTGAAGTCCACCCAAAAGCAAGTAAGTATGGGCATGCTGGGAAGTGGGGTGGAGGCAATAGCATGATGGGAGTGGTAGTCACAGCTCAACATCCCCCGCCCACATGGCCCAGCAAGCTCACACTAAAGCATGCACACCCCACAGAGAGTGGAAAGCCCCATCAAAGATGTCTGACACTGGTGCTCTGTTGTGGGGAGCACAAGGCCATGCTGGGAACTGGCCACCAACTAACAGCAGGACACCACTGCCAGCCATCTTGCCATTGCTCTCACACTCACACACAGTGAAGTCCACCCAAAAGCAAGTAAGTATGGGCATGCTGGGAAGTGGGGTGGAGGCAATAGCATGATGGGAGTGGTAGTCACAGATATTGGTCACCCCCACAACTGTCCCATCAACACCACCCTGAACCATGCGCACATCACAGGGAGTGGAAAACAACTGACAAGATGGCTGACACTGGCTACTGCTGTGGGGAGCACAAGGCCCTGCTGGCAACTGTGCACCAACCAACAGCAGGACACCACTGACTGACATCCTGAAAGACAACTTGCACTCCCTGCAATGGAAGCACGTTCCATGGTGGAATATCTGGCTGGGTGGGAAGGAGGGCCGGATGTCAACCAAATGCAACCAATGCAGACCATGTACACACCCCAACATTCACATAGAAATGCCCAAATAATGCAGGACAATGTGCTACACCAATATCAACCTCTGACTGTGACAACTTAGGACAATGCAATGTACAGGCCCGCATCCAGAGGCACAGTCACAACTGTCAGGTGTGTCAACCATTGATGCCTGCAGAAACATAACATACATTGTGTGTGTCTCCCAAAAACAGGTGATGATGGGGACACAGCAGCAGACGCTGAGAGTCCCCGTCCCAGGCTCAAGAGGATACGGAGCTCACTGGTGTGGAACAGCCTCTGCCCTCCTCGGATGAAGAAGACCTACCTGGCACCTCCGGAGCAAGTCATCATGCAGCACCAGCAGGACCACCAGCTGCACCCCTGCACCCACCCCTCCAACGACTGTCAACACACATACCACCCCTGCCGACATGGACAGACCAAGGAGCACCACCACCACCAGCACAGGGACCCTGGACCAACGTGTGGCCATGGACACCAACACCACCAACAACCCCCAAGGGGGCCCAGGGTCACCTGTGCGTGCCACCTCAGGTACTGCACGTGTCGCCAGGGGTGGTGGGAGGGTGGGAGACATAGGTCGCTGCTCGCAGAGGGTCTGGACTGCATGATGACCCACAACTGGCACGCATAGCCGGATGCGTACCAGTCCAGCACCGGAGAGCTCAGCCAGGTAGTGGGGCTCCTCAGGGACATTAAACAGCAGCAGGCTGCCCATCATGCCCGCTTGGACTCACACATGTCCCGCATGGAGTCCAAGTGGGACACACTGCAAGAGATGACGGCGGTGCATAGGGACATATTACAATGCCTCCGCCAGATGAGCAGCAACCAGTCAACACCTCCCTGTGTGCCCACAACATCTGGTGCTGAAACAACTGCAACTGCCACAGGGAGGGAGGATGACTCTGGCGGAGAGTCCCCTGCACCGCAGCAGCCTGCACTTGAGGGTCCCCCCAAAGAAGAGGGGTCGTCCGAGGAGGGGCAACTGAGAGGCCGATGGCCATGTGCAACCCCCAGGAAGCCAAAACCTGTTCTGGATAATCACCTTTGTGCGCAAACTGTTCACCCTGTTGACTGCAACACAACTCCCCACATGACATGGGGAGTACAAGTTGGACCAATGTCTCAGATGACTGTGGACTTGATACAGGACATTTCTGCTACCAGGACTTCCAATTCATCTAGGAACTTTGGATTGCAATCAAAATGTACAGCACTCACCATCCTGTGCACTATTCACACACATGTATGACAATAAACACACTAATACACCATACCTGCCTCTGTCGTGATTCCAACGTGGTTTCTGTCATGGAGATGATGACCTGCGAAATTACACTGTGCATGCTAACTGCTACAGCAAGTACAACACAGGCATGTGAGTCATGGCAACGTGACACATATGAGGGAGACACACCACCAGGGCTACACAACAAATACACACCTAGGCCATCTGACTCATTGCCTACACTGATGTTGCCAGGAAATACGGTGCAATGCACAGACACAACACCTATTCACAGTCTTTGTCAACTAGCCCACTGGTGCAGTAAGCAAATGTCAGTCAAATGTGTGACCACAGACAACGCACATCACAAAGTGAAGCACAGGTTTATTACACATTTGCAACATGTTGTAACCACTACAGATGCAAGGTAATCCCACCTGGCAGCGGGCACACAGTCAACAAGTGTAGAAGGAAGGAAGTCCATGGGTGTGGCACACATCACCTGTAGGGACACGACAGCTACCACCCTGGAAGTCGAATCACGGTGTCTGGGATCACAGTTGACCAAACGACTCTGAAAGTACCCTGTGAAGGACAGAAATGACACACAGTCAAAAGCACTGAAGAACAGGACAGAACTGCAATACTCATGCCCAATACATGTCACAAGATACCCACCCAGAACCAAGTTATCATGTCAACACTGTTGGGGAGTACAGACTACCTGTAAGGACACATCGCTACACGCATACAGTCATGTAGCCCATGGACACACTCAAACAGCACCAGAGCACCACCAACACATATCATGCAAACTCACATCATTGACATGACATCTCTGGATACTCACATTCAGCTGAAGAAGTTGGTGATGAGCTGTGTGCGGACATCACCATCACCATCATCATCATCATCACTGGCATCGTGGTCCAGGCCAGGATCCTCCACAGGTGGCGGATGTTGGTCATCGTCATCCAGGATGAGAGGCAACTCCTTCCGCACTGCCAGGTTGTGTAGCATGCAGCAGACGATGACAATCTTGCACACCTTTGCTGGGGCATATGGGAGGTCCCCTCCTGTCTTGTCCAGGCAGCGGAAGCGGCTCTTCAGGAGACCAAATGTCCGCTCAATCACTCCCCTCGTCCGACCATGTGCCTCATTGTAGCGCATCTGGGCTGGTGTCACAGGGTTCCTGAGGGGCGTCAGCAACCACGGCATGTTGGGGTATCCGGAGTCACCTACATACAGACAATTGCACATTAGCTGAGTTGGAAAAGATGGTGGAACACTACATTGCAGAACACACACAATGGTACAAAGTCAGTACACACCAACAAGCCAGGCACGCTGGTTCCGCATCTGTGACATCATCCTCGGGATGTGTCTACTCCTCATCACGTAGGCATCATGTGCAGAACCGGGGAAACGGGCACACACGTGTGAGATGCTCATATCTGCAAGACAGACCACCAGTGCATTGACCGAGTGGTAGTGTTTGCGGTTCCTGTATGCCTGCTCTTGGGCCTGTGGTGGTACCAAAGCCACATGTGTCCCATCAATGGAGCCGATGACATGCGGCATCCTCCCCAGGGCATAGAAGTCACTCTTCACGTCAGTGAGTTGTTGGAGTCTAGGGAAATAGATGTACTGGTTCAGGTATATCAACATAGCCTCCAAAACATCGCGGAGCACACGGCTGAACATGGTCTGTGACATCCCACCAGCAGTCGCCACAGTGTGTTGAAAGGTACCGGTGGCAAAGAAGTGTAGGGCTGCCATCACCTTCACCTTGGGGGTCAGCGCTGTAGGGTACGGCCGGCCAGGTTGCAAATGTGGTGCCAAGCGCACTGCCAAATCCTCAATCAGCTGCCTGGTGAAGCAGTACCGTCAGATGCTGTCACGTTCCACCATCGTTGCCAGGTCATTGAATGGTCTAAGGACAGCTGGTGCCCTGCAGTGCATAGGTGAAGAAAGAAAGATTGTCAGTCACCCCACATATGTGGCATTGAACACACTCAACATCACATGATACATCATTATGAGGCACAAGTACATGATGTGTGCAGTTCCGTAAGGACATGTATGGCACATACATGGCCAACATCTAACATCACAGTTCAACAAGTGGCATCAATAAGTCCCAGGTTGTGCCATTGGATATCATGAGGCCGTGTCACAGTTCCCATCTCCTGCTGCCACGTTACAAACACACCCCACAGTGACATGTGAGGACAGATGTGCCCCAGGCATCACAGCTCAACGACAGGTAGATTCCCAGGGACCCTGTATTGCCACATGGACACTGGCATGACATGGTGTATCATGTATACACCACAGCAAAACAACCATGACCCCCACAGGTAGTGGTCCCTGTTGCCTCGGCAGGACAGACATGGACGTCTGTGACACACACACGCACAACATCAAAGTCCATGCACAAACAACGTGGATGTGGAGACTGTCTCCCATTGTGCACATGAAATCAGAGACATTGTAAACACAACATGCACACAGACTGTGGAGGACCATCACTATTGTGCCAATGGGTCACCCTGGGTTAAACATACCGTCCCACATGGGACTCAGGGGGTATGTGACATGACATACACATACACCACCGTGAAATGTGACCATGCCACATGCTCAGATATGAACAGTTGCACATCACAGTGGTCATGAACACGAAACACCAAGGATTCAGTCCCCATGAACACGTGCACAGCCTGGGGGTGGCTGCCCCCAAGTGACACCCACAGAACAACATGTTCACCCCCATACACGGAATAGGTAATGCAGCCTTACATGCCTTAGGATACAGTTTGGACAGGCTGTGGTGTTGTAGGTGTGCCCCTCACTCCCTGGGAAGTATATGTGGCTGGCATATGTTCACCTGTGACAGGCATGGTGACATATGCCAGTGACTTGTACAGGGACGCGTTGGACAGCAATGGACCGATCGGTGCGCACACATTGGCCATTGCATTCAATGTGTGCTGGTACGCGTTGTATTCGCAATACGCGTTGGACAGCAATGGACCGATCGGTGCGCACACATTGGCCATTGCATTCAATGTGTGCTGGTACGCGTTGTATTCGCAATACGCGTTGGACAGCAATGGACCGATCGGTGCTGCACACATTGGCCATTGCATTCAATGTGTGCTGGTACGCGTTGTATTCGCAATACGCGTTGGACAGCAATGGACCGATCGGTGCGCACACATTGGTCATTGCATTCAATGTGTGCTGGTACGCGTTGTATTCGCAATACGCGTTGGACAGCAATGGACCGATCGGTGCGCACACATTGGCCATTGCATTCAATGTGTGCTGGTACGCGTTGTATTCGCAATACGCGTTGGACAGCAATGGACCATTCGGTGCGCACACATTGGCCATTGCATACAATGTGTGCGGGTACGCGTTGTATTCGCAATACGCGTTGGACAGCAATGGACCGATCGGTGCGCACACATTGGCCATTGCATTCAATGTGTGCGGGTACGCGTTGTATTCGCAATGCGCGTTGGACAGCAATGGACCGATCGGTGCGCACACATTGGCCATTGCATTCAATGTGTGCGGTACGCGTTGTATCCTGGGTGCGCGTTGAACAGCAATGGACCGATCGGTGTGCCCGGCCGGCCCATTGCATTCAATGTGTGCGGTGCAGCGTTGTATCCTGGGTACGCGTTGAACAGCAATGGACCGATCGGTGTGCCCGGCCGGCCCATTGCTTTCAATGTGCGCGGTACGCGTTGTATCCTGGGTACGCGTTGAACAGCAATGGACCGATCGGTGTGCCCGGCCGGCCCATTGCATTCAATGTGTGTGGGTACGCGTTGTATCCTGGTTACGCGTTGAACAGCAATGGACCGATCGGTGTGCCCAGCCGGCCCATTGCATTCAATGAGTGCGGGTATGCGTTGTATCCTGGGTACGCGTTGAACAGCAATGGACCGATCGGTGTGCCCGGCCGGCCCATTGCATGCAATGTGTCGCGGTACGCGTTGTATCCTAGGTACGCGTTGAACAGCAATGGACCGATCGGTGCGCACCCATTGGCTATGGCCTGGCCTGGCAACGGACGCGTTTTCAAATTTTGAACGAGTCTGATGCTGTAAATTCAGTTGGTTACCCACAACAATGTTGCAAATTCATGGGTGTCATGAAGTTGAACTTTTGAAGGATGCTGTGGGCGTGTGTAAGTGGTGCAATTCCATGGATTGGCCAGATTCAGAAGATGCAAACGACTTGGACCTATCACTTTGGACACATGGGACAGTATCTGCCTCTGCAGCACACATATAATGCTGGCTGTTCCCCTGAGAGCTCACTTGCCTGCACTACATGCTCCAGGACGACATCTGCCTCCACCACTGCTGCTGTATCTGCACCCTCTGGACCCTGCAATGGCACGTACTGTGGGAGAGCCCCAGCCTTCAGCACTGAGGAGAACCAGGCCCTGCTGGACAGCCTCCTTTAACAGTACAGCAAGCTGTATGGGAAAGCAGGGGAGCAGGTGAGTGTTCTGTCCACTGCCTTTCTAAATGTGCATGTTGTCTGACTAGCAAGGCTAACAGTCTGCACGCCACTGGCTAGCAGGCTCACTGAGTAGTTGTCACCCCCATAGTGTGTAGTTACATGCACTGAACAGGTATAGTGCAGTGACAGTGCATTTAAACAAGGTTTTACTTCCCAGGCAATGATACCATGTAGTAACTGCTGGCATACTGTCCATGGCCATCGTTGCACTGCCTGTGTACATCATGTGCCCCTGTGAATGAGACATGTATATCCAACTGTGTAATGCACGGATATGTTGCATGTGTAGTAATGGCATTCTCACTTTGTCATCCTCACAGGTTGATGCCCACCAGAAGCAGCAGATATGGCTGACCATCGTCCGGGCAGTGAGATCCGTGGGGGTCTACAAGCGCCGGATCCGCAACTGCCAGAAGAGGTGGCAGGACCTTCGGGGCTGGACCCAGAGGATCGCACGGGTCCAGCTGAAGCTGTCACCTCCTCGCAGGAGGGGCGGACACCGGACCCTGACCCCCCACATGCTCAGGATCCTGGCGGTGGTCTTCCCTGATCTGGATGGGCAGCTGAAGGCCAGAGAGCAGCAAGGAGGGGGTGAGTCCATGACTGCATTGTGAACTATGTCTGCCATACTATGTGCCCTCCTCAGGCCTGGTTAAACTTCCACAGTACATCAGTCATGTGGTCCAGGACCCATGTCCCTCTATTGTGCACTGCCCACTCCTCATCTGATACCCAGGTGTGGCCCTTACAGTCAGGGAATTGTGTCACTTGGGTACTGTGTCCTTGCAGTTGCTTGACTCAAGGTGGGGGACTGCATCTGTTTCCCTAACTCTGTGGTGGGCATCATGTGTGGGTCCATTGCTTACACAATGCCTGTGTTCTGACATGTAATCTGAGTGTTACTTTGATATGTGGTCTAATTGCTGAGCTGATCCACCACATGTGCCTGGGGTATCTGGCACACACCCATGCTGCGGGTGGGAACAATGTTTGGGCCCCAGGAGTCTGTATATTACGTGTGTCACACATACTTAGCCAGCTGCCTACTGTCCAGGGCTCATCCCTCATTCATGTGGGGCAGGACAGTCATGCCTACTCCAGGCCATACAATACACTCTGTACTCCCACTCCCGTGTATCAGCTGACACGTTGTGCTCAGTGATATGTCCCCTCAGGTGTCTGCCTCTGTGTCAGTGTGCTGTGGCTTCGTTGTCAGGACTGCTGGGGTGTTTATCGGTTGGGGCTCAGCATGCCACCGGAGATGTGACCATAGGAGACGATACTTGTGTGACACATAGGTGTTTGATCACCTGACCGTGCAGACTGGGGTATGCGAATGTGAAGTTCAGGCAGCTGTTTCCCATTCACAGCAGATTGTGAGGTGCTCAGGTTCAGAGGGTTGTGTTACAGGTCTCCCATATGTCCAATCGGTATGACCTGGACAGATAAGGGTTCAGATGATGTGGTGTGTGGGGGATGTACATGTGCACTTGTTCAGCTCCAGGACTTGCATTCCCCATGACCTACTATTGTGACACAGTGCAGAGTGTTGTTGTCTGGCTGCCCTGCCCATGTGACTGGAGACAGTGATGTATGACTTAGCAGGCATGCCTGTGCCATGGCATGTGACTTCCTATTAGTGATCCTGCAGGGGAGTGACATGTGCTACATGCACACCATTGTGGCAATGGCTATCAGGACATGGGTGCATCATGGTGTCTGTCGCTGGTATGCATCACATGCATTTCCTATTTGACTCTGGGCATCCCTTTCATCCGGACACCTGTACTGGCTCAGTGGCAAGAGTTGTGATGTGTGCATGTTCACATGCTTCACCGGGTTCTCTGCACTGTCCAACTACTGTGTAGGTGGTGCATGTGTCCACACTGGGGTATTGCCATCCAACAGACACCAGACAGATGGGTGCAAGGCCAGGTGGGATGTGAGTGCCATGGTTGACCATCAGACTGACAATTGGCTTCTCCTGTTCTGTTTGAGCACTTTTAGCAATGTTCAACTAAGGATGCCAGGGCTTGCTCTGTAATGTGCTGTACTTACTGTGGTGTGTGCGTTCGGTGCAGGTGACTGATGTCTGTCTGTTTCCCTATTGATTGCAGATAAATCCATGGTCACAGGAGGGGACAGCTCCACGGACCAGGAAGAGCCGCAGAGCCAGACTGGGTCAGCAGCCGAGGAGTGGTCGGAGGGACCCAGTGGCACGGAGGGCGAGGGGAGCCACACGAGGAATCCTCAGCACCATCCACCTCAGCTGAGGACCACAGCAGCTCGGAGGATGACTCCCTTATGGAGGCGGGTGTCAGCAGCCACCACACCCCAGCTAGTGTTGCTGTCCCCGCCACCACCACCACCACCACCGCCCTCCCATCGGCTCCCATTCCCGAGGTCCGTGGAGGCTCCCATGTTCTGGAGCGTGTCTCCTTCGGGCCAGGCACCGCACCCCTGCCCCTGTGTCCCCTGCTGCCCTGAGTGAGGAGTCTGTGTACCTCCTTCGCCAGCTCCATGTAGGGCAGACAGCGATGCTGAGTGTCCTCCATGCACACACCACTCTGTTGACTCAGCTGGTGTCGTTCATGGAGGGCATCTCATCGGGCATGTCTGCCCTACAGAGGGGCAATAGGTCCATGGACTCCTCCCTGACGGCAGCAGTGTCCCTCCTCCGACAGTCCCTCACCCCTCCTGCCTCTGCCCCATCCACACACCGGCACAGGCACACACCAGCACAGACACGAGCAGCACACAGACACACACGCCACAAACAAGACGCACACGCACGCACAGTCAGGGGACTGAAACCACACTCACAGGGGATGGGGCCCAGGCACACACACACACATCCACGAGCACTGCGCAGTCCTCAGTTGCCTCTCCCTCCAAAGCCCCCTCCCTTGCCTCACCTGCAACCCCAAAGACACAGCGGCTCTTCCTCAGTGACCTCGGCCTCTTCCCCTCTGATCCAGCTGATACAGCATTCAGGGGGAAGAGGAAGCCCACCCACACGGAGCGGAGTGCCCCTCACCCATGGACACCCTCTCCCAGGCGCAGACCAACTGACGCCCCCACCCGCAAGTCCCCCCGGAAGAGCAAGACCCCGCCGCCGCCCTGCAGCTCAGGCACCAAGTCTCCTTCCTCCATCCCTCAGGCCCCCACTCCACAGGTGCCCCCACCACACCCTGCCCCAGGTTCCCCCACCCACAGATACACCATCCCCAACAGGATCAGGCCTTCTCCCCCTGCCACTTGCTCTTCCGGCCCCACACCCCCGCTGCGCTTGTCTGTGCCACTGGTGTGGTGAGGGTGTCCTCCCCCTCTGTCCTGCCCACCTTACCTGATCCCAATTCTCCTCCCCTGGAGGTAGGCACTGCAGTGGAGTCCACTACCACCCTGTCTGACTTGGGCACTGCAGTGGGGAACCTGTCCACTCCATCTGCACGGTCCACTGCAGTCGTGCCGGCACCCACACCATCTGAGTCATGCCCCCCAGTTGTGCCGGCACACACCATGTCAGACACCTCCACTGCAGTTGTCAGTGGCTCTCCAGCACCCACCACCCCTTCCCTGCCTCCTTCTGGTGAGCCCTGATCCTGTCCCTGCGGTGCCTGGCCTGCCCCCCGTATGCCCCTCCGAGGGGATTGTCCCTGGTTTTTATCAGTGCAGGCATGCGTAGGGTGACATCTGCCACTGTCACCCTGTTTTGACTTTCATGTTGGACTGGCCATTGGCCTTTGTTTATTTTTTACATGACTTCAACTTTTGAACTCACATATGCTGAATAAAGCAACTTTCTGTTCTCTAGTGCTTTTGCTTCTGATGTACATGATGTTGATGATGCTAACCATGCCCTTGCTGCAGTGATGGTGATATTTGGTCTCATGAAAATGAAGTGTTACTGTGCAGGAACCCATGTGGTCCAGGGGGACTGTGTCCTATCCTGTGGTGTATCCATGTCATCCTTAGCAGCATCTGAGGGTGTCATGTTTTCAATATTTGGCAATGGGATTTCCTACTTACATTAGCAATGTCACATCTGTGGCTTCCACCCCTGCACATCTGTTGTGCTTGCCATTGTTCAATTAGTCTACTTCCCTGACTGTGTGGCCTTCTCCACTGGACATGCAGGTTTGGGCATCAATGGGGAAGGACTCATCTGTGTTGTCAGTGCAACTTGATATACATGTGTGTTGGATCTGTGCTGATGATTTCGTTGACACTCCCATGACCAGGCTGATGTGACGGGAGCCTTCATTTGGTGCTAATTGTTGACTGTGTGACCAAGTTTTCTGCTGACATGATGGAGCCCTACTGAGGCGACATATGGCACAGCTTTCCTCACACAGGAGTGGAGTCCCCTCATGGCAGTGTGTACTCCTGTGACATCACCTGCGCCCAAGGTGTGTGTTGTATGAGCATGTCTGTGTGTTCACTTCCATTTTGCTGTGCATGCTGTGCATGCTGGGATCCCTAGTGATGTTCCTGTTTGTGATGCTTGCTGAGTTGACCTATGTTCCCCCAAAGTCTTCTCCCTGGGTTCTCTGTGATGTGGGTGCATGGCACATTACTGGTCATCAGGGTGTCACCCATAGGTGTGTTTGCTGTCAGGGCTGAGTTTGTGGGCAGACGCTGATGGGTCACAGTCAGGATTCCCCTTGGCACTTGTTGTTTACACCTGTCATGTGATTTCCGGTTTGTGTTAGCTTTCATTGGTTGTGACACATTGTGTGTGTGAC
This sequence comes from Calotriton arnoldi, assembly GCA_963921515.1. Taxonomy (NCBI): domain Eukaryota; kingdom Metazoa; phylum Chordata; class Amphibia; order Caudata; family Salamandridae; genus Calotriton; species Calotriton arnoldi. The sequence goes on along the minus strand of CAWUFW010002456.1, from coordinate 356,352 downwards.
TGCTGGCACTCCTCAGGGTCAGGGCTGCAATGTTGGTAGTTGTCTATGTGTGTTCTTTGTGGGTGACCTTGGCTTCTTCATTGGTGTGTGACTGTGGCTGGGATCCCATTGGTTGGTGTGGTATTGCAGTCATGTCCATGTACAGCGTAGTGTGCAGTGTGTCAGACATTCAGGAGTCTTGTTCAGTGGCCATGTGTGATGTGTTTCTGCACCTTGGTTCCCACCACCCCCCCGGGATTGTCATGGGTGCATGTGCAATGTCACCAGTGCATGTGAGCTTCACTGCTGCACATTGTTGGAGGTCGAGGTGTGTGGTGTTGAGTGTGTGCAGATGAGAGTTGTTGCCCGGCTAGACCCCTGCCTCCATGTTGGCCTTGGCTTACTGGCCGTGCTGATTGATTTGTGCTTGTGTAGGTGTGATGGTAGTTTGTTGCTCAGGACACATGACTGTGGTTCACAGTGTGAACGACATCTAGCTTTGTCATCACAGTGGGATTGTAATGCAGCCCAGGGTCACCACATTGTGGGGGCCCTGGGGGTAGTGCTGTGGTGTCTCTGTGTCTTGCTGTGTCAGTTGCTGTTCCTACATGCTTGTGTGACATGTGTGATTTGTGCTCCCTCTCATCTGACAATGCCTGATTGCCCACATAGGGGATTTGGATCCATGAGTTACCTTTGTGTGGCACTGTATGCACATCTGTGTAATTGGTATTCAGGCCTCCTCATGTGTTGTGTGGTTGCCTGGGGACACTGGTACCCCCCTCACCTGTTGTGTTTGATGTGCAGTGTGGGTCTGCCTGTTTGTGTTTGTGCATCTGCACCACTGCATTGGCATATCTTTAGTGTGCCATTGGCTGTATGTTGTTTGGTGTGTTTCCCCTGCTGTCCCTGGGACTCCTAGGTCATCAGTCAGCACAATGATCATTGTTTGTGTGTCGCATTGCTGCCATGGTATGGTATCTGTTCACCTCACATCTACAGTCTCCACAGGGTATCTGCATTTGTGTGCCCATTGGTGCAAATATGTGGGTCTGCATTCTGATGGTCACTTCTGTCATTGTGTCATTGATGAATGTTGACAGTGTCAGCCCCCATGGGTGATGTTTGTCTGCACATGGCCAAAGGTATGTCTTATTTGCACTGCACTGTTTGCCTCCCCCAATCTATGTTGCTATGGGACACAAGCACTACTTTGCCACTGATGTGTTTGTTGTTCTGTGACCAGGAATCATCCATGCAGTTTGGCAGTTGCAGCTTTTACTTTGTCAACACTTACATTTTGGTCACTGTGATGATGGGGGTTTGGACCCCATTGCCACAATGTTCAAAATGTGCTTCAGCTATGGACCCCACACTTACATTTTGGTCACTGTGATGATGGGAGTTTGGACCCCATTGCCATAATGTTCAAAATGTGCTTCAGCTATGGACCCCACACTTACATTTTGGTCACTGTGATGATGGGGGTTTGGACCCCATTGCCACAATGTTCAAAATGTGCTTCAGCTATGGACCCCACACTTACCTTTTGGTCACTGTGATGATGGGGGTTTGGACCCCATTGCCACAATGTTCAAGATGTGCTTCAGCTATGGACCCCACACTTACATTTTGGTCACTGTGATGATGGGCTTTTGGACCCCATTGCCACAATGGTCATGGCCTGCTTGCATTGTGGGGGCCACACACATTTATGTGTGGCACATGTGATAGGGGGTCACATTGTATGTTCAAAGTCATGTTCAGTGTTGTAGGCATTTGACACAGTCTACACACGCTTGTCATGGTGTTGGGGGGATGTCTTTATGTTGCATTCTTTATGTTGGTGTGTGCTTGTTGTGTCATGTATTAGTCATCCTGTGAGTGGGGTGTTGTTGGTGGTAGGCATCCAGCCCCCATGGGTAGGGGTGGTAGTAGTGACAGGCATCCAGCCTCCCATGGGTAGAGGTGGTAGTAGTGGTAGGCATCTGGCACCCCCTGGGTAGGGGTGGTAGTAGTGGTAGGCATCTGGCACCCCTGGGTAAGGGTGGTAGTAGTGGTAGGCATCTGGCACCCCCTGGGTAAGGGTGGTAGTAGTGACAGGCATCCAGCCCCCATGGGTAGAGGTGGTAGTAGTGGTAGGCATCTGGCACCCCTGGGTAGGGGTGGTAGTAGTGGTAGGCATCCAGCCCCCATGGGTAGAGGTGGTAGTAGTGGTAGGCATCTGGTACCCCTGGGTAGGGGTGGTAGTAGTGGTAGGCATCTGGCACCCCCTGGTTAGGGTGGTAGTAGTGGTAGGCATCTGGCACCCCTGGGTAGAGGTGGTAGTAGTGGTAGGCATCTGGCACCCCTGGGTAGGGGTGGTAGTAGTGGTAGGCATCTGGCACCCCCTGGGTAGGGGTGGTAGTAGTGGTAGGCATCTGGCACCCCCTGGGTAGAGGTGGTAGTAGTGGTAGGCATCTGGCACCCCCTGGGTAAGGGTGGTAGTAGTGACAGGCATCCAGCCCCCCATGGGTAGAGGTGGTAGTAGTGGTAGGCATCTGGCACCCCCTGGGTAAGGGTGGTAGTAGTGGTAGGCATCTGGCACCCCCTGGGTAAGGGTGGTAGTAGTGACAGGCATCCAGCCCCCCATGGGTAGAGGTGGTAGTAGTGGTAGGCATCTGGCACCCCCTGGGTAGGGGTGGTAGTAGTGGTAGGCATCCAGCCCCCCATGGGTAGAGGTGGTAGTAGTGGTAGGCATCTGGCACCCCCTGGGTAAAGGTGGTAGTAGTGACAGGCATCTGGCACCCCTGGGTAAGGGTGGTAGTAGTGACAGGCATCCAGCCCCCATGGGTAGAGGTGGTAGTAGTGGTAGGCATCTGGCACCCCCTGGGTAGGGGTGGTAGTAGTGGTAGGCATCTGGCACCCCTGGGTAAGGGTGGTAGTAGTGACAGGCATCCAGCCCCCCATGGGTAGAGGTGGTAGTAGTGGTAGGCATCTGGCACCCCTGGGTAAGGGTGGTAGTAGTGGTAGGCATCTGGCACCCCCTGGGTAGGGGTGGTAGTAGTGGTAGGCATCTGGCACCCCCTGGGTAAAGGTGGTAGTAGTGACAGGCATCTGGCACCCCCTGGGTAAGGGTGGTAGTAGTGACAGGCATCCAGCCCCCCATGGGTAGAGGTGGTAGTAGTGGTAGGCATCTGGCACCCCTGGGTAGGGGTGGTAGTAGTGGTAGGCATCTGGCACCCCCTGGGTGAGGGTGTTAGTAGTGACAGGCATCCAGCCCCCATGGGTAGAGGTGGTAGTAGTGGTAGGCTTCTGGCACCCCTGGGTAAGGGTGGTAGTAGTGGTAGGCATCTGGCACCCCTGGGTAGGGGTGGTAGTAGTGGTAGGCATCTGGCACCCCTGGGTAAGGGTGGTAGTAGTGGTAGGCATCTGGCACCCCCTGGGTAAGGGTGGTAGTAGTGACAGGCATCCAGCCCCCATGGGTAGAGGTGGTAGTAGTGGTAGGCATCTGGCACCCCTGGGTAGGGGTGGTAGTAGTGGTAGGCATCTGGCACCCCTGGTTAGGGGTGGTAGTAGTGGTAGGCATCTGGCACCCCCTGGGTAGAGGTGGTAGTAGTGGTAGGCATCTGGCACCCCTGGGTAAGGGTGGTAGTAGTGACAGGCATCCAGCCCCCATGGGTAGAGGTGGTAGTAGTGGTAGGCATCTGGCACCCCTGGGTAAGGGTGGTAGTAGTGGTAGGCATCTGGCACCCCCTGGGTAAGGGTGGTAGTAGTGGTAGGCATCTGGCACCCCTGGGTAAGGGTGGTAGTAGTGACAGGCATCCAGCCCCCATGGGTAGAGGTGGTAGTAGTGGTAGGCATCTGGCACCCCCTGGGTAGGGGTGGTAGTAGTGGTAGGCATCTGGCACCCCCTGGTTAGGGGTGGTAGTAGTGGTAGGCATCTGGCACCCCCTGGGTATGGGTGGTAGTAGTGGTAGGCATCTGGCACCCCCTGGGTAAGGGTGGTAGTAGTGACAGGCATCCAGCTCCCCATGGGTAGAGGTGGTAGTAGTGGTAGGCATCTGGCACCCCCTGGGTAAGGGTGGTAGTAGTGGTAGGCATCTGGCACCCCCTGGGTAAGGGTGGTAGTAGTGACAGGCATCCAGCCCCCATGGGTAGAGGTGGTAGTAGTGGTAGGCATCTGGCACCCCCTGGGTAGGGGTGGTAGTAGTGGGAGGCATCCAGCCCCCCATGGGTAGAGGTGGTAGTTGTGGTAGGCATCTGGCACCCCCTGGGTAGGGGTGGTAGTAGTGGTAGGCATCTGGCACCCCCTGGGTAGAGGTGGTAGTAGTGACAGGCATCTGGCACCCCTGGGTAAGGGTGGTAGTAGTGACAGGCATCCAGCCCCCATGGGTAGAGGTGGTAGTAATGGTAGGCATCTGGCACCCCTGGGTAGGGGTGGTAGTAGTGGTAGGCATCTGGCACCCCCTGGGTAAGGGTGGTAGTAGTGGTAGGCATCTGGCACCCCCTGGGTAAGGGTGGTAGTAGTGACAGGCATCCAGCCCCCATGGGTAGAGGTGGTAGTAGTGGTAGGCATCTGGCACCCCTGGGTGAGGTGGTAGTAGTGGTAGGCATCTGGCACCCCCTGGGTAGAGGTGGTAGTGGTGACAGGCATCCAGCCCCTATGGTGCTGCTGTTGCTGGTGTAAGTAATTTCTGCATCCCTCTGTGTGTGTGTGATATGTCGGGTACGTGTAGTTTGTTTTTGTGGTTGGTGTCTGACTTACCTTCTGCGCCGTACGCGTCCGTGCCTGTTCCGGTAGTAGATGTAGAATATTGGTAGGATCGGCACGATGGGATTCATGGTTGGTTCGTCTCGTTCGTCTTTCTCGTTGCTTCGCCTCGTCCTCGTCGCTGGCGTGTTTGTCTCGTAGCCGTGGATCGTGTTGTGGTGCGAATCGGAGCTTATGTACGCCTCTCCCGGATGCTTTGACGTGCCGTGCGTAGCGACGGGTTCGGCGCGTACGGGAAGCGCATCGTACTCGTCCGGCTGGACGGGGCTGCATTTTGGCTTCCGTGCGACTCGATTCTGCGTTTACGGATCCGGCTCGGTCGGGGAACAGGACCTGGATTGGGTGAGTACGACTGGGTCGGAATCTATGCTGTTGTGCTCATCGTACTTGCTCGTTCGGAATAATGTGCGGATCGGTCGGGAAACAGGCATTCGCATGGCTTTTTTCCCGACCGAATGGTGTTAGGTGCGCCTCCGACCGAGATCGGAATCGGCCCCTTTGTGTTTATGCATACACGTGTGTGTATTTGAGAGAGGGAGTATTTATGCATAAGCGTGACTGTATGTCAGCATGTGTATGAGAGTAAAAGTGGCAGTCAGTAATAGGAGCAGCAATAATTGAGAATAAATATCTGTGAGTATGTGGAAGTCAGGGTGATTGAGAATGATGGAGTAAGGGTAAGAGTGGCTGCAAGTCAGTGTGAGCGAGTAGCTGTGAGTTAATCAGTGTAAGAATAAGTGACAATGTGCAAGTGAGTGTAAAATTGCGTGCAAAAGAGTGAGAGTAAATAAGTGCAAGTGAGTGAGAATGCTTGAGTGGGAGTGAGTAGGTGAGAATGAGTGTAAGTTAGTGAATGTAAATTAGCATGAGTGAGAATGTGGTATGCTTTTGTGTCTGCTTTTGGCCTTTGTAAACTACTGGTGTTGGCATAATGGAGGCAATTATTAACAGACAGGGACCTGGCATACTAGAGAGAAAACTTGATATATATGTGACATCCAAGGCAAAAGTCTGGCACAGGCATATGGGAGTTAATTCTTCGGATCGGACACCTATGGCAAAATGAAATGAAATGAAATAATGCGCACTACAACCTGTAGGTGTCTAGGCACTGACTACCAAAACAGGGTGGGTCCGAGTGAAAATAACACCAGCCTAGTGAAACACAAGAGAGATGCTCACTGTAGCATGCTGTATGTGATTCTTGGCCTAAAAGATGACAGTGGTGACTGGCAAAATCATACTAAAGGTAAGTTTTACTAAAGGGTCACACAAAGTACATGGAAAACATTACTAGCCGAATTCTGGGACTGGCATATTATATGTAATTGTTGGCCTAAGGGGGCACCATGACTTACAGGGAGCATCCTTGGCATTTCTAGTAATTCAGACCGGAGACGTCAGAACAGAGGAGGTAAGTTTTATTACTATATATGAGCTACATGGTAATGGAGGACAAACAGGCAGGGACGCCTCCACTGCCAGCACAGTTACAGCTACAGTTAAACTGTCAACACAATAAGCTCTACATTCCATGACCACCTACATCATAACATTCTAACACAGAATGTGCAGTTCTGAGAGTTCAATGGGACTGAACTCTCCAACAAACATAAACGGTATTACACATCTTCCCTTCTTCTAAAAAAAATACAAATAAATAGAACACACATTTCCCACATAGAACAAAGACAGTGACAGCAAGCAGAAAAAACAACACAAATAACAACAACAACAAGTGGAGGACCCACAAATACTATGACTTTGCACAAATTTATGAGCAAAACCTGCTTGGCTTAGTTATGGTTCAGGAACTCTTTTGTCGATTAGTAATTTGAGACTGCCCACTAGCATTGTGAGGAAAGCCCATACTGTCTTTTACCACCATGTCGCTAACATCAGAAGATCCCTCACAATGATCAGGTAAGTTACCAATCTTAACAACTTTTGCCAGATTCCACCAGTGACCACCACTGACTCTGATAGCATTCCTACAAATGTTCTCTACTCTGACAGGAACGCTGAATTTACTCTTCCCTTTATGCGAACCAAATCTTCAATATTAACAACCTTTTTGACACTTTTTTTTGTCAAACCAAATTTTCAGTTTTCCTTGATTTTGTCCTACATTCTTCTTTACCAACTCTAATAATTGCTGCACATCTGACTCATTTCTAACCCATCCACTCAGGATGGAAACTGGTATTGGCTTTTCTACCTCTAAGAAGTTCAAAGGGAGAAACGTTGGCAGTAGAATGACGTGTGGTGCAGTAAAACTACAACATGCTACGTACAGCCTTTATGACATCAAGATCACCACTTTTAGCCCACTTAATTCATTCACCCACTACCCTGTTCATTATTTCCATAAGTCCATGGGATTGTAGGTCTCAAGGAGCTCTTCAAATGCTTGACAACACATGACAAAAGAAAAGATTGGAACCACGAGTAAAACTCGCACAAACCCAGGAATGATTTAACACCCACCTTATCAGAGGGAGGCCTCATTATGGGTCCACTAAACCAGGTCTAGGTTCAAGCCCATATTTGGAAATAACGTGTCTAATATATTCCACTTCACTGCAGTGAAACTTGCGCTTCTCTTTATTTAACACCACAGCAAGATCTCTAAAAAATTGTAACACCCTTTGGAGTACAACATCGTGATATTCTGTGTCCTTTGCAAACACCAACATGTCATCCTGGAATACCAGAACTCACTCAGCATCCTTCAACATGTTGTCCATATCTCTCTGAAAGACAGAGGTGGCAGAGACAAGGCCAAACGGCATCCTACAATACTGAAACGTACCAATGTGAGAAATAAAGGCAATAAGATGTCTAGAGTCTGGATGGAGCTCTATCGGATGATAAGAGCCTGCCAAGTCAAGCCTAGAGAAAACATGGCTCCAGCAGTACTCGCAAATAAATCTGAAATCATGGCAATGGATGGGCATACACCCAAATATCTTTATTAAGAGATCTGAGATCCACACAAACACGCAGCTGACCACACATCTTGCATGCCACTACCAAGGGTGAAAGCCAGAGTAAGGATTCCTCCGGTCCAATAATTTCCTTCTCACGAAGAGCCCTGAGTTCCTTTTCCAGATCCTTTCTGATACTGAAGGGAACACCTCTGAGCTTGTGTTTAATTGGCACAGCTCCTTCTTTTACCTTGATTTTGTGCTTGAACACACAAATCCTACCTAACTTGTCTCCAAATACAGTAGGATTTTTTTTTACCCCAGTCACTGTCTGCAAACTCACAGTCCACCACCAAGATTTGTTCTTTGGCACCTGGCTTAACTACCATTCCAAAAAGTCCTTGATAAAACCAGCCTAATATATTCAGACCTTTTATTTCCACATAAATTCTGTCCTTGATCTTCCTCCCTTTGAATTCCAACACATCCTCAAAATAACCCATGAGTTCAATTTTAGACAGGAAATCTATCAGGAAGAAGTAACAAACTGAAGCCCCACGTATCAGTAAACAAATGATGTGTGATCATGGTGATCCTAGCTCCAGAATCTACCAACAATTTCACAGTTTTGTCCCTCACCTGAATGTCCACTATAGAATCGACACACAAACCACAATGGTATTTTCTGACATGGCAGATACTACATCTCCTACAAGGAGCACCATATCACGCATGCCTATTAAATATGTATCTAAATCAGACTCTGACTTAACAACACATGCAACAGATTTTTCAATGTTTTTTTCTTTAGACACACCTTGTCAAAATGTCCCATTTTTGTACAATAATTGCACATTACATTTGCACAAGGACACCTACTACCTTTAGCATGTGGAGAATTTCTACATATAAAACAATATTTAGTTTGTTGAAGACTGATTTTCACCCCTTACTGCTTAAGATGCAGCACCTTTTTAAATTAAAAGTACATGGTTGACTCTTATATGTAGATGGTTGACAAAATCTACTCATTTTTATGGCACTTACTTTATCAATGGGCTTGTTATCAAGTTCTTTTGGCAATTTTGATAGTTGCATCAAAGTGAAGAATTTCCTAATGCCAATAGTTTTTGTCTAATTAGTTTGTCTATACAGTGACACGCAAACTGATCCCTTATAAGTTGCTCAGTAAAATTGTCAAATTGACACTCCGCAATCAATCTGCCCTGTACTGAAATATATGTATCAACATCTTCCTCAGAACCTTGTTTGTGCTTAAAAAATTTGTGCTGTAATACCATCAAACTAGGTTGCTTGTCGAATGCTTGAAAGTATTCATCCACAACTTCACCCTCAATTTGTGGTGTATCCGGTAGATGCTTGAAGATAGGCCTTCCTTCAAACCCAAGCGAATGCAATAACAAACACTTTTTTGCTCTCAGCTCTAAATCTTGAGGACCCAATGGCTTCCAGATACATTTCTAAAGCGTAAAACCACACATTCCATCAACCTGTGGTTCACCTGGTGACTCCAAAAATGAAGGAGGAGGAGACACAGATTGAATCTTAGAAAAAAAACAATGAACAACAAAACCTTATTGTACCTAAATATAAATAAATGTTTCAATTTGTGGTGTGTGCAGCTATTTCCGCTGAATTCTTACCACAAAAAAACGAGAATAGTAGACAATCATATAATACTGTATTAATGAGTTCATATATATTACTGTACTGATGGCATACTCATGAAACCTACAAAATACGGTGTGTGAATTTCGTAGTGCTCAAAACAAATTATGCTGTGCTAAAATTCCAACATGCAAAGCAAATACATTGTGCAGTTGTTTGGTGTGCGCATCACCTTTGTCTTGATCCAAAATGGAGAATGTGCACAAATGGTGATGTTTATAAATATGAAGAAAATTTGCCAGTCTGTGCTGCTTTTACTTAAACAAGTAGTTACCTAACATTTGGAAAACCAACTTCAAAGTGTGCAAATCCCTGATACATAAACCTGTGCCCAAACGTGTATACTGTAAATCTGGTGTGTGCATCACTGCTATTGATGAGCTGCACCAGATGCTAATAAACAATATAACTGTGACTACAGTTGTGAGTTTTACCCGACAGATATACCATCAGCAGAATCGTGTGCACTGTTGTGTGGTGTGTGAATCACTGTTAATCGAACTATATAACATAGGTGCTGATATATATTTAACAAGTGCTCTTTCATAACCCATGGCTTTTTAGCAGATGTATGTGAAAAGGTTAGTTTAAAATGCACTCCTTTGCCCATTTTTTCAAAATGTCCTTGTGGGGAGAAACCTTTATCCTCAAATACATTCTAAAGAGCTCTGGTTCATTCACTATGCTCAGTAAAATTTACGGCACGTATTGTATTACGTACACCTCACTGCTTTCAAAGGTTATGTCAGCACCATAATATATGTGAATCCAAAAGAGACATTTGTGTAGTATTTTATTAATGAGTTAATGTAACTTAAGTGGTGTCAATTATTGTGATATCATTCGAGTTAAGGTCAAGTCATATCACTTCTTGGGAACATATGATGCCACTTCCTTTGATGTTAATAATGTCAAAGGGTATGTGATGTCACTTCCGCTACCCCAGGCATTTTGGTGAATCGGCATCCATGTCTGTAAGCCAACAAAAAAGAAGAAACTTGAAAGTCAAAGAGAAAATGGGTGGTTTCGCAGCTGACAAAACTAAAATGTTAATATGAAAGCATACACAGATGGAATACAAAAACAGTAAAATAGGTGTATCTAATTGCTCAAGGTGTCAATTCATAACAAATGAAAATAAATACTGAGCAAAATGATCCTCTGCAGTTGGGTCAATTGGACAAAGATCCAAAGTATGATGAAGCACTTGTTTGGCCTTAAGTCAAATGGGCTTGGCCCCATCAAACCCACATGATTGCCCCATCACATTCGGAGGTGAAGGAACCACTAGGTTTATGGTGGCAAAGCCTCAGCTGGGTTCACTGTCAGAAACCCATGACCTGGAAGCCTATCCATCACAGGGCTGCATGGTCAGAGCAGCCCTATTTGGAGTAGACTTTCCAATGAATATCTTTGTTTGCCGGGACTGCCAGCCTTTGTGTGGCAGACCTGTATAGAAGAAAAGATCAATGGGCTCCATTTGCAGATAGAAAACTTCCTGCATGTCAAGGTCATTTTTTTTTGTATTTCAGAAATAACCCTCAACATGTGATTTGTGTCTGGAATGCACCCAAAAAATGTTGACCGCCGGTGTGAAATTGTAGGCAGCTGGCATTGCTGTTTTGAGTCAGCAGAAACACTTTTGCTAACACGATTCCAAAACTCTAGGGGGCATATTCACAAGAACGTGTGATAACCACCACAAGTGTAGCTTAACGCAACTCCGCACATCGCAGTCCATCGCGGGAAAATAACGCCGTGTTAACGTGGTATTCCCAACACGGCGGAACCATGCGATAGACACACGAGAACGCGACAAATGAACGCGTTAAAAACAACGCGACGCCGCTAAGACGCAAAATCCCAATGCAAAAATAGTAGCGATGACGCCAATTGCGATACAAAAATCTGCGAAAACCAGCCACAGGCCTGCAATTCCCACGCGTCGTGCGGGAAGAAGGCACTATAAAAACAGAAAAAAAAAACACAAACAAAAGACAAACAACAGCGAAGCACAATGGAGGCACCCGGAGCAAACACAGATGACAACCAGAACCCCACAAGCCCCACGGAGGACCAGCCTGGGACCTCTGGGTCAGGGAAGGGCAAGGACAAGAAGAGTCGTAAGAAGCGGTTCAGTCCGCAGGAAAACAGGATCCTGATCACGGAGGTGATAGAACACCATCAACTACTGTTCGTCACCTCCACTGTGTCACTGTCAAGTAAGAATGGAATATGGCAGTCCATTGTGGACAAGGTGAATACAGTCGGAGTGCTGAAGAGGACAATGGTCGAGGTCAAGAGGCGCTGGAATGATGTGAAGCGCAAAACAAAGCTGAAACTCGCAAACAACCTGAAGGCAGCAATGCAGACTGGAGGTGGGAGCCCAGCGACACAGGAGGAGCTGGACGAGATGGAGGAAACGGTCTCCACAGTCATCAGTGGGGAGACGGTGGCAGGAGTGGGGGACCGGACACTGCTCAACATGACCGGACACAACAGCAACAGGGTGAGTAACCACCAGGGACTGGGGGGACGGGGGAGATGGGCACAATGGCACACATGCACAATTAAGCAGACCACATCTGAAACAAACCATGCCCCAGACCCACAACTCCCACCAAGAGACCAATGCACACAGGTATGCAACACCTCAGCACTGCATAAGCACAGAACCCAGAGGCACACCGCATGTAAGGGATAAGGGCAGCAAAATCAGAGCTGCAGGGGCGAATCACCCAAAATGCGGCACACACACATTACATGCAGAGCACATCAACATTGACAACGACGTGGTACAAACCGCAACACGTCCACAACAGAACAGAGGACACAACTGGTGCCGCATGTGCGTAGTAACTGGACAATCACATTTGGCATTGCAGGGAAATGTGAGTTGACAATGTACAAGTGCAAACACACATCCGTGATGTAGTCTGAATGGCCACTGTCCCCCATCAAATAGGCAGCACCCCCAAACAGTCACAATGTACACTGTCATGCAGTCTGTATGTGAACCTGTACAATGCGGCAACATACATGTGAACACGTTGTTAAACTGCATCTCCCCTCCACATTGCAGGGGAAATCCAACACCTCCTGCAGAGCAGTCCGAACCTCTCTTCTCTGATGACGAAGAGGACCACCAAACCTTTGACTCCAATGCCCTCCAACAGCTCGTGGACAGCCTCCGCAGCCCACTTCCAGGAGCAGGGCAGCCCAGCTGCCACGAGGAGAACCCACCCCCTGCACAGTACACACAGCAGGCAGCACCCACCACCACGGCCGCCTCCCAGGACCCCCACGACAAACACATGGCCTTCCAACGCCGTTTGTTGGGGTGCCAGGAGAAGCTGGCTGAACAGGTGCAGGTGGGGTTCGACCGCATGGCAGCCAGACTAGACGCCATACGTGGGTGTCTAAGTCCCATCAGGGACCACTCACAGTCCCTAACGGACACCCACAGCCCGCTCCATGCTCTCCAACGAACCATGGCTGACATCGCTAGAGTCCTGACTCTGCGACAGGAATGACTGTCTAGTCTGAGTGCCTCCAGCGATCTCGCTCAGGAGTTGGGACACATGCGGAGGATCATGGAGAACATGGAGCGGACGCAGGCGGAAAGAGCGGCTGCCACGGCTGCACACCAGCAAGATCTAGCTGGGTCCCTCCATGCCATAGGGAACACCCTCATGGCATTGCTGCCACAAGGCCTGGCGCTGATGCATGCTGCTGCTACCACCCCATCCACATCTCCGGCCCCTGATGTGTCAGTGCCACCCAGTGCGGCAGACATAACACCACCACCCACATGTGAGGGACAGGCAACAGCAGCAGACAAGGATGCAGATGAATCTGACTTCGTGGTCAGAAGGACGCAGTAGCATGCATCTCCGCCATGTGGCCTGTTTCTGCTTGGTGCTGCCCTCTGCATCATCACCTTCCACTGTCCCCCGATGCACTCTGCCACACTCACCTCGGACCTCGACATGGACTGCCATATTCTGTTTGGTCACCAATGACACAGCTATCAGACTGCGGACTGAACTCCTCCTCTCCTGCTGTCCCGGTCACTCCCTGAAAGACTCTAGCTGGCCCTACACGGCCCGACAATGTGGAGTGGGGTTGGCATGGCCCTGTACTGCTCTAGCTGCAACACTCCCTTGAATGTGCAATAAACATTCATATTCACACTGGTGTGTCATGTCTATGATCTTTCAAGTGTGGAAGTATGGATGAATGTAGGGTCAGTGATTCCCCCTTACGTCCATGTTGCACATGTTGTGGGACTTCTGTCACAGGGTGGCACATTTCCGTTACGGGCCGGGGCTTGCCGACACTACAACAGAGACACATCCATTAGTCACTTCCTTGTCCAGCCCTGGACGGAACCGCGCCCTTAGCCCCGGGGTCATTGTTCACACCCTTACGCTGGACTGGCATATGCCAGGGCAGCCCACTCCGCTTACGCACACGGGGGGGACGACAACGCTACATGTCCCAGGTCTTCACTGAAGGGATCTGCAGCTTACAGGTCTAGTTGTCAGCATGCCGCAGCCACTCCCTCACGGCTGGTGTACACCCACACCACACCCATCCAGCACAGGCGTCACAGGACATGTGACACTGCCAATAAATAGGGCCTGGCACACGTGCTGGATGCCATTTCAACTCCACAACTGGGTGTCTCCTTGTAGTTCCCATCTACGCATGAGGGCCTAGGGCCCTGCCACCTCACATTGCCCAGTGCCGGGGGTGACATGATGGCGTCCGCACCACTGGACTCAATCATTAAGGGTCCATGGCTGGTGGGGCACAGACTTGGTGGCACTGGATACACTGTGGCAGGCACAGGCACCCCGCCATGGGACGGTGTCTTGCAGTGCAGTGAGATAGGGGCACCTGAAATGCTGAGCAGGTGTGCAGCCTGCGATGATGCGCCGTCCTGGCGGTCCGGACTGGCATGGGTTTGTGTGAGACCTGCTGGCCCGCAGTGTGGGCCTGGGCAAGGGCAGGGCGGGCCTCCCGCCACGTGGCGTTGCGGTTCACAGAGTTAGTGGCACCTCAAGCGCTGAGCGGGTGTGCAGCCTGCAATGATGCTGTGTCCACAGATGTGGTCTCTGCCATTGCGAAATCAAGACCCAGCAACATGTGTGTGACCTGGTGGCCCGCGGCGTGGGGCTGCATGATGTGGAGGGTGCCATGGTCGCGGGCCCCGGGCTTGGAGATCCCTCCGGAAAGTGGTGGGCCCTCTTGGAGACACGCCGATGGCGGAAGGTGAGCAGTGAGGCCTGGTTGCGCAGGGGCGGGCATTCAGCGCTGGATGTCGGGAGGGGCTGGGGTGCAGCTGCCTGTGTGCGAAGGGGCGGGCATGCGATGGTGGCGTGTGCAACTGTATGGACTCTGACATCCATGTCTCTGGGAACTGTTTCAGATGAGGGACCTGGGGGACTGCTGTGAATCCCGGGACGTGGTTGGAGACACACCGGTGGCAGCAGGTGAGCAGTGGGGCATAGGTCCGCAGTGTTGGCACTCTCTCTCCCTCTCTCTCCCTCTCTCTCCCTCTCTCTCTCCCTCTCTCTCTCCCTCTCTCCCTCTCTGCCCCTCTCTCCCTCTCTCTCTCCCTCTCTCTTTCGCTCTCTCTCTATGATTTGATGGGCGCATGGCACTCCTTCTTATACAGATTTCTGTTTTGCAGGCTGTGACTTACTGGATGTCATGGGACAACCCGCCATGCCTCTTCTGATTTTCAGTTTTTGTTATGTTCTGTAATAAATGTGTTATTTGGATATTATGATATGGATGTATGATTTCCCTATTTTCCGAACACACGTGTATGTTGGGTGTTGTGCTTGTGCGACTTCAGGCGATTTGTTTGGTTCATGGTTTCGTGGAGTTGATGTGTGATTTCTTTGACCTGGGGGGGGGATGTGGGGGTGCCCGGGGTAGGGCCCCGGGGGGGGGTTGTGGTGGTGGGGTCCTGGGGGTGGTGGCGGTGGGTGTTGTTGGCCTATTGGGGCTCCGGGCTGCATGATGGGTTGCTCCAGGGCATCTGTTGTTCTTCATGTGTGGCTATGGGCTGTGCTCCCTTGTCTGGTGCAGGTTGTCATCCGACTTTACACCAGGTCAGAGCAGGTGTTAATTTCCTGCTGCTAACGCGCCTTATCGCATGTTTTGTGGTCTTATCGCAGATCGGGCTGGTCGTTGAGAATGTTGTGGAGTGGTGTTGTCGTGGCTTTTTGCACGGGAACGCCTACTCTGCATCTCATTAGCGTTAGTTGCCGGGGTCATCTGTGGCGATGTTTTCTGCGAATGCTTTCGCAGGTAAACTGGTGTTATGGGCTGTTAGCACTAGCTTGGGAATGGGGCGATAGTTTTATTGCGGATTTGGCTGCGGTAAAGTGCTGATAACTCGGCGATGTGTCCTTGAGAATAGGCCCCTAGATTGGGTGGGAAGTCCACTGCCGTAGTAGCAGAGTCAGGGCCTCTATCCCACCAACAGGCTGGAGAGACGTCCGTACAATTCTCAAAGGCCCCCAAAATGTGTATGATATGCAAGTGAAGACTGCATAGGTGCAACAAAGTCCCTGTGGTTCCATAGTTGTGCTCTAGCATTGACAATGCATTCATCCACTGCCATTTCGCATCCATGTCACATCTTTCTATTTAACGAGGCGTGGCACAGAACTCTTCTCTTTATCTCTTGCTGTTATTGTTCTCTAGTTCTCTCTCTGTCTGCCTTTCACTCAGTATAGAACTGTTTCAAGAATCATCATTCACAGCTCATGTCATAATCAATACCTTAAAAAGCTCCTGCAAGCTGATGTTTCTAAAATATCCCCCCCTCCCCACTTTTTCTCTAGTGTGTTCTTACCACCGACTAGGCTGGTCTTCATTTATTGCCCTGCATAGATCTGACTTCAAACCTTTGAATATTGGATTTATATGTGCGTAGCACTTGCATCGCACCCACAATTGCCTGGAATCACCTCTGTGGAAGTGAAGCCTGTGAAACAAGTTCTTAAAATCATATGTAGCGAATGCCATGAACAGTTATGAGAGCGCGCCGGAACGTGATTTACAGTCTCTCATCTGATGGATCTTTTTAAGTTGACTGAGACGCCAAGGGAGTTAGCAATAATAAAAGAATTCAATCTTAGTGAAGCACATTTGGCCACACAATAAGGACCAAGAATTGGTCATTGAAGTTAAGGAATGTTATTTCCAATTAATAGTCAATCCAATATCTATGCATGTCAAAAAAATATTTAAAAGATACAAGATTACAGCTGGCAAGATGAAAATCGCAATTGGTCCAGTCTCAATAGGATAAGATCCAAATGAATCACAGCTACAGAAATCTGATTATCTCTCCTAAACATGAATAAGTTCTAAATTTCATCTAATCATGATTCTAAGTCTAGAATATGGATGGTTTATAGAGTGGGGTCTCAAGGAAATTCAGAAATGTGAGAAGGGGTCAGCGTATTGAAGTCTCCTGTAGAAGTCTCACAGAACTGGAATAAGTGTTTAGCATGAAGCTTCACACTTGCAAGAATACAGGAAGCAGAGAGGTCTGTATCCCTCAAAGTCTAAGGGAATCTGCTCTAACTCCTAACAGTGTAAACATTAATTAAAACAAACAGAAACTTCAGCAGCAGTCGTATCTCTTCCCACTCCACCAGGAACCAATCATTTCACTTCTTGTGTTGTGCATTTGCAACATCCTCTGAGTTTCTTCCCCCAGAACTTGGATAGTTACTTCAACCTCGAACATCCCTCCGTTCCTAATACACTATCAATAGGAGGCTTTATCTGCTCATTAGGTCTTCATGTTTCTTGCCAAAGTTTCTCTTCTCAGACCTTACTATCAAAAAACTAATACAAACAACATTACTCCTTTCTCTAACTAATGAAACCTTGAGAACGCACCTGCAAAAGAAAGAACATGCTGACCACGTAAAGTGCTTTTCAAAATTACGAGGCCTTTAGTGAGGCTCACTTTAACTAAGCATTTAATGTGCATTTCAAATACATGGTTATACTTCTGCACATGTAATTCAAAAACAAATGCAAATGTAAATAAAAGCATACATGATTACACTTTCAAATATGACTTTCAGAATATATGCAACTGTAACTTAAAGTGTAAATGCAAATGTGAATACAGAATAGAAGTCTTCATGTTAAACTGAACATTAGCACACATGTTTGTAAAATTCTGGTTTCTACAGTAAATACATTTCATTCATGTGTTTAAATGTTCACATACGTTAATATTATTAAGGCACACAGTATATAAAATGTCAAAATATAAATGCGAATTGCACAATGATGACGTGTATGGGATGGAGTCTAAATTGCGCTGCTCCAGTTAATAACCCTGAGCGAAGATACACATCTTTCTGTATTCCACAGTGAAGCGTGGGTAATTTGAACAGATATTGTATACGCCACCTTTGACAGCATGCGTGTTAACGTTAGCACTGGCGAGCATGGCAGCCCATGCAGAACTGTAGCAACCATACACCCAGCGAATTTATGGAACATGTTAAAGAGATTGAGGTTGTGTCATTAAATGCAAACAGAAGAGAAATGCAGGCTCTGCTCATTTATATTCAACATGCTGCTGACTTTTACATTTCAGGGCAAATTATAGGCACACGCTGTAATGCCGAATTAATTGAAAGAGTCGTAAAAAACTGACATCATATCTGAAAAGAGTAAACCAGTTAAAGTAACAATAAGAGCATGGGGAATTTTGAAGTTTGTAAATGATTATTTCTGATTGGGTACATACACATCTGAGCTAAGCTTCATTTTCAGAAATACTATTTGTATGCTGCTATTGTGGGCTCCCATTTTTCAAAACATTTGTTGTCACACTGTTAATGTAATATTTACAATGGTGGTGATTGAGGGTTAAGTTTGGGCATGGTAGTTAGTGTTGGTACCTATCAGCTAGTTACTTCTGTGTTCTCCCGTGGGTTTGGATTAAGGGATTTCATCTTCAGAGGTATTCAGTTTCAGTCCTTTAAATTAATCTTCCTAGATGATAGAGGTTCCACGTCTCTACAAAATTGTTCTCACCTTTCACCTTGTCATCAAAGTGGTAATATATGTATATATATATACAAATATATATAAATATACACACACATATTATCTACTGGCGGTCGCCAGTAGATAGTTATAGTTAGGACCTATTTTCCATAGGAAATCCGTGACATTCTATTTGAAATAACTCTTGCGTCGGTTGACGAATCTTCGCGAAATTTTCAAACTTTATGGCCCGCTCCGGTCCCTCCTACCCTGAAAGTCTCAGGGTGATTCGTAAGCGGGGGCCGAGAAAAAGGGGGGTCCCAAAACGTGTTTTCCCCATTCATTTTCCCATAGGAAACTTTAGACACGGCTACAGCCCGAACTGCTGAACGGAATTACACCAAATTTGGCAAAGAGGTAGTTCTTGGTTCAGAAAGAACCCTTTGGTAAATGGTGTAAATCCGTTCAGTAGTTGCGGAGAAATTAAAAAAATAAGAGTCAAAAAATCAATTTCCCATAGGAAACTTTAGACACGGCTACAGCCCGAACTGCTGAACGGAATTACACCAAATTTGGCAAAGAGGTAGTTCTTGGTTCAGAAAGAACCCTTTTGTTAAATGGTGTAAATACGTTCAGTAGTTGATGAGAAAATCAAAAGTAAAAGTACATATATATCTATGGCCGCGTCGGATTCGCGCACCCTCCCGATCACGAGCTGTCATGCTAATTGGCTGTCAACACTCCAAACCAGGAAGTGTTGGCAGCCATCTTGTTCTTCGGTAGAACCGAGGAACAAGAAAGCAGTAAAAAAAGTGCGCAAAACGCACAAAGGGGGCAGGGTAGAAACACCCTGACCCCTAGGTCTGCTCAGGGGTCCCACAAGGACCCCTGGGCAGAAAAAGCATTTATTTATTTTTAAATCGGCAGGATGCGCTCAGGGAGCGCGAATCCTGCCGAAACAAAAAATCGAAGGGCGGTCCCCGCGCTTCGATTGTATTTGCCCCCGGGTGGCCCAAGTCCCGGGGGCATGGTGGGGGTTAAATTTATGTATGGGGGCCTCAAAGGGCCCCCAAGCCCAGGGACTGCCACCCCCGGGGCTTTCTTTTAAAATGGTGCGGGAGGGCTCTGAGCCACCTCCCGGGGCTTCTTTTTAAAAACCTTTTCCTGTGTGGGGGGGCTCGAGCCCCCCACACGCCCCGGGACCGCCACCTCCCGGGGCACTAACAAATTAAAATGGGGGTCCGTTTTGGACCCCCGAAGCCCCGGGGACCACCACCTCCCCGGGGCTTTGCTGATGTGGGGAGGAGGAGCGCGGCCCCCCTCCTGGAGCCTGTGGTGGCCCTGGGGACCGCCACCCACCAGGGCCGGCTCCTGCAGTGTCCCGGGGTGCCTACCCCCGGGACACTGCTGTTTGCAATGACAGGACGGGAGCCTCGCGGCTCCCGTCCTGTCATTGCAAACTGCTTTGGATATTGGAAGAGAGAGCAGGGAAACCTGCTCTCGCTCCAATATCCAAAGACAATTGCTTTCCACACGGGGAGCAGCATGTTAGCTGCTCCCCGTGTGGAAGCAATGCCGGCTCCCTTAGGACACGGGGAGCCGGCGGGACTGTGGGGGTTTGGGGACCCCCCACAGTCCCCAACCAGAGGCCAGGCCCCGGGGGATGGGGTCCCCAGGGCCATAAGTGGCCCGGGAGGGGGCCACGCAGCCCCCTCCCCAGAAATTATTTTAAAAAGGCCTGCCCCGGGGATGGGGTCCCCGGGGCAAAGGAGGCCTGAGGAGGGGGCCACGCAGCCCCCTCCTTAAAAAGGAATGTTAAAGTGTGGCCATGCCCCGGGGGATGGGGTCCCCGGGGCAGTTTTCGGCCAGGGGAGGCAGGCCACGTGGCCCCCTTCCAGTTTAATTTTAATTAAAAAAAAATGGGGGTAAGGCCCTGGGGGATGGGGTCCCCAAGGCCCAAAAATAAGAAAAAGGAAGGGGGGCCACACAGCCCCCCTTCAGGGGAAAAAAAAACCGATCGGGCCGCAGGCCCCGCCCCCTTCTTTCACCACTCTGCAAACGCGCCCCTGGCGCGTTTGCAGATGGGGAAGTAATTCCCCTTGAATACTGGGGTCCCTGGGGACCAACTAGCCCACCAGGAACCTCCAGTATGCGCCAGGGGCTGCGTTGCAGAGAGGTGTACAGAGGCCACGCCCTTTATACACCTCTCTGCAACGCAGCTCTGTGGCGCTTTTTGGAGGTACATGGTGGGCTAGTTGGCCCCCAGGAACCCTCAGGATTCAAGGGGACTTAATCCCCCAACTTAAAACGCACCACGGGCGCGTTTGCACAGTGGTGAAGGGAGGGCGGGGCTTCAGGTGACATGTGTGCAAACAGGCCCCGTGGCGCGTTTTAAGATGGGGAATTAAATCCCCTTCAATCCTGAGGGTCC
The DNA here is from genome assembly GCA_963921515.1 of Calotriton arnoldi. Taxonomy (NCBI): domain Eukaryota; kingdom Metazoa; phylum Chordata; class Amphibia; order Caudata; family Salamandridae; genus Calotriton; species Calotriton arnoldi. The sequence continues at coordinate 335,531 of CAWUFW010002456.1, read as the reverse complement.
CTGGGGGCCAACTAGCCCAACAGGTACATCCAGAAAGCGCCACAGAGCTGCGTTGCAGAGAGGTGTAAAAGGGGTGTGGCCTCTCTACACGTCTCTGCAACGCAGCCCTGGCGCATACTGGAGGTTCCTGGTGGGCTAGTTGGCCCCTAGGGACCCTCATGATTCAAGGGGACTTAATCCCCCAACTTAAAACGCGCCACGGGGCGCGTTTGCACAGATGTCACCTCAGGCCCCGCCCCCTACCTTCACCATTGTGCAAATATTCCTCTAAAATCTGCCGAACTACGAATTCGGATTTATTCACCTGTTATCAGGAGAGACCTCAGTGCTGCATCTTTCAGCCCAGTACTAATCCTGAAAAGTAATTTTAACCGTACTTACCAGTAACTTGAATTTCCTTCCATAGGATATCATTGCCTGCTTTTTGCTGAAAAAGTTTCTAAGTGTTGATTTTTGAAACATACAAATATTCCTCTAAAATCAGCCGAAATACGAATTCCGATTTACTCACCTGTTATCAGGAGAGACCTCAGTGCTGTATCTTTCAGCCCAGTACTGGTCCTGAAAAGTAATTTTAACCGTACTTACCAGTAACTTGAATTTCCTTCCATAGGCTAACATTGACTGGTTTCACTTGGAAATTCTTCTAAGTGTGGAGTTTTGGAACTTTAAAATATTCCTCTAAAATCAGCCGAAATACGAATTCCGATTTACTCACCTGTTATCAGGAGAGACCTCAGTGCTGCATCTTTTAGCCCAGCACTGACCCTGAAAAGTAATTTTAACCGTAATTACCAGTAACTTATATTTTCTTCCATAGGAATCCATTGTCTGGTTTTCAGCAGAAAAGTTTCAAAGTGTCGATTTTCACAAACTACAAATATTCCTTAAAAATCGCTTGTATGACTTAAACGCATTCTTTCAACTGTTTACAGGAGATGCACCAGTGCTGGATCCAGGATCCAACACTGAGTAAGAAAAAGTAACGATTACAGTTTTTACCTGCTAAGTGAATTTCCTTCCATAGGATAACATTGGGGATTCTATGAGAAAAAGTTTCTAAGTGTCAACTTTTAAAATACAATAATATTCCTTAAAAATCACTACTGTAACCAAAACGCTTTTACTCAACTGTTTACAGGAGATGTCCCAGGACTGAATCTAGGATCCAGTCCTGTGGTTAGAAAAGTAATCCATAAAGTAACTAATTGCATTTAACTAGAAATTCACATTGAGCTGAATGTTGCATTGTGTTTGAAAATGTGTTGCCCATTGCAACAACTGTAACTACTGTACTTAAAAGTCTATTGCCTATGTGCAAAGTATTTAAACTAAAGTAATTCATTCTGAGAAAGTATTTTTTGTAATGTATAATGTAATTACAATGTAATTTAAAAAATAAAATATGTAAAAAAAATGTTTCTAAAAATGTAGTAAATCAGTATGAAAAAAATAAATATAACAATTAATACATTTAAAAATTGTCAGTTACAAAACCTTTGAAATTCACTGAAAAAACCGTAGGTTTCAGACATGTTATAGTTAGGAATTAGCATTTAAAAAACCTTTGAAATTCACTGAAAAAACCATAGGTTTCAGACACGTTATAGTTAGAAATTAGCATTTAAAAAACCTTTGAAATTCACTGAAAAAACCATAGGTTTCAGGCACGTTATAGTTAGAAATTTGCATTTAAAAACCTTAGAAATTCACTGAAAAAACCATAAGGTTTTAGGGACAGTTATAGTTAGTTGGACATTGCACTCGTACAAAACCTGTGAAATTCCCCCGTTATAGTTAGTTCAGGTAACTATAACTCGCGCCCCGCAATGCACTGCTGATGACGTCACATATTACATCACTCATGACATGGTCAGTGACATCACTGATGACATCACTGATGACATCTCAAATGACATCACTGATGACATCACTGATGACATCATCCATGTGAGAATTTAATGCATCTTCTCACACCCTAATATAAGTTTTGAAACACCCACTCTAAATTACAGACTGCCATTCTCAAAACCATACACACTCCAATACCAATAAGTACATACCCACTCTCTGATTCTTAGGTCTACACACACACATCTACTCACTCACCCGTACAGTCACTCATACTTACAGTCACTCAGTACAGGACTATCATATGCACTCATACACCTATATAAACACTCACACAACGCAACTCATCCATAGAGGTATTCACACACCTAGTCAGTCATGCAAATAATTAATCACACTCCAATTTACTCACCTATACAGTTATACACACCAGCTCACTTACTCATAAAAATACTAGCACATTCTTACGCTCCTATGCAATCACTGATGCAAGCACACACTCATCCATATAGCCACTCTCACAATCACACACTCTCACTTATAGCCATTTATATACTCCAACACACATATATACTGCCTTTCACATATGTAGTTACTCACACATGTACCACTGAGATATACATTCAATCACTAACACACCCATACACACACTCACCCACCCATACAGTCCATCACAGACGCACTCTTGAAACCATGCACCCAGTGAATCACCCACTCACACATCTATGCACAGAGTCACACACACCCCACCCACACAAACACTGAGGCACCCATACAGATACTCAGAGAACCAATCCATAACCCATATAGACACTCATTTAGCTAGTCAGAAACCCATGCAGTTGCTTACACAACAACAGACAGACGGATACAGACATTCACACAGTTTAGTCACTCACCCATGCATCCAGTAAGATACGTTTAATCACTCACTTAAAGACTCAGTCACGCACCTACTAAATCATCCATTCAGGCGCTTCTACACCCACTCATTCTTCAATACGCCTTTCCCTAAATATATTAAACATATTTAAACTTTACAGAAACACACAGTCACTGGATGATGTCATCAGTGATGTCATCAGTGATGTCATTTGAGATGTCATCAGTGATGTCATCAGTGATGTCACTGACCATGTCATGAGTGATGTAATATGTGACGTCATCAGCAGTGCATTGCGGGGGCGCGAGTTATAGTTACCTGAACTAACTATAACGGGGGAATTTCACGGGTTTTGTACGAGTGCAATGTCCAACTAACTATAACTGTCCCTAAAACCTTATGGTTTTTTCAGTGAATTTCTAAGGTTTTTTAAATGCAAATTTCTAACTATAACATGCCTGAAACCTATGGTTTTTTCAGTGAATATATATATATATGTAATATATATTCACTAAAAAAACAAAGGGTACAGGGATGTTTAAGTTAGGCTCAGATTTCACTTGTGCAAAACCAGTGACATTCAGCAATTACCTGAACTAACTATAACTTACGCCCCCGCAATGCACTGATTATGACCTCACATATTACATCACGCATGACATGGGTCAGTGACATTACTGATGAAATCTCAAATGACATCACTGATGACATCCTCCATAGAACCACTCAAACATCCGCTCACACAACCACTCATACTCCCACACACACACCCATACAACCACTGATCCATAGAGTCACTCACACAGCAACTCCCTCGCCCATACAGTCACTTAAACAGCCACTCACTCACCCATACAGCTATTTGCACACCCACTTATTTACCCATACAACCACTCACATATCCAGTCACTGAACCACACTCACCCGTACAGCCTCTCAACAGAGCCATTCACCCACCCATACAACCACTCAAACAGCCACTCACACACCCAGACAGGCACTCACACATGTACTCACTCATCCATACCACCACTCACATAGACACTCACTCCCCAATACAGCCACTCACAAAACCAATCTGTTAACCAAAAACCCACTCAAACAGTCACTCAGTGACCCATAAAGCCACTTACACATATAGGGCCTCATTTATGAAAAGTGTTGCATCACTGGGGGAAAAACAGCGATGCAGCACTCTTCACAGTGCCATCCTTGCGACGTCATGGATGCAACGTATTTACACTACAGCACTCCATGTCACAAGGAATGCACAGATACGTCAGGAATCCTGAAGTATCTGGTGGGGCAGTAATGAAGCATTGCTAGAGTGTGCCGGTAAACGGACGCACCTCCAGTAATATGTTATTACACATAGGGTGAGTCCCATGTAAAAGGCCCTAAATCACTCCTTACGCCTGCTTGAAGGAGGTGTAAGGATTGTGATGGAGTCAAATCGTAGCAGTGGTGCAGTGAAATGTCATAGATTTCACTGCACCACTCTTACGAGGCTTTTTTATGTGGGAACACCCACCCTGCATACATTATACCTGATGCAGGTATAATGTAGCACAGGGCTTTACAAAGTGACGCATCTGCCTAGATGTGTCACCTTGTAAATAGGGTGCAGTGTGGCACATTGTTTACGCAACCGCAGCCTCAAAAAAGTGATGCAACGGTGGCGCAAGCACTCATAAATAAGGGCCATAGTCACTTACCCATTCATCCACTCACACAGCCACTTAGTCACCGATACAGCCACTCACATATTCACTCACAGGCCCATACAGCCACTCACTCACCCATACTGCCATGCACACAGCAACTCACTCACCCATGCAGCCACTCACACACTCACTCACTCACCAATACAGCCAGTCACACAGCCACTCCTACACCCATACAGTTACTCACACAGCCACTTAGTCACCTATTCAGGTAATCACACACCGACTTATTCTCTCATACAGCCACTCACACACCCACTCACACACCTAAACAGCCACTCAGACATCCACTCACACACGGATATACACAGTCACTCACATAATATATGCTAGAAATAGTATCACTCATTAGAAGTAGCTTAGTATATACATTTAGCACTCATAAAACTTTAGAAAACACTCACCATCCATGGATGGACCCTCGGTCTAGGTCCACTCTCTCCCCACTGCTCTGCTGTGCCGTCTCTTGCCTCCAGACCCTGACCTCCTCCTTGGGAGGTTCGAGGCTGCTGCCCGCTCCTGCTGCCCGCTCCAACTGGGACCAGACTACCTCCAACCACCGTAACCTTTCTCAGATGCTTTTTTTCTTAATTTTTTCCCTGTTGTGCCATTGTTATTGTGCCCATCTGTGTCTTGCTCTAATTCCACCACTGTCTTTATTTTCTCGTGCCTGCCTGTTCCTTTTGCCTTTTGCCGCTGCTGCCCCTGCGGGCCCTCCCCCCCGGAATTCCCCCCCGGAATTTCCCCCCGGAATTCCCCCCGGAATTCCCCCCGGAATTCCCCAGCTCCCGACGCCCAGCCTCTCCTCCCTCCCACCTCCCCTACTTAATGGCGGCCGCGCGCAGCGGGCGAGCCGCCGGCGCACCAAAGGCAAGCCCGTCTGCGCCCGTCTGCAACCCGACCGCGGCCAGCGCCAGGAGCCCTGGCCCTCCCACTACCCATCGCTACGACACCACCACCCTCCTCGCACTCAACCCTGGAAGACTTAGAGAATGCCAACAGGCCTCACCGAACATGACCCATGGCCAGTTCTCCTGCCTCCACTGCCGCCAGACCCTCACCGCCACCCCGGCCTCCAACACCGCCGACGCCAGCACCGGCGATACCCTAAAATGCATCCTCCTCCACGTACCCTCCGTACACAAACACGCCATGGAAATCTGGAACCTACTCGACTCTCTTTCGCCCGACATCGCCTTCTTCACAGAGACCTGGACCAACGCATCCTCCGCCCCCGACATCAGCACCGCCATCCCAGACGGGTACAAGATCCAGAAGAAAGACCGCCCCAACTACCCAGGAGGGGGCCTCGCCATCACCCACAAGAGCACCCTCCGCCTCACCACCTCCAGCGAAACCTTCCCCTCCGCCGAACACCTGCACTTCAAGATCCAGACCACCCCCAAAGCCACACTCCGAGGAACCCTTGTCTACAGACCCCCCGGCCCCCGAACACCCTTCACCTCCACCATCACCGACTTCATCGCACCCCACGCAATCACCTCAACAAACTACATACTCATTGGAGACCTGAACTTCCACCTCGACAACCCCAGCGACCCCAACTCCACTATCCTTCGTGACAACCTCACCAGCATCGGACTTAAACAACTCGTCAACACACCAACCCACAGAGCAGGACACACCCTCGACCCCATCTTCGCGGCAGGAAACAGCGTCCATTTCAGCCACACAACGCAGCCGCCATGGACCGACCACCACTGCGTACACTTCGCCATCAACAAACCCAAGGCACCCAAACCAGCCCCACGCCCACCACGAAGGAACTGGAGCAAGGTTACCAACGAGCAACTTAACTCCACCCTCAACCGAGACAACCACACCTGGGCACCCGACGCAAACAGCGCAAACGACGCAGCCAGAGTACTCCACACCTGGATCTCCAACTGCGCAGATGAGCTCGCCCCGCTACGCAACCCCGACAGACAACGCCCCAGGAAAGCCGCCTGGTTCACAACCGCTCTCCAAGAAGCCAGACGCACCTGCAGACGCCTGGAGAAGAACTGGAGAAACACCAAGACAACCGAAAACCACAACACCTACAAGGACGCCATGACGGACTACCACAACCAGATCAGAGCCACCAAAAGGAACTTCATCCACAACAAAATCCTGGCCAACTCCACCAACTCCAAGGAACTTTTCAGTGTCATTCAAGAATTCACCAACCCACGCAGCGAAGCCACAGACATCACCCCATCCCAAGACCTCTGCGACAAGCTTGGAACCTATTTCCACCTCAAGATCAAAAACCTCTACGACAACTTCATCGACCATCCACCAGGCACCACAGACAGCCCCCCGCCCCCCAGAAACACCAGCCAGCCCACCATCTCCAACTGGACACCGATCACGGCCGAAGACACCGCCACGACCATGAAAAGCATCCACTCGGGGGCCCCCACCGACCCCTGCCCCCTCACATCTACCACAGAGCTGTGGCCGCCATCGCACCCGAACTACAATGCACCATCAACACCACCTTCAAAACAGGCACCTTCCCAGACAACTGGAAGCGCGCAGAAGTCAGACCCCTGCTCAAGAAGCCCACAGCTGACCCCACCGACCTCAAGAACTATCGGCCCATCTCGCTCCTCCCCTTCGCAGCCAAAGTTGCAGAGAAAACAGTCAACAGGAAACTGACACGATTTATTGAAGAAAACGCCGTCCTCGACCCGTCCCAATCCGGATTTCGAAGCAACCACAGCACAGAGACCGCCCTACTCGCCGCCACAGACGACATCCGCACCCTCCTGGACCAAGGCCACTCCACAGCCCTCATCCTACTCGACCTATCAGTGGCCTTCGACACCATCTCCCATCGCACACTAGTCGTCAGACTACACGACGCAGGCATACAAGGAACAGCCCTGGACTGGATCCGATCATTCCTCACTGGAAGAAGCCAAAGGATCAGACTCCCACCCTTCCTCTCCGACCCCACGAAAATCACATGCGGAGTCCCAAAGGGTTCATGACTGAGCCCCACCCTCTTCAACATTTACATGGGCCCCCTCTCAGCCATCGTCTGACAACACGGCCTCAACATCGTATCCTACGCCGACGACACCCAGCTCATCCTCTCCCTCACCAAAGACCCCACCACTGCCAAACTCAACTTCCAGAAAGGAATGCACAACGTCGCAGTCTGGATGACCAACAGCTGCCTGAAGCTCAATGCCGAGAAGACAGAAGTCCTCGTCCTCGGTACCACCCCTTCTGCATGGGACAGCACCTGGTGGTCGACCGCCCTCGGAAGCCCACCTACCCCCTCAGACCACGCCAAGAACCTCGGCATCGTACTCGACTCATCACTCTCCATGAACCGACAGGGCAACGCCGTCACCTCCAGCTGCTTCAACACCCTCCGCATCCTCCGCAAGACCTTCAAGTGGATCCCCCCTGAGTCAAGGAAGACAGTCACCCACACACTCATCACCAGCAGACTGGACTATGGGAACGCACTCTACGCCGGCATCAACAAGTCCCTACTCCGCAAACTCCAGACAGTACAGAACACCGCCGCCAGACTCGTCCTCGGCATCCCCCGACATGAACATTCAGCCAACACCTACGAAGTCTCCACTGGCTCCCCGTGGAGAAAAGAGTCACTTTCAAAATCCTCACTCACGCCTACAAATGCCTACACAACAACAGACCCAAATACCTCAACAACAGAATCAACTTCCACGTACCCAAAAGAAACCTCCGATCTTCCAACCTCGCACTGGCCGAAACCCCGGGCATCCACAAAGCCAGAGCAGGCGGAAGATCCTTCTCTCACATTGCAGCCAAGACCTGGAACAAGCTACCGGCAGACATCAGACGCGCCCCCTCCCTGAACACCTTCAGGAAGACCCTCAAGACCTGGCTCTTCGGCTAAACAGATCTGCGGACCCCCCCCTCAGTGCCTTGAGACCCTCACGGGTGAGTAGCGCGTGCTTACAATTCCCTGATTGATTGATTTGATTGATCAGTGATGTCATGAGTGATGTCATTTGAGATGTCATCAGTGATGTCACTGACCATGTCATGAGTGATGTAATATGTAAGGTCATAAGCAGATAAGCAGTGCCTTGCGGGCGTAAGTCATAGTTAGCTCAGGTAACTAACTGCTGAATTTCTAAATGTTTTGTGCATATGTAATCTGAACCTAACTATAACGTCTTTGTAACTGCTGTTTTTGCGGTGAATATATACATATATACATATATGGTTTCTTCTGGCTGAAGTAGTCTTTGTTTCGATATATATATATATATTTTGCCATAGAAGATCTATATGCTGCTATTGCGAAATTTGCACAAAGGAATGCTGCCAAAAATTGTATTCGCTCTAGCTATAAATTTGCAATTTTTGCACATAAATATCTGCTGCTATATTGCGTAAATTGCACAACTATATGAAAGCACTTGCACTTATATTTCAGCCAGTAACAACACCACGCAATAGGATGTGAAGTATGTAGCCTAAACTGCATACTAGTAGGTGATTACTGACAAAATACACTTTATAAATTATTAGTGGTTATTATTGTGTTATAGAAGACCTATCTGGTGCTATTGCGAAATTTGCACAAAAGAATGCTGCTAAAACTGTGTTCGCTCTGGCTATAAATTTGCATTTTTGCACATTCATATCTGCTGCTATATTGCGTAAATTGCGTAATTTTATGAAAGCACTTGCATTTTTAATTCAGCCAGCAATATCACCACGTAATACAATATGCAGTATGCGTGTATTTCCACTCGTATAGGCACTATGCATCCCCTTGTTGAGAAAAAGGTACACAACGATACAACAGTAAACCGAAAATCCAGACACTTATTATCGTAAAGTGCAAGGATGACAGTATATTATAGAGATCGAATAGTTATGAAATACGTGTCACTCTGCATAGACAAAATTAGGACACTCACGGGCTGGTGGACGTGTCAGAGAATGGTACAATAAAGTTTAATTGAGAAAAAGAGAAAGAGAGAAAAAATATACACTCGAGAATTTAAAAAAAAAAAAAATAGTAAATCACAAAGTACAAAAAAAGTGATATAATTATATAAAAAGAGAAAAAGAGAAAATCAATGGAAAGTAATGTTTACAGAATTTGAAGGAAACTTTGTGAGTGTGGAAAATCTCAAAGTTGAACGGAGTGTTTTGTCTATGTCTATTTTCAGAAGGTCATGTGATGTGACATGTTTTAACTTTAAAAGTGTTTCTGTTAATATTCTCCGAATGTGATCAAGGCAGGGGATCCTGCTGAAACGCGTCATGGCTTGAAGCATACAAAAATAAAAACCCTTACCTAAGAGTTGGAGACTGCTGTGTCGTCATTCCAATGCAGGAGAAAGGCACTGGATTTGTTTGTTGATATATATATATATATATATATATATATATATATATATATATACAAATACATACTTATCCCCGTCTTGAAAAAAGCTTCACCTTCCACCGCACATCCCGGGTGCCACTCCTGCGGTGGTGAGCCGCTTCAACACAAATCATCTTAATCACATTGCCAAACATCAAGTGCACTCACTGACCACATTTTGAACATAGGGGGTCATTATAATGACGAGCGGATCGCCACCGCCCGTATGGCGGTGGCGATCCGCCCGCCATTTCTCACTGCCCGCATGCCATTTCCCCCCGCCATATTACGATGGCGGGGGGACCCCGGTGGACGGAAAGACCTTCTGCCAGTTTTCCGCCGGTCCGACAGCGGACCGGGCGGTAAAGGGGCCTAATATGGTGGCGGTGTCTGCTAGACACCGCCATCCATATTAGGATATAGCAAAACCAAAGGGGATGATGGACGGAGTGTTGAACATTGCAAGCACTCACCCCCAGTCAACTGATCTGGGTTTAATCCATCATCATTCTTTAGCTCACTCCGCCACCCCAGTTCAGACATGGCCATATGCAAATCAGTCTGACCCTGTGCCTCATGGGAACAGTCCAGCCCGAACTGCCAAGCCATGTCTTCCCTGGACCGAAAACAAGCGTCCTGGGACCGGTTTCTGGCTTACAGCCGTCATCAGCCAGGCTATCTTGAATCCAGTGGCAAAGTGAGCAAGGGACCCACGTCTGGGCATACCCTGCCAACTTAGGGCGAACATAGCAAAACCAAAGGGGATGATGGACGGAGTGTTGAACATTGCAAGCACTCACCCCCAGTCAACTGATCTGGGTTTAATCCATCATCATTCTTTAGCTCACTCCGCCACCCCAGTTCAGACATGGCCATATGCAAATCAGTCTGACCCTGTGCCTCATGGGAACAGTCCAGCCCGAACTGCCAAGCCATGTCTTCCCTGGACCGGAAACAAGCGTCCTGGGACCGGTTTCTGGCTTACAGCCGTCATCAGCCAGGCTATCTTTAATCCAGTGGCAAAGTGAGCAAGGCACCCACGTCTGGGCATACCCTGCCAACTTAGGGCGAACATAGCAAAACCAAAGGGGATGATGGACGGAGTGTTGAACATTGCAAGCACTCACCCCCAGTCAACTGATCTGGGTTTAATCCATCATCATTCTTTAGCTCACTCCGCCACCCCAGTTCAGACATGGCCATATGCAAATCAGTCTGACCCTGTGCCTCATGGGAACAGTCCAGCCCGAACTGCCAAGCCATGTCTTCCCTGGACCGGAAACAAGCGTCCTGGGACCGGTTTCTGGCTTACAGTCGTCATCAGCCAGGCTATCTTGAATCCAGTGGCAAAGTGAGCAAGGGACCCACGTCTGGGCATACCCTGCCAACTTAGGGCGAACATAGCAAAACCAAAGGGGATGATGGACGGAGTGTTGAACATTGCAAGCACTCACCCCCAGTCAACTGATCTGGGTTTAATTCATCATCATTCTTTAGCTCACTCCGCCACCCCAGTTCAGACATGGCCATATGCAAATCAGTCTGACCCTGTGCCTCATGGGAACAGTCCAGCCCGAACTGCCAAGCCATGTCTTCCCTGGACCGGAAACAAGCGTCCTGGGACCGGTTTCTGGCTTACAGCCGTCATCAGCCAGGCTATCTTGAATCCAGTGGCAAAGTGAGCAAGGGACCCACGTCTGGGCATACCCTGCCAACTTAGGGCGAACATAGCAAAACCAAGGGGGATATTAGGATGGCAGCGGAGAGCAGCCTTTCCATGGCGGCGTTGCCGCCATGGAAAGGCATACGGTGTTTGCTGTTGGGGGCCCGTTGTGGGCCCCCCAGATGTTGGGGGATGTGGGGTGCACATGGCGGGTACCTATGGTACCCCCCTGCATATGCATGCACAAGGTGGCAGGCACCGCGCGGTGCCTGTCACGGTGTGCATGCAAAAGCACAACTTGCATATATTGTATTGTGGCGGGTGCTGCTTACAGCACCGCCCGCCGCAATTCAATATATGCGGAATGCCACCGCCACCGTGGCGGTGGCATCCTAATCCCAATGGCGGGACCGCCGCTTCTATGGCGGACGGTCCCATTCTCCGTTAAGGTGGCGGGCGGACTTTGTCCGCCCGCCATCGTAATGTCCCGCTTAGTGCTTTATTCGAGAGCCAAAAGCACTGACAGACGCGTTTCGGCATGACGCCTTCTTCAATATCAGTGCAATCACATATTCTCTACAATTTAAACCATGGAGGAATGCGTCAAAATCACAGTAATTGCCATAAAAATAGACAATGGCACATTAGGTCTTGTGAACATCAAGCAAATATAGCAGCCATTTTGGAACATTGTTCTTTACAAAACCTCCAGTATTCTATTAGGGTTTTGCTTTATTTCATACATTATCTGTTAATATTATCCACAAGAGGGTGCATATTCCGAGGACAGGGAAAAGGGGAACGAGAGGGAGGTCACACACTTCATAAAGAATTCATTCAAAAAAAGAGATGGTACATATAATAACCAACTCTAAAAACAATGTTTACATCTTCCCATATCAAAATATCATGATTTTATCAAATTAGGCTTAAATACATGGATGTATCTCTTTCCTTGTCTAATCCCTGTTAGATGTTTCCTTCATAGACAGATTCCGTTTTCTCAATCATGCCCTGAATGGGCAATTAATCACACATGTCTTAGTCCTCAGTTACCATCTTGGAACATTGTTCTTATCGAAGCCGCAAACATTCTATTCAAAATGTACTCAATTATATACTAGCAGTAATTGCCACAAGCCAGAACATGCACAGGGACCAGGGGAAAAGGACAACATATGGGAAAGATCACCCAAATACTAAAAAATTCATTCCAAAAATGGTGGTACAATAATATCCAACTCTAAAAATAATCTTTTCATCTCCCCCAATCAAAATGACATGATGTTAACAAATGAAGCTTTTTTACATAATGTATCTCTTCCTTATCTGAACCCTGTTCAGTGCATCATTCGATGAATAATTTGCATTTTTTTAGTCATGCCCAGAATGGGCTGTGGTTCACACCTAACATTGTCCTCTGTTGCCAATACTGTATTAAAGTTATTAAAGAGAAAAACACACAATACTTGCATATGAATGCATATAGATATCAAGGAGATCACCTCACAACAATCCAAATCAATTCACATGTCTAGGAGATCAAGAAGGTTTTTTAGATAATTACTACTACAGGAGAGGAGAAAGAGTCTCTCTCTATTATGGGATGTCATTCAGCCGATTCAGCCTACGTGCACCCACATTTCTTCTTCTTTATTTAGCCCATAAGGGGCTTCAGCTTGTAGTTCTATTATATATTTGGACTTGAGTATATGCAATTTTTTCACCCTGTCTACTCCTCTTTCATCCTTCTGCACTTGATTGATGCAGAAAAACCTGAGGAGGTCTCGATTGATGTCATGTTCAGCTTGAAAATGACAGGCTACAGGATAACTCTGATTCTTGTTGGCAATCGCTCGCATTTGTTCGAGTACCCTCTTTTTAGCTGGGTGAATGGTACTTCCTATGTAGCGTTTTGCACAAGGGCACTCTAAACAGTAAATGGTGAACTCAGAATTGCAGTTCAACAGTTTCTTAATCTTCCTGCTTTTGGTCGATCCCTGCCCTTCCACTCTGTAGTCAAAAACCTTGCTGCTATACTTGCAGGCTTTATAGCTAAGACTGGAGAAGAACCTTACAATTGGATCCCACTTTCCTGGATTAATTCTATAGTGACTATGTACTAGATGATCCTTAATGGAGGAACTTCTTCTATATGTGATCTGAGGGCTAGGTGTAATAGCCTCCATTATCACATTGTCAGTTCTTAAAATATGGCAGTTTAAAAAAAGATTGTACAACTTTGTTGGAACTCGCATTAAAATCAGTGATCATTCTAATAGTCCCTTCCTGTATGCTCTTATTACCTCCCCACCAGGTCAGTCTTTTTTACTGCCTCCTGTAGAATTCCTGTGGTGTAACCCATTTTCTCAAATCTCTTAAGGTGCATCTTTTGCTTGTTGGTATTCTACTTCGTTATGACAATTGCGCTTGATACGTAGAAGCTCTCCGTATGGAATGTTTTTTATTAAGCTTCTTGAGCTTCTGGGTAGGCCTGGGCGGAAAACTACGCTACGCTCGCGTAGTTTGCGTAGTTTGGGCAACTACGCGCTACGCGAATTGCACATAGCACAGTGCAAAAACGCGTAGCGGGCATTTTTTGCTTGCTCGCGGTCCTCAACGTCAAGTTGGCGACCGCGAGCGAGCAAAATGACATCCCGGCGAGACTTTTTCCTCGTTCGCGATCAGCAACATCAAGTTGCCGATCGCGAGCGTGGAAAATAAACCTCCCGGCGAGATTCTGAACGCGGGGAGGTCAGGTTTCTCATTGCGAGTGGTCGCATATGCTCGCGACCGCTCGCGATGAGAAACTACCAGTCCACGTTGAGAAAACTGCAGCTCGAGTACAAATCTACTCGAGCGGCAGAAAACGACCGCTTGCACTGTGCAAGATGTCATTTGCAATGATTGCACAGTGCGGACAAGCATCCGGCACTGTGCAATCATTGCGAACAGCATTTCCTACCGCACTACGCAGTTCGCGTAGTGCTACGCGTAGCTCGCGTAGTGCGAAGTGCACTTCGCGTACCTACGCGTAGCGCTACTACGCGAACTACGCCCAGGGTTACTTCTGGGATGATGGCTTCCTGCATGCAATACGGAATTGCCCGCAGTGGGTTTTCCGTATAGCCTCGTTAATAACTTATTATCTTCCACGTATACTTCCAAATCAAGTTAAAGACACTAGTGCTGCTAATATTGCTGCTAATATTGCCAGAAAATTCTAAGTTCAAGTCATTTTGGTTCAGGGCAGCTATGCATTCTTCAGCACCACGCTATCGACCCATTGGTCTGAGGATTCTGCCCAGGCCACCTGCTTCTCCCACCAGCCCATGAGTAAATTCCCATAGCTGGGGGGGAAGCACGACCCCATAGCAGTCCAAGTTTCAGTTGGGACAATTGGCTTGCAAATATAAATATATTATTCTCCAGGCAGAACTTTATCGTTTCTAACAACACGACATTGTGTTCTCTGAATTTTAATTCTCTCTTGTTCAGAAACCATTTAACAGCATCAATGCCTTTTTCATGTCTGATACAGGTAAAAAGGCTTGTTATGTCAATTGATATTAATACCATCTCCTCCTCCCATTGGATCTCATCAATCAGTCTCAGAAAATCCTGTGTGTCCTTGACATAAAAACTCAAATCTTTTACCAAGGGGGATATACATGAATCTATATAGGCAGATGTATATATACATATGATTTTGACGCATTCCTCCATGGTTTAAATTGTAGAGAATATGTAATTGCACTGGCATTGAAGAAGGCGTCTGTCAGTGCTTTTGGCTTTCGAATAAAGCACTATGTTCAAAATTGTGTCCGTGAGTGCACTCAATGTTTGGCAATGTGATTACGGTTGACGAAGTTAATTTATATATACATATATATATATGTGATCAAGGCCACTGCGTTGGCCGAAACGCGTAATGACCGCTTTGCACCGCTAATATTTGAAAAATAAAAACGAAATCTTGACAAGCAGAATCAGCGTATTGGAGTGTCCGTTTCTCGTTGTGGTGCCTGCATGCATCTATGAGCGTTAATTGACATATATATATATTATATATATATATATATATATATATATATATATATATATGTCCACAAAGTGATCCTGATCTCCGGTGCAAATAAACGCATTTTGAAAATCTCTTCCTGAGTGCCGCGTCAATGGTTTTGTGATATATATATATATATATATATTATCTACTGGCGGTCGCGAGTAGATAGTTATAGTTAGGACCTATTTTCCATAGGAAATCCGCAACATTCTATTTGAAATAACTCTTGCGTCGGTTGACGAATCTTCGAGAAATTTTCAAACTTTATGGCCCGCTCCGGTCCGCTCCTACCCTGAAAGTTTCGGGGTGATTCATCAAGCGGGGGCCGAGAAAAAAAGGGGGTCCCAAAACGTGTTTTCCCCATTCATTTTCCCATTGGAAACTTTAGCCACGGCTACAGCCCGAACTGCTGAATGGAATTACACAAAATTTGGCAAAGAGGTAGTTCTTGGTTCAAAAAGAACCCTTTTTGTTAAATGGTGTAAATCCGTTCAGTAGTTGCGGAGAAATTAAAAAATAAGAGTCAAAAAATCAATTTCCCATAGGAAACTTTATGCAAGGCTACAGCCCGAACTGCTGAACGGAATTACACCAAATTTGGCAAAGAGGTAGTTCTTGGTTCAGAAAGAACCCTTTTGTTAAATGGTGTAAATCCGTTCAGTAGTTGCTGAGAAAATCAAAAGTAAAAACACATATATATCTGGGCGGAGCCTAACCACACATGTCATCGTGAGATCTGATTGGCTGTCAGCACTTCATCCTGGAATTGCTGGCAGCCATCTTGGGACCAATATAAATGATAGTACCCCATTGAAATGCATTGTAGTGAATCGAAGATTTTGAGGGTTACCAAAAGGAGAACTATAAAGGGTGATAACAGACTTTAGTTACATTAGAATTCATTTGTTGATGGTACCATACTAATTTCAGGAATTGTGGTGTGTTCTAAGGTGATTTTACCCTGTGAAAAACCTTCTGCTGGGATATCATGAATCATGTTTGAGAGAAAACTATTTTCACATGCTTGTCCCATACAGTTTTGGAAGGTGCTCCAGAAGCTAAAATGAGAGCATATTTTCTGTAAATTCACATTATCTTTCTCAGTCATGTGAGAATGAAGTCTGACATTCTCAGTAAAACATGTACATCCAACAAGGGCAGAGACTGTCAGTTGATTCCTTTGTGTTCTACTGCAGCTTCCCAGAGTGTTCTAAAGAACAACTAGAGTGCTAACAGCCTTACTTATGACAAAAGTATGGCACACCTGAAGCCATCTTGATTGGAATAAACTGGTAACACTTAAAACATTTAATTTAAAAAGGAACAAAATGATGGGGTTCATCTTGTCATAGAAATTATGGTTAGTGCTCTGGAAAGAAAAATTAGGACATGTTTCAAGTGTGATCTCAAATATCTTCCTGTTATATTTCAACAGGAGCAGCCTGTCAGTTGATGCCTTTGTGTTCTACTGCAGCTTCCCAGAGTGTTCTAAAGAACAACTAGAGCGCTAACAGTCTTACTTATGACAAAAGTATGGCACACCTGAAGCCATCTTGATTGGAATAAACTGGTAACACTTAAAACATTTAATTTAAAAAGGAACAAAATGATGGGGTTCATTTTGTCATAGAAATTATGGTTAGTGCTGTAGAAAGAAAAATTAGGACATGTTTCAAGTGTGATCTCAAATATCTTCCTGTTATATTTCAACAGGAGCAGCCTGTCAGTTGATGCCTTTGTGTTCTACCTCAGCTCCCAGAGTGTTCTAAAGAACAACTAGAGTGCTAACAGCCTTACTTATGACAAAAGTATGGCACACCTGAAGCCATCTTGATTGGAATAAACTGGTAACACTTAAAACATTTAATTTAAAAAGGAACAAAATGATGGGGTTCATCTTGTCATAGAAATTATGGTTAGTGCTCTGGAAAGAAAAATTAGGACATGTTTCAAGTGTGATCTCAAATATCTTCCTGTTATATTTCAACAGGAGCAGCCTGTCAGTTGATGCCTTTGTGTTCTACTGCAGCTTCCCAGAGTGTTCTAAAGAACAACTAGAGCGCTAACAGTCTTACTTATGACAAAAGTATGGCACACCTGAAGCCATCTTGATTGGAATAAACTGGTAACACTTAAAACATTTAATTTAAAAAGGAACAAAATGATGGGGTTCATCTTGTCATAGAAATTATGGTTAGTGCTCTGGAAAGAAAAATTAGGACATATTTCAAGTGTGATCTCAAATATCTTCCTGTTATATTTCAACAGGAGCAGCCTGTCAGTTGATGCCTTTGTGTTCTACTGCAGCTTCCCAGAGTGTTCTAAAGAACAACTAGAGCGCTAACAGTCTTACTTATGACAAAAGTATGGCACACCTGAAGCCATCT
This sequence comes from Calotriton arnoldi, assembly GCA_963921515.1. Lineage (NCBI taxonomy): Eukaryota > Metazoa > Chordata > Amphibia > Caudata > Salamandridae > Calotriton > Calotriton arnoldi. The sequence goes on along the minus strand of CAWUFW010002456.1, from coordinate 317,562 downwards.
TGATTGGAATAAACTGGTAACACTTAAAACATTTAATTTAAAAAGGAACAAAATGATGGGGTTCATTTTGTCATAGAAATTATGGTTAGTGCTGTAGAAAGAAAAATTAGGACATGTTTCAAGTGTGATCTCAAATATCTTCCTGTTATATTTCAACAGGAGCAGCCTGTCAGTTGATGCCTTTGTGTTCTACTGCAGCTTCCCAGAGTGTTCTAAAGAACAACTAGAGTGCTAACAGCCTTACTTATGACAAAAGTATGGCACACCTGAAGCCATCTTGATTGGAATAAACTGGTAACACTTAAAACATTTAATTTAAAAAGGAACAAAATGAGGGGTTCATTTTGCCATAGAAATTATGGTTAGTGCTGCAAAAGAAAATTTAGGTCATGTTTTAAGTGAGATCTCAAATCCTCTTCTATTTCATTAGAAAATTCTGACATGCAGACTGAAACAATCACTTTCAATACCAGCAGTAGACTTCCAGTTAACTCCTTGGTGAGCAGCAGCTTTACTACAGTGATCTAATGAACAACTAGAGTGCTAACATTCTGAATTTATGGCAAATGTGTGACACATCTGAATGCCTTCTTGATGGAATCAAAGTAAAAACTGAAAGCATTTCCTACTGAGGAGACTGTAGTAAATGAGGAAATTAGGAAACTTCATAACAAATAAGTCTCCCAAGATGGCCACCAGAGAAAAAAGAGCCCAAATGTAGCACAAATATCACCCAGAGGTAGCCCACGTATAGCCCAATGACAGAAGTGTGCAAAACACTTTTTATTTTTTGTTTTTTTGCAGTTTTATATAGTGCAGACTGGTCAGGTATTGGAGTGCTTTACATGAGCATTGGTTACATCACACAAGGACAAATTCATGTTGGTTGACCCCTACACTACCCAAACACCACTGCACTACCCTAAACCCTTCACTACCCAAACACAACTGCACTACCCTAAACTCAAAAACACTACCCCCAGCACGACCCCCTACACTACCCAAACACCACTGCACTACCCTAAACCCTAAATCTACCCCCTACACTACACAAATACCACTGCACTACCCTAAACCCTAAAACACTAGAACCCAGCACGACCCCCTACAGTACACAAATACCACTGCACTACCCTAAACCCTAAAACACTACCCCCTACACTACACAAACACCATTGCACTACCCTAAACCCTAAAACACTACCCCCAGCATGACCCCTTCACTACACAAACACCACTGCACTACCCTAAACCCTAAAACACTACCCCAGCACGACCCCCTACACTACCCAAACACCACTGCACTACCCTAAACCCTAAAACACTACCCCCAGCACGACTCCCTACACTACACAAACACCACTGGACTACCCTAAACCCTAAAACACTACCCCCAGCGCGACTCCATACACTACCTAAACACCACTGCACTACACTAAACCCTAAATCTACCCCAAGCATGACCTCCCACACTACACAAACACCACTGAACTACCCTAAACCCTAAAACACTACCCTCAGCACGACCCCCTACACTACCCAAACACCACTGCACTACCCTAAACCCTAAAACACTAACCCCAGCATGACCCCCTACACTACCCAAACACCACTGCACTACCCTATACCCTAAAACATGACCCCGTACACTACACAAACACAACTGCACTACCCTAAAACACTACCCTCAGCACGACCCCCTACACTACCCAAACACCACTGCACTACCCTAAACCCTAAAACACAACCCCCAGCATGACCCCCTACACTACACAAACACCACTGCACTACCCTAAACCCCCCTACACTATACAAACACCACTGCATTACTCTAAACCCTAAAACACTACCCCTAGCACGACCCCCTCACAACATAAACACCACTGCACTACCCTAAACCCTAAATCGACCCCCAGCACGACCCCCTACACTACCCAAACACCACTGCCATACCCTAAACCCTAAAACACTACCCCCAGCATGAACCCCTACACTACCCAAACACCACTGCACTACCCTAAACCTTAAAACACTACCCCCAGCACTACCCCCTACACTACACAAACACCACTGCACTACCCTAAACCCTAAAACACTACCCCAGCACTACCCCCTACACTACCCAAACACCACTGCACTAACATAAACCCTAAAACACTACCTCCAGCACAACCCCCTACACTACACAAACACCACTGCACTACCCTAAACCCTAAAACACTACCCCCAGCACGACTCCCTATACTACCCAAACACCACTGCACTACCCTAAACCCTAAATCTACCCCCAGCACGACCCCCTACACTACCCAAACACCACTGCACTACCCTAAACCATAAAACACTACCCCAGCATGACCCCCTACACTACACAAACACCACTGCACTACCCTAAACCCTAAAACACTACCCCCAGCATGACCCCCTACACTACTCAAACACCACTGCACTACCCTAAACCCTAAAACACTAACCCAGCACGACCCCCTACACTACCCATACACCACTGCACTACCCTAAAGCCTAAAACACTACCCCCAGCACGACCCCCTACACTACTGCACTACCCTAAACCCTAAAACACTACCCCCAGCACGACCCCCTACACTACCCAAACACCACTGCACTACCCTAAACCCTAAAACACTACCCCCAGCACGACCCCCTACACCACCCAAACACCACTGCACTACCCTAAACCCTAGAAAAGAAACCCCCCACCCCATGCCCAATCCCCCTTACCTCTCACTCCTCGTGGTTCCTCTCTCCTCGTGGTTCCTGCTTCACGTCGTCTCTGAGGGGCGGTGCACGTCGTTGTAAGGAAACGGAACAGCCTCTGTTTCCTTACAACGACATGGATCGTCTACATGTTTTTAGAACGCATGGTCATTTACCATACATACCTTTACAACAAAATTCGTTGTAAAGGCATGCGTGGTAAATGACCATGCATTCTAAAAATGCGTAGTAATGACTTCGCGATGTACAACGCATGCGTGGTAATACATGCGTTGTAATGGTATCGCAAAGTAAAAAGTCGTTGTAACGGCTGTTTACCGATCGAAGCTGGCCCCTGTTCTTCAGTGAGACGTTTATTTGATTAATTAGGAGGAAGGAATGTGTTTTTTTTACCGAAAAGTGCATTCCCGGCTGTTGTATTGTGAAAGTGTCCGCGTGGCCTGGTTTCACTTCCGGTGAGAGAGTGGAAGAGTCTGTTTGGATCTAAAGGAGTTCTGTTGTTGGACTGGGCCGGCGCGACATGTCATCAGAAAACATAGCTAATGGAAAGCGTCCTCCCTGAAGTGTGGAGCAGTGCCATGAGAGGTCAACGAGTGTGCGTCCCACCGCAGTATGACTGTACCGCGTGACCCATGTGCCACCTCCAGGGTACGGGAGGCAGAAGCGGCATCGCAGGTCCTCTTGAAGACCGTTGTAGCACTAATTCTACATTTTGGTACTAGGGCATTTTAACTTCGTTGTTCCTGCCAGATACAAAGAGAAGATCCTGTGTTATTCAGTGCCCTCGTTACCTTTTTTGTGGGTTGTGGTGCTTGTCATTTCGCTGCCCTGCCGGTGCACACGACTGGGCACCCCACCTCGTGTGCCATCTGCAGGGCCTCTGCCCACGGATCACTGGTTTCGGTTTCTGGAGTGGCAACATAAACAGTTGCTCCCAAAGGACTAGCCTGAACACTTATGTGAATATCCCCTGCACCAGCATTCCACGGAAATTCTTTCCTAGCTCTCCCACGTCAACGAGGACGTCATAATAGCACGGCTCCGCTCGCGACACCGTATGACGTCATCGGAGCCATAAGAGAACCTCGTCGGCGTGCTGACGTCAGTTCCACCCATTTTTTCCGTGCCACCGAGGCAAACAGGGGACCGAGACATTTTCACATGTATACATAGTATAATAAATATATATATATTCACTGAAAAAACCATAGGTTTCAGGCACGTTATAGTTAGAAATTAGCATTTAAAAAACCTTAGAAATTCACTGAAAAAACCATAGGTTTCAGGCACGTTATAGTTAGAAATTAGCATTTAAAAAACCTTAGAAATTCACTGAAAAAACCATAGGGTTCAGGGGCGTTATAGTTAGTTGGACATTTCACTCGTACAAAACCATAGAAATTCCCCCGTTATAGCTAGTTCAGCTAACTATAACTCGCGCGCCCGCAATGCACTGCTGATGACATCACATATTACATCACTCATGACATGGTCAGTGACATCACTCATGACATCACTGATGACATCTCAAATGACATCACTGAATCAATAACGCCTGTTCCCTGCCACTGTTTCAATTTTTCATGGAAGATTGATTTCATATCGTTGGTGGGGTTAGATTTCAGTTTTTCATACTTGGTGGCATCCCCAATTGTCTTCTGACCTCTTGAAGATATTTACTCCGGTCCATCACAACGACATTTCCACCCTTATCGGATTGTTTGATGATTATATTCACATCTTTCCTCAGGTCTGATAGTGCCCACCAGTCATCCCTCGACATGTTGGTACTTATTGGGTTGCTGTGTTCTGATGTTTTAACATAGATGTCCCTCAGGTCTTCTGCCACCAATTCCTGAAAGACATCCACCCTGTTTCCTGGTGGTAACTGCGGGCAAAATTTAGATCTTCCTTTACAACCACTCCTGGCGGTCATGTTAGTCTCAATGCCTACAACGGCACATACGTTCATTGCTGTTGCCAGATCTGGCTGGGATTCTTGTTGTGATTCCTCATTTAACAGGCTCTGCATAGTTCTCAGGGACTCAATATCTTCACTCGTCAAATTCGTGAGTGATGTTTCTGGTCTTAAGAAACGTGTGGATCTATTTGCAAAGTATTTTTTCAGTTTTAATTTTCTGCAAAATTTGTATAGGTCCACACGTGTAGAAGCCAAGTCCATGCCAGAGTTGGGGCAAAATGTCAAGCCTTTATTCAGCAGGTTCATGTGTTTGACGTTAAGATTTTTACTGGAAAGATTAATCACCAAATTGTCCTCCATTGTAGGTTCTTTGTTTATTATTTCCCCTTCTTTTCCTTTCCTCTTCCCCTGCCTCTTCCTGCTGCGCCTTGTTCTTTTCGTTCTCCCAGTCCAGGCGGTGATGGAGGTGGGGCTCCTCTTCCCTTTCCCCTTGTCGTCATGCGTAACAATCGCATCTCCCCGGGAAAATCCATCCTTGACCTTATCAGTGTCGCTCCTTCGTCCCCGAGCTTGCTTCAGAGCTTTCCACACTGGACATCCTTGTTTGATCTTGTAACTGAATTTGTTCCATGGTTTGTTTTTTATAATTGGTGTCAAACCGACGTGCAAATGTGTAGACTCTGCCAGAGGCATAGTCGATCCTATCTCTGTTAAATTTCTTTACTTTTTTCAGTTGGATTTCATTCTCATGCTTTTCAAGTCTTTTTTCCAGTTCTTCCAAAGACTTTTTACCCTCTGGTGTTTCCCAAAACTTCTCAAGTGATTTCTCCAACGCGGCAATTTTCTCCATGGCCTCTTTGAGTCGCCTTTCCGCATGTATTATCAGGGTCTCTAGTAGTTTCATGGAGCAATCTGTGGTGTCATTCTGCCATTTAAGTAAGAGGTCAGAGTCGAGGTCACTGAGGGTGGGTAGCACAAAGATTCTCAATCCTCTCGGAATGCGCTTACAATCAATATATTTCTTAAGGCTTACGCTTTCCCACCATTTGTTCACCTCCATTACTCTTGCTTGTTCTAATTCTTTCATTTGCAGTCGTGGTGTGCTTAGTGTACTTGATGTTTGACTAAGTCTTAGTCCTTCAACAAGATCCCCACTCTCATTGAACAAATCCTTTAGCGCAGATTCTCGTTTACTCCATCTGTCTGCCATATTGAGGGAACTGGTTCCGTGTATTTATATACAACAAGGATGCATACTACCCCATTGCCAGACATTTCCAGGACCATCACCAATCCAATAACTTTCTTCTTCGCTTCTATGCCATTGAACAAATCAATATGGGACACAGAGGCGGGAATAGGGACTAGCCCTGCGCAAAAAGGAATCTAAATGGATACTGGAGTTAGAAACCACATTTCCTGGAGGTCATAATTTGGATGAAGAGTTAGCAACACACTTGCATGAAGATTGATCAATAGCATTAGCATGAATTTTTGTCTCTCCATGTTACTGTTTAATGGTTTCTACTCCTCAATAGAACATTGATTTTATAATGTATGCACTAATAAATATATTTTTTAAAACAGGTGTAGTCACAAACAAATGGTTCATTGTTGTCTTGTCTTGTCCTTTTCACAGGAGGAAAGGAAGGGACCCACCACACAGGACGGACACTACACGGGTTCCCACTCTTTTCTTCCCCGGGCTCGGGTTTGCACTGTGGACAAGATAAGAAACATTTTTTCTGTTTCATTCACTTTGGATTTATTATGAAGAGAATTTAAGTTGTTTTTCACATGTGATGTTTATCATGGTTTATGAGGACTGCTCTATGATTAGCCACTTGGCGAATGGAACAGCATTTGGCTAGTGATCGTCTTGATTTACTAGGCCATTGTGTTGAGAATAAGTTAAGTGCAGCCATGCCCAATATCTACATTGGAGTCTTATTGTTAAAATACTTTTGGTTAGCAATTTGCAAGGGTTGCCCCTTCTACGCTAACTCTATATACACACTGCGATTCTGCCACTTGGCGAACGAATGCATCAGATGTATCTAGGTTGTAATGTCTCCATACAGGCATTTTGCTCTCAAATGGCGGCGCAAATCCAACGATGGCCGCCAACATCCAGTCTGCAACACTTAAACAGATTGGGTCTTATTCTTATTTCAATGTATTTTGAATTTTGAATGTTATCATTTTTGAATTAAATTGGGAATATTCAATTGTGTACAATCAACTGTGGTTGACCATATGCATGATATTATTGTTTCAACTATGCATGAACTGATATTTGGACGCAATTGGCTACACCTCCTAATCAAAGGTAGTAACTTCATAAGTACCTTATACACTACAAAATGGCCGCTTTTGTAACACTACCACTGCCAATAATATGAGACGAAGTCCTATGTCCATGTCTTTTGTTTATATATGCACAATCATTTTGTTAGCTCAGTGTGTGATCAAGGCAAGTTTTTGCTGAAACGCGTAACGTCTGAGGAATAAAGTTCCATTTTTTGCACTTGCAGAGGACTTCGAGTGTGCGCTTTATTGAACAATTTATGTAATACTACGTCCGGCTGTGGTTCCGCCGGCACCGCGCACCACCTGACGACGGGCTCTGTCCCAGGAGGAACCTTCTCTCTTCTTTGATATATATATATATATATATATCCAAGCGCAAGGTAGTCTCAAGGCATATATATGTATTTCGTTTTTTAAGTTACATAGCTGAAGAGTAAAAAATGGTAAATCTGTACTTGCCAATATACTTTTACCTTAATGGTATAGTGGTAGTTGTTATCCTGGAGTCAATATTTTTGAAGATCAATGTGAAGAAATCGATATTCTGGTAGTACACACAACAGCTGACACTTTCCATAATTCCAACAGGCACTTCTACCTGATAATTGCTGTGATACTATAAGACTGCACAACCAAAATGAGCACTTAGGTTTACAACTCTGGTCCTTTCACATATGTTTAAGTTTTCCTTGTAACAAAGGGGCCCTCACAGAAGTGGTAAGGCCAAAAGCCTTGCCATACTCTTTGATGGAGGGCTTTCCTTCATTTCACAGATCAGGCTCATATTCAATGGCACAAACCACTAGTTGAACATGCCATGAAACACACTCCTGTGAGAAAAATCTCTCTTTTTGCATAATCACTCCCACTTTTTTGCCTACTGGTATACTGATTCTTGAACTCTGCACACTGGGGCGCTGATATTCAGTCCACATTGTATGTGCTCTCACCACAAACTAAAAGGTAAAACTGGCCAATCCCCATGTAATATTTAACTTTCCAGTAAGGCCATAAGGCCATAGTATATGGTACAGGAAATTGCAGCAAAGGCATGGAAAGTTTAAAGTTGTGTGTGAACTGCAGCACATATTGTAACATCCACTAGCTTGACAAGGAAATCATGGCTTTGAGTCTACATGTGTAGCATGACTTTAGCAGCTTTTCAATCTGTAGGCAAACCTGTCAAAATAACCCTTTTTGACAGTAAAGAACACTGCTTCTATTAGTAAATAAATCATCCTTAATTAGGCCTTGTAGCCCACAAGACAGAGTGCCTAGTGCCTAAAAAGATGAATAAGTAAGCTTTTTATGTTGGCATGCTTCTAGAGTGGCTAGTCCCCAAAAGATGTAATCACTGTAGAGCCCTGTAGCTGATCCTAAGAAAAAAACTTAGGTTCAAATAAAATACTATTTTTTGCTAACATTGGATGGGGTAGATATAGATGTGATTCCCCATTTGTTTTAATATTTAATATATATCCAAAGAAATTGTGAAATTGGATTTATGATAAATATTCTAAGCCTGGGCGATGAACTCCGCTCCGCTTGCGGAGTTTTGGGAGTTTTCCGCACTCTGTGTTACGCAGAGCTCGCGGAGTTCCGAAAAACTCCGCTCCGCATAGCGGAGCAGAGTTTTTTTCCTCGCTCGCGCTCATCAACATCAAGTTGGTGAGCGCGAGCGAGTAAAATCCACCCTCCCAGCGAGATTTCTCAATGCGGGTTGTCAGATTTCTCAATGCGAGTGGCCACGTATGCTCGCGACTGCTCTAGTTGAGTAACCGTCCATTTGTGTTGCGAAAGCTGCCGCTCGAGTAGAAAATCTACTCGAGTGGCAGAAAGGAAGCAGCACCCGCTTGCGCTGTGCATGGTGCCATTCGCAATAATTCACAGCGCGGACAAGCACCCGGCACCAAGGTGAGGCTGCCAATTCAGAGTTAAGTGTTAAGGGGGACCTGGGGAAGAAAAGCCCTTTGATCCCAGATCCAACTGTAGCCAGCTTGGCATCATCTCAGTGGAAGGGATGGCTGGTCCCAGAGCTGGCATGATGTGGTTTAGGAGGATTTCGTTAGACATTCCTGTAGCTGGGACACCCGCCACTTCAAAGGAAAATGTTGCCATGTTGAATTTAAAACAGCCTAGTGCACTGTGGGGTAGTCTGCACTAAATCAAACAGGTTGTGTGCAAAAGAGGAAAGATTTTCGCTTCAAAAGGTTATTTTTGTTGGTTAAGAAGTGTCCTGGAGACACCCCATCCACTGGATAGTGAATCTTACAAAAGTGGCATCTCACCCCCCCAGATCATCAAAACACTTTCTGGACCTTTGGAAAACAGAAGATGCCTGAAACCACTGTCTATGACCTGTATAGAGACCTGGAGGGTTGGACTTACTGCAACGTTTACCTAGGAATGAGAAGTGGACTCCAAGGGTCAGTTGGCTGACCTCCTGAGTGGTTTCAGGGACACAACAAGCTACACAAAGCATTTTCGCTGGACTGGTCCTCTGACCAGTAGCAAGTGGGCTTGAATCGGACCTTGCTGGGGCCTTGGTTGGAGTTCCTAAGTTCTGCCTCTGAGGTCATGGGAGATTTAGAAGAGTAACTGCTCGAGAAAGTCTAAAAGGTTGGCACTTAGAAACTTTTTGGGCTTTCAAGACCTCTGGACCTGCAGCAGGGCTTCATGGCAAGGGTTTCCAGCGGGAAGAGTTTGAGATCCAAATGAGACTTAAGTCCGAAGATAGAAATCTTGATCAGTTAAAGGTATGACTGATGAGAAGGCTTCATTGGGTGCAAAATTTGAATGTTTATGTTTGGAGCTTTTCCCCCTAAACCAACAGCTTCAGCAGGATCTTATCCAGTGTCTATTCGATTTAAAGAGAATCTTGGACCGGGATGGACCTCTGCTCCATGCTGTTTCTTGGTGCTTCTGCCCTAAAAACTAGAAATTCATATCTCTGATCCCCCTTTTTGATTTTTAATCATTTTGAGCCATTTCTCTAATTACAAGGTTGTCTAGTTTTAGAAATTCATTGTGGGGTTTTTATTGTTATGTGTATTGACTTTTTAAGTGCTTTGGTACTGCTAAATACTTTACACACTTTTCCTTAACTTATACTGGTGTGCTCTGTACCATATATACCAGCAGTTGAGCTAAAGTTTATTTATTCAAATTGTTTATTGGACCTCACAATATTTTAGATTTATTACTAGGGAAGGACCCACATCTTCACTAACTAATAAAAACATTTCATTACATCTCACATAATGAATCCCTTTCATTGAGCGAAACCAGCTAGACCACTGATACTATGAAAGCTCAACAACAAGGCTTTCACAAAAGTCCTATCAGGACATTAGTGAAGTTGACAAACAAGGCAACGATGGAGTCTCTTAACATCAACAACCTGAACACATAGCCCCTGCCCTGAAAGATCTCCATTGGCTCAATATTGAAAAAGGTTCATGCCCCTTTGCATTCTACAAAATGATTTCTTGGGTAGAACCTATGTCACCTGTAAACTCCTATGCATTACTGTACCTCCTCTCAAAACTTGTTCTCCAGTGGGCTTCCATGATTCAAGAAAGATACTCCAAAGAAAGAAACACGTAGGAGGTCCCTCTGTGTGATAGCTTCACCTGTTCCTAAGACCTGAACAATCCCATCAACATCACAACATCACGAGGTGATGGGCAACTGAAACATTCATTTGGGATAGTACAAGACAGAACAGAGTATACTTGTTGAAATGTTTTACTTGTAGATCATAAATTTTGAAGAAGAGAGAGATGAGTGCGATCAGAACCCTGTGATGTTCTGGAGAAGTGCCAATGCTGCGACTGAAATCCACATGACCAAGTTCGAATCAGCAATCTGGTCATTGTGCCAGCTCAGTACATAAGACAACATGTTGAAGTGTTTCAGATGTTCCTGCTAAACAAACTAGTAAACAATCGAATTGTGGAATTTTAAATCATTTTTCAGAAAGTACATCTGTAGAATTGATGCATGTATGCTGCAGTGTTAGAAATGTCTAAATCTGGTGTGCTGTGCACAAGTAGTTTGGTGGATATGCAGTTCCCTATTCACAAAGTTTAATCGATGAGCATAAATGTATATGTAGATCAGGGCCGGACTGGCCGTAGCTGGCACCGGGCTTTTTCCGAATCACTGACAAAATATCGATTACAAAAATATCGAGGTACAAAAATATCGAGGTACAAAAATATCGTGACAAAAATATCGGCATCCTATCTACATCATGGTAAGTACAAAAATATTGAGAAAAAATATCGATGTCAAAAATATCGTTGTAAAAAATATAGGGGCCCATTACGATGGCGGGCGGAAGCACAACCGCCGTGCTGGCGGATGCAAAAACCACCAGTTACCGCCGGCACGCAGCAGTCCACACGCCCGCCCAATTACGATGCGAAAAGTAGGCCAAACACCGCCGGCAAGCCAGCAACCCCGTCCGCCATCAAAGTGCGTCCGCACACGTAGCGGCGCAGCCCAATTGACACACACCGTCCGACGAAACACGTCCCGCCCGGCGTATAAATTACGATGCCGCAAACAAACGGCTCCCACGGCTAAGAGACACCGCACGTGAAAGAGAGGCGGTAACACGGACGCAGAGCACGGACAACGAAGAAGCGGCTCCCCGAGCATGAATCCAGCACTGCAGGCCCTCCCCATGCTTCTGCTGATGCACCACCAAGGACGCAACGAACCGCGGAGACGCAGGTAGGCACACACACAACAAGTGCACGCAAACAGCGCACACAGTGCAAGGGCGGAAAAAGCGGACAACCCCCACCAGCGCGTGTACACAACACATCCACCATCGCATCCACATATGACACACAGGCCAAATCGTAACATCGCAGAACACATGTGTACACACCACCTGGGACTAGGAACCAACCACCCCGTCACGGCCCCAAAGCGCCGATGACGCCGCCACACATGCGCACAACGCAGAGGCCAACCGCAGCGCCATGCATGCGTCGCACACAGACACAGGGACACAACCAAGCAGCACACACATCAGCCCCACCCCGAATGCACATGACACGTGACAGGCCGGCCACAGACATGTCCCCAACGCCCAATTCACGGACAACACCCAACGCCACACAACCGACGCACACATGTCAGTGAAGACACGCAACAGCAGGACACACCCCAGTGTAACAAACATGGCGTAGCACACAGCGGCGGCAACACCAACTAGGAGAAGCAGGGCCCCTTCGGGAAGAGGAACGCCAGTACCACACTGAAAAACCCATACCACCCTGCACATATGAACAAGACATATGAAACGGAACACCAAAGAGCCCGGGGACCGACAACAGGTGGCCCAAGAATAACATCCACACACAAGGCCCAACGCAGAGCGGAAAGGCAGCCTGCCGCCCACACAAGGGAGAGCAGACAGCACTGAATGACCTTCCATTCCAACTCCGAAACCACAGCCCTACGACAGAAGCCGGTGAATACAGCCATTGTCCAAGAATAGACCAACACAGGCATGCCGAGGAGACCGACCACAGGGCAGATAGCGCATATCACAGAAGCACACAACGGACGGGGAAGAAAGAAGAAAACACTCCCCCATGTCGGCCACATGCAAGTTAATTGGAAGGAGTCACACATCACTGACCTTGAACTGTCTGAGAAGCATGTGGGAAGAGGGCCCGTGTCCTCCAAACAAGCAAACAGAACACAAGTCCTGTCTCCCTACGACTACACAGAGCTCACAGCAACCCCGGAGCGTGCACATTGCAGACTGCACACACAGCCGGAGCACGCCACCTCAACGAACCGCTGCGAAATGGCAACCGCAACACACCTACCCAACTACGCCGAACAGCTCAAGCTGTACAAAACCAACCTGTTCCATACATTGGGATGCGATCTCCTGTCCCTGCTGAACGTAAGTTACCGACTGACTTACCGCATCACATTGTTCAGCTGCGTCATGCCCGTCTTCTACTGTCGGAGGTGTCCCTACCAGCATCCTGTCGAGATATGCCTCTCCAACCCGGCATGTCTGAAGGCGGACCTGCTACCACTACTCCTCCCTCTGGACGCACACGACAGGGCCTGCTCTGCCTATGGGGGCATGGCGTATGTGGCCAACATCGCACCCGCACTGAAATGGGACCACTGTGCCTCCACACGACGGATCATCGAGAACAGCTACATCGAATGTCACCCAGCATGCCCCATCATGGTCCTCCAAGGGACAACTTACGAACAACACCTTGACAGCCACCATCCGCTACATTGGCTGGCAAACATGTACACCACCAATGACATGGAAGCCCTGCTGGACGGCATCGCATACCTGACAACCTGTAAATACGTCGGACCACAACGCAGGTTCCCCGAGTGACCTATGATGTCCAACCCCGCACCCATGCTTAGCTTCCGCACGGACTGGCCAGTCACCACCACAACAGCCATACCAAACGACCGGCAACTGTAACCACACCATCAACGACATCGCCATGACATCGGATATGACTGGGACATGCACACTGTTCCCCATCACATCCAGGAACACCGCATGCATCGTGGGAGGCAGTGGCATGGGCTCTGTGTATCGCACCCACATGGACGGAACTGCACGAACAACCAGGACACGACATGGATCCAGCGCCCATGGACACACACACCGCTCAGTGGACATGAATAGGTCGCCTGGAGTCTGTGGGTGCTGCACCCCTCCCACCCCCGCCCCGGGAATCCCATACCAGGACCTTTGCATGGACGACAAGTGCATACAACAACAACACGACCCCAGTGACTGTGACATGTCCAGTAACCACCACAGTGCAACAACAAGTGGCACGCCGCTGCATGCACGCAAGCACATGCCCTGATGTCATCTCACATGCACGCGTGCATGAGGAACAACCGCAGCAAACCTGTCACATGGAACTGAGATGGACTGTGCCCATGATGCCAAGCGGTCTGGTAGGCTACATGTATACCGTCTGTGTCAAAGTCCGCAGCTCCGCAGCTATACGTAAATGTACATTAGCACAGCCTTGGCCAAGCAGATGTCACTCTGAAGCCCACATCCCACATGCAACAGCCAATCACATGTAACCCCACACCCTATCCCATTTGCAATCATGCTCAGTATATCCTCAACATGTATTCCGCTGCCAGTAGTGTCCACTATACTGCATCACAGAGGACATAAGACTCAATATAATGTTTGAAACCAAAACTGTCTCCGCTGACTCATTTCACAAGTACGAATGAGAGAGGATGAGAGTATGTGAAGTACACGGCAGTCGTGACATGACCATGTAGTCCACTGGTATTGGATGTCAACGCAAATGAGTAGCACTACTGTGGAAGACACACATGTGTCGTGTGAAGTCGTATGGACGCAGTGCTCAGGTGGGTGGGTGCGACGGGTAGATGCGCACATGACAAGTTGGAGCACGCCGTGTTGGGAGGGGTCATGAACAGTACACCACCGCTTCCCTGGGCATTGTGAGAGGACACCTGTCGGGGGGAGTGAACACGTGTGTGCACAGCAGCCGGGCACACGTACAAAGCGGTACCAGGCGCACCTCAGCCCACCCTCTGTGGACAAGCTGGATCCTGTTGTGCGCCCGCCATGCCCCTTGACAAGGCACACACAGCCCCAGTCGACCAGGTGTAACCCCAACATAGTCAATCCGCACAGGCGATACAGGGCACGGGATGGCAGTGGAGCATGGTGTGTGAGAGGTCTCCTCGCGCTCCTCCTGGTCATATCACGCAGGCAATAGAACCTCAACGTCTAGCATGGCAAAAGTCAAATGGAAGTGTAGGGGGACGCACCACAGCACGAGCAGCACTGACGTCACGGGAGGTGGCTCGCATCATCCCATCCATTGCCCATCATACCAACCACGCCACATGATATTGCGACTAAGTGCAAGCGCGTGCGCCACCACCCCTGAGCCCTCCCCAGAGAGGCCAAAGAGTGAATGTGTGGGCCATCAGCCACAGACGGACGCGGCCTGGCCGCAAGGGCAGCCACAGCCACTGGGTGTCGCAGGTGGCGGATCCGGAAGGCGAAGACTGTGATGCATAGTCCATGCAGGCCGGGTCTCCATTTGGGGCACCACGCAGGTGGACGGCGTCCCGCCACACATCATACCCTGAGACAGCCCACTCGTGCAACTGGACCCACACATACACTCCTTGCCCTCTCTGGTGCGAGCTTGGGGCTGCCTGTGCAAGCGCTAGCCTCGCAGGTGAGCATGCATATTGGGGGGCGAGGGGAGGACATGAGGGCTGGGGCGAAGATGACTGTATCACTGTCAGTTAGTACAAGGGATGACCCAGATGTGGAAAGGAAGAGACGTGTCCCGTGTGTACCGCAACTAGTCGCCAATCCAACTACCCCCATGTCCGGAATGTAAGCCCGCACCTAGGCCCGCCCATCCGCCACATCGAACATACCACCAGCACGACAACCTTCCCATTCGAAACACTGACTGGGGGTGGCGACCAGTGAACAATCATGTGTAGCCTACCCACGCGTACATGTGGGCCCTCCATGATCCATGTCACCTGCGGCAAAGACATGACATGCGCAATGAGGGAAGTGAGGAGAGCTGTCCGCCCCACGCACAGAAGGTGCATCAGCTCCACAGACCCAGCAGCGAGTCCAGCAGGGGTCACATGTGCAGGGGCAGCTGTGCCTGGTGTGAAGGCACATGCATATAGACAGCACATCGACCAATGTGTAGTCTGCCCACATCCACAGTCCATCATCATGCGGACATAGGAATTAAACACAGGGCAACACATCTTAGTTGGTGCACCCACCGTGACCAACAATGCGCAATCATCGACGTACCCGCCCTGTGCATGGCCCCCCACCCAACGGAGGCACATCCAGTGCCACCATCCCACACACACAAGCCTTCCACGGAACATGCTGTGTCCAATGGTCAGTACAGAGTCAGCGCCCATCTGGTGGATCCTGAACAGGAGACACATGCACACACATGCCAGCTCCCACTATGTACGTCTGCCACCTGGCACGTGCAATGTAACCTCTCACCTGTGACGTGTGACTGCAAGCACACAGCCGTCTTGGCATGGGGATGTCAATGTGGACACCTGTCAATGTTTCGGGAGCTGTGATCCGTACAGTGCTGTACATAGGGTGCAGTGCTGACACCTACTACTGTCTCATATCCCCTCGTGCCACAGGTCCCACTTGTTTTGGCCGCTCAGCCTGTGCCCACATCGTCGTCGTCGTGTGCCATACTCATCCAGCCTCGGAAGCAGTTCCATGCTCAGCAGACACTCATGTTGCCGTGGCGTTGCCGCTTGACGAATATGCAGTCAGTCCCCATCAGCACGCCCCGCAAGTCATTGGGGCCTAGATCCCCATGTGCATGCACATGGCAGTGGTATGTCTCACTAGCTATTGCCATTGTTGGGAGACCTGTGTAAGTGTATTGTGGCCGTGCCGTCCCAGCTTGACAGCTGGGCTGTGGCTCATGTGCGTGCTCAGTCATGTCAGTGATGTGTATGCGAAACTGCTATGTGTTGCTTTGACATGTGTCCTCTGCAATTTCCCTAGGCGGAGACCGAACATTGACCGCCCATACCAATTGCTGGTGGACATGGACGATACAGAGGTAATCAGGAAGTTTCGGCTGGACAGGCCAACCCTGCATCGACTGTGTGCCATGTTAGAACCCCATCTCCGTCCCCGCAGGGTGTATCCAACAGCATTCACCCCCACGGCTAAGGTGATGGCTGCCCTGCATTTCTTCGCCACTGGGTCATTCCAGCACACAGTGGGCAGTGGAGGAGGGATGTCCCAGCCCATGTTCAGCAAGGTGCTGAGGGATGTACTGGCAGCCATGATGCTGTACCGAAACAGGTACATCCGCTTCCCCAGGGCTCGTGAATTGGCGGCAGTGAAGGGTGCATTCTATGCCCTTGGCAGAATCCCACACGTCGTTGGAGCCATTGACTGCACACATGTTGGCCTTGTTCCACCACAGGCCACTGAGCACCTGTACCGCAACAGGAAGCACACGCACTCCCTGAATGTGCAAGTGGTGTGCCTTGCGGACATGGTGATCACCCACGTGTGTGCAAAGTTCCCAGGCTCGGCCCATGACGCACACATAATGCGCAACAGCATCTTGCCACGGCTGATGGCCAATCTGCAACAGGATCGTGGCTGTATTGTCGGTGAGTATGTGGAGTGGTGTAGCGTGCTGGTTGTGCGATGCTGTCCCCTGTCCAGTTGGAATAGCAACGGTTCTCTGTGTCCCTCACACCCAGGTGACTCTGCGTACCCGAATGGGGCATGGCTGCTCAGTCCATTGAGGAATCCTCGCACCCCAGCAGACGATCGATACAATGAGGCACATGGGAGGACCAGACGTGTGGTCGAGCGTACCTTTGGCCTCCTCAAGTCCAGGTTCAGGTGCCTGGACCGCACCGAGGGTGCACTGGCGTACTCCCCACAGAAGGTGTGCCAGATAGTGGTGGCGTGCTGCATGCTGCACAATCTGGCCATTCGGAAGCAGATCCCCCTCATTGTGGATGACGGAGATCAACCAGGGCCCCAGCCCGCAGACCAGGACAGCTCGAGTGAGGAGGACAGCGGAGAGGAGGAAGCTGGGAATGTGCGGCAGCAGCTCATCGCCCGCTACTTCACTTGACGGTGAGTGTCCATGTACGACGGCTGATGTGTCTGTATTTGTGCAGGTGTGTGTGTGCTGTGTCAGGGTGGCCTTTTGTTCACTGCGTGCTGTGTGTCAACGCTCCATGCCCAGGTTAGTATGCCACTGATGGTGGCTGTGGCATTGTGCCCTATTGCTCTGTGCGATGTGTGTACATTGCTTGTAGTTGTTGACATGTACTGTGTGATGGGTGTGTGACACACTCATTGAATGTGCTCCTGTTCTGTCTCCCACCCCTAGGTCCCTACAGGCCCTCCGGATTCCATTGCCATGCCACGCATCAGGTGCCTTTCCGCCCAAGGTGGCCGTTGTATTCCGTACAAATAAAACACAGGGCACAAACAGCAGTTAGTGAAAAAGGTGCATTTATTACAAACTGTGACATGTGATTGTGTGTAAGGTGATGACAAAAGTGGTGCGTGCTGTGACAATGAGCTGTCGGTCATGGCTGCGTGATGCTCAGGGTGTACCCACTGGTTCTATGTCCATAGTCCAACACACACATGCCATCCAGATGGCTGTGTGGAGTGGGATCGTAGTCCAAGTCAATGCAGTGGCTGGTCAAGGAAGGCTGGCGGAAGGCTGGCTGGCTGCCTCACTTGCGACTGGAGCGTGCGAAGTCCTCCCGGGAGATCTGTTTCCTCTTCGGACGGCCCCTTCCACGTTTGCGAGGGGGTGCCTGCTTGCGACATGCTAGTGGTTGAGGTGTGCTCACTGGCTGTGGACGCAGGGGAACTGGACACTGCTGCTCGACCCTGCACCCCGGCAGGTGGTGGCGGAGGGGGAGCTGCTATCCCTGGCCGTGTCCTCACCGCCACCACCAGCTGGCCCATGAGGTCCACGAGTTGACATATACGGGCGTCCATGGACCTCAGCACCCCCAGCACCTCCCGCGTGTCTGAAGCAGACCTGACCCATTGTTCTTGGGCCTCCTCATAGGCCCCAAGGACTCTGGCCATTTGAGGCAGGGCATGGCTCCCAGGGGAGGCTGGCGTTTCCCTGACCCTGCTCCTCCTACCAGTCCTGCTGCCACCGGCCTGCCCACTAGCCACATTGCTCACCACGGTCCTCGCTGTGGCTCCCAGGGTGGATCCAGTCGGCCGGGCCACCACCTGCGCTGGGGCTGGTGCCAGCGAAGACGTGGTGGTGGTATCGGCGGTGGTGGTCGGTGCGGCGATGGTGGCGGTTGCGGCAGTGGTAGTGGCCGCAATGACCGTGGGTGTGGCCGCAATGACCGTGGGTGTGGCCGCAACGACAGTGGCAGCAGGGGCTGGGACTGTTCAGCAGCCCTGGATGATGGGTTGGTGGGTAGGAGGGGTCCTGGGGAGCGGCTGGGCCCTGCCACACCAGATGGGCCTGCTTGGTGGTCCGTGTCCGAAGAGGAGGTGAGATCCTCCACATCCGTGTGTCCTCGTTGGGGGCTTGTGGGCTGGCTGTGCTGGCTGCTGTCTCCATCCCCAGCATCCGGCAGTTCGTCACCTGTGGAGAGAATGAGATTTGTTATTGTGTTGCACCTGGCAAAGTATGTATTTGTCGTCTGACATTGGCAGTTCGTGCAATCTCGTACATGGGTTTCCCAGAGGCGTGTGTGTGGCTGTGGCATTTGTAGTTGTGTGTGCTTGGCAATGGGACTGTGTGCTGTGCACATGTGGCATGGGACGGATTGGCCATGCCGATGGGTGTGTTGCTGTGCCCCTACTCATTGTGACTCTGGTGTATGCGGGCTCCTGGCCCATCCTGGGTCTGGTTTGTACTTTGCTTTTGGGGTTCAAATGGAACGCTTAGGAACGCATATGGCAACATGGGGGCCATGCCCCAGATTCGCATTTGGGAGGGGATATGCTTTTGGGGTTCAAATGGAACGCTTAGGAACGCATATGGCAACATGGGGGCCATGCCCCAGATTCGCATTTGGGAGGGGATATGCTTTTGGGGTACATGCTGTGAGCCATGGGTGCCGAACGTGACATGTGTTGTGGCAGCATGACAGTGCATGGTTTGAGGTGTGTGCATGCTTGACATGGCCTGCATATTTGCTGTCTGTTGTGATTACTGGACATGGCATTGGACGCATCGTTATGAGTGAGTGATGGTTGTGTGCCAGCCAACGTATTGCAGTTGTCCCATCTCCTTGGTGTGCGTGCTGCCCTGTGCCATGTGCATCACTGCAGTGCTCGGGGGGTGTGGCCCATGTTGTGTGTTGTTGCTCACAGTGTGTCATGCGCTTCATTGACTTCTGGCACATGGTTGGTCATGGGCATGTATCTTAGCGTGACTGCTGTATGTGTGGCAGCTGTGCGGATGACATGCCTTTCATGAGACTGGGGCTGACGGATGGATGGTATGTTGTATGTGCATGGTGTGTCTGTGTGTTTGATGGGTTCAGTGGTGTTCGTGTGCATTTCTGTTGTTCCGCTCTGTTGCGTCTAGTGTTGTTTGTCTTACATAGGCGTAGTTGTGGGGTGTGTGGTTGACAGGCAGTAGGGGCTACATGGACAGGACTTCAATGGTGTTTCGGTTGTGTGTGATGAGTTGCACAGTGGCTGCCGTGTGGTACTATTTTCAGTGTGGCTTGTGTATGCAGACGTGGCTCCTTGGGTGTTGCTATGTCTGTGATGGGTCATGTGGGGTGTGAGTCTGTTGTTCATGTCCGTGTGCACATTGTTCACTTGTTCGTGACGGTGGGCGGTGCTGCGTTTCCGTCTGCTACGTGACATGTCCCATGTGTTGGTCGTGTGCCGGTCCTCATGCCTCCAGTAATCCAGCCCTGTCCAGTTTCCCACCTGCAGGTTGTTCGTGCGTGCACTGTACTGGATGCCACATGGCTCTAAGCGGGGGTGCTCCATGTTGCAGGTCTGTGGGGGTGGGGGGGTGTTGTGGGTCGTGGGGGTGGCTGGACACCCACTGACACCGATTGCTGTGGACCGTGATGTCTGCCTTTCGGCTGTCGTTGTGCACTGCGGTGGCTGACACGTGGCTGTGGGGTGTGGGGATGCTCCTCCTTGCTGTGCTGTGGGACTAGGGGCCTGGTGTGTGTTGTACTTGGGCTGTCCACCCTCCCACCCACTGCACTTTGTGTTCCTGCCACTTACCTGTTACTTGTCGGTTTGTGCAGCTGTGGCGGACACATGGGTGTGGTGGGTGCTCGTTGTGGCGCTTCTGGCATATTTGGGGACCTGTTGGTGGTTACGTGGCTGGCTGAATGTACACATGTCCCCACGCATCTTACAGTTGTTCTGTTTGGGCTGTGTGTGGTGGTGTCTGTTGCATGTGTGTGTCGTGTATTGTGTGCTGGACATGGGGGTGTTTGTCCCTGGGAGCTGTGGCATGGTGGTAGTGCATGTGAGTACATAGCGGTGTGCTGGTATACATTAGTTTGTACTTACCAGCCTCCACTCCCCTGCTAATCCGGCGAGGATCTCGGGATGTATGATGACTCGCACCTTCTCCTCCCACGCTTTGAAGGTCTTGAAGAGCGCGGGATTCCCTCCGCCAGTGACGGCAGCCAGCTCTCTGTTTTGCCCTCCTTCTTCTTGACCAGGCTCTTGACGTCATTCCACCGTTTGTTAATTTCTCCTCTGTTCCTGGGCAGGGTCCCGACTGCATTGACCTGGTCTACGATCCGGTTCCACATTCTGTTTCTGGTGGCTAGTGGTGTGTGTTGGACCATGTTCCCATAGATTTGTGGGTGCACCTTGATGATCTCGTCGACCATGACCGTCAGCTCAATGGGCGTGAACTTGGGCATTCTTTGTGGTGCCATGGTGTTTGTGGTGCTGGTGCGGTGTGTGTTGTGTAATGTGCAGGGGGTTTGTGGTGCCGGTGTTTGGTGGTGGTGGTGGTGGTGGTTGTGATGTGTGCGTTTCTGTGGTGTGCTGCTGTCCTTGCTGTGTCACTGTGTCCTCTCCTCTCCTCTCTGGTTTGCAATGTAGCAAGGGGTTGTGGTCTGTGGGAGTGCTGCTTTTGTACACACCTATGTGGGTGTGTCCTCATGGTCTGTTGTTTTCAGGTGTGTTGTGTCTGGGGTTCTGGCCTTTGTATTTTTGTTTGTCCGGGGGGTGTTTTCGGGATATGTACTGTGCTTGTGTATTTGTGCGTGCCTTGCTGTGTGGACTTGTTGGCCATGTTGTGTGCTATTGGTTTTGTGTGCGGATGGTTTCTGTGCAGGTACGTGGGCGCCATGGCTTCTGCCGTGTCGATTCTCATCGGCGTTGTTTGCGCTGGCGGGCGGTATATTTGTTGTTTTCCGCGCTCATGTCGGTGCGATCGTAATTTCACGTGCGGTGTGTCGGCCGTGAGGGCGGGCGGTTTTGTGTTGTCGTGCGTGTTTCCGTCCGTGGCGGGCGGTTTGTCTCCGACTCGGACGTTGGCGGGCGGTATTTTGTGTGCTTTTCTCCGCCGATGGCGGTATTCGGTTTGTGTAATCGTAATGGCGTGGTCGGTGTTCAGGCGGTGTGTGCGGGCGGATTTTTGCCGCTTCCATGCCTGGCGGTGTTATTTACGCCGGGTATCGTAATGTGCCCCATAGTTTTTAAAA
The DNA here is from genome assembly GCA_963921515.1 of Calotriton arnoldi. Lineage (NCBI taxonomy): Eukaryota > Metazoa > Chordata > Amphibia > Caudata > Salamandridae > Calotriton > Calotriton arnoldi. The sequence goes on along the minus strand of CAWUFW010002456.1, from coordinate 295,331 downwards.
ATGTTTTAAAATAATGTAAAATATAGTAAATAATACATATAACTAAAAGAAACATAGTTACAAATATTAAAAAATGTTTAAAAATAATAACTAATACATATAATATTAAAATAAATTAAACATATACATATAAAATATAATGTATATACTTACTCAATAATATTCATAAATAATTATTTTAATAACTTATAAATTGTTAAAAACATTTTATAAATTATAAATACATATATACACATACAAAAATAATATAAATAAAAATATAAAAAATATATATAACAAATTAAAAACTACAATATTTTTAATGTTTTTAAAATAAATTATACACAACATTAACTAAAACAATACAGAAAAATATTGGATAGCGGAGAGAAAAAAATTACTATTCCCACTCCAAAGAGTGCAACAGTAGGGAAAGTGTTGGATAGCGAAAAGCTTAAAATTACTATTCCCACTCCAGTGAGTGCAACAGTAGGGAAAGTGTTGGATAGAGTAGGGGTAAAAATTACTATTCCAACTCCAGAGAGTGCAACAGTAGGGAAAGTGTTGGATAGCTTAGGGGTAAAAATTACTATTCCCACTACAAAGAGTGCAACAGTAGGGAAAGTGTTGGATAGTGAAAGGGTTAAAATTACTATTCCCACTCCAGTGAGTGCAACAGTAGGGAAAGTGTTGGATAGCGTAGGGGTTAAAAATAACATACTTATCAATTAAATAATTTTTTTAATTAAATAATGATTTATTAATAAATTAACAATAAATTAATTATAAATACCAATAAATTAAAATTAATAATTACTTTAATAACATTAAATTACTTCCCACCCTATTCGCCAAAAAACACACAACCCACTCCACATAAAATTTAACAAAATTAATATAATTATCAATTAATCAATTAATAAAAATTAATTACCAATTAATAATTAATTAACAATAAATTAATTATCAATACCAATAAATAATAATTAATAAAAATTTATCACCAATTAATAATTAATTAACAATAAATTAATTATCAATGCCAATAAATATTAATAAATAATTACTTAATTGTAATAAATTACTTCCCACCCTATTCCCCTATAAACACACAACACGCTCCTAAACTAAATTAACACAATTAATATATTTATCAATTAATTAATTAATACAAATTAATTACCAATTAATTACCAATTAATAATTAATAAACAATAAATTAATTATCAATACCAAAAAATAAAAATTACTAATTAATTTATTATAATTAATTTACTTCCCACCCTATTCCCCTATAAACCCACAACCCACTCCAATAGAAAATTAATACAATTAATATAATTATCAATTAATCAATTAATAAAAATGAATTACCAATTAATAATTAATTAAAAATAAATTAATTATCAATACCAATAAATAAAAATTAATAATTACTTAATTACAATTAAATTATTTCCCACCCTATTCCCCTATAAACCCACAACCCGCTAGAGAACTAAAATGCAAAATGTAATTAAAAATAATAATTTCTAAAAATTATGAATTAATTTACTATAATTAAATTACTTCCCACCCTATTCCCCTATAAACCCACAACCCGCTACGGTACTAAAACGCAAAATTTACTTTAAAAAAAATTACTAACTTCTAAACAATTAATACATATATTTAAAAAAAAATACAAAACATAACAAAACATGTGGAACACATACATATAAAATACATACTAAAATACATAACACTAACATAAACATCGATATTATTAACATCGATATTTTTGCTATCGATATTACTAACTTCGATATTAAAAAAAACGATATTTCTTACCTTCAGGTCGATATTCTGGTCACCGATATTCTTGATGTCGATATTCTGTCCCTACGATATTTAAAACTCGATATTAATGCAGGTCGAAATAAAAAAACTCGATATTTTGTCTGTGCACCGCATTTTCCTGGTGGGCCGGAAGGGTGGCAGCTGGTTTTCGAGCGGTGGGGGCCGGTTTTGCAGCAGTGCTGCAATATTGGCCCCCTCTAACAAAACCAGCAGCAGTGCTAAAGTGGACTGCGGCAGCGGTGCTTATCACTACCATCCCCCACCCCCTCCCAGGCCGGTCCAGCGGTATTGCCAGGGCTGGTTTGTGTTCCCAATCCGGCCCTGATGTATATTAATGGCCATGACTAGGAATAAATCTCTGCTTAAATGAAATTCAGCACCTCTGGGTGGAGATTTTACATCTTGTAGTTGGAGTTTCATTCCCTGCCTCCATTGATTTCTATGTGATTTCCTTACTGTACCTGGGAGTGGCCATATGTGGTGTGTGACTTACTCCATGGCTTGGCTGTAGCAGATTTGAGCCTGTTTTAGGCATAGTACTACTGTAGTAGATGTGGGTGCAACAATACTGCATTGAAAATTACTTAGCCTTTTTTCTGAGTGTTTTTTGCATTTGCATGTCCCTTTTTGTACCTTCTATAACTGACCCTTTCCTCATCCCACTTTGTAGCAGCTATTATGCATTTTCCACCCATTCCCATATTCACACCTAAAACATGGAGGTACATGTGTTTTCTATGTACTATTAGCTGGGAACTCTGCACCTAAGAGATAGGCCAAGTGTAGGCATAGATCTGTGTCCATACATATGCTAATTGCATTTATGAGTACATGAAGTAGAACTACAAAAGTACTACATCACATACTCATCATTGGACTTTGCGAATTGGGCTTGTAATTTCCTCCATTGATGTAGATGGCATTTCTGCTGGCCAAATTCTGAATCAGGTCTGTAGCAAGGGAGTGGCTGTGAGTAGATTCAGTGTTTTGTTTGTAAATCAAAATGAAAGGCTGGTTCCGTGTTTTTTCCAGCAAAGGAGAGGACATATTCACACTCTGAAAAACCAGCACCGTTGGGTACGCATCTTTCAGGTCCAAGCACACCCTCAATCAATCAATCAATCAATCATGTCACTTATAAAGCGCACTACATACCCGCGAGGGTCTCAAGGTGCTGGGGGAAGAGGGGGGTGGTGCTGCTACTGATCGAAGAGCCAGGACTTGAGGAGTCTTCTGAAGGCCAGTAGGTCTTGGGTCTGTCGGAGGTTGGTGGGGAGGGTGTTACAGGTCTTGGCGGCGAGGTGGGAGAAGGATCTGCCACCGGCGGTCGTTTTCCGGATGCGGGGGACTGTGGCGAGGGCGAGGCTGGTCGAGCGGAGCTGGCGGGTGGGGGTGTAGAAGCTGAGTCGTCTGTTGAGGTAGGCTGGTCCGGAGTTGTGGAGTGCTTTGTGTGCGTGGGTGAGGAGCTTGAAGGTTATCCTCTTGTTGACAGGGAGCCAGTGCAGGTCTCTCAGGTGGGGTGTGATGTGGCTGCGTCGGGGGATGTCGAGGATAAGACGTGCAGAGGCGTTCTGGATGCGTTGCAGCCGTCTCAGGAGCTTAGCCGTCGTTCCTGCGTAGAGGGCGTTTCCGTAGTCCAGCCTGCTGGTGACGAGGGCCTGGGTGACTGTTTTTCTTGTTTCGGTGGGGATCCACTTGAAGATCCTGCGGAGCATTCGGAGGATGTTGAAGCAGGATGAGGAAACGGCGTTGACCTGCTTAGTCATGGAGAGGGTGGGGTCGAGGATGACCCCTAGGTTGCGTACGTGGTCGGTGGGTGGCGGGGCTGTTCCCAGTGATGTTGGCCACCAGGAGTCGTCCCAGGCTGAAGGGTTGGAACCAAGGATGAGGACCTCCGTCTTGTCCGGAGTTCAGCTTCAGGCGGCTGGTCCTCATCCATTCGGTGACGGCCTTCATTCCTTCGTGGAGGTGGGCTTTGGCGGTGTGAGGGTCTTTGGTGAGGGAGAGGATCAGCTGGGTGTCGTCGGCGTAGGAGATGATGTTGAGGTTGTGCTGTCGGGCGACGTGGGCGAGGGGTGCCATGTAGATGTTGAACAGCGTTGGGCTGAGGGAGGAGCCTTGGGGTACGCCGCAGATGATCTTGGTGGCCTTGGATCGGAAGGGGGCGAGGCGGACGCTTTGTGTTCTGCCGGAAAGGAAGGATGTGGTCCAGTCCAGGGCCTTCTCTTGGATCCCGGCGTCGTGAAGGCGTGTTCGTAGTGTGTGGTGGCAGACCGTGTCGAAGGCGGCTGATAGGTCCAGGAGGATGAGGGCTGCTGTTTCTCCGTTGTCTAGCAGGGTCCTGATGTCATCGGTGGCGGCGATGAGGGCGGTTTCGGTGCTGTGGTTGCTGCGGAAGCCGGACTGGGAAGGGTCCAGGATGTTGTTCTCCTCGACGTAGCGGGTCAGTTGTTTGTTGACGATTTTCTCGGTGACCTTCGCGGGGAACGGGAGCAGAGAGATGGGTCGGAAGTTCTTGAGGTCCTTGGGGTCTGCCTTGGGTTTCTTGAGTAAGGCGGTGATCTCGGCGTGCTTCCAGCTTTCCGGGAAGGTTGCTGTCTCGAAGGAGATGTTGATTATTTTCCGGAGATGGGGCGCGATGGCTGTACTGTCTTTGTTGAAGATGTGGTGAGGGCACGGGTCTAGCGGTGAACCGGAGTGGATGGTGTTCATGATCTCGCTGGTGTCCTCGTCGTTGATGTTGGTCCAAGAGAGCAGGCGGTTGGTGGTTGTGGGGGCAGTGGTCTCGGTGGTTGCCGGGGCGGTCGTGGTGTTGAACCTGTCGTGGATGTCGGCGATTTTGCGGTGGAAGGAGGTGGCCAGTGAGTCGCATAGGTCTTGCGACGGCTGGATGTCGTTGGTGTTGGAGCTGGGGTTGGAGAGTTCCTTCACGATGTTGAAGAGCTCTTTGCTGTTGTGTGCGTTGTTGTCTAGGCGGTCTTTGAGTGAGGCCCTTTTTGGCGGATCTGATGAGGTGATGGTGATTGCGGGTGGCGCTCTTGTGGGCGGCGTAGCTGTCCGCTGTCCGTTCGTGGAGCCAGATCTTCTCCAGTTTTCGGCATGTTCGTTTGGAGGCCTGGAGGTCTTCGGTGAACCAGGTGGCTTTCTTGCTGGTGTGGCTGTTGGGCGGATTCTTGAGCGGGGCGAGGGTGTTGGCGCAGTCGTCGATCCACTGTCTGAGGTTGCGGGCGGCGGTGTCGGGGTCGGAGGGTTCGGCGGGTGGGCTCAGGGCGAGGGTTGTGGTTAGCTGGTCTTCCGTGACTCTGCTCCAGCAGCGGCGAGGCATTTGTTCGGTGCGGTGGTGCGTGGTGGGCTTCCTGTAGGTGAAGTGGATGCAGTGGTGGTCAGTCCAGTGGGGTTCGGAGGTGTGGTTGAAGGAGACGTGTGGGCTTGCGGAAAAGATGGAGTCTAGCGTGTGGCCGGCGGCGTGGGTGGGTGTAGTCACGAGCTGTCTGAGTCCGAGGGTGGCGAGGTTGTCGATCAGGGTGGTGGAGTTGGTGTCCTTGTTGTTCTCGAGGTGGAAGTTCAGGTCCCCGAGGAGGATGTAGTCCGTGGAGGCGATGGCGTGTGTGCTGACGAAGTCAGCGATGGAATCGCTGAACTGTGGTTGGGGTCCGGGGGGTCTGTAGATGAGGGTTCCTCTGAGGGTGGTTTGGGATCGGTGTGGATCTGGAAGTGCATGTGTTCGGCGGTGCTGAGGGTGTCGTCGGTGTTGGTTGAGACTCTGAGGGTGTTCCTGTGGACGATGGCGATGCCTCCTCCGACTCCGTTGGTGCGGTCCCTGCGGGTGATCTTGTATCCGTCCGGGATGGCAATGGCGATGTCAGGGGCTGAAGCGGGATTCAGCCAGGTCTCCGTCAGGAATGTGACGTCTGGGGAGGTTGAGTCGAGAAGGTCCCAGAGTTCGATGGCGTGTTTGCGGGCGGAGCGGGTGTTGAGGAGGATGCATCTGAGGTAGTTGGGTTCTTTCCTGGGCGGTGGTTTGGCGGGGCGGGTGCTGGCGAAGCTGCAGTTCCGGCAGGTGAAGGGCCCTTGGGTGCGCTTCGGGGTGGCCTGGTAGCAGGCGTGATCTTTTCCGGGGTTGAGTGCGTGGAGGGTGCTGGCGTCGTATCGGGCGTCTGTTGATGTGGCGGGCGCGGGGGATGCCCGGACCAGGGGGTCTGGCGCTGGGCGCGGCCACGGCGCGGACGGGCGCAGACGGGCTTGCCTTAGGCGCGCCTTTGGCGCGCCAGCGCGCGGCCGCGCAGCGGCCGCCATAAATGGGGAGGTGGGAGGGAGGAGCAGAGAATGGGGCAGCAAATGGGCAGTGAGGGGCGGGGCCGCAGGGCGCAGCGGCGGGAAACAGGCACAGAAAGGAAAAACGATCACAATCAGGTGAGCAAGGGGCACAGAAAGCACTCCTCCAATTGGAGGGGCACCCTCCAATCAAAAATTTGTTGAGAAGTCGTTTCTTGCTTACGAACAGGTTGTACCATCCTTAGGGTTTGCCTATTTGGGGATGTATGTATGTCCTACCACATGGTTGCCAATCCCACTATGGAGATATGTATACATAGATTTTTTATTAACTTATTTATATATTCAGAGCAACCCTCACTCAAGGGAATCTTGCTGCTATGAAGATCGAAATAAAGAGATGAAGCTTAATGGTGGGGGCACCAGGACTTTATAAAAAAATGAGTTTTCAAACATTTCTGGAGTGGAAGATAATCATAGATTTGATGCACTTTGAGTGAAATGGCATTCCCAAGTTTTGGGCCCAGAGCATGAACTCTAGCCCCTGCAGCAAGTCCTTTTTCTTTTATTTGTGGAGGGGGGGAGGTGCAGAGCACCTGAACTGAGAGAACTTACTGGAACATAGCAAACTCAAATATTATATAGAAAGAAAAGACCCTACCCACGATAAACCTGAAGTTCAAAAACACTCTTTAAACTGGATTTGCTGCTTTAGAGGCAACCAGTGAAGTGAACATCAGGCTGAGCAAATCCCACTCACAAATCTGAGAGCATTGCTTACATGCCGTTGCCATAGCTGTGAGTCCTATATCTTTCTTAAACAATCTCAGACCACAATAACTGCAACCATGCAATCAGCCACTAGAAGGTGCAGCACTCTCAGCAGTAGAGCAAAAACTCCGAATTCGGGGTGTTTGAAAACATCAGGAAAATCCTCAAGAGGTTCTAGATTTTATGACTCTGCAAACATAGGGCCATTACTTTATTACAAATTGCTTAGGGGGAGCTGCTGGGCTCCTGTGGCTCCTCCCAGGCCTACTTTTTAACATTAGTGGTGCCCCCTGGATGTTTTGGAGGCCACCACACGGAGCAAAATATCCAAATAACAAAGAGCTGCAGGGTATTATTATTATGGGGTCCCCAGGCCAAAGAGGGTCCGGTGAGGGGCTTGCCCTCTCCCTGGGAAAAATGAGTAGATGAATTCCGCACTTTAAAATGCCATAGGTTGGGCCTTGTTGGGCCAGTTTTTATGATCTTGGGCTCATTTTACTTCTGGTGGTGAGCTATAGCCACCAGGGGCAGTTGCAGCAGACCTCCAAAGTGGTGTAATCTCCAGTGAGCTTGTTCTCCTGGCTCCCTGCGCCAGCCTTCCTTATGGTCTTGGTCTCTGAGTGCAAAAGTCCAGAACGTCCCCCAACTGGTCCTCAGGGGGTGTAAAGGGGCCAGTGTCACTGGCCCTTATGGTGAACCATTGGTCCTGGGGTCAACTGGGCAGAGTCCTTAGTCCTTTCTGGGCAAAAGGGGGTTCCTCCTTCCAATTCTCCATAGCGGTCCCAGGATCCAGCAATGAAGCACAGAAAAGTCACCAGGCAAGACAGCATCTCCCCCTTGTGCAAGAGGTTTTAAATAGGAGAGGAAGGTTCCAGAAGCCAGGCACCCGTGGCCAATCCTAGGGTGCCACGTCACCTCTCCACCCCTGTTCCAACCTTCCTGCACAGAATGCTGGGAAAGTTCAAAATGGCCTGGGTTGTCCCAGCCCCTGAGGCAGTGTGACAGGTAATTAACAAATGCAGATTTTACATTGCCACCCTTTCCTGAGCAGAAACTGTTAATTACTCCTTTTGTGTGGGGCAGCCTTTGTTCCTGCTGCTGGAGAGAAATATGGTTAACCTGGTACAGCAGGATGACAAAAGGCATGGGCTCTGAACCTGAGCTGAGCCAGAGAAATATGACAATTCCGGATGACCCATAAGTTGTTCCACTATTGTGGAACTTGCAGATTTAACTTTCTCCCACAGGTTACACCCCACTTCGAGACAACGCTGGTCTCTGTAGGCCAAAGGGAAGCGAATCTGCACTCCTAGGCAGTTTTCTCCCTATGTGTATAATAAAGTGTCACTACATACAAAACAGTAAATCACAGTGACGTTCCCCATTACTGTACACTAACTTAAGGCCTACCCCAGGTCAAAATCTAATCCTGCAGAGCCCCCCCTACGCCGGACTACCTGTGAGCAGTTTCCAGACTGCGCACAGAAGTAGTCTCCCACGCCCAGTCCACACACATGTGCACACGCGTGTGCACACATGTTCACGTGCAACCAGCAGGGTGCTCCTTACGCTTTGCTGCATCACATCGGCTGTATCTTAAAAGGCAGACACTAGTGGTTAACATGAGCAGTCTGTTGCCATGTATTAACCATGGGTGAGACACATGTAGTGCGATTCGCCCACTGTAAAAAGTCCAAAACCAGGAGATCCAAAAAGCAAAAATATCCAGGCGTACTGAATGGGCAGATCCCAATTGTAACAAGCATATTAACTCCTACTATTTGTTGGTTACAAAGACTCAAGCGGATGGGGGATAGGGCTAAGCAATGAGGAACTTCAAATGTGACAGAGAGCAAAACTGCATGAACAGAGAGGAGTGTAGCCTTTTTGTTAGACCTGTCAGACTTAGGGTGGTCTTCCCCAAAACTTTTTGCCTTCCTCCTCCATTTTTGCTGATCCTGTTTTTCCTGGCCTTAGGACTCTGTGCACTTTACCACTGCTAACCATTGCTGAAGTGCATGTGCTCACACCTCAAAAACATGATAACATTGGCTTATCCCAATTGGCATACTTAATTTACTGATAAGTCTCTAGTAAAGTGGTACTACATGAACCCAGGGCCTGTAAATTAAATGCTACAAGTGAGCCTGCAGCATTTATTATGCCACCCTCTTAAGTAGCCCTTAATCATGTCTCAGACCTGCCATTGCAGCCTGTGTGTGCAGTTTGCAACTGCCATTTCGACCTGGCAAAATAAACCTTTTGCAAGGCGCAAACCTTCCTTTTTAATACAAATAAGCCCCCCCTACGCCAGACTACCTGTGAGCAGTTTCCAGACTGCGCACAGAAGTAGTCTCCCACGCCCAGTCCACACACATGTGCACACGCGTGTGCACACATGTTTACGTGCAACCAGCAGGGTGCTCCTTACGCTTTGCTGCATCACATCGGCTGTATCTTAAAAGGCAGACACTGGTGGTTAACATGAGCAGTCTGTTGCCATGTATTAACCATGGGTGAGACACATGTAGTGCGATTCGCCCACTGTAAAAAGTCCAAAACCAGGAGATCCAAAAAGCAAAAATATCCAGGCGTACTGAATGGGCAGATCCCAATTGTAACAAGCATATTAACTCCTACTATTTGTTGGTTACAAAGACTCAAGCGGATGGGGGATAGGGCTAAGCAATGAGGAACTTCAAATGTGACAGAGAGCAAAACTGCATGAACAGAGAGGAGTGTAGCCTTTTTGTTAGACCTGTCAGACTTAGGGTGGTCTTCCCCAAAACTTTTTGCCTTCCTCCTCCATTTTTGCTGATCCTGTTTTTCCTGGCCTTAGGACTCTGTGCACTTTACCACTGCTAACCATTGCTGAAGTGCATGTGCTCACACCTCAAAAACATGATAACATTGGCTTATCCCAATTGGCATACTTAATTTACTGATAAGTCTCTAGTAAAGTGGTACTACATGAACCCAGGGCCTGTAAATTAAATGCTACAAGTGAGCCTGCAGCATTTATTATGCCACCCTCTTAAGTAGCCCTTAATCATGTCTCAGACCTGCCATTGCAGCCTGTGTGTGCAGTTTGCAACTGCCATTTCGACCTGGCAAAATAAACCTTTTGCAAGGCGCAAACCTTCCTTTTTAATACAAATAAGTCACCCCTACGATAGGCCCTAAACAGCCCTAAGGGCAAGGTGCAAAGCATTTAAAAAGTAGGACATGTAATTTTAAGTTTTACATGTCCTAGTAGTGAAACACACTTACATTTGTTTTTTCACTACTGCAAGGCCTAGCTCTGCCATACGATAACATTGGAGGCACCTTATTACATTTAATAAGCTGGAATTTCCAAATAGGATCTGGTAACCAGTTTATATTTGGTGTCTTTGGATTATAATAAAAATCCTCTCTTATGGTGAAGTCAAATTGTAAATTACAATTTTGAAAACGCCACTTTTAGTAAGTTGGCATTTTCTTGCCTTAGTAATTTAGTGCCTGTAGCATGTCCCTGGGTCACATAACTGGGTGTAGCTAACAGTTGGGCTTTGTGTATTCCTACTTGACAGTCAAACACAATAGAGAGCTTAGGTGTGCCTGGATGGGCCTTCACTGGCACGATAGGAGGGCGGTGCTGGGCTCACCCTATGTACACATAGATAGGCTGTGTCCTGCCTCCACACAAATGACTTCATACTGCCTGTAGTTAGTCTGGAGCCATGGCAGGAAAGGCAGGATTTCAAAGGGAATTTCTATCAACTTCTCCCAATTTACAGAGGAAGGGCACCAGGTATAAATATTGGACCTCAGACACCACCTCTTCAGTACACCTCTGGACCTGTGGATACTTTTCCAGGAAGAAGGACTGAGGTGCTGCGGAAAGGACTGCTACTCTACTGGACTGCTGCTCTGAACAAAGACTGCTGCCCTGCTGTGCAGTCCTGCTGCCTGCGGCCCTCTTGCCTTGGAGAGAAGGACTGGGCCTTCCCCTGTTGACCCAGGACCTCAAATTGGCTCCAAGGGCTAGTTGGCTGGCCTCCTGACTAGAGCCTCAGGGACAGAAGGCTCTAAAAACCTTGAACCCAGCACCTGAACACTGCCATCTGTAAGTCTACCCTGCCCAGTGGTGCAACCCCAGTCCTTCACCCTTGGAAGTGGGTCTAAGGTGCTCTGCCAGCCTCTGTGGATCCAGCAGAATTGATGCATCTCTGCTGCGTGGTGCAACCCCTAGCATAATCAACGTATCGCTACTGTTGGCTGGATCAGAACCGTCACAAAGACCTGCATACCATTGACTGCGTGATGAATCCTCGACACTGGACTTTGCATCACAAGTGCTCATCGACGGGATCCTCGATGATGACGCAGGTCCACGCACTGCAGCCTCACCGCATCTCGGGCCTTGATGCATTGCTTTGGCTGCGAGACGGTTCTTTGACAAGGATCTTAGCAACACTCTGCAAACCAGGATTTAAGATACTTTGTTCAGCTGGCCTAACTGGGGCCCTGTAGCTGGCCAGTGCTCCGTTGCAGTCAGCCTTAACTTGTGACTTTGTCCTGTTCTGTCAAGAGCAGAGACCCACAGTTGGTGCTTTGTGCCTTTTGGCTCTATTATTGCTAAACATTTTAAAACTTCATATCTCTGGTTCTACTGATTGGATTTTTGTTGTTTAGACTTATTTATAAAAAATGACTCTACTTTTTTAAACTGGTGTGGGATCCTTTTGTGGTGCGCTTTCTCTGTGTTCCTGTTTGAAGTGTTGCACAAATACTTTAGACATGAGTTACCCGAGGATTGAGCACAAATTGATTTTGGGTGTTGCTTGTGACTTCACCCTGAAAAGAATTGTGGTTGCTGCTTGAGAAGGGTTTCACCCCCCTCAAAGAGTAACCCAATTTCTTACAGTCCTCAAGCAGCTGACAAAAGAAAGACCTGAAGCAAAGCACCCCAAGGTAGGATTTACAACCCCAGCTGCAACTCAATTGCCGATCAAGAAGCTGTGATCACATGTATCAAATGCAGCCGAGAGATCCAAAAGCAGTAGTCCTACTTGCTCACCCTCATTGGCTGTGGCCCTTAGCTCACCCAGAGAAGCAACTGAGATGGACTCTGTGACCTAACTCAAGTGACACTTAGCTAATGTGAATCAAAGAAACTGGTTGTCTTTTTGGACAGATGCTTTTCCATGATTGTGGCAATAGCAGGCAAACCATGATGCACCGTTAGTTTTTTAAAAAGATTTAAGAAGCACTGTGTCAAAATCAAGGGCCTCATTATGATGTCAGTGAGACTGACAGCACATCGGTGTCGGTCCCACCGACATCCGAGGCCGTGGTTAGACCGCACTACAATGCTGTCGGTCAGACTGCATTCATGGAGGGATGGACCCGCATCAGGCGGTCAGTTGGATCGCATTCCCCACAATGGATGTGGTGCCTTCTAAGGCACCGCCGTGGGGATTATGATCCACCTTTCTGTCAGCCTTTCCATGTCGGTTCTACCAACATGAAAAGGCTGGTGGAAAGGGTTTTTTGGGGCCCCTGTCCCCTGTGGCTGACTGCTATGGGCCCTGGGGGGCACCTCCAGTGGCCCCCTGGACAGCCATGCATTGTGTGGCAGGTACCGCATGGTGCCTGCTACACGGTGCATGGATGCTTCCTAAGTGTATATTTACTATTGCGGCTTGTGCTGCGGCTTGCAGCACAAGCAGCAATGGAAAGTATACACTTTCCGACCGCCATGAAGGAGGTCGCATCCAAATAATGGAAGCGGGACCACCGACTCCTTGGTGGGCGGTCCCGCTTCTTCTATGTTTCCGGTCGGATGCTCATCCGACCGGCATTGTAATAGGGCCCCAAGTTTGTAAGCAGGGGCTTAATCATGCCACTTCTTAAGAGGGTGAATAATTAATAGTGGAATCATAGGCTATAACACTTATAGTAAACAACCATGGATAATTTTTGCTTGCATTAGTATTCTTAGTGAGATGCTGGTGAGCAAATGTGTTGCATTTCCTAATGGAAATCAAGGCCTCAGTTATATATGGAAGGGCGTCTATGAGATCATAATCTGGCTCTCCACAACCCTTTCTCTAACATCAGTGCTAATAATAGCAATTTTATGCAGGCAATTACAAGCGCTGTTTCATAAAAGGATGAGAGCAATTGATTCTGCAGCTGCAAATAGTACAGTGCAGCAACATGGCAGTATTAATGGAGAGTATTCATGCAAAAATGTAGGATGGAGAGATCAGCACGTGACATCAAATTAACCCCTGGTTAGTCCCTTGTTGATGGAGCAGGTGTTATCCGAAATAGGATCAGACCCAAATAATTACAATTTCTGAATTGCAGTAAGTGACATACCAGAAATGTTTAACTCCATGTGAATGTTGATCTTATATCCTATGAAGTGAGGAAAGCGTCACCCTTCTGTGTCTCGAGTGAAAATATTGTAAGCTTCTATAATCCCCCTCCTCATTACCTGGCTGATGCTTATACATCTCCATGGACACACTTTCTACTCATTAATATTATTAAAATAATTTAGAGCCCGACGCAGCAATCAGTAAGCAACTTGACAAATGTTCTGTGTCAATGCAGCAAATCCCTTACTCTAGCCACGAGGTCTACTTTGATTTAAGATCATGTTTGATTAATCACCAACAAGATTTGTCTTATTATTACAGGTTAATCGCTCTGCTGCCTAAAGCTTGTTATATATTTATGTACATCACGACTACAGCGTGAACTTCAAGCGAGATCAACTCATCCACTCAGTGGCGTAGCGAGGGCTCTATGGGCCCTAATGCAAGCAAGGAAATGTGAACCACACGTTCCCTGTTTTTTAATAAAAACAGGCACTCATTTGGCTGAAGTGGGCCGCTCATGTGGGCCACGAGTCCAGTGCACCTGCTGCGCTATTGATAGCGACGCCCCTGTGTCCACCCTTCCCCTTCATCTCTACACATTTATAGTTTGCTTTGTATTTGCTTAAGACATGTTAATACACACAATAGAAATTAAATCTTCTCAAGGCACCTAGGCGAGCACGACAGAAGCAGGTCAACATTAAGGTAGGTGAAGGTGGTGGTGAGACTGTGATTGAAGAGTGGAAGGGGGTTAACACTAGGCAAGAGAGTTGCGCACAGCCTCCCTTTCTGGGGCTGTATTACACAACGTGCCCCGGGGGCGCAACAGGCATTTGCGCCCGCTTTGCGCGCCCCTGGGGCACTTTGGTATTACAGAAGGGGCCACAGACACTTGTGCGGCACCGTCTGTAATACCGATAGCACTGGCGTACATGAAGTGCCAGCACTATCTTTAGGGGTGTTCCCTCATTTGCATGGGGGTGTGCTCCATGCAAATGAGGAAATCCCTTTGCCTCTGCGCCCTGCCATCTTACACACGCAGGCGCAGCCCCTCCGGTTTTCACATGAAAGCACTGCCCTGAGGGCAGCGCGAGTTCACGGCTGTCCTGGGGGCAGTGCATGCATTATAATACAGCGCATTTTCCTGCATTGCGCTGGGCTCACCTTTAAAATGATGCACCCAATACAATGAAGGGAAATGCGCTGCATCTATAATGCAACCCCTGGAGCGTAAAATTATTGTAATTTGTTGTCTTAATTATTCCGAACTACTTCTAACACACTTGATTCATAAATTAATGGTACTGAGAAGAGGAGTGGCGGTGCTCAGAGTGTCCCTCCCCACTTACTGAGTGAGTGAGTAAATCATGAATGGCTGAGTAGTGCGTCATTGCATAGCATGATAATATGGCTGATACTAACTTTTAGCACTTGGCAATGGCAGATGCTAGAACATTATTGTATCTTCAGGGAATATTGGAACTCCGTGTTTTTTTCTTGTTGTGGTTCTAGTGTTGTTGTCCAAATACATTTATTTGCTTCATCACTCCGCCTTCTGGAGTTATTCACTGCAATCTAAAGATGAGTGTGAGGCTTCCAGCTCACCAGGTCACAACCAGTGGTGGCTCTTCCACTAAGGCGGAGGAGCGTCGCCCCACTGCTCAGAAGGAAAAATAAAATGATAATAACGTATCGTCATTATCATTTTATTTTCCTTATTGCAGTCAGTGGCGTGGCGGGGCTGGCCAGAGCAGGGGGAGGAGTCGTGTGCACTCCCTAAATGCGCATGAACTGTTTGGCCGGCCCTCTTGGGCCGACCAAACAGTTTATGTGCACTTTGCATGTTCCCCACCAG
This sequence comes from Calotriton arnoldi, assembly GCA_963921515.1. Lineage (NCBI taxonomy): Eukaryota > Metazoa > Chordata > Amphibia > Caudata > Salamandridae > Calotriton > Calotriton arnoldi. The sequence continues at coordinate 280,238 of CAWUFW010002456.1, read as the reverse complement.
GCTGCATTACACATCCTGGTGAGGAACATGCACAGGCTTCCTGTTCCCGTCTGAGCACCAAACCACAGCGCTCAGACCAATCACAAAGCTGCTTAGGGGAGCCTGGGTGCCGGGGTGCTTCCTTCTTCCTGTCCGGACAAGAAGGAAGAGGATGAGGACGAAGGAGAGGCGGCGGCTGGCCGTTAAAGGTAAGTCCTTTTTTACCTTTTTTATTTCAATCATCTCCCCTCCCCACCCTACCACTCCTGTCCGGTAACAGCTGCTACTGGTCACAACCCAGGTGACGGCAGGGTGAAATGACTAACTGTAACCACTTATCGCAGCAGAGTAACTGAAATGTGTTTTCCCAAGACTTAGATCATGTTGGGAAAGTGGGACTTAGTAGAGTTTCAGCTGTAAGCATTTTGGCTATTTTGGCGACTCCAGAGGGACTACATGAACGTCAACTATCGAGAGGGAATGTTTGATTTGATTCCTCATGTGAGCCTCAGTGCTACCCTCACATTAGCAGCCCTTAGGGCCTGAAGCCCTGAGGTTCCACGGTGATCCACACCAGTCTATCCAGCATGGGCAGGCCCCAGCCTGTTCTCATGGTGACCATAATTGCATTCCACCACAATGACACATTTGCCTGTGTCCATCAGTCTGTCAGTGTGTGTCTGCACTCATGGCATAATCACCCATCACACATGACTTCAACTACAGAGTAGGTGTTGTTTCCTCTCGTGGTTAGTTGATGGAGCTAAAGAAATGTGTGGCTGACGAAGGGAAAAAAACAGTGCCCAGCTGCTATCTGCTGATGAATCGTCAGCAGTGCTGATTTGAATAGAAATAAACAATAGGAGAGAGAGGGAATTTTCAAAGGAGCACTCTTGGTCCCCCAAATTATATAGTCCAAACAACAAAAGAGTGTGCCTTCTTAGGAGAAGAGTTAGCATGAAGGATCAAATTTTGATTCTTTAGAAAGCCCTCACTCACCAACCTGGTTGGTGACATGCTTCATCATCGGGCCCCACCAGGAAGGTCAAATACCTCCCCGGTGTGCTTCAACGTCAGAATTACTGCGGAGCAGGTTAAAGTGACAAGTGCAAGTGATTAGTGAAGTGAATTAAAAGTGACTAGGTTGTATCCGAAAATAATTTTATTCGTCGATCAGCCAGGCACAAATAAAACAGAGTGAGTGGTATATGTGCTGAATAGATTGGTCAGCTATGTCTCACTGTGTGTGGTCAACATGTTTCTGCCTCTATGATGCTACTAGCTAGGCATTCTTCAGGACCAAGGTGAAGACCCCGGCGGTATGAGCGCGCTAAGGCTCACCCTAACCAGGAGGTCGATTATGTGAAAAAAACAGGAAAAAATCTTTAAAAACCTGCTATTACTGCGGGATCCTTCTTAATTATTGGAACCCAGCAGATCTATGTAGGGTGATCAAAAATCACCCTACATAGATCTGCTGGGTTCCAATAATTAAGAAGGATCCCGCAGTAATAGCAGGTTTTTAAAGATTTTTTCCTGTTTTTTTCACATATTCGACCTCCTGGTTAGGGTGAGCCTTAGCGCGCTCATACCGCCGGGTCTTCACCTTGGTCCTGAAGAATGCCTAGCTAGTAGCATCATAGAGGCAGAAACATGTTGACCACACACAGTGAGACATAGCTGACCAATCTATTCAGCACATATACCACTCACTCTGTTTTTATTTGTGCCTGGCTGACCGACGAATAAAATTATTTTCGGATACAACCTAGTCACTTTAATTCACTTCACAAATCACTTGCACTTGTCACTTTAACCTGCTCCGCAGTAATTCTGGCGTTGAAGCACACCGGGGAGGTATTCGACCTTCCTGGTGGGGCCCGATGATGAAGCATGTCACCAACCAGGTTGGTGAGTGAGGGCTTTCTAAAGAATCAAAATTTGATCCTTCATGCTAACTCTTCCCCTGATTTGAATAGAGCCTGGTCGATAAATCAAACACCCACAAAGGTGGCAAAGGCGTGATATAGTGGCATATAAAAAAAATTCGTTTGCACATCACTGTTTTGTCAGTAATACTGCATTTAGGGATGACAATTTGCTGACTTTAAGAGGCAAAAAGTGAAACATTCATTAAATATAAGCAGTATCCTTGTCAAAAGACATGCCCAATATCATGACCAACACTCAAGCAGAGGTGCTCCAATATGGATCCTTAGCAAAAAACAGTCTTGCCACCAAGCTTTTTACCACAGGCAGGTCCACCCCGCAGTGAGTAGGAAGAGTGTATTATAATCTTAGTACACTATGTTGAGGCTATCAATAGGCAGAATTTTTCATCTGATCAGATAAAGGAGCTGTTGCCTAGTGCATTATTCAAAGAAGACCTCCATATATTTAAATATTTACCTTTAGCTCTGGTTTCACAAGGGGTAATCATTCCGGATGTACACACGTGAAATTGAGACTTGAACCAAGATTTACAAAGTCTGTATACATAACCATTACTTGGCACAAATTCTGCAACCAGTCACAAAGGCCCAGTGAAACTGTGGATGAGTTGATGAGAAAGTTGAGTGAGTTTTCTTAAAATGTTAGTTAGCGGCTATGACTGACAAATTGATAAAAGGTCAGTTAATTGTGTCTTGTGCAAGCAAATAAATACTAGATCAATTGTGGGGAGCAAGTAATCCTTCAATGAAAGATGCCATTGCCATATCTATGGCTGTGGAAAAATTAGAACTGTGCATGAAGGGATGTAGTGTAAGGAAGGAAAACAAATGGCTGAAGTACCGGCAACAAACAACATGCTCAGTTAGGCTAAAGCAATTAACAAAAAACATGCATCTCACACTAAGGGCAGGTATGTGGCAATGGCGAAAACAACACAACCCACAACACAGAAGTAAGAACATGTAACAGATGTGGCAGAAAATATCATGGCCCTGAATTGAAGAACTGGGAAGAAATGTCGACAGGATCTTGAGCGTGATGGGATTCATTGAAGACCAAGGCAGGAGAAATGGACCAAAAGCTGTGTTTCCGATAAAAGAGGGGGATCCAGCCCAAATAGTGGACACATGTTCATTGTATATTATTTTACCACAATATGTTTGATGCAAGATGGCCTACTGTCAGGTTGAAAGCCAAAGACATTTCCTTGACCCTACCAGGGAAGCAACGTTGATGTTTTGGGGTACAAGTGGGCAAGTTTTGCATGCCAGGGTCAGAAAATAAAAAGGAAGGTGTATGTGGCTAGGAGTGGACCACTTTTTTTGAGGTCGAATCTCCAGTATGACATGCACATCATCATAAACCCATAAGCCCTTGATCAAGTTATACTGGTTTAAGATACTAATTTAGAAGAAATGTTGTGCCTCAAAAGTAATTTAAGGGAAGTTAATTTCAGCCAAAGAGTCCATGCACTGATTAGTACTGAAAGAAGGAGCCGCACCCGTGAAGTATAAGACAAGGAGAGTACCAGTGCTGATTTGAGAGGAAGTGAAGTCGATGTTGAAGCAGATGACAAAGGAGGGTATCAAGGATCCAGAGGAGGCATCTGAGTGGTTGTTTCCAGTAGTCAGGTTACATCAAGAACCCAAAGCTTTAATGACATTCATCTCTACTGAGGGTGCATTTCAGTTTACTGGTCTGCCTTGTGGCCTAGCTTCAGCTGCTAGTTTTTTCTGATGCATGATAATGAAAATCAAAGAGGTACAAGACAAAGTCATCTTCTTCTAAGATTGCATCTAGGCTTTCCTGTTTTCAGTTTTTATTTTTGGTAAATTCTGGTGTTTTTTTAGTGTTTTCCAGTGATTTCAATACCTTAAAAACAGTGAATATCAGTGGTTACACATTTTCTCACCATTAAAAACTACAGAAACAGTGTTTTCCGGTGTTTATGGAACATTTTGTTTTTATTGTTGCTTGCTTTCTGCCCTGATAGTGCATGGCATATAGACAGTGTACGTACAGTGTATATGAGGTCTAAATAAATTTTTCCAAATCAAACTTATTGTAGTACACCATACAATACATCTTCAGTGAATCTTTGTTCATGTGCGCTCGCTCTTTCCTTCCCATGTAAACTTTTATCTGTGAAAAGACCCTCTCAACATTGGCACTTGAGACGTGCAACACCAAAACAGCCAGTACACAATTTGCTAACTCTGGCCACTGACATAGCTTTCCATGCCAAAACTTGTGCACCTGAAGATTGCAAATCTCTGGGATAGGTTCTGAAACATATGCATAGAACTGGGTGCATATGCCTTCAGATTTATTGAAGCGGTCAAAAATGAAGCAGTACTGTTCAAAGTCCGGAGAAAATCCCCCTTTACGGATGGGATCTAGAACTTGTGCAGAGTACCACAGTGAGGCTTCATTGACTTCAAATGCCCTGGTTGGTGAAGGGACATTTCTATGCATCATAGCAAGCCATTTCTCATGCTGTGTAAAATAAAACTTCCTGAATTGCTCCTCAACATTTCTTTGCTTACCAAGTGGCAATTATTCTAACATGGAGCATGTTGCAGTGCCAAAGTCACTAAAAGTATCACCCAGCCTACTCTCAAGCAGTTGTTTCCCAACTACACCAATTACGCTGAACACTTGATAGACAGGGTGTTTTCAGACTCCAGTTTTTTGATTATGTCCACTACAGCAGTCATGCTCTCCTGTAAAAATCTATGAATGCAGTAGAGTGTACTTTTTGTCACATCACTATCAATAAGCGACCGAAGACCCTCACATTTTTTACCTTTGGCATCATCACTAAGCAAAAATGCTGGTCACCACATGGATAGTATCTACGGCCTCTAGGACTGAGAACTACTGGCTAAAAGACACAGTTCGGATTACTCTTACTTTGATGCCACACAAAGCGCAAAATGAGAAATATTTCCGTTTTAGTTCCCATGCGTAAAGAAACTGCACCAGAATCGACTACAAAGTCAATAGCATTCTTCAATAACTCTTAATTAATATTGTAAGGATGTTTCAGCATACCATCTAACAAGTGGCAAGGATCTCTTACAGGGAAGCGCTTCACCTCAGGTATTGATTTTGAAAGGTCATCAAACAACTTTTTCATATACGTAGCTGAATCACTGCAAATACAAACAATATCACTTCACACTTTGTTGAACCTTTTGGAGCAACATTCCAAGTGACACTGCGTTCCTTGTTTTCCAAAAGTCTGGTGTCATGTTTTCACCACTATACCAGATGCTTGGTGACAGCACTCTTTTCACATATATAACTGTCACTACACCTTGCATTGAGTGTTTAAAGCCTGGGGTGTTTGGCAATTCAACTACTATTAACACTGACTCGTTAGAAAAGGGGGCTGATGTATCAAAGGGTTTTACCCATTCTCTGTCTATGGGAAAAATGTGATGGTACATATTGGGAAATATTCATATGAAACCAGCCATTTTACCTGTCAGTGAAATAATCAAACGTAGCCAAAATGTCAAATATGATTTTGATACTTCCTGATTCTCTACAGTTTATAAAATAATTAAATAAGACTTAAAACATGCTTCCAAACCCTGCATCTTTACACCAAAGACCACAAAAATGAAAAAAGCAAAAGGAAGAAAAAGCAATATTTTGGTGACATCCCTAAAGAACAAAACTCAAGCAGAATAATGTTAGCCCAGTCTTTCTTGCTGCTACCTTGTGTAACAAAGTTATATTGTATTGGCCCCTTCAGGAAGAAATGAAAATTACTCTTTCACTCTCCTTTTCCTTTCAAAGAATGGTGTTTAATTTGTGGTTGTGCTGGTGTTTAAATGCTTACACTGGTGAGGGCTATTTCCTTTTCGGTGGGGTTTTACTAGTTAATATAGGTTTAAACCTAAATCAGGATAGCCAAATTACATCTTTTTGTTTGGGAGAAGCATAACATGATCTTGAAAATGGTTTTAGATAAATAGAAGGGGCAGGGCTGACGCTGTGAAGAGAAAATTGTTCATTTTTGGAGAAGGAGGTTTTGGGGTATTCCATCTCAACAGAAGGAGTGAGGCCTAAGATAGGTCTACCGAGTGCTACAAAAAGGCAACTATTCCTGTAGACAAAGACCATTTGCTGTCTTTCATTGAATTGACTGAATAATATCTAAAAATCATATAAGAATTTGCTGACAAAACAGAAGATGCACAAACTTTATTGACAAAGGAAAAGTATTGCTTCGGGGGGAGAGGCACAACAAAAGGGCTTTTGATTTGATCAAAAACAGCACTGCAAATGTGAGTGTATTGACACCCTCCACAGGAAAAGCACTTTTTATGGTCAATGGCAGTGCCATAGTGACTGGTGCTGTGCTCTCACAAGTCCATAGTAGTTAATAGTAGTATTGAAAATACAGTTACATTTGCTTCTCGTTCTTTATTGAAAGCTGACAGGAATTAGTATTTGAGAGAGAGGCACTGGCAGCTGCTGGGACACGTGCATTTGGGGTGTTAATATTGGGATAAGGGCAGACCATAGGGCCATTACTAATGGCTGTGCATTCAGGGGAACTTTCAAAAAGTTCCTCAAAAATAGCCATAGTGGCACACAGGTTACAGAGTTATGTCTGTGGGTCTAAGTACATTCCTGGGATGAAAGATCCAGTGGCTGATTGGCTCTTTGGTCAACCTGAAAACATAAAGGGTAGTTATATAGAATTTGAAACAGAAAAAGTTATAGCCAATATGGGTGATGCCAAGGATAGGTTTGGCTGCATTCTTTTGATGAAGGAATTGGAAGCAACTGTGAGTGATGATAACATTATGAAGAGAGTGGTGGAGGTAATAAGGGGTGTAAAAGAGAAAGTTGCACTACCACAAGACCTTAATTTAAGATATTGGATTAAATGACAGTGTCTGGGGATTGTGAATTTATGCATGGGAAAGATTTGTACCTCAACATAAAGTGCAGGACAAACTTATGGTATTGATGAAAGCCGTCTGGGTCAGACTATGACAAAGATGTGGGCCAAGGAAAGATTCTGGTGGCTGCATGTAGATGAACAAGTATGTTCGTCCTTTGATCACTTGCTGACTCCAAAGGGAGATGGGCAATCTCCCAAATGATGATTTATGGGCGGAAGGTTACAATATGTATGGTATATGGCCCGAATATTGATTGTCCGGATGTTATATTTCATTTGAGTTCTGAGTTGTTGGAGTGGCCTGGCGAAATGATTGTGATGGGAGATTTTAATTGTATTCTTGACAGAAAGATTGATACTACTAATATTACTGCTCGTGCTAGAATGTGTAAGACCAGGGCTGCTATTTTAGAACTTCTCTACTTGCATCAGTTGGAAGATTCTTGGAGGAGGTTATTTCCAAATGTACCAGGTTATACTTATTATTCATCACCACATAAACATTATTCAAGGATCGATATGATATTTGCTAATAATGCTATTTTGGAAAATGCATTTGTGGCAGTATGCCCTAAAATTACATCTGATCACAATCCGGTCATGTTAACAGCGCAGTTGCAGTCAGGTGTTCAGAAACCAATTAGGGAATTTACTTTTCCTAGACACCTTCTTAGTAACTTGGTTTATGTGGGGTTTATGCGAACGGTACTTGAGGAGTATATAGATAATAATTGCGGCTCAGCGCCAATTGCAATAGTGTGGGATTGTCTAAAAGCATGTGTTAGAGGGGCTACGCTACAATATATTATCAAACAAATCGGCAGGGCTTTTGCCAGTTGGAGCAGGAGCAAAAGCTTTGTCTCGATTTGGAGCGCCAGCATGCTACAGCTATTGTCGTAAAGGATGTGGGTGAGCAGTTGATATATCAACAGGTTGTTGAGGCAAGAGCCAAACTAAAAAGAAGGTTGAGGGATAAAATTGCTAATAATTATCATAAGTCCAGAGCTAAACGATATGAATATGGCGAAAGGGTGGGCCGACTGTTGGCTAATCAAATTGCAGATCAAAGGGCCAAATGACATGTTAAATCAATTAAAGGCGTGGACGGCTTGGTTTATACTAGGTCTACGGACATAATAGAACAATTTAGGCTATTCTACGCCAATTTATACGGTGATTCGGCCTGCTTTAACCGACAAATCGCCTTAGATTATATTCAGGAGTGTGCAATGCCAGTTTTGGATTCGTCGCTCTCCGAGCCTCTGCAAAAAGATGTTGGTGTCAGGGAAGTTGAGGAAGCAATTAATGCTTTGCCTGTTGGCAAGGCAGTTGGCGAGGATAAGATTCCGCTCAAATTTTTTAAGACTTTTAAAACTATACTGATCCCCATCTTCCTTGAGTTATGCAATGCGATTATGCAAGGAGAAGAAGTTCCCTCTTCTTGGAATGCAACCAATAGTGTTGTTTTCCCAAAAAAGGGGAAACCTATAGATGATATGAGCTCTTACCGGCCTATAGCATTGATCAATGCTGACGCTAAACTCTTTTATAAAATTCTTGCTTCACAATTGGCCCCGGTTATACATTTATTAGTCTCGGAACAGCAACACGGTTTTGTCCCCGGAAGAGACACTGCCGCACACATTAACACGGCGATTGCTGCATTTGATGTCTCGGGTAAATCGGGTCAGCAGTTGGGGATGTTGATGCTGGATGCCAAGAAGGCCTTTGATCGAGTGACTTGGGGAACTTTATGGGCAATAATGTCTTCAATAGGTCTCGGTCAAAGGTTCATCTCAGCAGTACAGAAGCTGTATAGGAGCCCAACAGCTGCAATCAAACTTAATGGTCATTCCTCATCTTTCTTTTTAGTTCAAAGGGCACGCGGCAGGGTTGTCCGCTATCCCCTTTATTGTTTGCTATTTATATTGAGCCTTTTATTAAGCACTTACTGTCCAACGTTGATATTTTTCCAGTTACTTTAAATGGGACGGATCTAAAACTAACCGCGTATGCGGACGACATTGCTGTCTTTTCGACTAAGCCAGTTAATGCTCTGGCTGTGATAACCCATGAAGCACAGCGATTCGGCTTTTTCTCCGGCTATAAATTAAATCTTAATAAGACACAGACGATATTGAATTTTCAACTTGAAATGTCTCCAGCAGCCCTAGGGGTTACAAGGACGGCAGTCTATCTGGGAGTCTGTCTCAGTAGCCAAGTCAATGATATTATTGCATTGAATTATGAACCACTGTTGACGAAAGTAGTGGCAAAATTGCGATGCTGGCACCGGCTACCCCTTAGTATATATGGGAGATGTAACGTTGTTAAAATGAACGTTCTCCCGAAGTTTTTGTATTTTTTTCGTACAATCCCTTTGAAGGTACCACCGATTTTTTTTAAACGTCTTGACAGTGCTGTCGGCAGTTTTATCTGGGGATACCGGGGTGCCAGGAGAGCTATCCGATACATAAAATTATCGTATAAGCAAGGTGGTTTCAAACTTTAAATTGTATTTCTGGGCTGCATTCACTGGGTGAATACAGAGCTTGCTTAGAGGACCTGAAATTAATGATAGCCGGCTCTCATACCAATTGGCTTGTGGACCCAGTACTGGGTTTCTATTGTACAAAACATCTGACCCTAACTATTACAAGCGGGTACGATTCAAGGTAGTCAGGGATATTACTAATATATGGCGTAAGATCTGTAAGGCATGCGCATTACCCGACTTACATGTATATACTGCATTATGGGGGAATCCCCTGCTCCCTAATATATTTCATGATTATGCTGGGAAGGAATGGCAGTATAAGGGTGTGACGCGGTTGGGTCATTTATATGATGGGCAGGGATTCCGATCTTTTTCATCTCTGAAAGAAGAATTTGGTTTGTTACAAATTCATTTTTATAAATACTTACAAGTTAGGGATTATTAGAGCTGACTAGCCCTTCTGAGATTTTGTCCGTATTTTTTGGTACTACTGGACAAGGAATTATAGGCAAAACCTATCAGAAACTTATAGCAGTGGTCAGCGATGATGGCTTACAAATAGCAGTTAAACTTAGACAGATTTTCAACTGTAATATAACTAAAGAAGAGATACAGGAATCCCTAGAAACTATAGATTCAGCTGTAACATCTGTCAATCTGAAACTTCAGCAATATAGAACCATATTTATGCTTTACTATACTCCAGAGCGAATTTCTAAATGGGTTAACAATCTAACTGCTATTAAATCATACTGCCCGAAATGTCAAGAATAAGCTGCAGATTTAAATCATATGTTTATTACATGTCCAGGGTTGAAGGAATTTTGGTCCAATATAACCCTTGTTCTTGCAACTTGGGTTGGCTATGACAACCCGGTTTCCGGGAAAGAGTTGGTATTGGGAATATTTTCAGAGTTGGGTTGTCTCACGAAACCCTTTGCTTCTATTATTTCGGCCTGTGCTCGTCGGTGTATTGCCCGTTCTTGGATTCAAAGTACGAGTCCAAGCATCAATGAATTTTGGGTCTTGCTAAGGGAGATTTACGAAATAGAGTTAGCATTAGCCAAAGTTACAGGTCCTCGGTCCCGGCTAAAATTCAAAAGGATATGGTCTAGTCTTCACTGGGATTAAGGATTTAATGTATTTTCTTTATTATTCTCCCTATATAATCAACTGTTGTTTTGTATTACTATTACGGTGCTGGTAATTGGATATATTCACAATATGGTTGTTATTTTTTTCTTTTTTATGCTCCTATGTGCTCTGCAAATGATTATTGATAGTTCATTTCCGAATTCTCTTTTCTTGTTGATGTGATGTATTTATGTTTGTGGCTATAAAAATAATAAAAAAAAATAAAAAAAAGATGAACAAGTATGTAAATGGGTGGTTGGTTTTATGATACATAAAGAAGATACTAAGAGATAAAAGTATAAGGGGTGTGAATCCACATAGTGAGGGGCCAAGTACTCTGTAAATCCAAATATTCTTGGTCTTCATTGAATCCTTTATGAATCTCCTAGAGATTTGTGTTACACTGCTGTTGTGGATATGCATTCCAAGTAAATTGGGAGGGGCTTTATTGGTGTGATACTTTTTCAAGAACTTTTTTAGCAGATATATTGCTTTTGTGCGATGTCACTGATAATAATACCTAACTCACTTCTCAGGAAATTAAAGTTTGTTAGAGGGGTCCAGTGTGAATCACTTCAGGACAATCTTATACACTACAGAAGTTAATGGCTCGGTGAAAGGGGTTAACAGAATGATTAAAGGAACAAGGGAGATACTGTTCAGTTGACTTGGAGTTGGTGGGCTGTGATGGACATGGTTTGGGCATTTCACACTACAGTAAACAAATCAACAGGATATTTTTTTTGATGAGGAATGGGAGGCAGGCTTGAAAATACTACCGGGCTGGCTAAAAGAGATCATAAGGAATGACGGTTGAGTTAGATGTGACTAGGTGAGGCTCCAAGGTGCATCAGAAAAATATGATTGGGTTAAAGGCAACCTGGGCAAGATGGAGGGCTTTCAAAGTTTAGAGGGCCCTATACGGTGCAAGCTGTTCATGGAAATTGGGTGGAGTTATAGAAGAGGTGAGTGGCTTTGTACCCAAAAGATAATGAGCATGAAGATGTCAGTACAGGGGTTTTATGTCAATGACCAAAAATGAAAAGATGAATGAAGTAAAGCTGATGTGATGGTGATATGACAGGAAGAGACATAATGCGTGAAAAGGGGGAATGGGATGAAGTTGAAATAACACGAGAAGAGGCAGGAAGACCTGCAGTGATAGACTCCTTGTGAGACTAGAGCACTCTAGGGCAAGGTGGCATCCTGAGTGGCTGAATGATTATGTGTGAGCGTGACATCACACCCTTGGGAGTTGTAATGGTCATTGCGCAAATAATTGCTTGCACCCAACCAAGTTTAAGATGTGTCTAGTATATGTGGGACTTTCATGAACGCGTGCTACATTTTTTGGGCTTTTAGATTTGCATTAGTTTTGTTGCTTTCTTTTAGAACATTAAGGGAAAGAGAAGTGTTGTACATTTAAGGTATGCTGGAATTCTGCTGGATTTCACATTCTGTGTTCTTTTGTGTCAGGGATCCAATGTGCCAATTCAGAAGCTGACTGGCCTGCTCGTGGCCACCACTGGGTTATTGTCTTAATAAAATTCCTTACTTCATCACTACAGTTCTTGGAGTTCTTCACACTAAGTTACTTAACAAATATGTACACAATGAGTATCTACTGTTAGAGGGATCATTAGATTATAAACAAAGAGATCCACAGGAATTCTTAAGTCTGGGTCTAATACCCATAGTGTGATATCAGGGTCATCACTCTAGTGCCTTCTATCTCGATTAGATCCATTATTCATTCTCACCTAGTCTTCCCAGAATAGTGTTGCTATTCCCGGTATCAGAATTTGACTTCTCCAATACGTTTTCTTGACTGATTGATCTCCATATACTGTTATTCTATCCATGTGTTCTTGCCCTTGCTCTGGACATGCAGAGGAGATGATTGGTGCATTTTCTTTTGTATCACCTTCGAATGCAAGCGCGAAGATTAAGATCAAACCCTTCTCACTTTCTCACCCTTCTGACAGAAATTGAAGACAGGCAAATAATTACTTTTCTCTATTTTACTTTAAGCTCTTGACCTTTAAACTACCAGAAGAAAATATATATATTTTTTATGCTAGTCATTTGTTTATTGTGTTGAAAGCCATTCTCCTAATGACTTATACGAAACACTTTCGGATGTAAAAGAACAAACTCAAAATTGATTTCTCTTTATTTTGTAATTATGGAAACACAATGTAAGCTATCTGTTTTAGGAGTACTATCTATTTAAATATTACGCATCTTCATTAATGTTTTAGAGCAGTGATTGTTACTGTCCCATTGTGTATTCATGCCAGTCAGCCATAGTATCGCCCAGTCTCAGGGATTCCTTTTTTCAGTATTCTAGTAGTGCAGGTGAGAAAGATCGGGCCCACCCTCAACCAGAAGGTGGCTTATTTACAAGCCCATTGCGCCACCGGTGCGTCACTTTTTCTGATGCACCAGCGGCTCAATGGGCTTGCCCACATTTCCAAGGCCCAGTAAAGTCACCCTGAGTGGCTTTTCATCGCCTTGCAAATATGGGCCCTTTCACGCATTACTCTGCGTGAAAGGGGCGTTCCATGGGTGCTGCTGTGGGTGGTTCCCACGCAACAGCCATGGAACTTGACGCATTCCCAGATTTACAACATTCTGTAAAAATGCGCCAGAATTCTATGCCTCCTCAGGGGAGGCATAGGAAGGGCGCTACAAGGAGAAATACTTTTATTTCTCCTCATTTTCTCCTCTTTCTATGCATGCTGCACTCTGCAGCATGCATAGAAAGAGGAAAATACCATTAATGAATTAAGTTGTTCCTTCCTACACAAAAACTATCATCCCCGTAGTGCAGGCACCCTTGCAAAATGACACAAGTGTGCCTGCACCGCGCATGGCAGGCAATTGTGTGCCAGTGCAGGGGAAAGTACAGGGATGTGCCGTATTGTTGTTAAAAAGACGCATCCCTGTGCTTTTAAAATGATGCAATACGGAACAGCTAAGTGGCTTGTGGCACTGTGTGGCATCCTTTTCTTGTAGATGAGGCCCGGTCTTTTTATTTGCTTGAGAAGTAAGAGGGAGAAAAAATCACAGTTAAAATCTCAATTCAGTATAACCTATTTGGTTATACAATGACTACTCAGCAAACTAAAGTTTGATTAGTAAATTTTAATTATAGACATAAAAATAGATTCATATAAATCAGTCTTAGCATTACAGTATTGAAATAAATGACAAACAGAATGAGTCCAAATCTCTTAAAGAAATGTACCCTATACAGCAAGAAACATACGATTAGTTCAATTATAGCAATGCAAGTAATAAGGAAAAACAATTGAACATTAAATTGCATCAATTGATTAACGAAAGCAAGCATGAGTAAACTATCTCCCCTTACACTATCTTAAAAGGAACAACCCTAAATTAGGAGAATCAATCAGAATAATTGTAAAAAGGTTTCAGCTGTCGCAGTCTTCAGTAGAAGAAACTCCAACCTTGAATCTACACATTAGCAGAAGCAAAGGTCTGTACCTCTCAAAGTTCTAAGATGTCTCACTGACCCTCACTATGTTACAGCATAAGATATTAGTCTGCTTCCAAGGTAAATTACGTGATTCTCTCCAGTAACGTTCCATAATCTAGGCACAAATTGGCTACTGGCACCATCTTCTCCATGGTGATAAATTGTTACTTCACTCGTCCTTGGCCATTCTTATCCTTCTACATGGGAACTCTTTTCTTTGCTCGTTAACGTATTTCTCCTTGCCAAATTCCACCTTCTCATACCTTGCAACCTCACTAAAACACAAACCCTTCTTTTACTAACTAATGCTTTGTCCACACCTGCAGTGGAAACAAAGGGCCTCATTTATGAAGTTTTGCCATAGGTCAGCTCCGCAGGCCTTCCTGCTGCACTGCCCTGCGGCAAAAGAAAAGGGCAGGAATGCACAATATCTATCAGATATGGTGCATTCCTGTCCTTTTCGCCTGCGCCGGCACTCAATGGGCTGCCGTGCGCCAACGTAGGCACCTTTGCACTATGGGGCAAGGGTGCCTGCGTTGCAGGGATGAATATTTTTGTGCAGGAAGGGAAACCTTCCTGCACAAAAACAATCACAAGAGGCTTTTGCCATTTTCTATGTGTTAGTGAAGAATCCACCACACATAGAAAAAGGAAAAACAAGAAGAAATAAAGATATTTCCCCTGGTTGTGCCTCCTTTACGCCTCCCCTGAGGAGACATACGTTTTTGACGCTGCCTCAGCAATATTGTGCACCTGTGGCCAGCCCTCAGAGGAGGGGACTGTAGGAGCTATGTTCTCGTGTGTATTGTGTCTGTGCTCAAGATGACCCATATTGTGTCTGGATGTACCCTGTTTTTGAGCATGTGTCCTTCATCAGTCGCACCAAGCATTGCAGGAAAGCACAGATCCAGAGGTCTAGAAGATCCTTCATCAGAGTATTTGAACTTACATGAGTTTATGAAAACAGTCTAGGTCAGTGGTTCCTAACCTTTTCACTTCTGTGGACCCACACTTAATCACATTACTGGAACCCAGGGACGCCACTGAATCATCATTGGAATTCAGAGACCCCCACTGTGTCTTTCTTTATTTGATTTGATTTGGTTTGAATGATTTGAACTGCAAAACAATACAGAAAGTATAGAGACAAGCATTCATCAAACAAAGACACAAATGATTACATTTTTTATTTAATTCACAAACAAAAGTTTAAAAAAAACAAATTTAAAGGGAAAGTTGGAGCTTTTCTAAATTCAATTGAGGACACTCATCATCCATCCTATATTCTGTTTGATGCACTTTCACTGCTCCTTCAAATAAATCTGAGGATACTAAGTTAATTTTTAGCTTCCAATTTCAATTCACTTCCCATTTACAAAATGTTTTAAAATTTTCATTTTTCGTTTTTATTTATGTACATTTTATCAATCAATTAATATTATTTAATTCTCTAAACAGCAGTGAGCCCACTGAGTAGGCTTTGCGAACCCCTAGTGGTCTCCAGATCTCAGGTTAAGAACCAGTGGTCTAGGTTACTTCCAAACTGGGCCCTGCCAGAAATTACCGGTACTTGGTGCACTGCATCAGGACAGTAAAAGTTTACTACTAAGGAAATTTACACGATTAAACCCTTCCTCATGTCACGTGCCCTGGCATACCACAGAGTCTGGCAGATTCACCTTAAATTGATAGGGTAGATTGGTAAATCCTAGCTTGTCTGTGTATAGTCATGTTCACTACTGCAGTGTAAGATCTCAAATGATTCCTCAGTCAGAGCACATGAACCAAAACATTTTTTGTAGGGTGGGAAAAAGATATTGTGTCCTCACATTCTACCTTAGAAGTAGTCACATTGTATTGTAGTAGGTGCAATAGGTGGCAGTTTATTTTCTCCATAACAAGAATTAGTTTACTGTGCATGCCTAATGTTTTCAATTGAAAGTCAGTTTTCAACTGCTGTATGTCATTTCCTACATTCATCCAAATCTTAACATTTTTAACTGATTTTAAGAGTGCGATTCCAGTTACAGCAGCCAAAACAATTCTGACTCACCTCACCCTTGCTTTAGTTGTCTGTTGAAACGTATATTGTGGGAATACAAACCTAATGCAATGGCACAAGTGCACCCTGCTTGTTTGTTCTATGGCACGCTTTCAGTCGCTATAGAGACAAATGTGGAGGTAGCCATAGATACTACCATGGTGTAGTTCTGCACTTAAATAATGGTTGTTCATTATTTTGGCTGCCGAACTGTGGGGGATATTTACAATAAAATGTCGGTGCGCGGTGTTACTCCAATATTGGTAACGCAGGGCTCTGACATTTTTTAACGCAGGGATGCGCCGTATGTGCAAAAATACGCCACACCCCTGCGTTTCCCCTAACGCTGGTGCTAAAAAAGCTGCCTACCGCCAGTTCAGGCACCCTTTCGCCATTTTGCAAGGGTGCCTGCGCTGCAGGGTTGATTGTTTATGTGCAGGAAGGGACACCTACCTGCACATAAACAATCTTTAAAGGCGAGTTGCTGTTTCTATGTATGCTGCATTCTGCAGCATACATAGAAAAAGCAAAATACGAGTAGAAATTAATAATTTCTCCTCGTATCGCCATCCTAAGACCAGTTTTTACCTGGTCTTCGTTTTTGGCGCCACCCCATCCTTGAAAATATGGGGCAGCGTCGAAAAGCAATTGGTGTTGCGGTGGAACCCCAATTGCAACACCCATTGCATGCCCCTTTCACGCTAAGTGAAGCGTGAAAAGGGGCCTTATTTACAAGGCGGCTTTAAGCCACGTTAAGTGGCTTAACCCGACCTTGTATATAAGGAGAAAGAGATATCACCACCAAAACATCACTAAAAGTAACGTTCTGGTGGCGATATCCTCTTGTAAATACGCCACTGTGTTGAAAAAGTGACCCTCAGAATGTCAGAAAAATAGAACACTTTGGGGCATATGTTCAAGGAAGTGGCGGAGTGAGGCGTTAGCCGTCATGGCTTAATGCCTCACTCCGCCACTTCAGAAACGCAAGGCTGCACCATGTTTACAAGGATATGGTGCAGCCTTGCGTTTCCCCCTGCGCTGGTGCTACACTTAGCAGTGTAGCGCCAACGCAGGCACACTTGCACAATAGTGCAAGGGTGGTGTCTGCGTGCAGGGGAAAGCTTGTTTATGTACAGGAAGGTGCCCCTTCCTGTACATAAACAATCTTTAAATGCCATTTTGTCACTTCTATGTGTGCTGCTTAATGCAGCACACATGGAAGTCACGAAATTGAATTTGTTTTTAAGATTGTTTATGTACAGGAAGGGACACCTTCCTACACATAAACAATCCAAAGTGTTTTGCTTTTTCCATGTGTGCTGCATAAGGCAGCACACATGGAAAAAGCAAAAACAGGAGAAATAATGCATTTATCCTGGTTTCGCCAACTTAAGACCAGGTTTTCCCTGGTCTTAATTTTGGCGCTGCCTCCTATTTACGCTGCCCATGTAAATAGGGGGCAGCGTCAAAATCAATGAGTGTTGCGGTGGAACGCCCACCGCAACACCCACTGTAGACCCTTTCACGCTAAGCATAGCGTGAAAGGGGGCCTTATTTACTAGGCAGCATTAAGCCACGTTAAGTGGCTTAACGCTGCCTTGTAAATAAGGCAATGCCCCTATCGCCACCACAATGTTGTAAAAAGTGACTTTGTGGTGGTGATAGCGGCTTGTACAAAATGCCCCTTTCATTGGTCCAGTGCAGCAAAGGTATTTTTTATGCACTGTCAAAACGCCTCTTTATTCTGCAGTGGGCCTGCAGACTTGCATAGCAGGAGCAGGATGACGCCTCTAACTCCAACAGCCCTTCAGTGAAGCAGAGTGGCTCTCCCTCGCCTTCCACAGTGCAGGACAAGCTGCTGCTCAGATTCAGGACCAGAGTGGTGGTGCCTAGAAAGATCAGGTATAGGAGAGTCCAAAGTAGCAGAACTATATGGACCGCACAGTCAACATGAAGGCCAGGCCTTGCACATTAAACTGAAATTTTGCATGCATGCTTGAGGGCAGCTTATATTTCTTTAATTCTGCTGCCAGAACTGCAGCTCATTCAGGTTATGTTTGTTTGTGGAGAAGCTCATAACTTTTTAATAAGGACAATCGAGGAATAACGCCACATGTGGTCCGTGTTTAATTATCTCATGCTGTTACAATCCCAATGGGGAAACAAACCATTAGATCGGGTGGGAAAGCAACGCAACTGTAATTAACTCTCTGCTCTTCTTATTAGCTTTCTATTAAGTTATCAAGACATATCATTATTGGTAAATTTGTTTTCCCTAAAGTTTAATGAACCTTCTTTTGTCTTACGTTCCATTCTAATTCTTCTTTTTAATGAAATGTCTCCTAAATCAAAAAATAATAACATGCCAGGAGAGTTAAGAAATTGGTGGCAGGCTTCTGCCGGAGCTGTACTTGACAGACCTGCCAGTCGGTCATTCAGTCAAGAATCTTTATTCGGTTTTTATACAAATAAAAGCATTCACAATAAAATGCAAGTTTAAGAAACAAATTAAAACTAAGTCGGTACCTGCCTAAAAGAAGTAAACTTCACATCATGTAACAAATAGTGCCTTTCTCACACAAACAGCCCCAGATAAGAAAAGAGCTAACATTAGGCAATAAAGTGTGGGGGCGAACTTGTGCAAAATGATTATCTGTTAACAATGCAAACACAAGGAGATGATGGACGGAGCACTGAAACTTTTCAGACACTCACCCTCAGTCACAGATCTGGGTTGAATCCATCATCGTTCTTTAGCTCACTTCGCCACCCCAGTTCAGACACAGATATATGCAATTCAGTCTTGACCCTGTGCCTCATGGGAACAGTCCAGCCCAAACTGACAAGCCATGTCTTCCCTGGACCGGAAACAAGCATCCTGGGACCGGTTTCGGGCTAACAGCCCTCATCAGCCAGGCTAGCTTGAATCCAGTGGCAAAGTGAGCAAGGGACCCACGTCTGGGCATACCCTGCCAACTTAGGGCGAACAAAGCAAACACAAGGAGATGATGGACAGAGCACTGAAACTTTTCAGACACTCACCCCCAGTCACAGATCTGGGTTGCATCCATCATCGTTCTTTAGCTCACTTCCCCACCCCACTTCAGACACAGCTATATGCAAATCAGTCTTGACCCTGTGCCTCATGGGAACAGTCCAGCCCGAACTGCCAAGCCATGTCTTCCCTGGACCGGAAACAAGCATCCTGGGACGGGTTTCGGGCTAACAGCCCTCATCAGCCAGGCTAGCTTGAATCCAGTGGCAAAGTGAGCAAGGGACCCACGTCTGGGCATACCCTGCCAACTTAGGGCGAACAAAGCAAACACAAGGAGATGATGGACGGAGCACTGAAACTTTTCAGACACTCACGCCCAGTCACAGATCTGGGTTGAATCCATCATCGTTCTTTAGCTCACTTTGCCACTCCAGTTCAGACACAGCTATATGCAAATCAGTCTTGACCCTGTGCCTCATGGGAACAGTCCAGCCCGAACTGCCAAGCCATGTCTTCCCTGAACCGGAAACAAGCATCCTGGGACCGGTTTCGGGCTAACAGCCCTCATCAGCCTGGCTAGCTTGAATCCAGTGGCAAAGTGAGCAAGGGACCCACGTCAAGGGAATACCCTGCCAACTTAGGGCGAACAAAGCAAACACAAGGAGATGATGGACGGAGCACTGAAACTTTTCAGACACTCACCCCCAGTCACAGATCTGGGTTGAATCCATCATCGTTCTTTAGCTCACTTCGCCACCCCAGTTCAGAGACAGCTATATGCAATTCAGTCTTGACCCTATGCCTCATGGGAACAGTCCAGCCCGAACTGCCAAGCCATGTCTTCCCTGGACTGGAAACAAGCATCCTGGGACCGGTTTCGGGCTAACAGCCCTCATCAGCCAGGCTAGCTTGAATCCAGTGGCAAAGTGAGCAAGGGACCCACGTCTGGGCATACCCTGCCAACTTAGGGCGAACAAAGCAAACACAAGGAGATGATTGACGGAGCACTGAAACTTTTCAGACACTCACCCCCAGTCCCAGATCTGGGTTGAATCCATCATCGTTCTTTAGCTCACTTCGCCACCCCAGTTCAGACACAGCTATATGCAAATCAGTCTTGACCCTATGCCTCATGGGAACAGTCCAGCCCGAACTGTCAAGCCATGTCTTCCCTGGACCGGAAACAAGCATCCTGGGACCGGTTTCGGGCTATCAGCCCTCATCAGCCAGGCTAGCTTGAATCCAGTGGCAAAGTGAGCAAGGGACCCACGTCTGGGCATACCCTGCCAACTTAGGGCGAACAAAGCAAACACAAGGAGATGATGGCCGGAGCACTGAAACTTTTCAGACACTCACCCCCAGTCACAGATCTGGATTGAATCCATCATCGTTCTTTAGCTCACTTTGCCACCCCAGTTCAGACACAGCTATATGCAAATCAGTCTTGACCCTGTGCCTCATGGAAACAGTCCAGCCCGAACTGCCAAGCCATGTCTTCCCTGGACCGTAAACAAGCATCCTGGGACCGGTTTCGGGCTAACAGCCCTCATCAGCCAGGCTAGCTTGAATCCAGTGGCAAAGTGAGCAAGGGACCCACGTCTGGGCATACCCTGCCAACTTAGGGCGAACAAAGCAAACACAAGGAGATGATGGACGGAGCACTGAAACTTTTCAGACACTCACCCCCAGTTACAGATCTGGGTTGAATCCATCATCGTTCTTTAGCTCACTTCGCCACCCCAGTTCAGATGCAGCTATATGCAAATCAGTCTTGACCCTGTGCCTCATGGGAACAGTCCAGCCCGAACTGCCAAGCCATGTCTTCCCGGGACCGGAAACAAGCATCCTGGGACCGGTTTCGGGCTAACAGCCCTCATCAGCCAGGCTAGCTTGAATCCAGTGGCAAAGTGAGCAAGGGACCCACGTCTGGGCATACCCTGCCAACTTAGGGCGAACAAAGCAAACACAAGGAGATGATGGACGGAGCACTGAAACTTTTCAGACACTCACCCCCAGTCACAGATCTGGGTTGAATCCTTCATCGTTCTTTAGCTCACTTCGCCACCCCAGTTCAGACACAGCTATATGCAATTCAGTCTTGACCCTGTGCCTCATGGTAACAGTCCAGCCCGAACTGCCAAGCCATGTCTTCCCTGGACCAGAAACAAGCATCCTGGGACCGGTTTCGGGCTAAAAGCCCTCATCAGCCAGGCTAGCTTGAATCCAGTGGCAAAGTGAGAAAGGGACCCACGTCTGGGCATACCCTGCCAACTTAGGGCGAACAAAGCAAACACAAGGAGATGATGGACGGAGCACTGAAACTTTTCAGACACTCACCCCCAGTCACAGATCTGGGTTGAATCCATCATCGTTCTTTAGCTCACTTCACGACCCCAGTTCAGACACAGCTACATGCAAATCAGTCTTGACCCTGTGCCTCATGGGAACAGTCCAGCCCGAACTGCCAAGCCATGTCTTCCCTGGACCGGAAACAAGCATCCTTGGACCGGTTTCGGGCTAACAGCCCTCATCAGCCATGCTAGCTTGAATCCAGTGGCAAAGTGAGCAAGGGACCCACGCCTGGGCATACCCTGCCAACTTAGGGCGAACAAAGCAAACACAAGGAGATGATGGACAGAGCACTGAAACTTTTCAGACACTCACCCCCAGTCACAGATCTGGGTTGAATCCATCATCGTTCTTTAGCTCACTTCGCCACCCCAGTTCAGACACAGCTATATGCAATTCAGTCTTGACCCTGTGCCTCATGGGAACAGTCCAGCCCGAACTGCCAAGCCATGTCTTCCCTGGACCGGAAACAAGCGTCCTGGGACCGGTTTCGGGCTAACAGCCCTCATCAGCCAGGCTAGCTTGAATCCAGTGGCAAAGTGAGCAAGGGACCCACGTCTGGGCATACCCTGCCAACTTAGGGCGAACAAAGCAAACACAAGGAGATGATGGACAGAGCACTGAAACTTTTCAGACACTCACCCCCAGTCACAGATCTGGGTTGAATCCATCATCGTTCTTTAGCTCACTTCACCACCCCAGTTCAGACACAGCTATATGCAAATCAGTCTTGACCCTGTGCCTCATGGGAACAGTCCAGCCCGAACTGCTAAGCCATGTCTTCCCTGAACCGGAAACAAGCATCCTGGGACCGGTTTCGGGCTAACAGCCCTCATCAGCCTGGCTAGCTTGAATCCAGTGGCAAAGTAAGCAAGGGACCCACGTCTGGGCATACCCTGCCAACTTAGGGCGAACAAAGCAAACACAAGGAGATGATGGACGGAGCACTGAAACTTTTCAGACACTCACCCCCAGTCACAGATCTGGGTTGAATTCATCATCGTTCTTTAGCTCACTTCGCCACCCCAGTTCAGACACAGCTATATGCAATTCAGTCTTGACCCTGTGCCTCATGGGAACAGTCCAGCCCGAATTGCCAAGCCATGTCTTCCCTGGACTGGAAACAAGCATCCTGGGACCGGTTTCGTGCTAACAGCCCTCATCAGCCAGGCTAGCTTGAATCCAGTGGCAAAGTGAGCAAGGGACCCACGTCTGGGCATACCCTGCCAACTTAGGGTGAACAAAGCAAACACAAGGAGATGATGGACGGAGCACTGAAACTTTTCAGACACTCACCCCCAGTTACAGATCTGGGTTGAATCCATCATCGTTCTTTAGCTCACTTCGCCACCCCAGTTCAGATGCAGCTATATGCAAATCAGTCTTGACCCTGTGCCTCATGGGAACAGTCCAGCCCGAACTGCCAAGCCATGTCTTCCCGGGACCGGGAAACAAGCATCCTGGGACCGGTTTCGGGCTAACAGCCCTCATCAGCCAGGCTAGCTTGAATCCAGTGGCAAAGTGAGCAAGGGACCCACGTCTGGGCATACCCTGCCAACTTAGGGCGAACAAAGCAAACACAAGGAGATGATGGACGGAGCACTGAAACTTTTCAGACACTCACCCCCAGTCACAGATCTGGGTTGAATCCTTCATCGTTCTTTAGCTCACTTCGCCACCCCAGTTCAGACACAGCTATATGCAATTCAGTCTTGACCCTGTGCCTCATGGTAACAGTCCAGCCCGAACTGCCAAGCCATGTCTTCCCTGGACCGGAAACAAGCATCCTGGGACCGGTTTCGGGCTAAAAGCCCTCATCAGCCAGGCTAGCTTGAATCCAGTGGCAAAGTGAGAAAGGGACCCACGTCTGGGCATACCCTGCCAACTTAGGGCGAACAAAGCAAACACAAGGAGATGATGGACGGAGCACTGAAACTTTTCAGACACTCACCCCCAGATCTGGGTTGAATCCATCATCGTTCTTTAGCTCACTTCACGACCCCAGTTCAGACACAGCTACATGCAAATCAGTCTTGACCCTGTGCCTCATGGGAACAGTCCAGCCCGAACTGCCAAGCCATGTCTTCCCAGGACCGGAAACAAGCATCCTTGGACCGGTTTCGGGCTAACAGCCCTCATCAGCCATGCTAGCTTGAATCCAGTGGCAAAGTGAGCAAGGGACCCACGTCTGGGCATACCCTGCCAACTTAGGGCGAACAAAGCAAACACAAGGAGATGATGGACAGAGCACTGAAACTTTTCAGACACTCACCCCCAGTCACAGATCTGGGTTGAATCCATCATCGTTCTTTAGCTCACTTCGCCACCCCAGTTCAGACACAGCTATATGCAATTCAGTCTTGACCCTGTGCCTCATGGGAACAGTCCAGCCCGAACTGCCAAGCCATGTCTTCCCTGGACCGGAAACAAGCGTCCTGGGACCGGTTTCGGGCTAACAGCCCTCATCAGCCAGGCTAGCTTGAATCCAGTGGCAAAGTGAGCAAGGGACCCACGTCTGGGCATACCCTGCCAACTTAGGGCGAACAAAGCAAACACAAGGAGATGATGGACAGAGCACTGAAACTTTTCAGACACTCACCCCCAGTCACAGATCTGGGTTGAATCCATCATCGTTCTTTAGCTCACTTCGCCACCCCAGTTCAGACACAGCTATATGCAAATCAGTCTTGACCCTGTGCCTCATGGGAACAGTCCAGCCCGAACTGCTAAGCCATGTCTTCCCTGAACCGGAAACAAGCATCCTGGGACCGGTTTCGGGCTAACAGCCCTCATCAGCCTGGCTAGCTTGAATCCAGTGGCAAAGTAAGCAAGGGACCCACGTCTGGGCATACCCTGCCAACTTAGGGCGAACAAAGCAAACACAAGGAGATGATGGACGGAGCACTGAAACTTTTCAGACACTCACCCCCAGTCACAGATCTGGGTTGAATTCATCATCGTTCTTTAGCTCACTTCGCCACCCCAGTTCAGACACAGCTATATGCAATTCAGTCTTGACCCTGTGCCTCATGGGAACAGTCCAGCCCGAACTGCCAAGCCATGTCTTCCCTGGACTGGAAACAAGCATCCTGGGACCGGTTTCGTGCTAACAGCCCTCATCAGCCAGGCTAGCTTGAATCCAGTGGCAAAGTGAGCAAGGGACCCACGTCTGGGCATACCCTGCCAACTTAGGGTGAACAAAGCAAACACAAGGAGATGATGGACGGAGCACTGAAACTTTTCAGACACTCACCCCCAGTCACAGATCTGGGTTGAATCCATCATCGTTCTTTAGCTCACTTCGCCACCCCAGTTCAGACACAGCTATATGCAAATCAGTCTTGACCCTGTGCCTCATGGGAACAGTCCAGCCCGAACTGCCAAGCCATGTCTTCCCTGGACCGGAAACAAGCATCCTGGGACCGGTTTCGGGCTAACAACCCTCATCAGCCAGGCTAGCTTGAATCCAGTGGCAAAGTGAGCAAGGGACCCACGTCTGGGCATACCCTGCCAACTTAGGGCGAACAAAGCAAACACAAGGAGATGATCGCCGGAGCACTGAAACTTTTCAGACACTCACCCCCAGTCACAGATCTGGGTTGAATCCATCATCGTTCTTTAGCTCACTTCGCCACCCCAGTTCAGACATATCTATATGCAAATCAGTCTTGACCCTGTGCCTCATGGGAACAATCCAGCCCGAACTGCCAAGCCATGTCTTCCCTGGACCGTAAACAAGCATCCTGGGACGGGTTTCGAGCTAACAGCTCTCATCAGCCAGGCTAGCTTGAATCCAGTGGCAAAGTGAGCAAGGGACCCACGTCTGGGCATACCCTGCCAACTTAGGGCGAACAAAGCAAACACAAGGAGATGATGGACGGAGCACTGAAACTTTTCAGACACTCACCCCCAGTCACAGATCTGGGTTGCATCCATCATCGTTCTTTAGCTCACTTCGCCACCCCAGTTCAGACACAACTATATGCAAATCAGTCTTGACCCTGTGCCTCATGGGAACAGTCCAGCCCGAACTGCCAAGCCATGTCTTCCCTGGACCGGAAACAAGCATCCTGGGACCGGTTTCGGGCTAACAGCCCTCATCAGCCAGGCTAGCTTGAATCCAGTGGCAAAGTTAGCAAGGGACCCACGTCTGGGCATACCCTGCCAACTTAGGGCGAACAAAGCAAACACAAGGAGATGATGGACAGAGCACTGAAACTTTTCAGACACTCACCCCCAGTCACAGATCCGGGTTGAATCCATCATCGTTCTTTAGCTCACTTCGCCACCCCACTTCAGACACAGCTATATGCAAATCAGTCTTGACCCTGTGCCTCATGGGAACAGTCCAGCCCGAACTGCCAAGCCATGTCTTCCCTGGAACCGGCATTGCAGGTTAGGTCCTCCGCTGAGTGGGCGCGAGCTGTTGACACATGTTGAATCAACGTGTCCATTCCTTGCCGGTATCTGATGGGGCTGGCTTTTAACTAATTTTCGACTGGCTACAGCACCCATGAACATTGCACGTCACCGATGTGACAAGACTGACTGGCTACAGCACCCATGAACATTGCACGTCACCGATGTGACAAGACTGGTAATATCTAGGTTAACATACCCCATTACCAATGGTTTAGTGTAGATTTCCAACCCAGATTTAGGTCCTGATGAATTGCCGCTTGATCCATTAGGGACTACTAGGGCAAGAAACATGTTGACCGTATGATTTAAAGTGCAACTGCCTTTCACATTACTTGAGACAGTTGCCACATTTCTAGTTTTAATCAGGTGGGGAGTCAGGAATATTAAATTAGTTGCCCTGGTTTCTCCCAGACCTGTTTTAATTCACTTTGTCTCCATTGAGCACTATACACTTCACTGCACTTCTACACTATAGGGCCCCTCACACGCACCTCACCAAACGGCAGGAATAAAAGATCTCCGCCAAAGAGCCCCCACTGAGGGTGCCCGTCGGGTATTGCAGCGCCGACCCGACGAGGAGCATGCCCAATGATGAAGCATGACACCCAGCGGGCTGGGTGTGTGAGGGCACTATTTCCGAAAGGAAGGATTCCCCATCCTTCCTTTTTGTTAGCCAGTTATTGATACTTCCATCGCTATTTTCCCGCCTTTCACTTCAGGAACTGCATACCCTCTTTATTGCTATTGATGCTAGGGCCCGTATGCTGGACCTTTATTGCCCTTTTGGTCTCTCGTTGTTGACACACAAGTGAGCAAGGACCCACGTCTGGGCATACCCTGCCAACTTAGGGCGAACAAAGCAAACACAAGGAGATGATGGACGGAGCACTGAAACTTTTCAGACACTCACCCCCAGTCACAGATCTGGGTTGAATCCATCATCGTTCTTTAGCTCACTGCGCCACCCCAGTTCAGACACAGCTATATGCAAATCAGTCTTGACCCTGTGCCTCATGGGAACAGTCCAGCCCGAACTGCCAAGCCATGTCTTCCCTGGACCGGAAACAAGCATCCTGGGACCGGTTTCGGGCTAACAGCCCTCATCAGCTCAGGCTAGCTTGAATCCAGTGGCAAAGTGAGCAAGGGACCCACGTCTGGGCATACCCTGCCAACTTAGGGCGGACAAAGCAAACACAAGGAGATGATGGACGGAGCACTGAAACTTTTCAGACACTCACCCCCAGTCACAGATCTGGGTTGAATCCATCATCGTTCTTTAGCTCACTTCGCCACCCCAGTTCAGACACAGCTATATGCTATATGTTTGCTGTAACACTTTTTGCCCTAATAGGGATGGGTATGCCCAGACGTTGGTCCCTTGCTCACTGTGCCACTGCATTCAAGCTAGCCTGGCTGAAGAAGGGTGACATACCCTGAAACCGGTCCCAGGATGCTTGTTTCCGGTCCAGGGAGGACCTGGCCTGGCAGTTCGGTCTGGACTGTTCCCATGGGGCACAGGGTCAAGACTGATTTGCATATGGCTGGGTCCAAACTGGGGTGGCGTAGTGGGCAAAAGATCGATGGATTTAACCCAGATCTTTTGACTGGGGAAAATGTTTGCATTGTCTGCATTCTGTCCATCATTTGTTTGATGTAACACTTTTCGCCCTAAGTGGGATGGGTATGCCCAGACGTGGGTCCCTTGCTCACTGTGCCACTGGATTCAAGTTAGCCTGGCTGAAGAAGGGTGACATACCCTGAAACCGGTCCCAGGATGCTTGTTTCCGGTCCAGGGAGGACCTGGCCTGGCAGTTCGGTCTGGACTGTTCCCATGGGGCACAGGGTCAAGACTGATTTGCATATGGCTGGGTCCAAACTGGGGTGGCGTAGTGGGCAAAAGAACGATGGATTTAACCCAGATCTTTTGACTGGGGGAGAATCTTTGCATTGTCTGCATTCCGTCCATCATTTGTTTGCTGTAACACTTTTCGCCCTAAGTGGGATGGGTATGCCCAGACATGGGTCCCTTGCTCACTGTGCCACTGGATTCAAGCTAGCCTGGCTGAAGAAGGGTGACATACCCTGAAACCGGTCCCAGGATGCTTGTTTCCGGCTCAGGAAGGACCTGGCCTGGCAGTTCGGTCTGGACTGTTCCCATGGGGCACAGGGTCAAGACTGTTTTGCATATGGCTGGGTCCAAACTGGGGTGGCGTAGTGGGCAAAAGAACGATGGATTTAACCCAGATCTTTTGACTGGGGGAGAATGTTTGCATTGTCTTCATTCCGTCCATCATTTGTTTGCTGTAACACTTTTCGCCCTAAGTGGGATGGGTATGCCCAGACATGGGTCCCTTGCTCACTGTGCCACTGGATTCAAGCTAGCCTGGCTGAAGAAGGGTGACATACCCTGAAACCGGTCCCAGGATGCTTGTTTCCGGTCCAGGGAGGACCTGGCCTTGCAGTTCGGTCTGGACTGTTCCCATGGGGCACAGGGTGAAGACTGATTTGCATATGGCTGGGTCCAAACTGGGGTGGCGTAGTGGGCAAAAGAACGATGGATTTAACCCAGATCTTTTGACTGGGGGAGAATGTTTGCATTGTCTGCATTCCGTCCATCATTTGTTTGCTGTAACACATCTGTTAACAATGGCAGGATAAAAGATCTTCTTAGGCTTTTACAAAAAGTGCAAAACATGATAAAGTGCATCGTATCCTGGGCTATGTGATCGTTACAACTGCAAGGGGTGCAGGTAGGACTTTAGGAGCTACTACGAGGTACTGCTAAAAGATGGTATATTAAATTCAAACAAAAATGTGTCAAAAGGAATCAGTGACAATTAGGCATATTAAACATGAGGTATGGTTCAGTTGAGCGTATAGTCTGCAATGGTAATAGGTGCTTACAGATAATTTGTCTTTGCCCACTAAAGCTCTCTCCTTAGCCCTCCATTCTGCAAAGGCTTTTTTGGTCCAGAGGTACTCCTCCACAACTAGAGTTTCAGGGTGATTCAACATATTTGGACGCCCCAACCTAATAAAGCCATCCTTAACGTATCTAATCCACTGAACACAAGCCGCATGATCGAGGGCCAGACAGTCTGTTAAGATGGAACGATTAAAATGTTTGGCTGGGAGAACCCATGTCGAGTTGTGAGTCACGAGCCCACAACACCTCCCCTAAGTAAGCCTCGGACTGCTCAGCCTCGCTGCCTAGCTAAAATGAGAGTCCATTGCTAAAAAAGGGGTACTTGTTTCTCAGTTAGTGGGACTGCGGTATGGAGGCCCCAGGAGTTCAGTTGCAAATTGAAGCCCAAGTACTCACTGTTTGGCCTAGGATGGAAATATTTGTTGCAAAATCACTGACTTTTAGATTAGGAGTCATTACATTGTTGTACCTTTATATCCTGGTTTCTAACATTGGCAGTGCCTTTACTTTGCAGGTAAGTTGGTAAGGATTCTATCTATCTATCTATCTATCTGTCTCTCTGTCTGTCTGTCTTTCTGTCTATCTCTCTATGTTTTAATTCTAAAGATTAATCTATTTTTAAAATGTAATTTTAGTAATATTTTTAATTACAACGATACCACATATAAAATGTAATTACATTCTAATTCTTATTTAGTTTAATTTATTTAATATATTGCAGATTTACATTACCAATCTCCAAACCCTAAAAGCACTTTCCCTGAACTCTTTACTATCCCTTAATACTTCCTACAATTGGAACTTAAAAAACCTTTACTATTCCTAAACACTACCCTTGCCTGAAACCTAACCACTCATTACCAGCAATAAATATTGCCCTCCTCGAACCCTAAGAACTTATTACCACTCCCCAAACAAAACTCATCCTTAAATCTAAAAAAAATAAAATAATAATGCCATAAATAAATGTAATACATTAAGGGGCCGATTACGATGACTGGCGGAAAGCCTCCTCCCGACAATCGGAATTTCCTCGACCGTATCGGAGCCCTTCCGACCGACTTGGTCGATTTACATTCCTACCGCCCGATTACGATGTTCGTGGTCGGAATGTAAACCGTGCGGTCATTCCGAATCGGTTCCGACCGACTCGCGGAGTATTCATGTCAGTTGGAATCACATTGCACACCCCTATGGACAGCATTTACATCCTTCGGATTACGATGTTGATTTCCAACAGCCTTTCCGCGTCAGCCCGTCCGACATGAAAAAGCTGTCGGGAAGTGACTTTGGGGGCCCCTAGTAGGGCCCCTTTCATCCTGTGGCCTCCGGTTGCGGGCCGAGGGGGTACCTAAGTTACCCCCCTGTGAAACCTTGCACTGTGTGGACGGAACTGTGGGGTGCCTGCGACAGGGTGCAGGGTTTTCCGCACACTCCCCATTTCCCCATAGGAGCCTGTGTTATGGCCGGTTGTCGGGCGTGACATGAGCTTCTATAGGAAACATGGGAATCTGACCGAACAGTGTTTGGTCGCATCGTAATGCGGTGGGCAGAACCGCTGACCGCGAGTCGGTCGGTCCCTATTCCGAGATGGTGTCGGGCGGAGAGTTTCCACCCGACATCGTAATAAGCCCCTAAATATTTTTCAAATATTAAGATAAAAAAATAATTGAAAGTGATATTCCCATTTTATATTTCAATCTACTTTAAATATTGATTATGTTATATTTAATTATTAAAAATTAATAACTCATGCCCTCAGGTAACTATAACTCATGCCCTGCTAATTATCCCACACATTGCATCACTCAGGACATCTTCTATGACATCATTGATAATATCACTGCAACATTTGCAATGAAATAATAAATGAGAAATCTGTGCTGGGGGGGGGGCGTGAGTTTTTGTTACCTGAGGGCACGGGTTATAGTTACTTGAAATAACTATAGCAGGTTAATTTCTGTGGTTTTGTATGTTTAAAACTGCACGTTTTAAATGACAACTTCACTATAATGTCAATTTAACCTTTAGTTTTTTCAGTAAATATATATATATATATATATATATATATATATATATATATATATATATATATATATATATATATATATATATATATATATATTGTCCATCAAATAGAAGCACTCAACGGGTTCCCAATAATCCCATTTATTCAGTTGAAATGGCAGCTGCGTTTCGACAACAATATGTCTTTCTCAATGCCCTTAATGTGTATTCACTTGAAGCACTCGTTTTTGTAGAGCTTCTTCCGCTCCCATTGGTTGGAATGCTGTACACTAAAATTCAAACAAAGCTCTGTCAGCATGGACATTTCACCAATCAAGGTAAATTAAAACACGATATGATGAACTTAGTAGGTCTTTAGTAGATGTATTCCGCCACATTGGGCACACAGTTCATAATGCATTTCCCCTTACTTGATCCATGCTGGCGAGATGGGGCTTACATAGATCAGGAGCAGTTCCACTTGCAATTGTTTGTTTACCCTCGTTCTGCCACAAACATTCCATATCAGAGCGGGCAGATACAAGACTTAACATGAGGAAAATGCAGTTTGGGACCCCCCCTTTTTCTCGGCCCTCACTTGACAGATCACCCCAAAACTTTCAACCCAGCAGCTGAACTAAAAAGGGAAAGTGTTGTGAAAATTTCGTGGAGATTGGTCTAGCGGCGACATAGTTATTAGCAAAACAAAAAACGCTTCTCCTGTGGAAACTTTGGTCCTAACTAGAACTACCTACTGGCTATGTATATATGCTGCTGCACATTGTGCCTCGGGATCATCAAAAAGTGACACTCCGGCAATGTAAAAGTGTTGCAAGGGGCCTCTTAAATAAGGCCCCATGTATCTAACAGCATATATGTAAAACCGTCATCAACTTTCACATATTATGGGCCTAACTGCACATTGGGTTTGTTGGAATTGCCCTTTTTTGCAGGGTTGCCCCAAACTTTTTGCGTTTCATCTCCTTTTTTCCTGACCCTCTTTTTGTTGGCTTGATGACTCTGGGCACTTTACTACTGCTGACAAGTGCTAAAGTGCACGTGATTTCTCCTCTGTACATGGTATAATTGGTTTACACCTGTTTGACATATTTGATTTACTTGTAATTCTCTTGTAAAGTGGTATAACATATACTCAGGGCATTTTATTGAAATGGTACTAATGGGCCTGCAGCACTGATTGTGCCGTCCACATACGTAGCCTTTCAAACCTGTCTAAGGCCTGTCACTGCAGTGCCTATGTGTGCAGTTTACTGCCACTTCGACTTGCCATTTAAGACTACATAGCAAACACAAGGAGAAGATGGACGGAGCGCGGAAACGTTTTAGACGCTCACCCCCAGTCACAGATCTGGGTTGAATCAATAATCGTTTTTAATCTCACTTCACCACCCCTTTTATTAAGGTCATCTTCAGAATTTTTTTGACTCGACCTTCCTGTTTTCTGAACCCGTTTTTGTTGGCCTTTAGGACTAGGTGCATCTTACCACTGCTAACCAGTGCTAAAATGCATGTGTTCTCTCCCCTAAACATGGTAGAACTGCCTTATACCCATCTGGCACATTTAATATACTTGTAAGTCCCTAGTAGATTGGTACCACATGTACCCAGGGCCTGTATTTAAATGCTACTAGTGGGCCTGCAGCACTGATTGTGCCACCCACTTAAGGAGCCCTTCG
This sequence comes from Calotriton arnoldi, assembly GCA_963921515.1. Taxonomy (NCBI): domain Eukaryota; kingdom Metazoa; phylum Chordata; class Amphibia; order Caudata; family Salamandridae; genus Calotriton; species Calotriton arnoldi. The sequence continues at coordinate 247,812 of CAWUFW010002456.1, read as the reverse complement.
AAACATGTCTCAGGCCTGCTATTGCAGCCTGTGTGTGCAATTTTTAAACTGCCAGTTTGGCCTGGCAAAATAAACATTCTCAAACATAAGGAGATGATGGATGGAGCGCTGAAACTTTTCAGACACTCACCCCCAGTCACAGATCTGGGTTGAATCCATCATCGTTCTTTAGCTCACTTCACCTCCCCAGTTCAGACCCAACCATATGCAAATCAGTCTTGACCTGATCCTCATGGGAAAAGTGCTGCCCGAACTGCGAAGCCAGGTCTTCCCTGGACCGGAAACACGCATTCGGGGACCGGTTTCGGGGTAACACCCCTCATCAGCCAGGCTAGCTTGAATCCAGTGGCAAAGTGAGCAAGGGACCCACGTCTGGGCATACCCTGCTAACTAAGGGCGAACAAAGCAAACACAAGGAGATGATGGACGGAGCGCTGAAACTTTTCAGACACTCACCCCCAGTCACAGATCTGGGTTGAACCCACCCCCCCCCAGCCCCAGGGTTAGCTTGGCAGACAGGACTGGGATGAAAGAGATTGTGGGCACTTCAGAGGCCAACCTTTGATATCACCTCCACTTCAAAGGAATTTTTGGGTATAAGTACTGGGTCCCTGACCCCCACAAATCAGACACTTCTGGATCTTGAACTGAACCTCTGTCAGGAGAATTGCTGTGCTGTGTAAAGGACCCAACTGGCTTTCCTGGAAGCACTGCTTTTCTGATTGTTGCCCTGCTGACTGCTGCTCCCTGACTCTGCTGAAGGAGAGCTGGATTCTGCCTTCCCTCCAAGTGATCTCAAAGGATTTGCTGCCTTGCCTCCTGTTTCTAAAGTCTCAGGGACACAAAAGACTTCCTGCAATTCTGCTGGTGCTGCTGGACTCTGCCTTCTGTGAGTCTTACCCGAATGTATGATGTTACAACGCGTGGTGTTACCACGCGGTAGGTAACAATGCGGTCGTTACAACGACCGCGTTGTTACCACGCGTGGCATTGCATCGCAAGTCGTTTCAACGACTTGCGCTAGATGGCGTGCTGGACTTAGGAATAGTATCAATTACTATTCCTACTCCAGTTAGCGCAACAGCAGGGAAGGTGTTGGATTTAAAATCCAACACATTCCCTGGTGTTGCACGCCACCTAGCGCAAGTCGTTGAAACGACTTGCGATGTAATGCCACGCGTGGTAACAACGCGGTCGTTGTAACGACCGTGTTGTTATCAACCCGCGTGGTATTGCCAGCGTTGTAAACGCTGTCTCCCATCTTACCCTTGCCTTAGGTGCCCTCTCCAAGTTTTGGGCCTTAGAAGTGGGTTTTGCAGCTGTTTTCTACAAAACCGATGCATTGTTATCACTGCGCCGATCGGAACCGATGCATCGGCCTTTGGCGCCGACACAGAGGCTGTTCAACTATAGCGGTGCCACAGCCTGTGCAGTCCGACGACGACGCTCTGTGTGGCTCGATCAAACAGCATTAACTTCACTTCAGAGAAGCTCGACACAGATGCAGCGACCAGACTGCGTGGAAAAGATTGACACATCGAGCCCTCAGCGTCAAGGCTTTGCTCCATCCAAGGTACTTTCTTAGCGGGCCCTGCGTGTGTCCTGTAGCCGGCCTGCCCTCCATTGCTGTCAATCTGAGCTTTGGATCTGCACTGCTCCCTCGCAACCTCAAGTAACCTTTTGACCGCTACTGACTTCTTAGCACTGTTTTTGCATTTCATCTTTAAAAATTCACATCTTGACTTCTACTGATTGGATTTTTGTCATGTTGGTCTTATTTTGGCAGCTCCAGTGTCCAAGGAAGAGGCGTCGTCCTTGTTAGGGAGCCACTGGATGAAGCTGCGGTGAATGTTTCTACTTTCGGACTTTGTCACTTTTTTAGAAGTTGACAATCTCCAGCGGGACAAAGCTGCAGGCTTTAGCCGATGAGGGCTCTGCGAGCAAATAATATTTCCGCAAGGTCCCACTGAACGGGATTTGCTGCTGTAGGGCTGTGAAATAGTCCAACTTGTAATGAGAGCCTTAGTCAGAATCCTCCTTCGGCATAGGTGCTCTTGAATTTCCTTGCTCTTTGTCTTATCAATTAACTGTTCTCTAATGATTTCACTTTTGAAATATTGGTAATTACTGGTCACAGCCACTTCCTTAGTTCAGTCTCCAAGGTATCAATTAGTACCCCAGGATTTTGGGAATATTTAAAAAATGTATGTCTTTCCAGAACAACATTTCTGCTCGGGTTGAACATTTTTTGTTGTGTTTTCAAAATGGTTCTGTATTCATTCACCCTATGTAAATATTACTACATAAGGGTTTGAGAAATGATAGCCATGGTGGAGAACATGCAGGCAGGTGCAGTACATAGTTATAGCATGGAGTGGGGGCAAACATTTCAAAAATATGGATCAGCCTTTTCTTACCATCAATTTCAGGGTTAAGTCCCATTCCCACACTGGCTTCAAAGTACCGCAATAACAGTTCTACGTTCAGTCAATGATGAGAGTTTTAATTAGTTTCAAAAATGTATTTCTCATTAAGAATTTAGTAAGAATTATTTTTTTCTTTTTCTTCAGATTAGTCAATAAGATTCTGTAAGTTTAAAGAAATCTCATAAAAATATGCTTAGAACACGTCATCAAATAATGCATCAAGCGCATTCCATAAAGGAAAATTTCCGTATTCTAAAGAACAGGACCAGAATTTAGAGTTAGTGGAACTCATGAAGAGTTTGAATTCAAAGGAAAAGAGTGAGATAAAGAGAGCATAAAGCTCACAGTTCAATTTACGAAGTCAAAATTTTCATTAAGAGTAGTTCATGAAAACTCAGCTGGGTCTCAATAATTAGAGCAAAAGTATACAATTGCAGTAGCAATCTGTCAAATCGAGCATCAATAATAAGGCAAAGGAAGAACAGCAGGCGCAGTAGCCACAACCGTCAAAAAGTACAAGGGAATGGGTCTCTGGAGATAGATGTGTGGAAAAAGCATTGAGTCTGAATGGCTTGCTTCTAACTAGGAACACACACTAATATAAAAGGCAAAAATGATGCTTCAAAATGTGCAGCAGGTCTCTCCTCATCAGATCCAATCGGCAATAGCATGTGCCTGAGAGTGGATTCAGTTCTTCCTTTCCCACAAATTAACATGCAACTTGCAAAGTTTTATGACAAAGTTTGTTACAGACATCTTATGTGGGTAGCTTCTTGTTTTATCAGCCTCTGTTCCCATAGGCATGGATCATAGTTTAACTTTTTAATGTTAAATGTTTCATTACGTAAACAATAAACTGTGCTAAAGAAAAGAAACATCAGCTTGCAAAATACTGTTTAATAATGCTTTTCATTAAAATGAACAATAAACACTGTTTTAAAATGTACAACTATTCAATTCAAGCATTATGGAAAACATGGTGACAATAGGAAAAGTAGTCATTACAAATAATATGTTGCTTAGCAAAGTAACACATTTATTAAAACTGGGAAATTCTGCAGTTATGAGGAACATTTCTAAGCAGGTCACATCAAGGTCAAGTTTCTAAATTGCATTTTGCATATTTCAGCAATATCTAGATCATTTCTAGTTAAAAGAAAACTTGTGTTTAAGCATTATTTCTGTGGTGTATACTAATAACTATGTCTGCCTAGTGCAGTTTGTACATTTAAAATGCATGTCATTTTATCTTCATATTGCACGTTAATCATTGCACGCATAGCTGTTAATTTTTTAGATTGCACCCTAATTAATTATCTTTTTCAATAGCAATCTACATCCATCCTTGTGCTAGGGCCTAACATGCTAAAAAAAAACAATCAGATACAGTCTTGCATAATAGTCATTTAGAAGATCAGTTAGACCCACATGCTAGTGCTGAAATGGGCGCAAATAATAGGTTCAAAATATAATTGTGACCATTTTATCACTGGCAGCACTTATTGCACTTAGTACATGTTTTTGCCTGCACAAATGTAAAAAATGGGGTAATAAAGCACAGACAACCATGTAGGACTAGAGGAAGCAGAAACCATTTGTGAATGTTAGTTCTCATTTTATAACACTGAGGTATAAATCTGGGGCAGAAATGCAGTCAGTACAATGACACATTTTATTTGCGAATGGAAGTTTTTTGCTTGCACCTGAATTTACATGCATATGGTCTAAATGACAATTCAATATATGCAGTGAATTAACATTTCAGGACACACCTATATGCATGCCGATCCCACCACTCTTTAACCGTATCACCACTTGTGCAGTTTCTGGCACTCAAAGTAAAACACATCGGGGCATATTATCAAGAACGGCGTTAAAATTATCGCTGATTTAGCGGCAGAAAACTGCCGCTAAAGCGGCGATAATGGGTTTGATAATATGCCCTTGAGAATTCCAATAGAAGCCCATGTTGACACCAGAACATGGGCTTCTATTGGAATTCTCAAGGGCATATTATCAAGCCCATTATCGCCGCTTTAGCGGTAGTTTTCTGCCGCTAAAGCGGCGATAATTTTAACACCGTTCTTGATAATATGCCCCATCGATTGCAATATACACAAAAGGCAGACAGCTCTAATCAAACTCCTTTGGCAGTTCCTACCATTAAGCAGCGATGAAAAACATAATTTAAAGTATTATGGAAATGTTGGCCTCTCTCCATTTTATACATTTAGATAACACTTCCAACATTACTTGTTTAATGGCAGATTAAAACATAAAGTTCTCATTCGAAGCTGCCAAAGTCTCACCCTGTTTTCCATTGTAAATCAAGCTGAAGGCGCCAACGAAAGAAACCCGAAATTACATCAGATTTATCGCACACTCAAAATTGTAGAGTACATCTAATACGAGTGGGTAATCTGAACTATTTAAGATACTAAATGTATCACGGGCCATAAAAAAGGCATAATAACCACAGGCCAGAATCAGAAAAGGTCAAAATTGGAGCTGAGTTCAGAGGGAACAAGCACTGCATATAGTTCACCATTATGGGACTTATTACGATGTCGGGTGGACTCACGTCCGCCCAACACCGTTGTGGAATTCGGACTGACCGACCTTTGGTCGGCGGTCCCGACCGCAGTATAAGGATGCGGCAGCACATATTGGGGTCGCACACTCCCATTTCTCTATTGGAGCTTATGCTGCAGTCTGAAACTGGCCGCAGCACAAGCTCCCATAGAGAAAGGGGAGTTTTTGTTAATCCTTGCACCACACGGTGCCTGCCACTCTGTGCAGGGATTGACAGGGGGCATCATATGTTCCCCCAAGGCCCCAACCGGAGGCCGCTTTTGCAAGGGGGCCCTCTTAGGGGCCCCTAAAGTCACTTTCTGGCAGGCTTGGAAAGCCCGACATGAAAAGCCTGTGGGAAACCGATATCATAATCCCGAAGGCGGAAACGCCATCCTTAAGGGATTACGTGCTGGTTCTGACTGGCCGACGGGCTCCTTGAGCCCGATGGAAGCCAGCCGGAATGACTGGCTGGTTTCAATTCCGATCGCCGTATTCGTAATACGGCGGTCAAAATTGAAACCGAAGATGTCGATCGGAAAGCCTCCAACCTGTGGTAGGAGGCTTTCCAACCATCATCAAAATCAGGGCCTATGTTGTAATATTGACTTGTAACATTACACCCTTATGGTATAATATTACACAAGAGTTAATCGGAATCCAAAGAAGGGAAGTGGGTATTTCAGATTGTGGATGCCATAGACGTTTGGGGAATATTAAAAAAAAACTAGAAATAAGTGAGCAATCTAATAATGGTATAGTCAGAGATTTACACCTTTTATGAACAGAAGTGGATACAGGGTGGAAATGGGGAGAAAACATACCCAAAATTGGTGACAGTGTAGTGAAAGGGGTTTGTCCATTTAGACACAAAACAGACTAACTCAAGTATATCACTACTTGGTTTTGTATGTTTGCTGATAAAAAATTAAATTCATAAGTGATTTCAAGAAGTACTACCAGGAATATTGCAAATGCTGTAGCTTTTCAAGAGAACTCCTTTTAATCTTTTTAAATGTGGACATTTTACGTTTTACTCCAGCTGTAGGCAGGGGTACATTCATGCCATTTTTGTGAACCAACCCTTGTGAGTTTGGCCCCAAATCTCAGTAATTTTGGTCAAATCACAGTGTTTTGGGGCCATCTACATTATCTCAAAATACACCTGAGTGTTATTATATTTCTGTCATAGATCACTCTTCACTGCCTTCCACATCTCAGATATGCTTTATGCTAGGGTCCACCTCACAAATCAACCAGTGTGTGTTATGAGCAGGCCAAAGGGATGTAGGGGGAGGGTGCCCCATGAGCATGCCCTCGTTGGCCACATTAGGTGGAAGTACTGCACGACTATAAAGATGTGGGATAGCTGCTAGTTTCTCATAGCAACAGGAGGGTGGTGTGATATGGCCTGGTTGTCAGGGGGTGGGTGGTTGAAGGCTGTGCCAGTAGTCTGCTGTGCTGGGTGGAGGCAGTGCACTGGTGAATTAGACAGTTAGCAATGGGTCTTCTGGCACTCTCAGACATTTATTATGAGTGGGCCGGGACTAGATGTAATAATAGTTAAAATTCATTACCCTGGAGTTCAAACTTTAACAGGTGCAATATTTAGTGACTGAAATCAGCTTGTCCTAGTATTTTCGGTGCATTTTACTGCAGTAAAATAGTGTTAGAGTAGAACAATGCAGATGAGAATATAAATGCATTTAAGCTGACAGCTACCTAGACATTAAAGTGGAAAATACATGCTGAATAGAAGCAAAGAAAATGTGCCTTTCTTTAACATGCAAAGTGTAAAACATTGTATCCGAAGAAGACAGTTGTCATATATTGTCTTGAAGAAAGTCTTTATTGATTACATAGTATATTCTTCATATGTAATTTTTGTATTTGTGCTCTGGAGGTGCAACAGCGACACGTGTTTCGCCCAATCTGGTCAGTGCGACCTGGGCTTTCTCGCAAACGAAACTTATCATGAGGGATTGACCCGGGACCATTGACTCCGCTGTTTGAAAATCAACATTTATTTGTCTATCTGCTCTGAAGATCTATGCGCTGTATCCTATGAGATTTTCTCACTGATTCTAAGTACAATTATGAAAGCCTTGAGAAAGCCCAGGTCGCACTGACCAGAGTGGGCCAAACACGTGTCAGCTGTTGCACCTCCAGAGCAGAAATACAAAAATTACATATGAAGAATATACTATGTAATCAATAAAGACTTTCTTCAAGACAATATATGACAACTGTCTTCTTCGGATACAACAGACCGAAAGAAATATTAGCTTCGGTGTGGTTAAAATTACCTACATTACGCAAAGAGGAGCATACGCTCAAACCTTTACTAAACTGTTATGAACACGAGGCTGGAAAGGTCCAGTGCCTCGAGTAAAGCTCCTCTCAAGAAGCTCTAACTGTACAAAGGCGATATCATCCAGTCTTAGGATCTCTGGACCTTCGCTCAATCCTTAAAAGTGTAAAACGTGCAGCTTTAATTTTTGCAGAAAACTCTAATTTCTACCGCACTTTTTCACTGCTAAGCCCAATTATTCCTCGATTATTCTTTCTCTTCTCTCTTGTTTTAATAAAAATAAATGTCTTTTTAGAAAACACTGGGCCATGTGTACAACAGACTGGCGGAGCGCGGTGTTACGCCACAATTGGTAATGCTGAACTCTGACATTCTGGAAATGCAGGGATGCACCATATGTGGTGAGAGGTCTATGAGGATGACATAAAACATGATGCAGCCCTCAGAGGCCTTTCCCTGGCTACCATGCCCTTGACACCGTAGGTACCCCTTACAAGGGACTTGCAGGTAGGCCAGAGTTGTGCCAATTGTGGAAACAATGGCACAGTTTAGGGAAAGAACACAGGCCCTGGGAACCTGATTAGCAGGGACCCAGGGCACACTCAGTCAAATTGTGTCAGGTAGCTGGCAAAAAGTTAGGGGACAACCATGAAGAAAGGGCATTTTCCTACACATTGTGATTCATTATCCAGGGACCGTGGTGTGCCAGATAGTCATTACCTGCCATCAGTTCCCTTTTAGCCATGAAAAATAACATTCTAAACATGCCTGATTTTAAAACTGTGCTTGTCCTTGGTACTCAAATTTGGTAGTGAGCCTGTCTCAAACTTCTCATCAAAAGATAAAGGATCAAAGGCATTGGGATAACTAAAGGTCAGGTGTACTATTACATCGCTTAAAGTAGTCTCAGTTTGTGTCCAGTATTTTTCCTACCTATATGGACCCAAACGATGTACAAATTCCAGATCTGAACTAGTCACAATTAATATTCATGAGGTAGGTCGCAAATAGCTACTCAATTCGATTGAACACATTCACAGGGATGATGATCTGCAAAGGTCAGCAGACCACCATGTCTCTGATAGCTTTTTAAATGAAGATTATTATTATTATCATATTTAAATTGGCCCATTTTCCTTAAAGTAAACGGGTTGAACTTATATCAATTGGGCTTTGAAAGGGACACTCCCAATATGCCCTTCCAAGTACTGAATCGATATTGGAGTCCAAACCCATTTTAGAAGCCATTAAAATATTACTGATTCCTAAAATGGGTTTAGTAAATAGCAAAAAACATTTCTGCGGGCGTACACAACTATTTGGACGGTTTGTGACCATAAAAACGTTTATTCAACTTGCTTCATATCTGTACAGACAGTTTGGTAAAGCTGAAGAACCAAAACTACAGTTGTTACTTGTTCCCAGGACTTGGTTTTCCTACTACATTTTGATGAGTGAACCAAAAGACTGGGTTCAGTCTTCAAAGACATAATATCCAATGAGCATGTGTTGGGTTCCAATCCAGTTTTATTTTCACACACTTCTAGATTTGTCCAATCTTGTAAAGATAACCAAAGACAGAAAATGAATGTCTAAGATTACACAACTTAGTCCCATTCGGAGAACAGGATTAAAAACCATTCCCCTATTTCCACAGTTTCCAAAATGCCCACTAGATTACTGATGTGGGGGTGGCTCTGATAGCGAGATGCAAAGAAGGCTGTCCCCAGGGGTATGACACTGTTGGGAGCAAAACCAGATTTTAATTCAGCGTTTATTATCAGCATATTTTGTTAAACTTGTAAAGGTGTGGTTAGACTTCAAAAAACCTTTCTATACCCTTCCCTCTTCTATCCCTCCACTATCCTTTTCAATCCAAATAACAGACTAACATATCCACCGCTCAAATCAATTTCAGATTTCCCCAGACCAATTTGCCACTAATTCTTTTTTTGTTCCAGAGTACCGTGCTACTCGCTTCAACACCTCATCAGGGTTAGCAAGTGCTATATAAATGCAAACCTTTTCCCTCTTCTATCCCTCCACTATCCTTCTCAATCCATATAAGAGATTAAAATATCCACCGCTGGAATTAATTTCATGTTTCACTATACTAATTCACCACTAATCCTTTATGGGTTCCGGAGTGGCGTGCTACTCGCCGAAAAAGAGCTTTGACGCCTCGTCAGGGGTAATAAGCACTATATAAATGCAATTATAATACAATACAATTTTCAATAATATGGCACACCCCTGCGTTTCCCTTAGCACTGGCGCTAAACTACCTGCCTAGCACCAATGCTGGTACCCTTGCACCATAGTGCAAGGGTGCCTGCGTTGCAGGGAATGATTGTTCATGTGCAGGAAGGTGTTCCTTCCTGCACATAAACAATCAATTATGGTGATTTGTAACTTATATGTGTGCTGCAGAAGTTGCAACTTGTCCTTTTCTAATGATTGTTTATGTGCAGGAAGGGACACCTTCCTGCAGATGAACAATCACTAGTAGCTATTTGCTGTTTCTGTGTGTGCTGCACAATGCGAAAATGAGGAGAAATTAATAATTTCTCCCCATTGCGACAGGTTAAGACAAGTTTTCCCTAGGTCTTATTTTTGGCGCTGCCCCATATTTACGCCACCCTTGTAAATAGGGGACAGCATCAAAAGCAATGTGTGTTGCGACGGACGCCCACTGCAACACCCATTGCCCGCCCCTTTCATGCTAAGTGCTACGTGAAAGGGGCATTATTTTCAAGGTGGCGTTAAGCCACATTAAGTCACCAGAGAGAAAGAGCAGAGCAACCTATGAGACCAAGGACCAGACGCCAACAAGCCCAGCGCTCACTGAGAACTCCCATCAAGGAGTAGGCTACAGCTGAATGTGCCACACTGGTTAAGGATCTACAGGCGCCAGGAGCTGCTTTTGCAACTGGGCCTCCGGGACTCTAACCAGTAGGACAGAGGCTCTGAATCTTCATCCTCTGGTGGTGTGCACGGGAAACAGCATTTACAACGCTGTCATTACATCACGCTACCATTACAGGGTAGTACGCAATGCATTTACATCGCAAGTCATTACAATGACTTGCTCTAGGGGGCGCTGAGGTATTGGAAATGAATTCCAACACCTTCCCTACTGTTGCGCAAACTGGAGTAGGAATAGTAATTAATACTATTCCTAAGTCCAGCGCGCCCCCTAGTGTAAGTCGTTGTAATGACTTGCAATGTAAATGCATCGCGTACGAACAACGCGGTTGTTGTAACGACCGCGTTGTGAAAGCACGCGATGTAATGCATCACGATGTAATGAGACATATTCGGTGTGCACTCATCTCACAAAGGGTCCATTGTTACCCCTAGAATGGCAAATTAAATCCCTTGATCCAGTGAGGAGTTGAGATGTGGCTATAGGGGACAAATGTTGACCCCTCCCCCTCTTCCCGTGCTGCTGAGGGCGCACACTAAATGATGACTCATCTGGGCTTATGTTTTCCTAGATACATGGCCACTTTCATGATGTTTACTATTGGTGAGGTGCACTCCCAGAACTACATTCGATGACCTATTCCCCCTCCCCTCCATGTTCCTGCACAATTGCAGCGATAAGAGACATGGATTCAACTTTTTTATTTATATGTTTTTCGTTGTTGTTGGTGTGGTCAGAGCATGTTCAGCAATGACCTGAGATGGGATGATCAATACCTTCTTAGTGAACCTTAGCCACCATTACTATGGTAAAATCTAACACAGTGCCCGGGAGATACCTAGTGAGTGGCCTTATTGTTGGACCACTACATGCCATAACACACCTCTTTCCTTTTACCCTGCTCTCAGTTGCTGTTCCTGCATATCTTGGACACAAGGAGGTCCCTAGTGGATCCTGAGCTGGGTAGGGGTTACTAAATTACTTCCATGATTCAGAGTTTAGTCTTAGTTTTGTATGGTAAAATGACTGGGAGAATGGGCTCATCCATGAAAAGATGTAGCATGCAATTCTTTATTAAGTTTAGGGGAGTGCACATAGCCTGCTTGCAGGAAACACACATGGCAATAGCAGAGTTGGAGAAGATGTGGGTAGGTCAGCTGAGAGGTAGCACATATTCTGCCTTCTCACTGGGTACACTGAGCTGTATTGCCCCAGGTGGGCCATATACTATAACCTGGACAATGCTAGAGGACGAAAGTAGATATATGATCATAGAGGGAAGCCTAGATTGAGTCCCACTGATGATAGCCAGTATGTATGCACCTGACATGGGCCAATAAAAAATTATGGACTCCCTGTCTCCACACTTGACCAGGACTCTGGGGATCTCCAGCCTATTGAGCATAGATTACAATTAAGGGGTCGATTCCGATCTTGGCCGGTAGGGCACCGAATCGGATTCGGCTGAACCGGATCCGATTCGGAGCCCTTTTTCCCGACCGATTCGTACGTGCGTCCGGGCGAGCGAGTACGATGCGAGCGCGTGCGAATTCGCCAACCGACTCGTTCGCGGGTCCCAACCGCTCCGACCGACTCGCACGGATGCGCCTCGCACCGCGCAATGGAGATGTTCCCCGGCCGGGCAAGTACGATGCGCGCCTCGAGCAGTCCGACCGACTCGCGCAGCCCGGCTCCAAAGAGCAGTCGGAGCCGCACTTTGGGGGTCCGTGTCGGACCCCCCTGTATGCGTAGCCGTGCGAGTCGCACACAGGGGGGACCCATGGGTCCCCCCTACCTGTGAGTGTACGGCGCGAGTCGCTTCACCGCGTACCCGCTGTATGGGGCGCACTTGTTCGCCTCGCACCCATTGAGTCAATGCGAGCCCATGTACGCGTTGTACGACCGGCTCCCATTGACTTCAATGGGAGTCCGACCGAATCGAGTCCGATAGCATGCGTACACATCGTACTCGTTCGGTCGGGCTGCTAGGGTCCGATTCGGTCGGAAATCTCTCCGGGTCCGGCTCGGTCGGAGAGATTTCCGGCCTGAATCGGAATCGGCCCCTTAGTCTCTGATTGTGGTCGTGGCCATTTGCTTCAACCTCTCTCTAACACTTCCTGTAAAACCTTGGCCCGCAGGTTTCAGCAGTGGGCAAGACAAATGAGCCTACATCATCTTTGGGGGGCGATCTACCCCAAGGAGCGAGAATACTCTCTTTAATCATCCATATATGACATACACACTTGTTAAGACATGTATTTGGGGACAGCTAATCTGGTGCATCAGCTTCTTACTGCCACAAAGATGCGGACTATAATCTGCTGATGATAACATTACACTATAATAGAGTCCCGCCCACTGTAGCATGATGCCTTATTTGACCCTCCTTTTAAGGCTGCACTAGGTAAGTCTATAGATCTCTATGTTAAAGAAAACAAAGGAATGGCCTCACATCTCAATATAGAATGGACTGCCTTCAAAATTGTATTGAGGTCATTATAGCAAAACTTCATATTGCACAAGATTGACACTAATTTGGGAAATGGCATTATGTTTGTTAAAGAATTCTGTCACTGTTAATGCACCAGACAGATCAACCTTTTTAGAGGTATTAGGTATTGGTGGAGTGCTTGTGCTGCCTCAATTATAAAGAATACACAACACAACAATATTGTGAAGGAGATAGGGGGATGATTATTTGCATGGCTCATATGATCTGAGATCCCCCACATACTTCTATGCTCTATACAGTCACTTGGTGGGCACTTGGCAACCATGCAAGTGTACATAAATAAAATGTTTACATAATACTACCTGACTTTATATTCCATACCCATGATACCTTCAACAGCATGTATCACAAATTATCTGAACATTGTCCTGGCGTTGACCCTTACTCCTGCACAAAATATATACTTAATAAAGATTTTGAGATACAAGAGGAGACGCTTGCCATAGATCATCTAGCTGAAGGGAAATCACTAGGATTAGATGGGCTCCCACCAGAGCTGTACACCACATACAAAAAATAACTTGCATCATGTCTACATGTCATGTACATTAAGGCATATCATAAAGGGGTGCTCTTAGAATGGACCAATAAGATAATGATAATTGTTTTGCCCAACCCAGGTTGAAAACCACTTCACATCAAATTGCAGAGGCCTCTTTCATTAATAAACGCAAAATATAAGCTGTTGGAAAAGAAAATTGCAAACTGACTTCTCCCTTTATGTACCAGGATTGGTACATTCAGATCAGTGTGGATTCGTACCTGGAATAAACACACTTATCAACATAAAATGTCTACTGCAAATTATGAATGACATACCATCAATATCTACCCTGCACACTGTTGCCTCACTCAACATTGAGAAGGCCTTCAACTCACTGGTGTGTCCATATCTTTATGCAGTATTGCCTAGGATTGGGGTGACTGGCACCATATTACAATGGTGCAATTATTATATACACAACCATTGTCGAGGGTCGATACAGGCAGTGTGTACTCTGAAAGGTGGCAAATCTAAAGGGGTATTTGTGAAAGCTGCCCACTTTCCCCTATGTTATTTGTGTTAGCACTGGAACCAATGGCATGGTTGATGCGCATGAGGGGGAATGAGCGGGATATTAATATTCATGGTAAGGTACATGCTGCAGCTTGGTAAGCCGATGATGCACTCTTATTTCTTCGGGACCCGGAACCAGGTCTCCCCTCTATAACTGAGGTTTTATCTGAATTTGGGACATCTCTGGTCTCAAGGTAAATTGGGATAAATCCTGCCTGTTTCAAATATGACCACCAGATAATACTGACTGCCCAATTCACACCGGAGACCACATGTGACCACCTCTGATTTAAATTCTTAGATGTTCAGATATATCTCACAGATGACCAACTGAAGGGGGACAATTTGGATAAATGCATTTCAGGGATACAGCAATCATTATCACTCTGGGCCCGTTGTCTCCAGTTGGTAGAGCAGCATTAATTGAAATTATTGTGCTACCTAGAATGCTCTATTTTTATTGGCACTTCCATTGAAAGTCATGTGATTTTTCTGTAGAGACCTTAAGTTTATCTCATCTGGACTGATCTGGACCCAACAGAGAAGGAGTATTTCTGTGGACAAAGCAATGTTCCCTATAACTATATTATTTAGCAGGCCAATTTGTGTGATTAGCTCAATGGTTAGGTTGAAAGCAGATCCTGAAAACGGAGGCTTAATAAACATCAAAGGCAATACCGATTTACTTCAGGTCGTGTGTGACATGGGTAAACCGGAGATTAGGTACCCTAGGTATATGCTCACAGTCCAGATGTGCTGGCGTAGACACCAGTAAGCTGGTGCCAGTGCCTCCATACATCCCGGATCTCCCATTGTATATGCTTCTCCAAATGACGAAAGTAGCGCAGACACATTTCACTTCTTACTGCTGGAAACAGCATAACATCACATCACTGGGGGACTTATATGTGGACGACACGTTGGTTACATTTCAGGCCCTAGTGATGACTGTGGACTCAATGCCGGACAATTGGGTGAATTCATGCCAGACGAAGAATGGGGAAGATTCTTGAGTCCACTAACACTGTAAATAGAACACATGCTTCAAATATACCCTCTCGTTTATTTAGATCATACTTACCTTTCTTCAGCCAAATTATAATCAGAGGTGACATGAACATGTCCTAGATTTAGGATTGATGACACAGATATATTTCATATGCTGTAGCACTGCACAGTAAAACAGCAGTATTGGACAATGCTGATAGAGGGTTTATGAGAGACTGGAGGCATAGGGTTAAATATCAACATGGCGATTTGCCTCTTAGGTAGGTCCAGCAGACGAAAAAAGTACCAAAACCGGGTTCAGATTTATTGACTTAGCATTACTTATTGGTAAGAGCGCCATTGCCATGCAATGGAAATCCATTGCAGCTCCGACTGTGCACACTTGGCTGCAGGAACTGCAGAAGTGAGCTCCTGAATGGTCCCAAGGGCTTACTGTACTACAAAAAAA
Source organism: Calotriton arnoldi (assembly GCA_963921515.1). NCBI lineage: Eukaryota > Metazoa > Chordata > Amphibia > Caudata > Salamandridae > Calotriton > Calotriton arnoldi. The sequence continues at coordinate 232,553 of CAWUFW010002456.1, read as the reverse complement.
TAGCCGGTAATGATCAAGGAATAAGACACTATACTTTTAGCATTGCAAGCCAATACAGAAAAGCACTCCTGATGGCTAACACTAATATCACACAGCCAGCATCAACGGATCTGGAAGGTTGCCTCAACTGATTCACGGCAGGAAGAATTAGAAATATTGTTCATATGTCTAATATTTTAGATGAGGCATAACATGATTAGTGTCACGCAGATAGCTTGTACTGTTTATACTATCTACTGATTTGGTTTCCAGAAATAATAATGCTGTTATGTAATCTTAATTGGAGAGAGTGTTTTTTGAAAATGTACAAGAGACAAGGTCAAGTTTATGTTCAAAGATGTATTTTTATTGCTTTGAGCTCTAGACTTATGAGACACAACTAAGTCAATATTTATGACTAGAATGTGTTAACTTAAGTATATTGGAATTGCCTGCTGTATTCTATGCCATAATGTGGATGTCAACATACCACAAAAAGACAAATAACGAGCAATTTTATAAAAATAACCAATGGGAGAGCCAGCCTTACTACAGTAAAAACAACTTTGGCGGTTTTTCACTGCCAGGGCATGTAAAACATTAAGGGGCCGATTCCGATCTCGGCTGGTAGTGCTCCGAATCGGATTCGGATTTACCGGATCCGATTCGGAGCCCTGTTTCCCGACCGAATCGTACGCGGGTCCGGCCGAGCGAGTACGATGCATGCTCCCGCGAAATCACCGACCGACTCGTACGCGGCTTCAACACGCTCCGACCGACTCACACGGACACAACTCGCACCGCGCTATGGAGACGTTTCCCGGCCGGGTAAGTACGATGCGCGCCGCAAGCAGTCCGACCGACTCGCGCCGTCCGGCTCGAAAGAGCTGTCGGAGCCGGACTTTGGGGGTCCGCGTCGGTCCCCCCTACCTGTGCATGTACGCCGCGATGCGCATGGACGCGTACCCACTGTAGGGGGCGCCCTTGTTCGCCTCGCACCCATTGAGTCAATGGGAGCCCGCGTACGCGTCGTACGACCGGCTCCCATTGACTTCAATGGGAGTCCGACCGAATCGAGTCCGATAGCATGCGAATGCATCGTACTCGTCCGGTCGGACTGCTGGGGTCCGATTCGGTCGGAATTCTCTCCGGGTCCGGCTCGGTCGGAGAGATTTCCGGCCGGAATCGGAATCGGACCCTAAATATGCATGGACTACTCTTTAAATACCAGGCACCCTGCCCTATGGGCTTTAAAGCCCTACCTTAGGAATGTCATCATAAGAATTAAAAAGGAAGGTTTGGGCTTGGCAAAAGGTTTATTTTGCCAAGTCAAAATGCTAGTTTAAAATTGCACCCCCAGGGGGCATACCTGGAGACATGTTTTACATTGCTGATGTAGTTGGTGGCACATAGAGTCCTCAGCCCACTAGTAACTCGGGACCTACAAGGAAATTGTGCCAATCAGATGTATTCCAATGTCAACAGGCTAGAAAGGGAGGGCACAAACACATTACCCCTAGTTAGAAGGGATAAAGTGCACAGAGGCCTATGTCCAACAAAAATGGGTTAAGCAACAGAAGGCAAAGCTCTGGGGGAATACCACACAAAATATTGTATTTCACAACCCTTATGTTGTTTAAAGATGTGCCCATTCAGTAAAAAGTCACACATTCAGGCAGATGCCTGAAACTGCAGATAACAATTAATGAACAGTGCCATGCCATTAATAAAAGTGCAGCGCTGTGTTTTGCTTTAGTTCATAGATTAGTCTAAAAAAGTTGCCACTTTATTAAATTCGAACACGTTTTTGTGGTTTTGTGTTTTTGTTGAGATTGAAAAACACCCATAGTTCAATTTTTTATATTAATATCATATGATTTGGTGATGGATATTATAGTTTTTAAACCCATGCCAGTTTTCATGCCAAAAAACATACAAATATTCTTCGATGTTACAGCCCGCTGCTGTGCCAAACAAAGCTCATTTTAACCAGAACAACCATTCGTAAATGTCCAGCAATCTATATATGGGGTGTCTTAGGGATGTATGTGCATCCCCGATATCTGCCTGAGGAGTCCAATAAAATGTGTTGCCTGTTTCAATTGGACTTCATCCGCTCAGGTGAATTTAAGGACGTATATAAGTCATAATTGGTTGGATGGGAAGGGTAGTTAAATGAAGTTTCTTTGCCTCTCTTACATCAATAATGGGAGTAGAGAAAGCATCAATTTATCCCCGGTGTGGGGCACTGTATACCTGGGTAAGTGGATGTTGACCATTTGTGCATGACCTGATAATATGGCTCCCCACAGGGTCTGGGATGGGGGGACAGAGAGTTTGTGAGTGGGACAAGGATGCAGTGCATTCTAGGTAGACTAGCAGGGTAGGATAAGAGATATTTACCATACAGAACCATCCTGAAGATGAGAAAGCTCTTCATTACATTAGTGAACTATTCTGGGAACACTGGTGGAATGGAATGTTAGGACAGTGATAGCTCATTCTCTGAATGAACACCTTCATAGTGCAGATCTTTATACTCACGTGAATTGGCAAAACGAATAGGTCCTGCCTGCAAAGCCTTGGCATAGTCATTGCTTTTTTACTATATGCCATATAGAAATTAATTTTCTAATGCTTTAAGAAAATCAATGTAAACATAGCCACTACAGATGCGTGTACTTATGTACCGGCCAGCTTACAATGGATTTTCTTAAAGTTTAAGAAAATTAATTCAGAGATAGCAGAGGTGAGCACGTCCACTGTTGATACCTTTGAATGGATTTTTTTATTTAAAATAAAAGAACTCTTTGGGAGATGCTCTATGGGCATGCAAATGAATGGGAGGTCAAAAAAACGTTTTAAGGTGACTACCTGCCGAAACAGTTTCTGCAGAGCTTACAGTATGACTGGTGGCAAGTGGGTGCTTGGGATGAGGGGTATCGTTTTTAATAATGAGAGTGGTTTGGGGAGAAAGCAGGATTGAGATAACGAGGGAAAATAAATAGTCGCACACAAGGTCGGATGTCTGTAGTGGAAGGATACATACCATCCAATCAAACCCAGTGAGATAGTAAGACTGAAATGTTGCTGGGTGGGACGGACAAAGACAAGAAAAGGGACAGAAGCCATCAAATTCAGAACAGGGAAGTAAGATAGACAGGAAAACCAACCATTCATGAGTAAGGGACTAAGCAAAATCCTACCTTACATATTGCATTGCACACAAGATATATTCAACAACAGACAACTGTCAGCAAGAGCTAAAATTGTCAACCCCATTAGAGCAATATAAAATCACTTCATCTTACTTTATAAACAAAGGTGTAGAAGCATATGTTGAAGCGGTTTCTAAGGTTTCAATTTTGGGTGACAAATTATATTTGAATACTAATGATTTTTATAATGAATATAGTTGTAAATGAAGAATTAATGATGTTAGACTTGAACCGATATTGACTAGATGTTTAGAAGTGTGTTTATTAATGTATTCTAGTTATGACACATTTTTACGAGACACCTTTTATTAAAATGGATGCTGGTTATGTTGTTCTGCTCATTTTGCTTCTGCTCATCAACCCTCCCAATCAATGTCCCTCTGTGAGTCTTCCCTCCCCACAATCTTCGCGGAGCACACGACACAGTGACAAAATTGGTTATTTTCCTTAGAGAGCATGTATTGGGAATGAAACTTTTTCTTTGTGTTTGTAATGTAACTTTCTGAAGGACACTTCCGCTGAAAGTTCTGATGCAGGCTTTCTAGCACACTGGTGTATTAGGGCCTGATTACGAGTCTGGCGGTCTCGCGACCACCAGACTCATGGTGGCGCAGGAGTGGTGGTCCACCGTATTGCCAATTAAAACTTACAAAGTTGTATCAGCTGTGGACCGCCTGCTGTGCCAGGGAAAGGTCGTTCCCTGGCAGTGGCGCAGTAGCGCCACAACACATTATGCTGAGCAGGGACTGCTGCAGTCCCACTCAGCATATTTTGAGTTCTTGCACCGCCAGCCTTTTCATTGCGGGTCCTGCCATGAAAAAGTTGGTGGTGCAAGAACACCCCCATGCCCCCCACGCCATGGGGGTACATTCAGTGGGGCACAACATGTGCCCCCCTGTCTATATTCCACCCAGTTCCAGTATGGCATGGACGTCACCATCCATGCCGTGCTGGAACTTTTTGGCCGTTCCCATTGCGGTGCCTGTTTTCAAGGCACCACCATGAGAATGGCCAAAGGACCGCCAACTGTATTACGAGTTGCACATTTGCAACTCGTAATACGGTTGGCGGTGCTTGCACGGCTTTGTCGCAGCGGAGGCGGCATTACACCATCGCCGCTGCGCCAAAGTCGTAATCAGGCCCACTGTCTTCGTTTGAAAATGTTTCATATTGTGATATACATCTACGGACTGCGTTGTTGCTGCAGAAGACAATTGAATATTTCCTCTACCTTAGAGATGGGTTAGTGTTATGAATGTTTGTGTGATGACCATCATTCATATTTGTCCAATATGTGTTATCGCTAGACATGTCATGCTGAATTTTCAGTTTTTGCTTGATACTTACGTGTAAAATTTATATAAAAACCCATGGTCTTGGGGTGAGCGAAAGGCTTTTTGTTTTCCTCATTTGACCCTGTCCAATCACAATTTGATGACTTTTCTGTTTCTCTAAGGACCCCGTTCATTTTTCCTATTGTTTTGTTGCCAATTGGGGTTTAGAATAATATTGATTTCCGATTATGTGCTCTATATCCGAGCCATTATGGCTTATATGCTGCGCTTTCCTGTAATGCCTACTTTTGAGTTTTTTTGTAATAAAACTAATTCATTTTTCATGTATCTAGAACTCAGTTACTGAGTGGCCCCTGACACTATTTTATTTACTCTACAACATTTTTGCGCCTGATGTCAAAGAGGGTGGTGACTCTTATCATTAGATCAATGGTGCTGGAGCCGAGCTGCCGTAGGTAAATTTTGGGGTGATCGAAGTATTGGAGTACAGTGAAACATTCGGATTCGTCTCCCACACATATGGTTTTGCCATTCCTCTGGCCCTTTGGTAGATACCAAGCCCCTCAAGTTAATTTGCACATTTAAGAATATATCTACTATACAATATTATCTAATACAAAATCTTATTCACTGCCTTTATTTTTTGTGCTCTGTTCACAAAATGTGTTAATCTGCTTAAATTATTTGCATCATGAATTGTTAGCAAAAAGACAAACTCAAGTCTACAATAATGCATTTACAGAAGTGACAGTTTGTGGTGCTGTAAATAACAGACGTTACATTTGCACAACTTAATGTTATGCAATTAAATGACCTCTACATTGGCCATCCAGGAATGCAACTGTTGGCCTTATGGTTACTGTAACAATTTAAAAGATTCAAAATTCAGCAAATGGATTCATCGAACAAGAGAGAAGCAGCTGCTTTATTTCTGAAAAATCAAAACAAACGCCACACAAAATAAAGAATTCAGCTGAATGCTTTGAATAAGATTCTCAAATATATTAACATTAGAGCACCCGCATATCCCAAGGAAATCCACTCATACTGGCTTAACGTACAAAAGACACTGCTCAACTCAATGAAAGTTGGCATTTGGAAAGTGTTGAAAATGTCAGCAGAGAGGTAGGTCATTTACAATACTGGCCTCACTACTGTTGAGCATATTAGATACAAGTATAAGCATTGAAAGTCAGTAGTCTTTCTTATTTAAAATGCTTATGATCAGAAACGAAAACTGACATACTCTGTAGTCCCATTAGCATTTCATTTCATACAATTCCATGTGTTTTACTAAACTTTGAAATACCTTGCCTTGAAGAATCCTGGTGAAAGTTTGCCATTATTCACAATCGTCTGGATGCCATTTGTGTAAAGAAGTTGAAATAATCTAAATATGAAAATGCAAGGGCCGAAGCTTTTTCTAAATGTGCAATTTTGGCTAACAAATTATCTTTGAATGCGAATGGGGTTTGTGATTAATACAGTCCTGACTATTTAATTATTAATGTTGCACTTGAAACAATTTTTTTAGAGGTTTAGAAGTGTGTTTATGAATGTACTTTAGTGGTGTCACATTTTAGTTGAAACACCATTTTATTCAAATGGATGCTGTTTGGGTGCCCTGATCATCCTCATTATCCTTCCCAATCAATGTCTCACTGTGTGTCTTCTCTCCCCACAGTCTTTGCAGAGTACAGGACACTGTGAAGAAATTGTCTTTTTACCTTAGAGAGCATGTATTGTGAATAAAACTTTCTTTGTGTATTGAATGTGTCATTCTATAGGACACTTCCTCTGGAAGTACTGATGTAGGCCTGCTAGCACATCCTAGTGTAAGAGTCTTTAAAAAGATTTCCTATTGTATTTACATCTCCAGACTGCAGTGCTGCTGAGGAAGCTGATGGAGATTTCCTTCTCCTTAAAATGGGTCAGTGTTACATTTATTCATTACTTATTTGCTCAATATGTGTTATCACTAGTCATCATGCTGGATTTGCAGTTTTTGTGTATTACCTGTTCATAAAATGTGTATAAAAATCCTTTGGTTTTGGGGGTTAGTTGGAGCCTTTAATTTTCCCCTAGAGATGCTGTCAGTGTTTTTTGTGAATTTGACAGTTATATTTTAGATGACGTCCCTGTTCCTCCAAGGATTCTGTCCACTGATTTAGAGATTTTCCTTTCTATTAGAGATGCTGCTTTTATGATTTTTGCTGCTTATTGGGACTAAGAATAATTCGGATTTCTGACTATGTACTCTGTACATGAGCAAATATGGCATATTTTGCATTCCTCTGTGTTGCCTATTTTGATATTTTTTTAATAAAACCCTTTAACCTTTTATTGATCAATAACTCTGTTATTGAGTAGTCCCAGTCAGGCTTTTCATTTACTCTGCTAATTTGTTCGGCCTGATGTTGAGGAGGGTGCTGACTTTTATTGCATGCTCAAGTGTGCAGGGATTGAACTGCCAGAGGTATATTTCAGGGTAAGCAAAATACCAGGGATCAGTGGAATATTGGTATTCGGCTACCACACCAGCAGCCTTGGCACTTAGCTGTACTTTTGAGTAATGCAATCATGAAAAGTAGTGTATCGATTAACACTGCAGTTTTATATGCTGGTGGATTGTTTTACTCATGCTATCTGTTGCAATTAGCTGTTAGACGGCAAGGTGGATATGTTTTTTTTTTCCTAAGTAGCCTTATGTTTGTTCTCAGTTAGCCCATAAATGGCAGATCATTGCAGCAGGCAGCACTGACCACTGAGCACTGAGAAAGTGGCTTATTTGATTTGTATTCATCATTGTGTTATAAAGTGTGTTCTTAACCCATGTGGTTCCAGAGCACTGTACATATCTTCAGTGGGATGTAGTGCAAGGTACAGTCAGCCTTCTTGAATGCAAAAAACTCATATAATGTGTTTCCAATTACCAGTGCAGAATTGTTTGATATTCAGTTTTTCATGAATCATCATAAATTACATACATTTTGGGTCTCATTTTACAACACATATTTCAAAACATCTTTACTTTCACTTGCATTTCTATTACAGTTTTTTCAGTATCATCATCTATCATAGTAAAATAAATATCTCTTAGAAGTCCAATTCTATTGCATTGGAGTTTCACTTGCATACATCAAGTATTTTTCTAGGACTAGGCCATACAAAACCCAGATGGGGGATTTATTTTTGAGACTTGAGAGGATGCAGAGCTGCAAATGAGAAATAATAAAGTATCAGTATAATACACTCAGATATTTGCTATTGAGTAGTTTTGTGACAGCTCTTTGCATAAGCTATTGAAAGTGAAAGATTCCTGCAGTCTGTATTTCATTTTAATGCTCTTTGTATAAAACCGCTTCTTCCCACAAGATCTTCATGCAAATAACAAGCACAACATGTACTGGAGGTGCACAAACCAAATGTGAAGGAGGGTACGTTACGGACTAGGACTAGGAGCAGTAGGACTCAGTTAATGAAGATTATTGGTAACTAACAGAACCAATACCTCTTCGTCTGTGCTCTTCTTCCCAGTCCTGGCTGAGGATATACCAAAGCTTATTATTGACACCAGCTATACCAAACTTTATACCTCGAAATGTCCTTGACATGGATGTGTATATGAATGTAATCACAATTACTTTATTGTAACATTTAACATCCCATGAACAAAATTAACAGCATACATTTTTTGTTCAAATCTAACCTATAATTTGAAATAAATGTATTCTGGGTAGACCATGTGGCTAGCCGGCAGATCTCTTGAAAGGATACTCCACATTCTTTGGCCCATGGCATAGAAACGGTTGCAGTCAAGAAGCTTTGAACTTTCTTAAGCAGTTGTTGACCTGCTGAAATATATCTCTGAGAGATCGCTTTGCGAAACCCACAGACTTAATTTAGCTTGGATGACCTTTTTTTGTTTGATAGCAAGTTCATACAACCTGAATAGAGCAGTTGTTGAACCAAAATCTTTAGTCTTTTCCAAATGTACTGATAATGCCCTTTTAAATCTAATGTTATAGGATTTGAGTTGGTCGACTTTTCTTTGCAAACAGTCAAAATAATTTCTTGGGCTAAGTATAACTGTTTACACACTTTGGTTCTACATTTCAGGCCCATGTTTATCACTGCCTGATCTGGGAAAAATATAAGGTAAGAATACAAAATTACCAGAGCTCCCAATTCTCTTAACCTTCTGGCCGACGTAATTGCTAGTTACAAGGTAACTTTTACAGAAAGCCACAACAAATCAGCCAGGCCTAAGGGCTAAAAAGGTTATTTTTTGTAAAACCGTTTAAGACTATGGATGAATCCCATGTTGGAGTAGGTTTGGGGATTTCTGGTCTTCTTAATCTGAGGCTCTAAACCAACATGCTAAAGGAAATATCTGTGCGATATTCCTATATGACTCTGAATTCTTGATTGCTGCCCATTGTGACACTGGTGTGGACATTAGAATGGACAGCGCTAAGCCTTTCAAGATGCTACCTCTCAGAAATTCAAGAATTTGAAAGGTGTCATAAACAGATTTTGCTACTAAACCCTTTCCTCTACGCCATTTCCCAAAACTTCTCCAGTGTTTAGAATATGATAGCAATGTTGCTGGTTTCCTGGATGCTTGAATATACAAAGCTACCTTGTTTGAACAACCTAGACTTAGGCAGGGAGGCCTCTCAAAGTCCATGCCATCAATGGTAACCTCAGAGGCTGCTTCTCTGACAGATTTGGAACCCTAGGAAATTGCTGGCCTGGAAGACGAAAAGGATGCCAGACAGACAGAAGTTTCAAAGGAAACCAGGAACAATGTGGCAAGAAACAAGCAATTAGAATTACAATTTCCCTCTCTTTTAGAAATTCTGAAGCACCTTCATGAGACTGGGAATTGGAGGGAAAGCATATAGAATCCCATGTGGCCACAGGATTGATAATTTATCCACTGGCCAGGCTTGATGACAACTAGTGTCTGAGCAAATCTTAGGAAGGAATGCATTGGTCAGAGATGCAAATAGATCTAACCATGCATCCTGAATAAAAACACTATTTCCTGAAGTTCCTCCTGTCTCGGATGGAACCTGACTGTTGATGGTAAGTTGCAGCTGAGAGTGTCTGCTTGTGCATTGTCTCTCCCAAGAATATGTATTTCTTTTAGAGACAGAAAATCTATCTCTACCCAACAGACAATTGAATGAGCTACATTCGATGGAGGTTTGCTCTTCCCTGTCCCCTGCCTCTTCACATGGGTTTAGGTGACTTAATTGCCAGTCCTGATTAAGATCGGTTTGCCCTTTAGATGCCAAGCAAATTGTTAAAGAGCATACCAAATCACCACCAGCTCTTTCCCACTGAAAGATTGGGCTCTCTCACTCTGTGACCAGGTGTTCTCTACTTCCAATTCCTCCAGTGTTGGCCTCACACTCAAAGGCTTGCTTCTGTTTCCACTGCTGGAGTTGGTTACTGGAAAAAATATTCCTTGTTGCAACTTCTGTGGAATCCGCCACCACTACAACTTCTGTCTCACCTCTTCCAACACTGGAATCAGTTTTTCTGCAACACCGGTGACAGGAACCTGAACAGATGGTTGATCAGAGGTTTCAGATGGTGGCGAGCCCATGGAACTATTGCTGTAGTCAAAGCCATCCTTAGCTGCAATCTGGTTGATTCATGGTGTAGAACTAAAAGGTTTTTTAGCTGAAGTTATAAGTTCTTTCTTCTTGCTTCAAGAAAGAAAACTTTCCCCTTCTCCATATCGAAGAGAGCCCAGAAGAACTTCTTCTGTCTTTCTGGCACCTCTTCCAGCATTGCTTGTCTTTTGCTGTCAGTCTTTTTCAGTTGAGTCAGTTTGTAAACTGGCGTAGGAAGAGGACTGCAAACTCTATAACATATCTGTTTTGGACGATGGATAAAATGCACTTGTCTTTTATTTCTTTTTCCATTGATAAAAAAAAGTTCTTGTCTGCGGTCAGTGCTTGTTTGTGGTCAGGGTTTTTTCAAGGAGTGCAGCCCCTCAACCTCAAGCCCAGACTTAAAAGGGACGACAGCTTCTATGAGATATCTAGAATGACTTTCTCTGCACGAAGAATTGTTTTACCTCTGGTGCTCTAAATGGTTGCAGCACTTTCCTCAGCTGCTTATGATGGGCTAATGATCTTTGGGAAGTGTCTAGGTTCCACAGCCTTAGCCACAAAAGTCTTCTGCCTACTGCTGCCATCTCTGTTACTTTTGCTGACACAAGGAATCAAAGGTAATAGCTGAGAGAAATTGTGCTAATAGTTCCATATTTGCCAAAATCGTTGTGGGATCTGCATTCTATTACAGATGAGAACAATGGGACTGAAAGTCATTTAGAAACGCTTGAGATGCATGGGCCCTGCATGTTCTCAGCGATAAATTAGTAGCAGCATATGCATGCCCAAATGACACCTCCACTTTCTATCTACGGCAGCCATCAAAAACGCTTCTTCATATACCAGCAAAGAACCTATGCCTGCCAATATAGAGTTCATTTTGGTCTTTGTGGGAACTCTTTCGTCAAACCTCTACAACGGCTCTATTTTTGGGAAAGAGTATTTATCTAAATACTTACAGTCTTTAAGGATGATGTTCCTAATGACTTCGTGTGGTGGCAAGTCATCCATTTTGGCAGCTGTATGTTGGGAATAAAATTCTTCTTCCTCTTTCTGAGTTTTACTCTGAAATGTCAATACCTCTTCGATCTGCTTCAGAAGTTATTGGAACTGTTGCTCCTGTACACATTTCCCTTTAAGTCCCTCCTCCAGTTTCTCAGCCATATCAGTGTCCAACAGCTGCCTTTTTTCAGCGACTTTTAATCACAGCCTTCAATGTATCTCTAATCATAATATTCTCCACATCAGAATCAGTATCCACATTATGCTACCATCTCAAGCTCTTGGAATGCTTCATTGTGCTTGTTTTGGTTAGCATTAGAGCAGTGGATCTTAATTCATAGGTTTCTTTACTACTCACCTCGCATCTTGTGGAATGAGATGCTGTTAAAAAAACATTGGTGCAAGAAAAATTTAAAACGTGGCCGCACCTGTGCAAAACCTGATACCAGGAGCGCTGGCACACTTATTAATGCTCTAAACCTCTCCCCACTCCTGCTCAGCACTGGAACGGGGAGCATGTTACTAAATGTTGCACCCAGCTGATGGGTGATTGGTCATAGACCGTAAGCAAGACAAAATATTCAGACAATAAAACTTGACTTGTGGAAAGGCTACTTGAATAGATTGTGGAAAGAGCTGTCTTTGCATTCCTGTCTGTGCATGCTGATACTACATTCTGAATAGGTTTTAGATTTTAGAGGTGTTTTAGGTAAGTTCAGTCAATCTTTCACTCTGATGCAAGAGAAAAGTTCTATTCTGTGGTTCGTGCTCCAGTGCTATATACCCTGGTTAGGTCAATGTAGCAAAGCAGCTTATTTCTTACATTGTCCTATTTTTCAGCAGTGACCTTTTGCACATATTTGCGAGTGCGGCAATGTTGGATTAGTTTCCCTGAAACTAAACTTGCTTACACATCTAGCTTCGCACAACATTATCACAATGCCCTGAACATCATGTACAAGGTCTCTTCTCGCACTATGTACAAATGTCATCTCTATCTTCATCCACGGGGCGGCAGGGCTATCCACATATCCATAATATCACTAATATATACCCACATCACAAGGCTGCTTTCTGTTATAAAAGATAAGCATCCCGATAGATTAGGAGAGGAAGCACTTCAGCTGACATCAGGTAAAGGGGTTGGATCGTCCCTTGGGTGGATTCTTGGCTCCACACCTACACACCCTCTAGGTACACTTAGAGTAGGGTTCGCATAGTAGGAGTATGCTTGCGTACGGCCTTGTTTTATATGCCTGCATATATACACTGTTTTAGCACCATGGTAGAACTATATCTACTATTTACGCTTTTGGTGCTCACAATCACTTTTATCTGCTTCTGTCTATTAATCATTGCAGCACACAAATTTTATACAAGAATAACGTTGGTTCAATATATATATTGAAAACGTCCCACTGTGTACTCTCTGTAAACCTCTCTGAGAATAAATGAGCACGAGTGATTGAGTGAAAGGTTCTGTACTGTTTCCACAATCCCTAAGGGGTCAGGGTTGTCATGTTCAGTGGTTGCCGGAAACCATTCGCTCTCTGATAAGGTTACGGTGGAACTGTGAGCTAGCTGTTCTATAGGCCAACATATCCTGCGGAGGTGTCCGGAATCAGTCTAGGCACCAAACCCCTAGTTTATGTTGTCCCACAAATGTGCAGATCCTACCGATTAGTAGGAACTACACGACACCAGGGATTCAAGAATTTCCTCCCTGATCCACACTGGTTGTCTTATTTTCGCATCCCCTTTTTAGGACATGATTCCAGTCTCAATCATTTTAAAGACTGTGAAGCATGCATCATGTTTCTGGCAACCACCATTTTCTTTTGTGAGGCTAATGTTTGATCTTGGTCAAGCTGTATCTCGTCACATATCAGACGTGCCCCATCATTTCTGTAATTCACAATGGAGCTAAAATCCCACAGTTTACAGGAGCATTTAATCCCAAAAAAGATATCAATGCCCAAGCTCACCAAGCCTCATGGGCTAAAAACTAAAGAGCCTACTCTACTCTTTTTTAGGGGCACCATCTTGAATTATTTTCAACTTAACTATGACCATTGTTTGTTACAGCCAAGATAGTTTTCAGATTTGTAGGCAACGATGCCAATACCACGTTTAATCAATTAAATATAATCAATTAAATGTCTGTAGAGTTCCAAACAAGCTATACTCAACAATATCAGTACAATGCAGCTCAGTCTCCCATGACATCACTGTAAATTTCGGTATACTCTCAAACTGGGGAATAAAATAATAGACATTGGATCCAGCAATACGAAAAGCATGTCATCTTGCAAAATAAAATCAGTGCAAAGCATTAAAACACATATTATAAATGGCAGCCACCGAATGCCAACCTACAAAAATTGTGTTTCTTTTTATGTACAATAGGTACTACTGACTTAACTTGCTGTAGGGAACAGTATGTTTGTTGCAGAACTGTCCCTCGGTATTGTGCTGTATTTTCACGTTTTGCTCTTGTCCTTTGCCCTGTCTGCCATCCCCTGACATATATCCTATTTAGAAGAAGTGTAAAAGTAAACATAACGCTCCCGGTGTGCCCTCACCAGCCCTCTGAGACACTCAGGGAACCTGCGTGAGATGGGTTCTCGCTGGTGGCCTGAATCACTGCTGTATAAATATATCTTTTCACATTTCATCTTCAAGCCTTTAAACAAAAATAAATGGAGGTCTATAAATCGTCGCTGTTCCTCATACCGCCTGCCAGAAAGCAAAGGAGATGCACTGTAAGTTATTCGTTTTAAGTATGATTCTGTCTCTGAATGCGTCATTCGTCTTCTCTGGTGTTTTTCTGTTCCCGCTCTTCTTTGGCTCAAGGCTGAAACTTAGCAAAGATGGATGCCGCTGGACCCTTCCTTTTGCTTTGGTGTTGTCAGCATTATTAACCCAAGCTGTGCAGAATGTTGTTAATTTCACTACATCAATCATTCATTGTTGTGAGAAATCTGCTGAAGGTGACTTAGACTTTCTTCGCCATTCACTTGAACATGAGTTGAATGCAAAGGTGGAAAAACAAACATGGTAGATTGTTGGAGCAAACTAGAATCACCTTTGTTGTGCAGGGCAAAATCAAAAAGCGAGGGGCTTATTAAGAACTGCTGGAATGTCCTAGATATGAATATTGCCCTACAAGCATATGGTAGCCAAAATGCCAACCACCACAATACAATATATTCTCAGGGTAGGCATGTGCAAATAAATATAGATTGTAGATAGATAGATATATATATATACAAATATATATAGTTACCAGTAGGTAGTGATAGTTAGGACCTAGTTTCTGTAGGAAAAGCGTTTTTGACTTGCTTATAACTTAGGCTCCATTTGACTGAATCTTTTTCCCTCCCAAAAGTGTCCTCCTGATTTTAGTTGTGAATGGGACGTTTCAGGGTAACTCTTCAAGCATGGGTTGAGAAAAAGGGAGGGAGATAAAAAGTGCGTTTCCCATGATAATTCCCTTAGGGCTTTTGAACATGACTACAGCTGAACAGACTTACACCACATTTGGCAGAAAGGCAGGTCTTGGCTCAGAAATCGATCTTTATGTTATTTGGTGTAAATCTGTTCAGTAGTTTTGAAGATATTAAAGAAAAAACAAATTTTAGTATCTAGCGGCGCAAACCCTTCACCAACCATCCCGATCTCGTGCAGAGATCTGATTGGCTGCAAAGACTTCAGCCATCTTGGGACTTGGATTCAGCTGAGTCCCAAACTAAAAGGTTTAAAAAAAGAGAAAGGGTCAGGATAGAAATACCCTGTTTTCCTAGGCCTGGTGCTGGGGTCCCTCAGGGCCCCCGCCTGGCCCAAAAAGCTTTTTTTTTAAAATTCTGCAAAATCCGAGGTGGATTCGTAAATTTGTGGTGAAAAGAAGAAAAAAAACAAGAACCGTCTCCCTCGCTTGTTTAAACATGGGCCCCCATTTAGGCCAGGTCCCAGGGGCTTATTTATATTTTTAAAAAGGGGAGGGGGTGCACAAGGCCCCCTTCTCCATGGCCAATCTTGGCCCTGGGAACCGCCACCTCCCCGGGGCAGTCCGGTTAGAAAAATAAGCAGTGGAGGGCCGCACAGCCTGTCCTCTGAGGCTCTTTTAAGCCCTGGGGACCACCATCACCCCGGGGCTTTATTAAAAAAATGAGGGGGACTGCACGGAACCCCCTCTATTGCCTGTAAGGGCCCCAGAGACCACCACCTCCCCGGAGCCACAAATATAACAGAGGGAGGGGGCTGCACAAACCCTCCTCCCGTGCTATGAACTGCCTCAGGGACCACCATCTCCCGGGGGCTTTCTTACTATTTTACAAGAAGGGGGGCCGTGTGGCCCCCTCCTGGGCTGTTCTCAACCCTGGGGACCACCACCTCCCCTGGGCAGGCCCTTAAAAATGAAAGAAGAGGGGCAGCGCAGCCCCCCCCTTGGAGCCAATTTTGGCTCTAGGTACCGCCACCCCAGGGCGTTTTCCCTCTCTTCCGAGGTGCCCACCCTCGAGAGATAGCAGTTTGCTATCGGTCGGCGGGAGCTTTGACAGCTCCCACTAAGCAAGCACAATGTGTAAGTCCACTCCCAGAGGGCAGGAACAGGAAAACTGCTCCTGCTTGCTAGAATGGACTTTTTAATCTGTTTTCCAGCCCGCTGAAAAGCAGGCTGGAAAACAGATGGAAAAATTGCTCCCACATGAAGGGAGCAGGATTTTTTGCTCCCCCTACATGTGGGAGCAATGCCAGCTACGGCTGGAGGCAGAGAGCTGTCAGGGACCGGGGGGGCATTGAGGCTCCCCCACGTAGTCCCCAACGTAGCAGACTGGGTGCCCTGGATGGATTTAGGCCCAGATATCTTACTGGGGTGAATGTATGACATTGTTCTGCATTCTGTCCATCAATTGTTCTTTTTGCATTTGTCACCCTGAGTGGGATGGGTATGCCCAGACGTGGGTCTTGTGCTCTCCATGCCACTGGAGTCAAGCTATCCTGGCTGATGAGGGGTGAAACCCCGAAACCGGTCCTAGGATGCTTGTTTCCAGTCCAGAGAGGACCTGGCCTGGAAGTTCGGGATGGACTGTTCACATTGGGTGCAGGGTCAAGACTGATTTGCATATGGCTGGGTTCAAACTGGAATGGCATGGGGAGCAAAAAAACGATGGATTTAGGCCCAGATCTCTGTACTGGGGTGAATGTATGACATTGTTCTGCATTCTGTCCATCAATTGTTCTTTTTGCACTGGATGGGTTCCAGGGCACCCAGAATAAAAGGGCTGAGCCTCGTGGGATGAGGTCCCTGTGGCCAAAATTGGCCAAGGAAGAGGGGCCATATGCCCCACTCCCCCATTAGGTTTTGGCCAGGCCCCTGGGGATGGTGTTCCCGGAGCTGAATCCACCCAGGGAGGGGGGCTGTGCAGCCCCTCTCCCCTTGTAGAATAAAAAAGAGAGAGCATAGTCCTCCCTTTTAATTACCCTGAATATGCAAATGCCTAAAATCATCAGGAAGCTCCGCTCGTGTGACCCTCCCCGTTTTCCCACTTTGATGGACAGTTTAGCCGAAGGCCCCCGAGCGTGTTTCCTGCCGATTTTGGTGACACATTCTTGATGCACAGGAATACAAGGACATCTGTACCAAACAAAGAAGCACTTACTTCATATAGTTAAGAGGAAGTACCCCTGTTTGGTGGAGATTCACCTCTTTGTAGTCTCGCCATGTTCTGTTGATGAGTATTTATGTTGTCACAGATTTGTGGATGAAGACGCTGCAGGAACAATCACATTGCTGAAATTACATGCACACAAGGTCACTGGAGACTTTACCTTGTGGTCTTTTAGGCGGCTGTAGTAAAGAATATGCCCTAAACATTTACCCAATGAGGTTCCACTTACAAAGTAGCCAGTAGAAAGTACTCCATTTGGGTAGACATTTTCGGAACAGCTATGAACTCTTCTTGGAAAAAATGAGGTTTCATTCTGGCCTTGATACCTTTTCACAGAAATTAATTTTCAACAGGAAGCACTTACAAATATAAACACAGCAGGTGCCGCAGTTGAAGCTCTACTTCTGTAAAGCACACATGATCCTAACTTCTTTGGCTTGGCAAAGGCAAAACAAGTGTGTTTCCTTTCAGCAAACAAACAAGCACTTCATATAGTTTGGAGGAAGTACCCATGTTTCATGGAGATTCCCCTCTTTGTAGTCTTGTCCTGTTCTCTAGGCAAGGATTCATGTTATCACAGATTTGTGGATCAGTGGAGACATTTCCTCGTGGTCCATTACGCAGCTTTAGTGAAGGATATCTACTAGCTATTACCCAACGAGATAGCACTTACAAATTAACTAGTAGAAAGTACTCCAGTTGGGTAGATATTTTGTGCAAAACTGTGGACTCTTGTTGGATAAAGGGGCAGGTGAGGTTCCGTTCTGGCACAGTCACTCACACAGCTACTGATACACCCACACAGATACTCAGACACCCACTCACATACCCATTCAGCCACTCTCACATACACTCACAGACCCACACAGCCACTCCCACACCCATACAGCCATTCACACACCCAGAAAACGACTCACACACCCATGCAGCCACTCACACACCAACTTGCAGATCCATAGGGCCACTCACACACCCACTTACAGATCCATACAGCCACTCACAAACCCACTCACAGACCCATACAGCCACCCACATAACTGGTCACACACCTACACAGTTAATCACACACCCATTCACAGACCCATACAGCCACTCACACACCAAGTCACCGACCCATACAGCTACTCACACACACACTCACAGACCCATACAGCCACTCACACACCCACTCACCAACCAAAACAGACACTCACACACCCACTCTCAAAGTTTACAGATTACAGTTATGAAATAAAAGTTAAAAACCTTAGAAATTCCCAAAAAAAACTAATATTACAGAGACATTATAGTTAGGAAATAACATTAAAAAACGTAGAAATGTACTAAAGAACCAAATGTTAAAGGGACATTCTAGTTAGGAAATAACATTAAAAAACAGAAATTCACTGAAAAAAACAAAGGTTACAGGGGCGTTATAGTTAGGCTCCGATTTCCCTTGTAGAAAAACAGTGAAATTCAGCAGTTATAGTTATAGTTACCTGAGCTAACTATAAATTATGACCCTGCATTGCACTGCGTATGACCTCACATATTAAATCACTCATGACATGGTCAGTAACATCACATATGACATCACTGATGACTATATCCACAGAATCATTCACACATCCACTCACACACCCACACAGCCACTCATACACCGACTCACACACCCATTCAGCTGATCACAGACCCATTCACTCATCCATAGAGCCATTCACTCACCCATACAGCCTCTCACGCAGCCACTCGTGTACCCATGCACCTACTCACACAGCCACTCACTCAGCCACTCACTCACCCATACAGTAACTCACACCCCCACTTATATATGCTTATAGCCACTCACACCCCACTCACTCACCCATACAGTCTCTCAACAGAGCTACTCACTCACCCATATAACTACTCCTATACCCACTCACACACCCACACAACCACTTACCTACCCATTCACACATTCATACAAGCACACACAAGTCCACTCACTCACCCATACAGCCACTCACACAGCCACTCACTCACCCATACAGCCATTTATACACCCAGTCACTCACCCATATTGCCACCCATACAGCCACTGTCACAGCCACTCAGTCACCCATACAGCCATTCACACACCCAATCACCACCCATACAGCCACTCACACAACCAGTCACTCACCCATACAGTAAGCCACACATCACTTATTCATTCATACAGCTACTCACACAAATCAAATCAAATCAGGGACATTTGTATCGCGCTCACATCACTCGAAAGTCTCATGGCGCTCGCAGACGGCTCTGATGGAAGAGATAGCTCAGATGTCAAATAGCCATGTTTTCAATCCCTTACGAAAGGAGTTGTGATCCGGCGTGGTGCGCAGGTTGAAAGGGATTTTGTTCCATGATGCTAGGGCGAGGAAGGAGAAAGACCTGCCTCCTTTTCTGGCCATATGAACTTTAAGAGGGGTAAGCAAAAATTTGTTACTGGATCTAAGCGTACTGTGTGGTTGGTACCAACATAGTTTCTGAGACCAGTATCTAGGGCCTTTACCGTACATCTGTTTGTGGGTCAGGCAAAGAACCTTGAAGAGGATTCGCTTTCTCACAGGGAGCCAGTGTAGAGATCTCAAACAGGGTGCGGAGGGGGATCTGGATGGGAGATCCAGGACCAGCCTAGCCGCGGTATTCTGCAAAATCTGCAGTCTATCTAAAAGGCCTTCATTAATTGAGAGCAATAGAGCATTTCCATAGTCCATTCGGTTTATTATTAATCCTTGGACCAATGGTTTTCTAGCCTCAGTTGGGATCCATTGAAAACCTTCCGTAGGCTGCGAATTACTCCGAAACAGGAACCAATAATGTGGTTGATCTGGTTTTTCATGGACAGTTGATTGTCCATGTGGAAGCCTAGGTTTCGTACCGTCTGTTTGGGTGTTGGACAAGGTCCAAGGTGGGATAAGTGGGACACACCCACTTATTCACCCATACAGGCACTCACACACCCATACAGCAATTCACAAACCCACTCACACATGGATAGTCACACAATCACTCAGATCACATATGTTAGAAATTGTATCACTTAGTAGTAGTACAGAAAGAATAGTAATTTAACTAATGCAGTAGCTTAGTATATATTGTCTCAGAAAGGTTTGATGTGTGGGTGAGTGAGTGGCTGTATTGGTGAGTTAGTGGGTGTGTCAGTGGCTGTATGGGTAGGTGAGTGGGTTTGTGAGTGACTGTATGGATGAGTGAGTGGGTGTCTGAATGGCTGTATGAATGAGTGACTGGGTGTGTAAGTGGCGTATGGGTGAGTTAGTGGCTGTTTGAGTGTGTATTTGGTTAAGTGAGTTGGTGTGTGAGTGGTTGTATTGGAGAGTGAGTTTCTGTGTTAATGACTGTATGGGTGAGTGAGCAGATATGAGAGTGATTGTTTGGATGTGTGAATGGGTATGTAAGTGGATGTGTGGGTGAGTGCTTGTATGGGTGAGTGAGTGGCTGTATTGAGAGGCTGTAAGCGTGTGTGAGTGGGAATGTGATTGGCTGTATAGCTGAATAAGTCTGTGTGTGAGTAGCTGTATGGATGAGTATATGGCTAAGTGAGTGGCTGTGTGGGTTAGTGACTGGTTGTATGAATGACTGTATGGGTGAGTAGGTGGTTGTGTGAGTACATGTATGGGTCTGTGAATGGGTATGTGAGTGGTTGTGTGAGAGGGTGTATGGGGGTGTGAGTGGGTATGTGAGGGGTTCTATGGATGATATCATCAATGATATCATCAGTGATGTCATTTGAGATGTCATCAGGGATGTCACTCACCATTTCATGAGTGATGTAATAGGTGAGGTCATAAGCAGTGCATTGCGGTAGTAAGTTATAGTTAGCCCAGGTAACTATTACTGCTGAATATATATGGTATTGTATGATTGAACTCTGAGCCTAACTTTAACATCCCTGTAACCTTTGTAAGTAAGTATTAACTTACTTACTGTAACCATTGTTTTTTTCAGTGAATTTCTAATTTATTTTTATTTCTATTTCCTAAATATAACGTCCCTGTAACCTTTGGTTTTTTGAGTGAATTTCTAAGGATTTTTAAATTCTATTTTCTAACTATAATGTACCTGTATCTGTTGGTTTTTAAAGTGAGTTTCTGTGTTCTTTTAACTAGTAGTGGCATTAACAGAGTGGTGGGAAAAGAGGGCGGGGCCTCCGACCAGCTATCAGCAAACACGCTGTGTGGGACTTACTGGAGGTAACAGGAGGCATTCTTGGCCCCCATGGACACTCAGCAGCCAAGAGGACTTCCCCCCCCAACTAGTAGTGCACTAGGAGGCACATTTGCAGAGTGGTGGTGCCACAGGGCCTCTAGCCAGCGTTCTATAAGTGACCAGGAAGACGATACCAGCCCTGACCAAGCCATGCCCTTCTTGTCCTTCCAGAACGACAACCTCTTGACATCCCCGTTCGATCCAACAGTAAGGCAGTACAGGCCCTTTAAGAACAACCAGGTCCACGTCACAAGCCCCGCCGTAAAGGAATGCATGAGGTACAGCGTGTTCCTGGCTCCTATGGGGAACGAGATTAAAAACGAGGCCGGTCCAGGAAGAAGGCACGCAGGAGTGGAGAAGACGCCGAAAGAAGACGCCAGCGAAGGGACCGACCCAGGGAAGCCTCATGTCTCAGCAAACCCAGGAGAGGACGAAGAGGCCAAAGCTACAGAGGTAGCGTCCATCGCTCCCCAAGAAGAAGCTAGAAGAATCCAGCAACACCATGCAGAAGCGAGCCAAGTTCCTGGAGGAGCGTGGCTAACCGAGGTACAGGCTCGCTTAAGGGCACTACGGGGGAGGTGGGGTGCTGATGCAGAGTAAATCACACAATTAGCAACCGTCCCTGCCTGCAAAGCCCTTCCGTCACAAATGGTGAATGGGTATACTTTCTTTAGGGTGCAAAAAGTCCCTTCACTCCCCTTCCTAAACCAAAGCCTGAAATAAGGTCACTGATTCCCGTTCCATTGTTTTTTTTTTTTTGTGTGTTTCGAGTCTTCTGAAACCAAGAAGAGTCCAGACAAGAAAACCGGTGGAGACGAAACGAGCTGAAGACGCGTGAGCTGTTCCCCCCCCCCTCAGTTTCTTTAAGTGAAGGATCCTATCTATGTGCTTACTTAAACAATAAAGACAGAAATAACAGAAAACAAAGCTGCACTCCATCTTTCCCCCCCCCTACCCAGGCGACAGGTGGAGAAAGGGGATGGGGCCTCTGACCATCTCTCAGCAGTCCCACAGTGTGGGATTTACTGAAGGTAACAGGAGAGTTGCTTGCCTCCCAAGAACCCTCAGCATCCACGGGGACTACATCCCCCAACCAGTAGTGCACCAGGAGATGTGTTTGCTGAGTGGTGGAGAAAGGGGGCACACCTCTGACCAGCTCTCAGCAATCGCACCGAATATGTGACGTTACAACGCGATCAAAATGATCGCGGTACGTTACATCGCAGTTTTTACAACGCAAGTCATTACAACGACTTGCGCTGGAGGGCGCTGGACTTAGGAATAGTATCATTTACTATTCCAACACCAGTCTACGTACAGTAGGGAAGGTGTTGGAATAGTAAATCATACTATTCCTTAGGTTAGAGCGCCTTCCAGCGCAAGTCGTTGTAACGACTTGCGCTGTAATACCCGCGATGTAAAGGCATTGCGATGCAATGCCCGCGTGGTAATGGATATCTCCCATCCCGCCATATGGTACTTACTGGAGGTCACAGGGGGGGTTCTTGGCCCCCAAGGACCCTCATCATCCAAGGGAGCTTCATCGCCCAACCAGTCGTACGCAGGAGACACGTTTGCAGACTTGCAGACAAATGGAGTGAGGCCTCCAATGACCTCTCAGCAATCCTGCTGTGTGGAACTTACTAGAGGTACCAGGAGGGGTTCTTGGACCCCAAGGACCCTCAGCATCCTAGGGGACTTCATCCCCAAACCAGTAGTGTGCCAGAAGGTGCATTTGCCGAGTGGTGGAGAAAGGGGGTATGGCCTCCAACAACCTCTCAGCAGTCCTGCTGTGTGGGACTTACTGGAGGTGACAGGATGGGTTGTTGGCCCCCAAGGACCCTCAGCATCCAAGGGGACTTAATCGCCCAACCAGTAGTATGCAGGAGGCGCGTTTGCAGAGTGGTGGACAAATGGTGTGGGGCCTCCAATGACCTCTCAGTAAACCCGCTGTGTGTGACTTACTAGGGATAACAGGAGGGGTTCTTGGTCCCCAAGGACCCTCAACATCCAAGGGAAATTCATCCCCCAGCCAGTAGTGCGCAAGGAGGTGCATTTGCAGAGTGGTGGAGAAAGGGGCGTGGCCTCCAATGACCTCTCAGCAGTCCCACTGTGTGAGACTTACTGGAGGTAACAGGAGGGGTTCTTGGCCTCCAAGGACCCTCAGCAGCCAAGGGGACTTCATCCCCCAACCAGTTGTGCACCAGGAGGCCCCTTTGCAGCGTGGTTGATAAAGTGGCAGGGCCTCCGGCCTTTTTAAAAATTATTTATTTTATTAGGGAAAGGGGGCTGAGTGGCCCTCCTCCCAGGGCCTATTTTGGCCCAGGGACCCCATTCCCCAGGGCCCAGACTATTAGTAATAGAGGAGGGGGCTGTGCAGCCCCCTCCCCAGGCTGATTTCGGCTCCCAGGGCCCACCCTTTTTCAAATAGAGGAGGAGGGCCATGCCCCCCTCCATGGCCTGATTCTGGCCCCAGGGACCCCATCCCCGGGGCCTGAGCATGTCTGCTGGGTGCCCCCAGGGCACCCAGTCTCCACTGGGACCGCAGGGGCATTTAGGCTCCCCCCATGGTCCTTGCCAGCTCCCCACCTCCTGCGGGAGCCAGCATTGCTTTTAGACATAGGGAGCTACAAAGCATGCAGCTCCCTGAGCTGCAAAACATGCAGCTCCCTGTGTCTTCCAGAAAGCAAGAGCATTTCTGAGCTCTTGCTTGCTGGAATCAGAGCTTTTGCTGTGGCTTGGCAGGAGCATTAAAGCTCCCACCAAGCCACATCAAACAGCTATGTCCCAGGGTGGGCACCTCGGTACATAGCAGGAGACGGTCCTGGGGGTGGTGGTCCCCAGGGCAATCTATGGCTCCAGGAGGGGGTCGCACAGCTCCCCTCAATTGCACTACTTAGCCCCGGGGAGGTGGTGGTCCCCGGGGCTGTGAGAGAGCCATGCAGCCCCCCTGCATCAATGTTATGTTTAGCCCCAGGGATGTGGCAGTCCCTGGGGCTGCAGGGTGGCCCAGTGGGCCTGCAAACAAACATACATATTTTTTAATGCTCCAGGGAGGTGGAAGTCTCCAGGGCTGTGGGGGGGCTGTGGGGCTCCCTTCATTAATTTTAGATTTGTCCTAGGGAGGTGGATGTCCCCAGGGTGCAGGGGTTGCCGCACGGGCAACTCCCGCAAAAATTAAAAACAGTGCCTCAGGGAGGTGGCAGTCCTCGGGGCTTTTATAAGTCAGAAGAGGGGGGCCCGTGCGCCCCTTCTTTTTTATACCTCCTAATCCCACAGGACCTGGTGCACCCAAGGGCTTAAGATTACAGAAGCGCAGGAGCCCGCAGTTCTGTTTTAATTTTTTTATTTTCGGTGGGAGCTACTGATCCACTGCAACTCCCGCTGAAAAGATTTTTAAAAAAATGCTTTTTGGCACTGCACAATCTCTGTGGAACACCCCAAGAGGCCTAGTGGGTCAGGGTAATCGTACCCTGCCCCCTTTTCTTTTTTTAAAATTATTTTTCTGGGACTCGGCTGAGTCCCAAGATGGCTGGCAATACTTTGACACGTTTTGAAGTGTCTGCAGCCAATCAGATCTCAGCTCAGAGATCGGGAGGTTTGTGGATCCTCCGTGTCCCTATATATACTGTTGGAAGTGGAGGTCCCTGTCGCTTACCGCCACCACCAAATGCTGTAGGCGTGCGCCCTCGACCCCTTGCTTCAACGTTAGGCTAAGTAAGGACACCGTCTGAGATAGCCCTGCTCAACCCCTTAGTAGCTTGGCACGAGCAGCCAGACTTATCTCCAAGGCACGAGTGTTCAGTATGTGCAACCACGCTCACAATAACCCCATGAAGTCATCACAAATAGACTCCACACGAGTATTGATAAAAAGAGTATAATCTTTATATAAGAAATTATACGATACGACCACACGATACAAACTCAACATATAAGAACGGGTAGTATTCTTTCTGGGGGGTTGGTAGGTTCTAATCCCAACCACCGCATCTAACCAACAGTTAAGCTCTTCTCTAACCGTTTCCCAATAGGTTAGACCAGTCGTATTGCTAGAAACACACACGTTGCATAAGGAAACAATACTGCAATGCGTAACGATATTCTCTTATACTGTGCAACAGAGAAATAATGCCATACATAGCGCCACAGTGATGTACTTTGCAATTGAAAGAATAATGCAATGCGTATCACCACCAGCATGCCCTGTACCAGGAAGAAACAAAGCAATGCGTCACGCCACAATCCTGTGCGGTGCAACAAAGAAATAATACACTGCGCCACGTTGTACTCAGATACGGTGCACTGAAGAAATCATACAATGCGCTACGTTGCAATCAAATAATATGCATGGGAGAAATAACGCAGTGCGTAGCGCACCAAGCATAAAGTCCGTTAGGCACAAATGAGGTCAGGCGTCATACGACAGTTCGACAGTTCGTTAGCAGCAATAATGCAATTGTGTAATACGACAGTTCTACGCGCTCCAGTAACAGTGCCCCCGATATGGATCAAATGATGACACACAAAGTCCTGCTTCCCACTCCGGTGCCAGTACTGCCCCGTCCTGGGTCAGCACGGGCCGGGATCCGAGCCGAAGCAACGGCACGCGCATCTGACTGAGCGGGAGGCTGAGATAGTGTCCCTCCGGGCCCGCACCCCACCCCAGGTGTTGATCCACGTTACCTGGGGGGGCGCGATCCCACTCTCCTCCCCGACGTCAGCGACTTGGGCCTTGATCCAGAACTCCGTCACAGGTTTTGGCGGACTCGGGCCGGCGGCACATCTCTTCTGTGGCTGCCGGTCCGGGCCGCTACTGATGGACTCCGAGGGCCCGATGACTTGGCCCTCACTACGGCGGACTCGGTCTACACTGAGACCCGCCCTCAGCACTGTGGAGACTTTACTTCAGTTTGGTGCACAACCTAACCCGGCACTCCTCACCAGCACCTCAGGTTGTACTTCGACACGCACACCGCGCGTCCGAGACTTGCCTCTTCTCTGGTGCTCACGACGATCCGGCGCTCTTCACCAACGCTCCGCTTGCACCTCAACACGCACCCTGCGCGTTCGAACCTCGCCTCTTCTCCCGGTGCACACAATGTCCAGGTGCTCTTCCTCACGCCCTGGCTGCACCATGACACGCACTCCTGCGTGTCCGAGTCTCACCTCTTCTCCCGGTGCACACGATGTCCAGGCGCCCTTCCTCATGCCCTGGCTGCACCACGACACGCACACTTGCACGTCAGAGACTCACTTCTTCTTTTGGTGCCTACGAGGCCCAGGCACTCCTCACCAACACCCGGGCTGCACCACGACACGCACCCAGTGCATCCGAGACTCACTTCTTCCGCTGGTGCACAAGATGTCCAGGCGCTCCTCACCAACGCCCTGACTGCACCATGACACGCACACTTGCGCGTCTGAGCCTCGCCTCATCTCCCTGTGCACTCCATGACCAGACGCTCCTCACCAACGCCTTGGCCTGCACCACGACACGCACTCTGCGCGTCTTAGACTTAGCTTACTCCTGCGTGCCCATGATCACACGGCACTACTTCTGAGGGTCTCAAGCGGCACAAAGCACGCGCACACCCAGCTTTGCTTGGGACTTCTCCGGAAACTTTTATGATCCTGTATTTCCAAACAGGGAGCCAGCTCACCTCGGGCCCTTGGGGCTACAAGACACAGCACAAAGCACAGTCTTCTTCAAGCAGGGGGACCCAGCGCCTCCTAGCACAGTCCGAACAGCCTCTTCCTTAGTTAGAACAGCAAACTGCAGACCAGCCCCAGATCACGAAGCAAGGATTGGTCTATCCACCACAGTCTCTTCAGTTGTTCCTTCTTTAGCAGAGATTCCTCTTGACCACAGAATGGGTCCAAGCCTTTTCAGTCTCAATCCATATCTGTTTCATTCCAACGTTCAGGGGTGTTCAGCTCTCCTAGTTATACCCCTTACTGTCTTTGAAGTTTGTATGTGCTCAGGGGTCCCTGACCCCTCCCTAAATCAGTTCTGGGTGTCTCCCTCCCAGTGTCACCTCTCTCCCTTTGATACTGGGGGTCTGGATCCTTAATCACTCAGCAGGAGATGGGTCAATTGGTTTATAGCACCAGCCCAGGCCTTTTCACCTCCCGGGCTTCTCCTCCCCCTACTCTCCAGATGCAGGGCAGCCTGGTGCCATCTCAACCCCTCCCTGGGTCAAGACCTCTCCCAGCTCCTCTCACCTTTCAATTCCAGACAGACAATCCACATTTCAGAGACACACAGAAATGCTTAGAGCACAAAACTCAGCCACTTCTAAAAGAGTGGTTTATAAACACACAGTGACAAAACCACCCTTACAGAAAGATGCATTATGACACTGTGAGTTCACACATACCAAACTTCACCTCTCCATTATAAACTGACAGGAAACTAGGCTAACAAATACAACACCTAGCCTCCCCATTCTGTCCTATGGGCAGAATGGCCTTTCAGCAGTGAAAAACGAAATGGAGAGTTTTTCACTGCTAGAACACAACACACACCTCAGTTTATGTTCTGCCTTTTACCTACACTGCACCCTGCCCAGGGGTTACCTGAGACCTACCACAGGGGTGCCCCATGTGTATGTAAAAGGGAAAGTCAGGTCTGACAAGTGGTCGCACTTGTCAGGACAACATGCTAACTTAGCATTCTGTGCGCAGGCCCTACACTGAAGGTCTGAGTTCCCTTCTCTGCACGCCCTTGCATTACTAGCCCTTGCACACACAGTGCACATCACTAGGGACTTTTACTAGTAAGGCAAACATACCAATCATGGCCAACCAATCACCATACATTTTACACAGGGAACTCCTGTACTTTGACACTGATCAGCAGTGGCAAAGTACCCAAAGCATCTAAATTGGCATCTCTAGGTCAGGAAAACGGTCTAGGGGGAAAGCAAAAAGTTTAGGGAACTTCAACCAAAAAGGCCAAGTCCTACATATACAATTGAAAATTTATTTTAATAACTCCGCAACTCTTGATTGGATTTACACCAAATCACTAAAAGGCACTTCCCTGGGCCAACATCTATCTTTCTGCCAAATTTGATACAATTCCATTCAACAGTTTGGGCTGTAGCTGTATCTAAAGTTCCTATGGAAATTAACATGGGAAAAACATGTTGTGGACCCCCCTGTTTTCTCGGCCCCCACTTGATGGATCACCCCAATAGTTTCAAGACAGCAGCTGAAGTGAGTGACAAACTAGTTTTGGAAATGTTGCGAGGATTCATGAAACAACACCAAAGTTATTGGCAAATTAAAAACCACTCTTCCTGTGGAAACTAGGTCCTAACTATAACTACCTACTGGCAATCGCCAGTAGGTAATATATATATATATATATATATATATATATATATATATATATATATATATATATATATATATATATATATATATATATATTCACTGAAAAAACCATAGGTTTCAGGGGCGTTATAGTTAGTTGGACATTTCACTCGTACAAAACCATAGAAATTCCCCGTTATAGTTAGTTCAGCTAACTATAACTCGCAGCGCCCGCAATGCACTGCTGTTGACGTCACATATTACATCACTCATGACATGGTCAGTGACATCACTCATGACATCACTGATGACATCTCAAATGACATCAATGATGACATCACTGATGACATCATCCTTGTGATAGAGTGGCAGACCTCCTCTCACCCTAATATAAACTTTGATACACACACTCAAAAATACAAACTAACATTTTCAAAACAATGGACATACCAATACCAGTTACAACACACCTATTCAGTAATTCCAAGATCTACACACACATCCACTCATTCACCAACAGTCCCTATACAGTCACTCATACATGTACTCACTCATCATATGTACTCATACACCTATACATCCTGTTACACACCGCCACTCATCCATAGAGTTACTCACACACATAGTCACACATGCAAACAAAGTATCAAACATCCATTTACTTGCATATACAGTTATACACACACTACCACACTTACTTCTACAGAAACTTACACATACTTACTCTCTTAAACAATCACTTATAGAAACACCTACTTATTTGTACAGGAACTCTTCCAATCTCTCACTCTCACATATACTCACTTATATACACCAATACTCACATATTCTAGTTTAAAACATATGTAGTTACTCATAAAGACACTATTGAGACAGTCATTCACTCACTAACACACCCATACACATACTCATCCACCTATACAGTCCTGCACACATGCTGTCTTCAACACATACAAACAGTGAGTCACTCATTCATGCATCTATGCACTAAGTAATACCCCCACCGAACCATACAGACACTCAGACACTCATACTGATACTCAAAAACCAACTAATAACCCATATAGACACTCATGTAGCTACTCACCAACCCATGCAGCCACTTATACACAAAGTGAGAGACTGATACAGATATTTTCATATTTAAACATTACTCACTATCCCATGTATTCACTAAGATACACTTAGTCAGTTATACAATCAATTTTACAAAACAAAATCATCCATTTAGACACTTATATACCCATTTATTCTTCCATCGACCTTGAGATATACATATATAAAAACATATTTAATTTTCAGAAAAACACACATTCACTGGATGATGTCATCAGTGATGTCATCAGTGATGTCATTTGAGATGTCATCAGTGATGTCATGAGTGATGTCACTGACCATGTCATGAGTGATGTAATATGTGACGTCATCAGCAGTGCATTGCGGGCGCGCGAGTTATAGTTAGCTGAACTAACTAGAACGGGGGAATTTCTATGGTTTTGTACGAGTGAAATGTCCAACTAACTATAACGCCCCTGAAACCTATGGTTTTTTCAGTGAATTTCTAAGGTTTTTAAATGCTAATTTCTAACTATAACGTGCCTGCAACCTATGTTTTTTTCAGTGAATTTCAAAGGTTTTTTAAATGCTAATTTCTTACTATAACGTGCCTGAAACCTATGGTTTTTTAAGTGAATATATATATATTTATTATACTATGTATACATGTGAAAATGTCTCGGTCCCCTGTTTGCCTCGGTGGCACGGAAAAAATGGGTGGAACTGACGTCAGCACGCCGACGAGGTTCTCTTATGGCTCCGATGACGTCATACGGTGTCGCGAGCGGAGCCGTGCTATTATGACGTCCTCATTGACGTGGGAGAGCTAGGAAACAATTTCCGTGGAATGCTGGTGCAGGGGATATTCACCTAAGTGTTCAGGCTAGTCCTTTGGGAGCAACTGTTTATGTTGCCACTCCAGAAACCGAAACCAGTGATCCGAGGGCAGAGGCCCTGCAGATGGCACACGAGGTGGAGTGCCCAGTCGTGTGCACCGGCGGGGCAGCGAAGTGACAAGCACCACAACCCACAAAAAAGGTAACGAGGGCACTGAATAACAGGGCCGTTTCTACCATTAGGCAAGACTAGGCGGCCGCCTAGGGGCGGCAAAATGGCTAGGGCGGCAAAAGGGGGACATTTTTTTAATTTGAACCTACGAAAGTAAAGCTAGGCGGCCGCCTAGTCTTGCCTAATGGTAGAAACGGCCCTGATCTCCACCAGACTGCTCGTCCCGGTCCTGCAACAATTCACTGCGGAGTTTAATGAGGAGAGAGGACCCGGGAGAGGAGGTGATAAGACTGGGGAGTTCAGAGAGGAGAGGTGCAGAGGAGGACCAAAGGGAGAGAGAGGGGAGAGGTGCAGAGGAACAACTGCAAACTGAGGCGTGAGAAGAGCTGAGGGAAACGTGCAGAAGGAGACGCGAGGGGTGAAGAGAAAGACCCGCGGGAGGTGAAGAGAAAGACCCGCGGGAGGAGAGTCGCACCGGGTGACATGTGAGGGTCAGAGGGAGCCATGCACGAGGGGCAGTGACTGGTGCAGAGAGCCCTGCAGAGGAGAGAGGGGATCCGGAAGGAGGCCTCCTGGAAGAGAGGCACCGAACACCGAGGTTGCGGGGATAAGAAGGGAGCGCAGGAGAAGAAGTGAAAGGTAGAAGGAGGAAGCAGGGAGCGCTCCAGGGTAAGCGGGAGGCGCTGTGGGAGAAGCGAGAGCTGCCGGGTGAAGGGGGAGTGCCGGCATCGGCATGTGGGATGAGAAGGGCATGAGGACAGAGAGTTCAATGATCCATGCAAGAGGGAAGGGGCACCGGTGATGCGAGAGCAAGGACACTACTGAGGACTGTCACTGAGCGAGAGGTGCTGAGGGGTGCTACCCACGGAGAGGCACTGAGGACTGGCACTGATTGAATGATAGTGAAGGGCACTGAGGACTGGCACCGAGGATTGGTACTCACAGACTGTCTTGAGGATTGGTACTCACAGAGGGGCACTGAGGACTGGTACTGAGCGAGGTGTACCGAAGACTGGCGCTGAGGACTGCTACTAACAGAGGGGCACTGAGGACTGTCACTGGAGAGGGATTATGCGGACTGGCACTGAGCGAAGGGCACTGAGGATTGGTACTCACGCAGGGCCACTGAGGAATGTTACTGAGCGAGCAGTACTGATGACTGGTGGTTAAAGAGGACTGACCCGAAACAAGAAGTACTGAAGACTACTTTGAACGAGGGGATGGGGTAGGGGGTCCGAGAACTAGTATTTGTGAAGGTCATTGAGGACTGGCACTGAGGGGAACTGAGACTAACATTGAGCGAGGAGCACTGAGGACTGGCACAATAGGGAGGGGTATTAAGGACTGGCACTGAGAATTGGTACTCACCGAGGGCCTCGCAGGACTGATACGGACCAATTGAGCATTGAAGACTGTGTTGAGTGAGGGGTACAGAGGACAGGTACTGACCAAGTGACCCTGAAGACTGTGTTCACTGTGGAGTACTGAGGGCAGGTACTGACCGAGTGAGCCCTGAAGACTGTGTTCACTAAGGGGTACTGAGGGCAGGTACTGACCAAGTGAGCATTGAAGACTGTGTTCACTGAGGGGTACTGAAGACAGGTACCTACCGAGGGAGCATTTACGACTGTGTTCACTGAGGTGTGCTGAAGACAGGCACTGACAGAGTGAGCATTGAAAACTGTGTTCACTGAGGGGTGCTGAAGACAGGCACTGACAGAGTGAGCATTGAAAACTGTGTTCACTGAGGGGTAATGAGGACAGGTACTGGCCGAGTGAGCATTGAAAACTGTGTTCACTGAGGGGTATTGAGGACAGGTACTGACAGTGAGTTTGAAAACTGTGTTCTTCGAGGGGTACTGAGGACAGGTACTGACCAAGTGAGCTCCGATGTCTGTGTTCACTGATGGGTACTGAGGACAGGTACTGGGTGAGTGAGCAATGCAAGTTACTATTTTTGTTGTTTATGGTTTTGAAATCGAGGTGCACTTGACAACTCAGTGGTATTTAAACACAAGGCTCTATTGGGCATCCGTGTACATAGTTCTGTGAGTGTATGGCTACCGTAACGGTCTGACCTGGGCCTTTCGTTGAGGTCGTTTGCAGGACTGACTGTTGTGATCGTGTTTCCTGATAGTAAATGAGAGTAACATAGAAGGGTTCAGCAGTAGAGGGTGTGCCTCTCTAGCCTGGATGACAGGGGGAGAGAGTGATGGTAGTAAAAGGGAGGGGGCGGCATTTTTCAATTCTCGCCTAGGGCGGCAAAACACATAGAAACGGCCCTGCTGAATAACACAGGATCTTCTCTTTGTATCTGGCAGGAACAACAAAGTTAAAATGCCCTAGTACCAAAATGTAGAATTAGTGCTACAACGGTCTTCAAGAGGACCTGCGATGCCGCTTCTGCCTCCCGTACCCTGGAGGTGGCACATGGGTCACGCGGTACGGTCATACTGCGGTGGGACACACTTGTTGACCTCTCATGGCACTGCTCCACACTTCAGGGAGGACGCTTTCCATTAGCTATGTTTTCTGATGACATGTCGCGCCGGCCCCGTCCAACAACAGAACTCCTTTAGATCCAAACAGACTCTTCCACTCTCTCACCGGAAGTGAAACCAGGCCACGCGGACACTTTCACAATACAACAGCCGGGAATGCACTTTTCGGTAAAAAACACATTCCTTCCTCCTAATTAATCAAATAAACGTCTCACAGAAGAACAGGGGCCAGCTTCGATCGGTAAACAGCCGTTACAGCGACTTTTTACTTTGCGATACCATTACAACGCATGCATTACCACGCATGCGTTGTACATCACGAAGTCATTACTACGCATTTTTAGAACGCATGGTCATTTACCACGCATGCCTTTACAACGAATTTTGTTGTAAAGGTATGTATGGTAAATGACCATGCGTTCTAAAAACATGTAGACGATCCATGTCGTTGTAAGGAAACAGAGGCTGTTCCGTTTACTCACAACGACGTGCACCGCCCTCAGAGACGACGTGAAGCAGGAACCACGAGGAGAGAGGAACCATGAGGAGTGAGAGGTAAGGGGGATTGGGCATGGGGTGGGGTTTCTTTTCTAGGGTTTAGGGTAGTGCAGTGGTGTTTGGGTGGTGTAGGGGTCGTGCTGGGGTTAGTGTTTTAGGGTTTAGGGTAGTGTAGTGGTGTTTGGGTAGTGTAGGGGGTCGTGCTGGGGGTAGTGTTTTAGGGTTTAGGGTAGTGCAGTAGTGTAGGGGATCGTGCTGGGGGTAGTGTTTTAGGCTTTAGGGTAGTGCAGTGGTGTTTGAGTAGTGTAGGGGGTCATGCTGGTGGTAGTGTTTTAGGGTTTAGGGTAGTGCAGTGGTGTTTGTGTAGTGTAGGGGTCGTGCTGGGGGTCGATTTAGGGTTTAGGGTAGTGCAGTGGTGTTTGTGTTGTGAGGGGGTCATGCTGGGGGTAGTGTTTTAGGGTTTAGATTAATGCAGTGGTGTTTGTATAGTGTAGGGGGTTTAGGGTAGTGCAGTGGTGTTTGTGTAGTGTAGGGGGTCATGCTGCGGGTTGTGTTTTAGGGTTTAGGGTAGGGCAGTGGTGTTTGTGTAGTGTAGGGGTAGTGTTTTAGGGTTTAGGGTAGTGCAGTGGTGTTTGTGTAGTGTAGGGGGTCATGCTGTGGGTAGTGTTTTAGGGTTTAGGGTAGTGCAGTTGTGTTTGTGTAGTGTACGGGGTCGTGTTTTAGGGTGTAGGGTAGTGCAGTGGTGTTTGGGTAGTGTAGGGGGTCATGCTGGGGTTAGTGTTTTAGGGTTTAGGGTAGTGCAGTGGTGTTTGGGTAGTGTAGGGGGTCGTGCTGGGGGTAGTGTTTAGGGTTTAGGGTAGTGCAGTGGTGTTTGTGTAATGTGGGAGGTCATGCTGGGGGTAGATTTAGGGTTTAGTGTAGTGCAGTGGTGTTTAGGTAGTGTAGGGAGTCGTGCTGGGGGTAGTGTTTTAGGGTTTAGGGTAGTCCAGTGGTGTTTGTGTAGTGTAGGGAGTCGTGCTGGGGTAGTGTTTTAGGGTTTAGGGTAGTGCAATGGTGTTTGTGTAGTGTAGGGGTAGTGTTTTAGGGTTTAGGGTAGTGCAGTGGTGTTTGTGTAGTGTAGGGGGTCATGCTGGGGTAGTGTTTTAGGGTTTAGGGTAGTGCAATGGTGTTTGTGTAGTGTAGGGGTAGTGTTTTAGGGTTTAGGGTAGTGCAGTGGTGTTTGTGTACTGTAGGGGGTCATGCTGGGTTCTAGTGTTTTAGGGTTTAGGGTAGTGCAGTGGTATTTGTGTAGTGTAGGGGTAGATTTAGGGTTTAGGATAGTGCAGTGGTGTTTGGGTAGTGTAGGGGGTCATGCTGGGGGTAGTGTTTTTGAGTTTAGGGTAGTGCAGTTGTGTTTGGGTAGTGAAGGGGGTCGTGCTGGGGGTAGTGTTTTAGGGTTTAGGGTAGTGCAGTGGTGTTTGGGTAGTGTAGGGGTCAACCAACATGAATTTGTCCTTGTGTGATGTAACCAATGCTCATGTAAAGCACTCCAATACCTGACCAGTCTGCACGATATAAAACTGCAAAAAAAAAAAAGTGTTTTGCACACTTCTGTCATTGGGCTATACGTGGGCTACCTCTGGGTGATATTTGTGCTACATTTGGGCTCTTTTTTCTCTGGTGGCCATCTTGGGAGGCTTATTTGTTATGAAGTTTCCTAATTTCCTCATTTACTACAGTCTCCTCAGTAGGAAATGCTTTCAGTTTTTTACTTTGATTCCATCAAGAAGGCATTCAGATGTGTCACACATTTGCCATAAATTCAGAATGTTATTACTCTAGTTGTTCATTAGATCACTGTAGTAAAGCTACTGCTCACCAAGGAGTTAACTGGAAGTCTACTGCTGGTATTGAAAGTGATTGTTTCAGTCTGCATGTCAGAATTTTCTAATGAAATAGAAGAGGATTTGAGATCTCACTTAAAACATGACCTAAATTTTCTTTTTGCAGCACTAACCATAATTTCTATGGCAAAATGAACCCCCTCATTTTGTTCCTTTTAAATTAAATGTTTTAAGTGTTACCAGTTTATTCCAATCAAGATGGCTTCAGGTGTGCCATACTTTTGTCATAAGTAAGGCTGTTAGCACTCTAGTTGTTCTTTAGAACACTCTGGGAAGCTGCAGTAGAACACAAAGGCATCAACTGACAGGCTGCTCCTGTTGAAATATAACAGGAAGATATTTGAGATCTCACTTAAAACATGTCCTAATTTTTCTTTCTACAGCACTAACCATAATTTCTATGGCAAAATGAACCCCTCATTTTGTTCCTTTTTAAATTAAATGTTTTAAGTGTTACCAGTTTATTCCAATCAAGATGGCTTCAGGTGTGCCATACTTTTGTCATAAGTAAGACTGTTAGCGCTCTAGTTGTTCTTTAGAACACTCTGGGAAGCTGCAGTAGAACACAAAGGCATCAACTGACAGGCTGCTCCTGTTGAAATATAACAGGAAGATATTTGAGATCACACTTGAAACATGTCCTAATTTTTCTTTCTACAGCACTAACCATAATTTCTATGACAAAATGAACCCCATCACTTTGTTCCTTTTTAAATTAAATGTTTTAAGTGTTACCAGTTTATTCCAATCAAGATGGCTTCAGGTGTGCCATACTTTTGTCATAAGTAAGGCTGTTAGCACTCTAGTTGTTCTTTAGAACACTCTGGGAAGCTGCAGTAGAACACAAAGGAATCAACTGACAGTCTCTGCCATTGTTGGATGTACATGTTTTACTGAGAATGTCAGACTTCATTCTCACATGACTGAGAAAGATAATGTGAATTTACAGAAAATATGCTCTCATTTTAGCTTCTGGAGCACCTTCCAAAACTGTATGGGACAAGCATGTGAAAATAGTTTTCTCTCAAACATGATTCATGATATCCCAGCAGAAGGTTTTTCACAGGATAAAATCACCTTAGAACACACCACAATTCCTGAAATTAGTATGGTACCATCAACAAAGGAATTCTAATGTAACTAAAGTCTGTTATCACCCTTTATAGTTCTCCTTTTGGTAACCCTCAAAATCTTCGATTCACTACAATGCATTTCAATGGGGTACTATCATTTATATTGGTCCCAAGATGGCTGCCAGCAATTCCAGGATGAAGTGCTGACAGCCAATCAGATCTCACGATGACATGTGTGGTTAGGCTCCGCCCAGATATATATGTGTTTTTACTTTTGATTTTCTCAGCAACTACTGAACGGATTTACACCATTTAACAAAAGGGTTCTTTCTGAACCAAGAACTACATCTTTGCCAAATTTAGTGTAATTCCGTTCAGCAGTTCGGGCTGTAGCCTTGCATAAAGTTTCCTATGGGAAATTGATTTTTGACTCTTATTTTTTAATTTCTCCGCAACTACTGAACGGATTTACACCATTTAACAAAAAGGGTTCTTTCTGAACCAAGAACTACCTCTTTGCCAAATTTTGTGTAATTCCGTTCAGCAGTTCGGGCTGTAGCCGTGGCTAAAGTTTCCTATGGGAAAATGAATGGGGAAAACACGTTTTGGGACCCCCTTTTTCTCGGCCCCGCTTGACGAATCACCCCGAACCTTTCAGGGTAGGAGCGGACCGGAGCGGGCCATAAAGTTTGAAAATTTCGCGAAGATTCGTCAACCGACGCACAAGTTATTTCAAATAGAATGTTGCATATTTCCTATGGAAAATAGGTCCTAACTATAACTATCTACTGGCGACCGCCAGTAGATAATATATATATATATATATATATATATATATATATATATATATATATATATATATATATATATATATATATATACCCGTCTCCCTGTGTGTTTCAACCCGACTGCATCCACCTTACGAGGCCGGTGCCGAGTTACAGGGCACAGGACCCTGTTATAAATCAAACCAGCATTTGCAACTCAGTTCCAATGAGACACCAGTAAGACTTGCACTCCAGAGGAAGTTTTGAGATAATAATTTATTTCGGATGACGTGTTTCGACCGGGACGGTCTTCCTCGAAACACCTTAAGAAACAATTCTTGCACCAACAAAAAGACATAGTGAAAAGACTTACGAGACCTCACTTCATGCTCCAGTCCTTGGGAAAACAGACTTCTCTGTTTGTATATTGATACTAAAAAGTCTTTTGGCAGGGGGAACACCTACGTTTTTGGTCCTGGACTCAGCGGCCATCTAGGGAGACTTACCACACCCAGACATTCCTGAAAACTAGACACCCGGGGGAATCTAGGGAGTTGTGACTTACATGGATCCCCCAAAGTTTTCTTACCCAGAATCACCTGCAAACCTCAAATTCAGCTAAAAAGTCAAATTTTCCTCACATTTCTGTGTGGGAGAGTTGTGGGTACACCGGGCCGGCACAAATTTCAACCACCCAAGTGTTGCCCTCAAACTCATTATAAAGATGATACCACGTGCGATCGTGCAGCAGGAATGCATTCCACAGAGACACGGGGGGAAAGGTAAAAATGATTTCCTTTCTGGCTGGTGCCTCTTTGCATTCCCCCACCCCTCCCAGGAAGAAAACTTACCTCTTTCTCTCCACAGAGCTGGAAGCAAATGGCTTCCAGTGCCTCTGGCCTACTCTGAGGACTCCAGCATGCACACTGACATCATCAGATCGCGGGAGAGGGGGCCTGGGGTGGTAGCGGAAGCTCTTCGGCTGCCATCCCTGGGGTAGCCATCTTGCTGGCTGGCCCACAGGGGAGGGCGCCAGCGCCATACTACTAGTAAAATAACTTTGTGAACAACAAAAATTGTAAACTTACACTAAAATATAAGTTAACCTTTGTGTATCATGCCCAGAGTGTGTGGGAAATTACGTATTTGCCTTCTGTAATGCAAGTACCAGGGCTTGAAGTTTTAAATGTTGTGCAGTGCTGTCACCTAAGATCTTAGTGCGGGTGCACTGCGGACGGAATTCCCCATCTTTCACCACACCTACGCACTGCCATGCAGGTAGCGGAGTACTTATATTTTGTTCCTACCACTGGTTGAGCAGAACACACTCTGGTAGGACTCAATGTGTAGAGCTTTTGGAGTTGGAGCAACATCTGTTCATATTGGAGAAAAGACAGTGTCCAAAGAGTGGAATCATACTGAAACGTTATATTCAAAGCACTCAAAGAAGAGTTTGAATGCACCCATCTTGAGTGTAGAGCGTGAACATTAGGAATGCTTGCCTCTGTTATATGGTTCTTAGGCACATTATCGACATTGCTAAGTTAGCATGAGCTTCGCTGCCATGATGCTGCTTTTGCGCACGCTACTACATGACTTTGTTTTTACAAGACTTTGTTTGTGCCCTTCACATGAGAACGGGTTGCCTTTCGCCTTCTCTGCCTTTCCTGGAGTTTAGTCTGAACACGATGTGCAAGGTCGATAAACAATGCCCCTTGTTATTCTGTTCTGGTCAGTCCCTAGCACCTAGACATAACATGCTACACAGCTGCAGTAATGAAGACTCGTGCTTTGATATTACGTTGTTGCATGTTGTTTTCACACACTTGGAGAAAGCCATTCCATGGAGAAGAGCTCTGCTGTTCCTATGATGTAAACCTTACATTCAGGTAAAGCACAGAGATCGTTCTTTTATAAAATAAACTTCTTCTAGTCAAGGGGAGGGTGGTTAGGACTATAGGCCCTTATTTCCACAGTCTTTATAACATGACTTCTCCCTTTGTATTCTATGGAATTGAAACAATGCTAACTGTGCTGAGTTTATGCATTTTGCTGCTAGTAGTGGCACGTATACTGTTTTGTAAAGCACGATAGTTAAAATAAACATTTTGAACGATTTCAGTGACTCTGCTTATTCTCATTGTGGACAAGTATGAGTGAGTGAACGAAAGAGTACGTCTTGTTCCCGTGATTCCTGAGAGAGTCGGGAGTGTCGTGTTCTGGGTTGTCTAATCATTTGTAGCTCCGTGATATTTGGAGGAGAACGAATGAGACACTATAGCTAGTCGGTTTGGGATTTTGGGTACTGATGTGGTAGGTTGGTACACCCCTATTCACTGAGGTCCTGTTTTCCTGCGCATAGTTCTGTATATGTGCAGAATCCCTGCAACATGGCGCCGCCAATGTTTGGTCTGGTTCTTATCTGCGAGACGCTTGAGTAGTGCTTGTGCTTGTCCACAATCCCCTCACTTCTGTTTACGGAGACAGCTGTGATGGTGTAACCTCCTATATTGATGTTTTTATAGGTTCTTTCAAGCTTGAAGTTTTAAAAGGTTTCTCTTTATTATTAACTCATTGTTGCGCTGCCGCGCTCTAGGTTGTTATTCCTTTTTGTCAGTTATGGCGGTCTCGATTCTGGCCCCCAATAGGGCAGCACTCACAGCTTATTTGACTCAGAATGGAGTCCCTAATGCTGGTGTTGAGCTGATTTTTGTAGTAGAGGCAGATGCGGCTTACCGCTTCGAAGTGTTTTATTCTTGGGTCACTTTTCCGGCGGTGGATGGAGCAGATAACTTGTTTCACGAATATACGCCTACGGCCCTTCCTAATGCTTATCAGCCCTATCGGGCTCTTGAGATTCCGCTTACAGCTTGGCAACACCAAATTTGGTTTAATGGCGCCCTTCCTCATCCAATAACGCCGGTCCGTTTAGGTCCTTTATCGATAGATGGGGCCACGTGGCCTGTTTTGGCTGGGTATACCCCTCACCCGCGTCGTCTGACATCAGCGACGCTTGCAGAACTGCGCGTGTTACATACGTCTTTGATACGCGTGCATAGAGCTGTTATACAGTTCATGTCGCGCAACTTTCAGGCAGGACCACCTGGAGTTGCTGCGCAACCTGCAGGACCTGGTGGTGTGACCACCAGTCCCCTTATGGTTAATGCAGTTATGGGCAAGCGTCCACAAAATAAGGATGAATTACCTTATTGGCTTGCTGAGAAATTTGGACAACTTGAGGCTGCTTTCCAAATACGTCTCCTGTGGATAAACACAGGATATTGACTATTAGTTTGCCCAAAGACTTGCTTCCCAAGTTGGCTGATTGTAACACCTGGGGTAAGGTGTTTGCAGCGGTATATTCAAAGTGTTTCGGCACTCCTTCCATGACCGTACTCCCTTCCTTGATTAAGGGTGTTCAAGATGAACATGGACCTGAGGCGGCTGTAGAGTTGGGAATGAGACTGGTGGGGGTGTTCGACGTGGTTGCAGATATGATCCTTGCAAATGTCAAGGGCGATGCGGTAAGCTTTCAAGTGGCAAATCGCTTGGAGGCTGTCCCTGATGTAGACAAACCACGCGAATTACCAAAAATTATTGCAAAGGCTTATAAGACCATAGGCCGTAATAGTTTGGGAGTTAAGCCTTTTACACAAACGCAAACTCGATCTCAAACTCAACAAAAGGCCCAGACTGATAAAGATGGGCGTCCGTTCTTTCCTAAAAAGAACTGGAAAACAAAAAAACAGGGGCAACAACAACAGAAGCAAGGTTTGCGTGCTAGTTCACCGACACCTGAGTCTTCTGAGCGTACTTATGACTTGCGCGACCGCTCTAAAATAAAGTCTCTTCATAGATTACAGGTCCTTGATCCACGTTCTCCTCGTTCTTCACAGGACACTTCTGACTCTCAAGTCGGAGGAGGGGAACGCCAAGATCGTGGCAGGAGTCAACCTGTGCCACAGGGACGTGATCAGCCTCGACAGTTTGAAGGCAAAGGAAAATAAGATGATCTACCTCATTTTCGACCACCATTCCAGAAGAAAAAAGTTGCCGCTCTAACAGCAAGGTATGCCTCAGACGGTGAGAACGCGACTCCTGGATTGGACATGGGCAGTGACTCTGCTCAACAGCGCAGCGGAAGTTACCATAGTGCGGGAGGCTCTGTGTCCCTGTCTGGAGGCGACAGCAACTGATACCTTCGTTACAGTAGAGACTGCTGACACCCGGGTTGCCCCCCGGATAGGCTCTATGACATTATTTTCCAAATTGAAGGTGATATACCTCGTCCAATCAAAGCGGTGTTCTGGGAGAATTTAACGTTCTCATATGACATTCTGTTGGCGGAGGCAGATTGGCCTCCACCATTTGTGTAGGCAGCTCCTAGGGGAGAAGATGTGATACTTCCGAGTTTTTCGCGTTACGTCCCTGAAGAGCATGCCCAGACTTTGGCTGCAGGGTGGGCTTGTGCCCTTGCCCCAGCGGTGTATCGTAATCAGGTGGGTTGGAATGTTGATTCACCGGCTCATGAAATACCTTTACGCTCTATGCCGCAGCCACAGCCGCAATATCCAATCAGATGTGAAGCAAAAGCTTCCGTTTGTGATATTCTAACACAGTTGGAATATCAAGGAGTGATTGAATCATGTACATCACTGATGAATAATCCTCTCTTTACGGTATCGAAACCTGATGGTTCTTATCAGATTGTATTGGATTACCGAGAATTGAACTGTCATTGCCGCACATTTGCAGTGCAAAACACTCACAGCTCAGCGCTGGTGAACAATCTTGTTCGTAAGAAATACAAAACTACACTTGACATTTCTAATGGTTTCTATAGTCACAATCTCGCTCCTGAGAGCCGTGATTTGACAGCATTCACTGTCGTCGGGAATCAGAAAAAATGTACGCGTTTGCCTATGGGGTGTAAGAATAGCCCGGGGCATTTGCAGCATGTGTCGTGTCACTATTGCACGACATAGATCCAGATGCGTTCTCGTACGTTGCTGACATTTATCTGACGGACGATGAACTTATGCCGCATCTAGTCCGAGTCGACAATAGTATCTTGTCCTTTGCCGACTATGGATACAAATTTAATTTTGCAAAGTCACATATCGCACATTTGGCAGTGATCTTTTTGGGCTATGAGCTCAATAATGAAGGAAAGGCTTGGCCCCTCACTTCTTGGAGAAATGTGCACAATTGCGACCCCCTTCTACACTGAAGAAGCTTCAGTCTTTGCTGGGATTTTTGAATTTCGGGAGGACATACATTCCCGATTATGCCCAGCGTATCAAACCGCTTTATGCATTGATACAACCGACCTTTTCTTCTGCCAGCTGGCTTCCGGAACATACTTCTATTCTGACTTCTTTGCAAACAGACTTGCTTGCAACTAAATACTTGTTGACCCGTGACAACACTACAGACCTAGTAATACGTATAGTTTCTGGGACAGTGGGTTTCACTTACTTGACGTTCAATGAAGGAGACACAGTTCCAATTGCATACAAATCACATTTATACACTGCTGCTGAAATGCGCTTTTCAACTGTTGAAAAAATCTTGACGGCAGTACAGATGGCGATTCTAAAAGAACGCTCACTGGCACAAGGAAAACGCATTCTTATGGTCACCCCCTTCCCTGCTTTGGAAGCCGTGACTAAGGCGAGTGTACCTAACTCGAAAGCATTACATCCCCATTGGATACAATGGGCTACTTCTTGACATCGGCTGATGTCACTTTTATCTTTGATCCTTCCTTACAGACACAGGAGTTTTTACAGTATGAATACATTCATCCTCCACCCTTGTCTCTGCTTCCTTTACATGAGTACAAATACATCATTTACACCGATGGCTCGGCTCAACCGGCCACGGGTTCCAAATATGCTTATTCAGCCGCTTGGCAATTGTTGCTGGCTCCATTGTTAATGGAGAGTTTAAGTCTTCCATTGTGCACACTCAAGCACTTGGTGACTGTACGGCACAATTGGCGGAGCTGCGTGCTCTTGTACTTGCTCTCGAGTTTGCTGATCCAAATGTGAGTACTCTTATTGTGTGCGTTTCTTATTACTGTGTCCAGTCTTTCAATGACAACTTGTTTTTTTGGTCTCGGAATGACTATCGGGATTCCAAAGGCAGCGCAATTAAGCATAAAACGCTTTGGGTTCGAGTGGCATATCTTAAACAACGTCTGCCCCTCATTCATGTTATACATACTCTTGGCCATCAGTGTGTAGGAGTACATGCTCTTGGTAATTCTTTGGCTGATTAAGCAGCCAGGTCTGCAGTGGCCACGTGCTCCGTAGCAGCAGTTACAAGATCCAAGACTAAAATAGATAATGAGATTTTGGCAGCTGTAGCTGCAACGCGGGAGGGAACAGCTTATCCTCAGGGTTTCCCTTTGAAATACTCTTATCATATAACTCCCAAACAAGTTCCTTATGCTTTCATTCCTTCTGTTGGGGAGCGGATGATCCCCAACATGGACCGCAGACCTACATTGATCAAAGCCGCACACGATGGCATAGCGTCTGCGCATGCCGGTGTGTCGGCGACAGTCTCTATTTTACAGCAAAGTTACTGGTGGCGTGGTTTATATAAACAGACCCGTAATTATGTCCTTTCTTGTGACATTTGTCAGCAAATCAAGCCGTCTACGGTCACCCGCCCACCGCAAA
This sequence comes from Calotriton arnoldi, assembly GCA_963921515.1. NCBI lineage: Eukaryota > Metazoa > Chordata > Amphibia > Caudata > Salamandridae > Calotriton > Calotriton arnoldi. Next base: position 188,729 of record CAWUFW010002456.1, on the reverse strand, counting down.
CACAGCTGTGTATTTCTAATCAACCTTTTGGCTGTATCTATCTTGATCACTGTGGTCCTCTTTCTTCTGATACTGCGTATAAATATATATTTGTTGCAGTTGATTCGTGCACTAGATTCCTTTGGGTTTGGCCGCAATGCAGTGCTGACGCTCAAAATGTCATCAGGGATTTGCGTGTCTTTGTAGGGATGTTTACCTGTGGCACCTTCCATTCTGACCAAGGTCCAGCGTTCGCCTCTAAGGGGTACAAGGAAGCAATGAAGTCAATGGGGGTGCTGGTGCAGTTTTCGTCTCCATACAGGCCTGAGGGCAATTCAGTTGTGGAGCGGATGAACCGTGACTTAAAGCAATCCTTGACAGCTAGAGTCTTAGGTACTGGCAGGAGCTGGCTGGCCCATTTGCATGGGGTTCAACGTGCACTTAATAACCTCCCTAGACGATCTCTGGGTGGGCGGACCCCATACAAAAGGCTCTTTGGCATTAAAATGTTTGTGCCAGACCTTGATGGTCTAGACGTTGTGGCGGCTGCCGCAACCTTTGACGTAGATAATCATTCTACTGTGTTACAGGATCTACAAAAGACCCGTGACAGCTTTTCAGCTGAACATTTACCCTCTTCCACTGATGCAGCACTATTGATTCCAGTTGCCGGCTGACTTCCAAAAATTGGAGATCTGGTACGAGAAAAGCTGGAGAACAAAAAAGAATTTGGTCCCTCTTATCGGGCACCGGTTCCAGTGCTTGGACTGAAGGGTACTCGTACAGTCATTTTACCTCCTTTACCTGGTCGCAAAGACAACAGATATATTTCCGTGGACAATGTCAAGCTACACCATGTGGCCGATTCTGAATAGTGTCACACCTGCAGTTTTGTGCAACGCTATTTCATTGGATCCACTGACTACATCATCTTCCACTGCTCCTCGTAGGGCTAAGAATGTGATGGACACTATCATTGATTTTTCACCTGTCCGACCTCTATCTTCTACCGTGGATGTCGAGTACATATATCATCCTGATGAGTCCGTCAGTGAAGTGCCGAATAGTCCTGGAGAACATCAAGAGGACCCGACACTTCCACCTTTGATAAATCAACCCACCAGTGGCCGCTATGAATCACATGCAAGTCTCTCTTCCGGCTCGTCTTCCTCGACATCCCGCTTGGCAGACACACCGACTAAATTAAGTATTTTTCTCTCTTGGTTCAAAAAGACTTACCTGGTCCCTCCTTGGACCTACATTTGGTTGCTGCTTGTCCTCATTTTTCTCTTCATGTCAATTAGTTTTGTGACAGTCTTCTTTTTGCTCGTCAATGGTCATTATTTGCCGGAACGCTCTGCAGTGAACATGGTCGATGGAGTTCTGGCCCCTCACACATCGTCCCATATCATGAAACGTGATTGGTCTCATGTTAACATTTCAGCATTCCCGATTCCAGATGGCATCGTTTGGGACAAAGTTGCCAACGAAGTCCACGGCCCGACCGAGGTGCTTCGCGTACCATACGTGTTTTGCGTCTCTCGAGGAGATGTGGTAACACGGGACATACATTCGGATGATTGGGATGTGCAAGCAGTACATGCACTGTTTTCAGATTTAAAGTATTATGCTGCTTTTGATGCTGAAGATTTGTATTTAAATTCTGCCAATCACGGTGATTTATTCTGTTATCAGCATTATGGGCATCATTTTTTACACAAAACAAATTCGTTAAGACCTGTTTTTAATTATACACAATGGGAACATTGTCCTTCTCCCGTAGAGGGGAGTTCTAAAACATTTAGGGATAAATTCACTTACTTTACGGATTATAACATATCTAATCCAGAATCCTATTATTTTAAATTTCGAACATCTACTCAATCTAAATTTATTTTGACCCACACGAAATTGATTTACTCCAACTTGTTTGGAAATAAATTGGCTATGCAGGGTTATGATCATTGGAAAGATACTGTTGATTTGAAATCAGTCTGGGGCACAAAGCCTTGGCAGGTTCAGGGAACTGAAGCTTTACATCGTGCCTGCCTGAGCCCAGCTCAAATTCTGTTTTTGAATGATACAGTGTAGCAGACAACGTGTTTTGGCCTGGCAACTGTAAAAAAATTTAAAACGCCATCCATTCCATCTTTAGTGGCGTACACATACAGATTATACCATTGAGGCATTGCAAGCTTTGCTTCGAAATGAAACCTTCAATATCTCTGTAATTGATTCTTCAGGGTCATTGGTGTGGCAAACCAATTCAAATGCATGTCAAATGCGCTTTTATAATGTAACACCTGGTTTCACACAGACTAGACCGGACCCACGTTTTCCAAATTCCCATTCGGTTACCACATATTCGGTCGGTAAATTATGCCAACAATGGTTGGCACATTCTACGCTGACATCAGTGAAGCAACATCTTTCTCTGCTGTCGCATGACATTAATTTGGCTGATTTTCTCTTGGGGCCCAGGGCTCCGAGAGCTAAAAGATTCATGTATGCTGCTTACAATGAAATTTGGAAACTTTCGCAGATGGAAGCTGCTTTTCGTCTGCGCCAAATTGATCAGGCCAATTTAGAAAAAGTCCTTGCCGTAGTAGACAATAGCAGAAACACACTTTCCTCACGCATTTATACATTGGATAATATTGTTTCATCTGTTATTGATATTGTTCAAAGTGATGTATCTGTGTTGTATCATGGTCAAAATCAGTTACGATCTGTTATGCAATTTGCTTTGCCATTGCAAACTCTTAAAATGGGAAAAGTGCCTTGGGATTAATTGAATGCCACTGCTTTATTCTTGCCATTTAATCTGACTGATAAACAAAGGTTTATGTCCATGAAAGATGCTACATACACACTATTACATATTGAACAATTAGAGCCCTTGCCATTTTCTGTAGCGGAAACAGACTCTGCTGTTTGGTTAATTCATGGGGTTATTTCTCTCCCTTTTCGCTATTTCAATTTAAATCATGCATGCAACATTTTCCGATTGGCCGTTATGAACCACTGGGTAGTGCTTTCCTACATGAAATGTGGTCTCTGCCTTTCACTTATAGATGTCTGAGGGAGGGTAAGGAAGTTTTCCTAACAGGGGAGGACTGCGATTCCACAGTAGGACAATCCCTTGTTTGTAAACACGTTAAGTTGCACGGCGCTTGTAATTTTTCCGCGCCTAATCTGGCCTGTTTTTTTTAAAAGGGACTCCAGTGCCATCAATAATTCCCGCTTTTTTCTTGCTTACAAATGGCAGTCATCTTATTTTGAACAATCAAGACTGCTGTGGTTTACGGGCGGGAGTCCCTTATTTAGTAACAGTTTCCCAGCGCGTAACTTGTTGTAGCAATGTGCTTTTTCCGCCCCCGCATGGGAGTCTAGATAGCTCAATTTGGCCTTCCATTCCAACTTTGAAAACAGATTTCAACAAGTTGAGCAGGCTCAAAGCTCTGTTATTCCAACAAGAGGTGGCCCTCACTTCCGCCCGCGAGACCTTCCAGTTACAGGTGGCTAGGACTTCTGGAGAGATACAGTCCCTTCTGAATACCAACCTCCCACTTCATTTTGGAGAACTAATACACCAAATATTTAATGCGTCTGACACCGCAGGCCTTGCACATTTTTTTAAATGTGTGGGATCTGGCCTTGTGTCTTCTTTTCAGACTATATTTGGAGTAATACCAGGTTTTATTCATTCTATTTTTTCCATCGCCTTTGGAGGATTTACCTTGATTTTGACGTTAGGCACTGTAATCCTGCTTCTCCTGCTCCTGTTGCGCAATGGCTGCTCAGCTTGTGGTACTGCACAGACCAGGTCAGTTGCAGCTGTACCGTGATCGCATGCAACATGTTTTCGGATGCTTGTCTTTAGCCACGCCTGGAGTCAGTTATGGATTGACTTTTCGCTTTGCGTACTTCACTTGCGTGCAACCAGTCTTTTATTGTCAGCGATGTCCATTCTATTGGTCACTGGATATATGCCTCTCCAATACGTCACGTCCCGTCCCGGATTTTGACCAGTTGATGGGTCCCTTAGAGGCCCATGACCAGGCTTGTTCTGGGGATGGCCGTATGGCGCGTGCGGCTGCACTTGGAGTTTTGGCGGAATGGGATGTCTGTGCAGCTGCACAGACCGTCCTGCAACGGAGTTTCATCGAATATCACGCAAGTTTCCCGCTCATGCTTTTAGAGGCATCTGATTACGAGGAGCATGTTTGTTCCTTCGACTTACTTAATTGGATGGCATCCCTCTTTTTTACCAACGACATGGATGCTCTCTTGGAGGGAATTGCATTCCTCGGTTCATACTCCTTGATGGACTTACCACCTCCTTCATAGTAACTTTGTTATCCCGGAGGCAGCTCCCCTTCAATGAGCCCAATTAACAACTTTTGAAAACAATAATTTTTTTCCCAAAAATTTCAATTTTTTTCCAATTTGGTTTTTTCACCCGTTTTGAACTCTGCTTGACTTGTGGACTCTGTTTTCATTCTTTTTCTATGTCCTATGGTCTTACCAGGGGGGTGGTGTTATATGGTTCTTAGGCACATTATCGACATTGCTAAGTTAGCATGAGCTTCGCTGCCATGATGCTGCTTTTGCGCATGCTACTACATGACTTTGTTTTTGCAAGACTTTGTTTGTGCCCTTCATATGAGAACGGGTTGCCTTTCGCGTTCTCTGCCTTTCCTGGAGTTTAGTCTGAAAACGATGTGCAAGGTCGATAAACAATGCCCCTTGTTATTCTGTTCTGGTCAGTCCCTAGCACCTAGACATAACATGCTACACAGCTGCAGTACTGAAGTCTCGTGCTTTGATATTACGTTGTTGCATGTTGTTTTCACACACTTGGAGAAAGCCGTTCCATGGAGAAGAGATCTGCTGTTCCTATGATGTAAACCTTACATTCAGGCTTTAAGGTATGGGGTCTGCTGTCAAAGCCCAGAGATTGTTCTTTTTATAAAATAAACTTCTTCTAGTCAAGGGGAGGGTGGTTAGGACTATAGGCCCTTGTTTCCACAGTCTTTATAACATGACTTCTCCCTTTGTATTCTATGGAATTGTAACAATGCTAACTGCGCTGAGTTTATGCATTTTGCTGCTAGTAGTGGCACATATACTGTATTGTAGAGCACAATAGTTAAAATAAGCATTTGGAACTATTTCAGTGACTCTGCTTATTCTCATTGTGGACAAGTATGAGTGAGTGCACGAAAGAGTACGTCTTGTTCCCGCGATTCCTGAGAGAGTCGGGAGTGTCGTGTTCTGGGTTGTCTAATAATTTGTAGCTCCGTGATATTTGGAGGAGAACGAATGAGACACTATAGCTAGTCGGTTTGGGATTTTGGGTACTGATGTGGTAGGTTGGTACACCCCTATTCACTGAGGTCCTGTTTTCCTGCGCATAGTTCTGTATATGTGCAGAATCCCTGCAACACCTCCAGCGCTGGTATTGGAGAAACTACATATTTGAGTTCTCCCCGAGCCAAAGGGTGCTCCTTTAAAATAGCTGTTTGCACAGCTGCAAGAACATTTTCAATGGAAGCAAAACATGCTTCAGCTGGACAATGCAACTGAAACTTGTATGCTATGGGAATAGTCTGTCCCTCATTGTAGGTCAAATAGGTATAACCTGATTGGCTTGGCAGGACTCGGAACACTAGGCTGGTCTTACTGTCCCTAGTTGGTAAATATTATGCCTCTAGCATGTCTGCTTGCAGAACATGCAAGATATCAGTGTTTTTATTCATCCACTGTTTTGCTGAAAATGTGGGAGAAATCAAGTCATACAAGGGTTTGACTAGCTCAGCATAGTGAGGCAAGTAAGTACATCCAAAGTTAAGAAATCCCAGCAGGGATTGCAACTTCTTCAATGTGTTGGGAGGCTATAAGATTGCTCATCTCTGAAGGAAATCAGAAGCCAAACCCATGCCCTCATTGGATAACTCGTATCCAAGGAAGATCACCGTAAGGTAGCCAGTCTTCGATTTCTTAAAGTTAATCTTGTAACCATATGATGTAAATATTGTTACAATTCTGTCCACCCTAGTTAGGTGTAGATAAGTCACCATCAGTGAAATCAATATCATCAATGTTTGATAATAGCTCGAATATGGTTGTAAGATCTCCATGATGCGCGCTGTGAATAAGTCGGGACTGTTCTTAATGCCTGTAGGCAAGCGTCAGAATGGGAACTGCACCCCGTCATAACTAAAGGCTGTTAGATACTTGCTTTTAGGTGCCAAGCTCTGACTACAAAATCCATTGGAGATGTCTAGGGTTGTTTTGCATTTTTCCATCCCCAAGTGTGTCATTAAACCTGTGCTATGTGATTTGCACCACATATGATTGTGTATGTGAGTTCAAATTACTATAATATAAAACGATCCAGTAGGATCTGTCTGGTTTGGAGATGGGAAAAAGGGCATGCTCATTGGGGATAGACAAAGCGCTATTATGCCCTGATATTGCAATCGATCTAATATTGCTTGTATACCACGCTTTGCTGCTGGTTTTAAAGGGTTTTGATCTTGTGTTTAACTGTGTAAGGAGTAACATTGGGAACAGAGTGTTTGTCCCACCCCTCTTGGTTTCTATATAAGGCTGGAGCTTGTGTAAATTTCCCTTATATCTTTAGGTACTATGGGAGTAAAAGTTACTCTTATTACTTTACTTCCTCCCCCCCAGGGCACTTTCCTATTAAAGACTGGAGGTCAGTTATCCTCAGCTAGAATGATGTCATAGTCCTCAGATAAATGTGGCCAGAAGACTGCTTTAATATTGCGTAGAATAGCCCCTTCAATCTGTATCTCTAAATCATAAACCTGATCAGGAGAATTTAAATGCTTATATAGAGTCTCAAATCATATAAACTCATCAGTTGGGGTCGCCACTAGAAACCTCTGAAGCATCTGATGCACTATTGTGACTTTTGCCGAGCTGTCTAGGAATGCCCTTGCCCAAGTCTTGTTTTGTGTCCACAATACGTTTTGGGCCCTTCACTGTTGCGGTCCCTTGGCCCACCCACACAAGTTAGATACAATTTTTATTGGGAGACCTGGGAGAACATTGGATGGTAGGAAATGTGTGGCTGTCTGCAGATTCCAGGACCCTTCCCCATGGAAAAGCAAGGAAAGGGTGTTTTTTTTAGACAAAGTTTGAGGTTTTGCAGGGGGCTCTGGGTAAAAAACCGTGGTGAAAGCCACACAAGTCTCCGCACCCTGGACTCCCCCTGGTGTCTAGTTTTCAAAAATGTGCTATTTTGGTAGGTTTTGCTAAATGCTGGCTGACCTGGGGCCCAAAATCTACAGCTAAACACATTGCAAAAAAGCACATTGTTTTTCAGTGGAAAAATGCAATGTGCCTACGTTGCGTTTGCTGCCTGTTTGTGTCGCGGCGCTTGGTCCACCCGCACAAGTGACGTGGCACTTTTTATCGGGAGACATGGAGAAATGCTGGGTGGTAGGAATTTTGTGGCTGCCTGCAGATTCCAGGACATTTCCTCACAGAAACACAATGAAAAGGTGTTTGTTTTTTGGGCAAAATTTGAGCTTTGCTGGGGGTTCTGATTAAAAAAAGCTGTTGAAAGCCACACAAGTCACCCCACCCTGGACTCCCCCGGGTGTCTAGCTTTCAAAAATGAGCTGGTTTGGCAGGTTTACTTAGGTGCCAGGTGACCTGGGACCCAAACTCCACAGCTACCCACATTCCAAAAAACACATTGTTTTTCAGTAGAAAAATGTGATGTGCCTACATTGTGTTTGGCGCCCGTTCGTGTCGTGGGCACTAGGCCCACCCCACAAGTGAGGTAGAATTTTTATCGGGAGGCCTGGAAAAATGCTGAGTGGTAGGAAATTTGTGGCTGCCCGCAGATTCCAGGACTTTTCTTCACAGAAATGCAAGGAAAATGTGTCTTTTTTGGGCAAAGTTTGAGTTTTGCAGGGGATTCTAGGTAAAAAAAAACCTGGTGAGAGCCAGCCAAGCAAAATATATCTAGATTCTTTTCTGCTGTTTCACCCACTTGCCTGATGTGGCAGACCAAATTTCTAATTAATTTAAATTCCAAGACTTCAGCCAAAGCAATTCTGTTGAGAAACAAATATTGTTCATCTTTTGGTTAAAACCCACAGCCATTGTCTTAGACTTCATCACATTAGTAATAAGTTTGAATTCAGTGCAGAACTTTTCAAATCCTGCCAGAAGCAGCTCAGGACTATTTTCTCTACGAGAGCATAAAACTGCGTCTTCGGCATAAACTAAAAATTGACACTTTGTTTGGAACACCACACTGGACTTCCTTTATAAAAGCATCATGGTCATTTAATAAAAATGTCAAAAAGGAAGGGGACTAAAGTGCAGCTTAGGCAAACTCCATTTGTGATACTGAAATCCTGTGTAAGTTTTCCATTTGAGTCTTAGCCCCAACGTCTTCATGATGTTAATCAGTCGAGGACTGTCCAACCCATCAAAACCACTTTTTATATCTAAGAATGCTAGATAGTCTGATTTTTAAAGTGGTCATAATTTATATTATTGGCTTGCAAGCAACATGCTCGATCAACTGTCCCCATCCCATACCTGACCCTTATTCAGATCCCTGTGGTCTTTAGCCCACTCCTGAAGCCTCTGCAAAACGAGCCTCTCCAAAGATTTCCTAAGACATTCCAGGAGTGATGTTGGACATTAGTGGGGCTGAGGTATAATTTTTTTTGAACCGGGATTCGCTAGGGGCACAGACCCACACATACAATCAATTAGGTTTGAACTTCCTGTGCCGATTAGAATACAAATGATACTGCTGTCAGGACTAGTTTGATGACATTTTACAATCTGCAGTTCATTCAACATGACAGTGTTATCGCCTAGTTTACTGGTTAAACATTTATATGTTTTATCTCTTAATGACTCTCTTCCTTTTTTAGGTCTCGGCTAGGCAGCGCATGCGCTGTCTCGTGGAGAGATGCTGTATACAGTATACTGGGGGGAAGCTCCGCCCACTTTCCGTCCATGTTTTTCATTGGCTTGCATCGGAAATGCTGCATTCTGATTTGTTTTTGGCTTGTTTGTCCCTCCTCCTGACAGCCATGTCGTCATTTTTCTCCTTCCATAGCTATCGGCCCCTTTACTTTCCAAACTCTTTTGTTCCTCTGCCGCACCCCCTTCCCTCCCGCAGTCCGTAACTTCTCTGCCCACCACCACCCCCTCCCCCCACTCCCAATCATGCCTTCTTCGACGCCCGTACTTTTGTTTATTATGCAATCGGTCTCACTTAATACGAGTCCTTTTGCATTTTTAAATGCTTGTTTGCACCAGGGATTGGCTGGCTGAGTCTCGCACTTTATTTTGCCTGACCTGTCCAGACGGCTATGTTGCGCATGCGTCCAGCAGCCGCTTTACAGACGCTCCTGCGCATAACCTCTCGAGCCGGGTTTTTGGTTTGCGGAGTGTAATAGAAATGAAAGCGCAGACTTTCAGTTAGTGTTTTTGAAATTTTATATTTATTTAAATCCATTGACATGACTATGCTTTTGTCCGTGCCTGTTTAGCTTCAGCACCCGTCCGTGTCGCCCCTCCCCATCGCTTTGTTATTGTTGTCTGCAAAGCAGAGCAACCGGATCCGGGCTGAGCCGAAACCAGGGCCGGACTGGCTACCGGGCGTTTGGCATGCTGCCGAGCTAGGGGGCTGATTTCGTTGATTGGGACCTGCGTGTGCTGAACGAAATTCGTTTTGCTTTGTTTATTTCGTAGCACACGCAGGTCTCCATCAACGAAATTAGCCCCCACGGCAGTGACATCAGCCCCCAGCTCGGCAGCATTCCAAAACGCCCGGTAGCCAGTCCGGCCCTGGCCGAAACCTCAGTAGGTCGCCATACACCACGTTAAGGGAGTTGGAATTTCAAGTTAGTTTTAGTTTGGTTTCAAGTTCAGTTTTCAGTTTGGTATAAAATTTTTGTTGTTCGTAATAATGTGCTTTATTTTTTAATCTGCAGAACCGAACCCCTGACGCACAAGTGACACATCCCGGCATCGTGCTCTTAGCTCAGTAAATCACGTTAAAACTTCAGAGCTAGTTACCACTGCAGAGCACATTTACCAATCCCGGCTCGGGCGCTTTGGTGGCGGTGATAGTGCTATGAAATCATATTTTGGGTGGTGTGAAAAGGCGGCGCCGGCTCTTTGGACCTACAGAAATGGGTCTGCGCATCATGTCATGCTTTGATATGACGTGAAGGGCTGAAACCATTCAATTAAACATATGCCCCAGAAAGTAAAAGCCTTTTACATGCTGCCACTCGGCACACAAAATGCTAAAAACGGGCGAGTTTTCAAAATACATTGAACAAATTAGCTTTTTACGAGGGCTCAAAGAAGAAACAATACATACAACCAGAGGAGGAAGTCATGAGTGCCACTCCTTCCAGCTTCTACTGTACCTCAAGTGGCAGCAATTTATAGCGCTGTTATTTATCCTGTTTCCAAACACTTCCAACCTGAGCCGCTATGAACAAAAGAAAAATACACACAATTAAAACTTTAATAAATGATAATAGTACGGGGTGGCTTATAAGAAAGGCATGGCGGGACTTCCAAACCACCGAATGGATCATTTTGGATACGGAGCTGGGTTCGTATCCCAGCTTCACTTGAATGTCTTGTGGTTCTGCGCAAATTTCGTAATCTCTTCCCCCTTAAGCCTTTTGTGATACCAGCTACCTCCTTCGAGGGAGAAGTGCAACAAGGTGACAATTTGTTGCTAATTTTAATACCAAGAGTGGTCAACCAGCTAAGCAACGCTACTGACCTCCTTGTGATCTGCAGTTGCAATTCTGAATTCAGGTAATGTCAGCTGGGCTGTTCATCCTTCCGATGTAAGTATAACGTAATAGTAACTCCTGTTGTCTAGAACTCTTATAAACGACAAGAAGCTCCATTACTTTCTACCACGTTCTTGGCATTTTTTGAGCAACCAGTGCCCCCTGGGTTTCTGCCTCCTCCAAATGTCAGTTTGGATGAAGTTGCAGGGAACATAGCTGCTCCATCTCCTGTAGAATTGTTGGGGCCGGATTTCTCTTTTCCACCTCAGGATACTCATAGGGACAACGAGTGGGTAAAGTTCATTGGCTGGGCTCTGCATCGGAGGACTGGCTTTCCTAGGGTCTGTGGCTGCAGCGTAGAGAGAGCCTGGGGTGCAGGGCAGGCACTGGGTCCTTGCTGCCAAGAACAACGGCAAATGCGTCAGTCAACTTCAGTCATATGTTTCTCATGCCCTGTGAGTGTAGGACATTTGCCTCATCAAATGTGTCTAAAAAGAAGCAGGTCTGGTGAATGAATACTTTATTTTGTCAGTGCACTCAGGGAATCCAGTGTGACAGTGGAATCAAGTGCAGTCGGGATATGTATGGTGTAGCGAGGGAATCCAGCTGTTGGTGCAGGCAGGGAAAACAGGACGCTCGGGTGTTTCATCTCAAAAGTGAGGCAATCCAGATGTGCAAAGTAATTCATGCAGGTTTGCAGCGCAACAAGGGAGGCCAGGAGAGCTGTGCAGTTAGGAGATCCAGCGCTGTTCGATAACCCAGCCATGCCACAGACTCAGGAATTCAGTTGCTGGCAGTAATTAAGCGAAGGCGCTTTGCAGTGCAGCTCGGGAAGCCATCCTTGCAGTGTAGCCAGGGAATCTGACTGTGCAGTGCAGCCAAATGATCCAGGTGTGCACTGCAACCAAAATACTCAGACATTGCAAATGGGGGGCGCAGCCATGCCTTGAAACTGAGAGATCCGTCCGTGCAGTGCTCTCGATATGACCACTGAAGGCCCTGATTTTAAATTAAAAACAGAGCTTTGGACTATTCCATTTCCCGCTGAAAGGCAATATTTCTGTCCATGTGTTCCCATACCTGCCATGTCACGTAGTTTGGTGCTTACTTTCCCTCCATGTTAAAGAACCGTAGATGTTTCAGCACCCAGGCTAATGTGCTGCATAGCTAAATACATATAAGGTCCCAAAGGCGAGACCGATTGCATTGCAAATGCTTGTTCTTAGGTGCTAGAGGCAGGTTAGAGATGCAAAATTCCTTGAATCTTTAACCCAATGTGACACCACATGATCTATGTTTCCATGCCACTTATCTTCAGTCACGGACGGTGCAAGTAAGATCGGTGGGGCGGGGCAGGGGAGGACGGAGTCGACAGACAACGTAATAGGGAAAATAAAATACAAAAATAAATAAAACCACTTACCTTGCGCTCCCCGCATCGCCGAGTTGGTGATGTAGCGAGCACAAGGTAAGTGGTTTTATTTATTTATTTTTGGTATTTTCCCTATTCCATCATCTGTTGACTTCCCCCCCGCCCCACCCCACCACCCCACCACTTTTAACTGTACCGGCCGCGACTGCTTATCTTGTAGAAAAGATTGTCCTGGAAGAGATGGGGAGGTCCATAGATGAAAGGTTAGCTCATTCCATGTCTTCGCTGCTAAGTAGGAAAAGAAGCGACCACTGCATCTGCTACGTCGGGGGCGGGGAGTGAGGGTTAGAGAACGGGACGCATAGCGGAGGTGTCTGGTGGGCTGATGGAAGTTCAGGTGGTGATTCAAGTAGGCTGGTGTGCACTTGTGTAGGAGTTTGTATGCATAAGTCAAGAAATGAACTACCATCTTTTCTGTGCAGGGAGCCAGTGAAGTTCCCTGAGGTAGGGGGTGATGTGGGTTGGTCTAAGGAGATCCAGAACTAGTCTGGTTGTGTCGATCTGTATAGTCTGTAGTGACAGAGGATGTGAGCTTCGATCCTTGCGTAGAGAGTGTTGCCTTAATCCAGTCGGCTGGAGGTGAGGGCCTCGGTGATGGTGCGTCTTGAGCTTTGGGGTAGCCATTTGAATATCTTACAAAGCATGTACAAGATTAAGAAGCAGGAGGAAGAGACAGAGTTGACCTGCGTCATTATGGTTAGCTTGTTGTCCAGAATGATGCCTAGGTCCCTAGCGGGGTCAGTGGGGGCAGGAGTAGGTCCGAGTTCTGAGGGCCACCAGGATGCTCACCATTGAGAGCTTTTGTTTCTGAAAATCAGTATCTTTGTCTTGTCCGTGTTGAGCTTCAGGCAGTGGTCCTTCATCCAGCTGGTGGCGTCTGTCATGCAGTTGTGGAAGTTGGTCTTGGTGTTGGTGGTATCTTCGGAGAGGGTGAGTTGTGTGTCGTCAGCGTAGGATATGATTTTGAGTCTGTGGGTTTTGGCAATGCTTGCCAGAGGTTAATATAAGTGTTGAAGATGGGTGGGGATGAGTGAGGATCTTTGGACTACACCACAGATGATTTCATTGGGTTTGTAGGAGAAGGGTGGAAGGTGGACTTTTTGCATTCTTCCAGTGAGGAAAAATGCGATCCATCTGAGAGCAGCTCCTTGGATGCCTATGCTTGTGCAGCCTTGTGATGAGTCTGAGACTAAATGTAAGTTTGCTACCACTTCTACTTTCCCTTCTAGTTACTTCTACTTTGTCTTTCGGTGCCACCAATGTATATAATGTTATGACGGGTGGCATAGAATGCATCACTTCTCATCGTGACCCAATCATCCACCACTCGTTACTCCAACTTGCTAGCTATCCTGCCTCAAGCAAGGAATGAGCTGGGGGATGCACGCAATACCCTAATTTGGTACAGATGCAGAAACAAGTAGCGGAAATGGGGGACTAGTGCACAAGTATAACAATCATGAAAGAACAAGCAGAAGAGCCTGGACGTTCTTAGCAGGAGTAGCCGGCACAGGTAACAGCAGTGGGGCGGGTGGAAGTGGGTTGAGAGTCGACAGACGATGGGATAGGGAAAGTAAGATAAAAAAATAAATAAAACCACTTACTTGCCCTCGCCGTATTGCCAAGTCAGCGATGCGGCGAGAGCAAGGTAAGTGTTTTTATTTTTTTATTGTACTTTCCCTAGCCCGTCGTCTGTTGACTTGTCCCCCGCCCTGCCCCCTGCCCCACCACTGTTACTTGTGCCGGCAGAGCCTGGTTCTTAGGCATTCTTAAGTAATGTTAGGCATTATTAAGCAGTAATAAAAGTAATCATAAACAATGCTGCAATGCTGCAGCAATACCGGAGCGGCAAGGTGCGGCTGGAGACCAGGCTTACCAACACTTCTTACAAGTCTAGCTCTGCTCCAAGCCCCTGTTGCTCTATGTCTCCTTCTCCGTGGCACTCCTGTTAAGAGCAGAAGCTCCTTGCTACTGCCCAAATACTGCTAGTGTGCGGCAGCCTCTGACTCACCACCAACAGGCAGTTGAAGGAGATGATGAGGCAGTGAGGAGGATTGTGACCTCCCGGCATGAGCAGAGCTGGGGGAGGGGAGGTCAGGTATTGCAGGTGATACAGGAGTGCAAACAAGCATGCCACACCGGCAGCTACGCCGGCTGCATTTGCGTCGGCACTGTGCAGCCCATGGCATCAGTTGTCTAGCGTGCTGACACCTCTCTCCCAAAACCGTCCAATCTGAATCTTTGTGATATTCGTTGCACTAGAGAATTTTCTTTAGCACTAATGGCAATATCGTAATCGAACCTCACTTTTCGTCAGTGTTGTTCAAAATCCGTCTATTCTTGTACTTTTTTTAGACCTTTTCCTGGAGTTTTAGGTATGTTATCGTTAGCGTGAGGCTCAGATTTAGTGAGTGCCCCTTTCTCTTCTTCTTTCCTGTAGACCCTGCAAATGATGCTGGGACCAGCTCATAAGAAGTTCTACCTGAGGAACTTTTTTGGTCAATGTCAGTTATATGAGCCACATCAATGCCAAGTAATATTTGAGAATTCAAAACTGGGTCAATAAGTTCACTAGTTTGGGAGAGAAGGGAATATCTAATATTATTTGCATTCTCATTCATAAATCATACTTTGGGAGCCTCTTCCAATATCAAAAAGCCCAGGTAACAAGAGAGATGTCGGAACAGATGTTTTGGGAATGCCAACATGCTCAGGCATAGAAATCTTCAAGTCGGGTTTGACTCAAAAGATGAATGGTTTTGGATTGTCAAATGCCAAGCTAGTAATTTAATCCTCATATTTAAGGTCGTGTGGACCATGTGTATCAAAGTAAAACAAGAAGGTGCATGCAGTGAGGGACATGGAAAACTCTAAAGAGGAAGTGGTGTAGCTTAAAGTCTGAAAGGATCAGAAAAGTGCCTTAGTAATGAGAGCTCTAGATCAATTTCTACTGATCCTATGGTATAAATGCTATCTTTAGATATAGGACCTTCGAAGAGAAGTCAAAATCATAAATAGCAGCTTCTAATAATAGTAATCCTTTGCTACACTAAGTAATACCTCACCGATGATAAGTAAATACACAGATATTACCAATAAGAAATACAATATAAACAATCAGTACATTATAGGCACCAGTATATGTCCATCATAAATTCAATTCAGATTAAGCAACACAAATGCTGGGACCAGACACACTGGTTGTGTAAAGTCGTCTGGTCACATATTCTTCATAGCACTATGAGAAGGGTATGAGATGTAGAATCTTCAGACCTCAGTCCTTCTCATGTGGCCAGGACAAATTATTCTGTACAAATACAATTCAGGTCACAGTGTCAGTACAATCGGTACTCTCTTCACTTAGAGAATGGATTGAGTCTGGGCTAAATACTTTGTCACTGGGGCACCTGATACTAAATAAAAACACATTATTCAAAGGCTTGATGCACATCATTCAGAGTGAATGCAACCCCCAAACAGGCACACCTGAGGAGCAGCGGGAGCAAACAACAGTGTAAATGTAGGAGGACATCTCACTGGCTGGCGTCTCACAAACCACACAAGCTCACTCCTGGGACCACAGAGGCCTTGAGCTACCTCCGTAATTCACTGGAGTCCCAGTCCAACACTGCAAAACAAATGAACCAAGCAAAACTATGTAAAATGTATGACCTTCTCCTGAAGAAGACCCAGTGGCTTGAAAATCGATGGGGTCTGTCTAAAATTTGTTTCCCACAAGGAAACATTTTCAAAGAGACTATCTACAGTTATTGAACGGTTTAGTTTGGAAATGTTGCCTGAAAAGTTGTCACCCTATAAATAAGTGGTGTCTTGGAATTTCAACAACACAAATTGTTTATTACTGAATAGTGAAACCTCTCGAAACCCAAAGGAATTTCTCACTTGCAGTGTTCGTTTCCTGGGTTGCCAAAACATTTTACATTTCTCCTCCACTGCAGATGCTAAAGCCACAGCAATGTGCATGTGTGGTTCCACCTAGGCGTAAGAAAGCTCAAACTTCAAGACACACCATAAGAAAGCTCAAACTTCAAGACACACCTTTGTATTCATTGTGTTTGGTCTGCTTAGTGAAGATTGCGATCCTACTAATGTATAGGCACCAAAAGGTTTGACGCTTGGGGTAGTCGTCAGTACCAGTGTGATATGAGGCATGGGTATCTGTTAGTTTCAGATTTTTTATTTAGCCGGTAGATCTTGCCTGGTTTTTTCTACTAGATTTAGTTAATGCATAGCCCAAACCACATACAATACAGTCAGGTCAAGTAAAATCCATTTCATAGCTGTTCAACTGGAAATTTGTGCATCAAATTTGGCCTTGACACAGGGTGCTGCTTGTACCACTTCATGATTTGCTCACTTGCAGAGGAGTGCTTATCCTACACTGACGAGCTCTATGTATCTCAGGCCCAAGGTAGAGAATGGACGCACGTTCCCCTCTAAAGTGTAATTCGTGTGAAGGGCAATCGCTGTTACAAGACTTAATGACATTTTTGTATATTCATAAAGCATGCGTAAAACACGCACTTGTATGCAAACATGAACATAGCGAAAGAAGGTTTGGCAACATACACTGGGGCATATTTACAAGCCCCTATCGCCACAGGAACGTCACTTTTAAAGACATTCCTGTGGCGATAGGGGACTCTCCTTATTTACAAGTAAATAACGCACCCTTTCATGCTATACTTACCGTGAATGGGGTGGGCAATGGGTGTTGCGGTGGGCTTTCCACCGCAACACCCATTGATTTTGACGCGGTCCCATATCAACAAGGGTGGCGTAAATATGGGCAGCGCCAAAATTAAGACCAGGGAAAACCTGGTGAAACGAGAAGAAATGTTTAATTTCTCCTTGTTTTTGCTGTTTTTATGTGTGCTGCTTTCTGCAGCACACATAGAAACAACAAAACTCCATGAATGATTGTTTATGTGCAGGAAGGTGTCCATTCCTGCACATAAACAATCATTAAAAAAATGCGATTTGCAACTTCTATGTGTGCTGCACAATGCAGCACATATAGGAGTTTCAAAGCGCCATTCTGTATTGTTCATGTGCAGGAAGGGACACCTTTCTGCACATAAACTATCATTCCCTCAACACAGGCACCCTTGCACTATAGTGCAAGGGTGCCTGTGTTGGCGCTAGGCAGCTAAATTTTGCGCCAGCGCAGGGAGAAACTCAGGGGTGCGCCGTATTATTGTAATCACAGTGCATCCCTGCATTTCTAAAGTGACGAAGTATTGGCTATTTTGGAGCTAACCCACGCTCCGCCACTTTTGTTGTAAATATGTCCCAATGTTTTTAATGTCCAAATGATAACAAACCAGGGAAAACATAATGTAACATAAGAGGCAGTGCGACACAGTTTACGGTTTGACACAAAAGCCTTGCAAGATAAATCGTCCCTTCTCAGGGATGTCTTGGAGTCAAAGCCAAGGCACAGTGGAAATATGGTTTATGAAAAGTTTGTTCCAGGGAGTTCCAGGGTTTTCTTGTATGGCAATCTGTAGAAAAGAATATTGGTTCCCTTCATGAAATTTGTAGGTAAACACATGTCCCTCCTGATTTCTCAAAGAAAAACTTTCATTATGAGGCAATAAAGAAACAGGGGCAAAATGTTCTCAGAATGTAACAAATGAACAGAAACTCTCAAGAAAATCTGATAAAGGTAATCATTTCAGGAGATGAGAAGGAATTGTACAAGCCTCCCATTCTGTGGTGTTTGTTGCCTGTGCTGTGGGGAGAACCGCATGGACCTTACAAAACTAAACAGCCTCGCTTCGGCGGCTTGACAAATGGCCAATTTCAGAAAATAATTCCAAATTTCCAACAGTGTTCACACGTATATTTACAGATGTGTCAATGTACATGGCGTATATTTACATATGTGTAAATGGCTGTCAAAAGTGCAAACCTATGTACTGGCTTTCTGTTTTTGGAGACACTTCTCTTAAACCCCACCAAATGTCGATGTAGAGTCGCCCCCATTCCTACCCTGAATCGAAATTTATATCCTGTTCTTGGCAACAGTAAATCTCACACTTATCCAGGGTGGAAATGGGTCTTGAAAACTTTCCTGAAAACTCACAGACTTGTGAGTTTGTGACAGTTCAGCAACTTTGCATGGCAATCTCATGGTGGACCACAAACTCCCCATCACTGAGAGCAAATTTACTAACACAGAAGTTTGCACCATCCTGATGTGAGTAAATCAGTTTACATAAATTCACCTTTTATACATGTATGTATGTGTTGCTCTTTGAAGAGTATGAACCTAGCTCGAGAGTAAAGTAGTGCTGAACATGAGGAGTGACCCTGGGGAAGATACAGTCATTGGGGGTAAGGGCAAGGATAGATAGTCAGGGCAAGGTGAGTAGCCCTTGAAGAGGTGCAGCTTCACCTTTTTCTGAATTGGAGAGTTGGTGCTGATCTCACATCGATAATAGATACTTTTAGTGCTGCATTTGGTAGTAGTATGTTAGTAGTACTACAGTAAATCTATTAATATATTAGAAAATGCTATTCACAAACATACGTGCAGTAGTTTGCCTCCATCTCTCCTATCTTTTCTATGCTAATATCTCCTCCCTAACTGTGGAATTCCTGCAAACTTAAGTACATGTTTTAGTAGTAAATGTCACAGGGACAGAGGGGATTGGCTGGAAAATATGGAATAGTTATGACTAAAGGGGAGGAGATTAGAGAAGAGTAAGGAGAGGTTTAGGGCAGTTTAGGGGTGGCGGTTTAGGGAGGGATGTGCACCCACCCACAAAAGACTAAGCCCATTGCTATTCACAAACTGCACGTCTAAAGTTACTTAACCCCAAAAGTGACCCAAAACAGAAATACATTACTCCAGCTCAGAGTAGGAGTAAACTTTGCACCACACATGGACAATCTCTGGCGCTGCATCACCCTCTTATAGAAGATAATGGAGGTAGGGGCTTTAAATAAAACTGGATAGGAAATAATGCTAAATTAAATAAAATAAATTAAAATAGTAACAAATATAAATAAATATAATTTAATGTAAACAATCTAAAAATAATGCATATTTTTAAATTCTTTATAAAATATTTAACAACTTTTGAATTTAAAAATGAATGTGACATTATTGTTTAATAATATGTAATTAAATTACTTTTAATTAATTTTATACATCACTTAAAAATAATTATAAATGCATACTGAAATATTTTTACTTTAGGTTGGAGTGTATTTTTTTAATTTAAACTTCAGAAAAATAAGTTTAATTTAATTTCATTTGATTAGTATGTAAATAATTTAAAGGATGAATTCAACATGAAAGTAATAATTTTGCTATAACTTTCATTGCGTCTGGGGACAAGTGCTACACCTGGAGGTTACTAATCCAGCAGTGTTACCAAATGGCTTCTTTTTAAACAACTCTGGGGCAGTGTCTACCCTACTTATCTTTAGTCATGGGCACTCTGAATTTCTCGCTTCCTGATACAATATACAAACATTGGTAACAAGCTTACAGCAACCACTACTGATATTATACACTTAAACAAATGATTTATAGGTGGTCATATTAGGATCTCATGTTGCAAGCAGGCCACACCTTGCAGAAGGTGTACATAACAAAGGGCTACCATGGTGAACTTTCCACAAAAACACTAGTTCCAGTGCCTGCATTTAGAGTGCAAGACCTAACGGCCAAATCACCTAATCCCCCTTTTTACCAAGTTTGTGCAATTTCCCACATAGGGGAAACCTATGCTTTCAACAGCTCTCCAAATGTCAACTTGCTGAGAGTAAGGTCTCTGAACTGCAGTGCAACCAGCAACCTTTACTTAACATCACTGAGACTTCGGCCAGAGTACCATCCATTGTTGCAATCTTAGTCCGTGAGCCCAATGAGAAACAATAACATTCCTCACGTTTTTATAGTCCAGATCCATACAGTCTACTCTATACTGCAACTCGGCTGCAACAAAATACCCTTGTAATTTGCTCTCTGATCTTTCATACACCCTGTTTAGTATGTCCTTTTAGACCTTAAGTGTCTCGTCCGCCCATATCACCTTTGAGAACATGGACTTAAATTTTGTGAAGGACTTATACCCTAGAATGAAGTAGGACAGAAATTAGGGACATGAACTATTTGTGTTCAGCTTGCTAGGGCAAAAACAGCTGCTATATGCTTTGGTGATCTGATCTGTTTATCTATTTTCTCCAAGTAAAGGGCCAATAGTTAGAAAATATTATGATCAGGTTACTCACTTACTACAGTCTGTAGCAATACCCGGTGTTAAGCTTTTTCCCTGATCTCTTCAGTCACAGGGGCAACCAATCACTACCAAAAGCAAGAGTATAGATATCCCCTCATAACCAGGAGAGTCAGTTCTTGATCTGTGATGGAAAGTGGCCTCACAAGCTGCCTTCACTCCAGATAGATGTGGATGAGCAGTTAAATCCTAGCTCAGCACAGGTGATGGATTGTTGTGTCCGGGTATAGTGCAAAACAAATATGATGAGGATGATGATGAAGGCAGATTTATAAAGTGCAAAGATGCTTCTGGGAGTGTCCTGGCACTAGTCTAGTAGCAAGTAGAAGATTACAAAGTGACTTGCCAAGTTTTTAACCCTTTCCTAAAAGCAAGTTCCAAACTTTCTTGCCTAAGGTGCAGCAGAAGAGAATTCCATGCAGAGGACCCTAAAAAGTAAAAAGAGCGTCCACCAATCCCTGTCAACTTCACTCTCGGCACTCTAGCAAAAGCCAATGCGAGGACCAGAGGCTCCTGGCAGGATTGTAAAAATGAATACTGGAGGCCAGGTAACGTGGACCAATATTGTGCACTACCTTACTGGTAACCAGTGCAAGGAAGAAGAAGGCTTAGAAATGCTAGTTCTCCTCGGCAAATGCAGTAGAAGCTGTGTCACAGTGTTTTGCACCATTTGAAGTTTGGGAATGGCGCACTCCAGAAGACCGAGAGGCATTAGAATAGTCCAGGCGAGAAGTTATCAAAGCATAGTAACCGTTTTCCTGGCCGGAAAGGACAGAAATAACAAAAACATTTTCAAAGCCTGCAGGATACCAAAACACATTCCAGTCACAGCACTGATCTGGAGTTGAAAAGATCAGCAAATGTCAAACTTAACTCCCAAATTCTTGGCTGTCTCAGTGAAAGACGCAGGCGGAACTGAGCCATCTGGCCAACATGCTGACCAGCTGGTAGGTGCCAAAGTGTCAAAAAAGACTATTTCAGTTTTGTCAGTGTTACACATCAGTTGTTTCTGATGCAACCAAACAAACACAGCAATTAGGCACAATTTAATAGTGTCAAAACCAGATCCTCCCCATCCTTAAAGGAGAAGGGAATCTGAGTATCATCAGCATTTGATACAATCTTTGCCTCAAACGACTCAACTACCGAGGAAGCTGGATAAGATAGACATTAAACACAGTATCACCGTTGTAGAAAACGAGTGACTGCCTAGTCAGAGTTTGCAAGAGCATAACACTTTAGTAATATCCCAAAATATAAATATTTTAATAATTATACTTATGGTGGAGGAAAAGTACTAAATAGAGACAAGCACACAATGAACAATACATAATAAAATGGTTATGCAATACAATACAGCAAAAAATCTATGTTCCCAATTTTTAACCATATATAATGTGTGCAATCGCTATTCTAAACATTTAATTAATTGTGATGATGAAAATACAACCAATAGCAATGCATTAGCTAAAATAATGCAATGATTCAAGCAATGCTCCTAAACTTATGTGGTTCATTATCTCTATAAAAATGAGGATCGCATTGCTCATCACAACTGTGCTCCTTTATATCCACTTGCAAACTATCGCTATTGGCAATACTACTGTTTTGAACACCAAAAACAAGCTGAAAGAAGGAAACACTGTAGCAGTGCAGTGTTTTAGTAACCTGCAAATGAAATGAGAAGTGTCTCAGAGTTCAAGAAAGTGAGTTACTGTAACCGGGAAGATAAGCCTAAGTCTTGATTTAGACTTTAGTAGTGTTGATCTTTTAAAATGGAGACATCTTGCAACCTTGGGGCCCCAAGGGATCAGGATGCATGGCTTCTCTGTCAGGAGGGACCTACGTTGATGAATAGGAGGGTCAGACCACAGTAAGGTGGTGCAAGCCCAAAAACACAAAGGACTTCTACTGGACCACAACTATCTCTCCTGATCATGTTAGGTCATAAGCCAAGCAGGTGCTTTGCCTCTTCCAAAGCATCAGGGTCAACAAAGAGCAAAACCTATAAAAGTCAGTTCAAGAAGGGAATATTATCCACAGGTAGATTCACCACTCTTCATTTAGACATGTAGATGTAGTTTCTTAAGGTAGCCATCCTGTGGACTCAAGTGAGAGGTAGAGAGGGCTTCATGGATTGGACTTCCAGTGGTGAGAAATTGGGATGATGTACTGCGGAGCAGCAGCTTTGGAATTCCCCCACTGCCACTGAGGGCTAGGTCATTCCCCACAGTCTGATGATTGGCAATGTTAGCCATGTTAGGCAGGACATTCAGCTAAAAGGAAAGAGGACAGGCAAAAGTGAAGCCATGACTTGGGTAAAATCAGCAAATGTTGCAATTTTTACGAAGAAAGAAGTTTCCCATTCAGTCCTGACTTTGTGGGGCAGGGGTTTTCCTTTGCCGAACCGTACTTCGGTAAAGGCATGGTCATTAGCATCAGCAAGTCAGGACAGTCAAAGTTTCACAGGTCCTGAAGACCTGTTCCTAACTAGTGTGAGTAGAGCACCTTTCAGCTATTCATTCTGGAAGCACCAACTGCAGCAGAGTCCATGCAGGTCTATCCCCAAAAGGTGTTCAGTAAGCTGGAGGGAAACTCTATTTAATAATCCTAAATCATGTCTGTTGTGCCATGGACCACTGCAAATCAGATTTGAGTATTCTTTAAAGGTTGAAAATCCAATCAACCAATTTGGATCAGGATTTCCCTTCTCAAAGATGGTTCCTCAGAAGGGGAACCATGTGCCCTTTTCTCAGAAAGCACTTGGATAGCCTCTGCTACATGCAGCAGACAAAGGTCTCCAAAGGTCTGTTCTAACAGAAGACCTGCTGATAATTTCTGGAACACTAACAGTGAATGTGACCTCTCTCACACGGACACATTCGTTTGTCCATTGTCGCTATTGCACTACCTACGCATTAATGTTTGTGAACACCTCATTGCACAAAAACGGGAGACAGTGTTTACAACGCAATCATCACATCGCAGTTCCTTTACAACGCGGTAGTTACAACGACCGCGTTGTTAGAACACGATGCCTTTACAATGCAAGTCATTAGATCGAATCTACTATTCCAACAGGCTGGAGTTGGAATAGTAAATTATACTATTCCTAAGTCCAGCGCGCCCCCTACTGCAAGTCGATCTAATGACTTGCGTTGTAAAGGTATTGCGTTCTAACAACGCGGTCATTGTAACGAACGCGTTGTAAAGGAACGCGATGTGATAGCATGCATAGTAACAT
The DNA here is from genome assembly GCA_963921515.1 of Calotriton arnoldi. Lineage (NCBI taxonomy): Eukaryota > Metazoa > Chordata > Amphibia > Caudata > Salamandridae > Calotriton > Calotriton arnoldi. Next base: position 164,975 of record CAWUFW010002456.1, on the reverse strand, counting down.
GCTATATTCCACAAAAACTAGCTCAGATGCATCCATCTGCACCAAACCACTGGAATTTGTTTATGTAGGGAGGCTGGTAGGCCAGTATTCATCCCCCTATGTGCAGCTAATGCATACCAAAATTCTGAAATGCTGCCACCAGCCAGAGCCTCTGAACCTGGAATTGTGGGTGACTTCACACAGGAGACTACTTTGTGGGGAGACTAATGGTGACACAGCTGCATAGCATATCAGGGACTTTCCTCTTTCCCCTGGTATCTAAACGTGCTCGGGCCAACTGATAAAGCAACAGTACCCTGCTTAACTAAGATAGTGTCTCAATATCCAGTGCATGCAATTATGGATATCCCTAATTCATAGCCATTTGTAAATCTGTTTATGAGGAGGACGTGTCATGCCTGCGCGAACGCCATAGTAAAAGATTCTGTCTCTATAGGTGAAAGAACGGTGTACCTGTAAGGAATGACCAATTGCAGGACTTCCAATATCGTTTACATTATTCTATGCCCATGTGGACTTGGATACTTTTGGAGAAACTGGACGTGAATGCAGGACGAGAATAAGCAAACATAAATCCAATATTCGAAACAGCAGATCTTCTGCCCCCCCCCCCCTGTTCAACATTGGTTAGAAATGAATCATTCTGAACATGATCTTCGTTGGACGATTATAGAGAAAATCACCCCATATAGAGGTATGGACGACACTGCATTCCGCACGAAACTAGAGTTTTTTTACTTAATACGCAAAAGGGCATTAATGAGAACACACCGTGGGAGAATGCTATTTGATTCTATCTTGACTTGTTTAGTTAGCTTTTGCCCTTACGTGGTTTACTGCTTTTACAGAGAGAGTGCCTTCTTACTTTACATTAGTAGTGGTTTTGCATTATTTTCCTCTATTCTGTGCTGTGTCCTTATTGGTTCTGTGTTTTTCTGAATTAGCCATTGCGATAGGCAGATACATATATATTTTTTAACTGTCGCAAACACTTGACACTCTTTTACAAATAGATCTTAGCGCCGTTTGCGTGGTTGTTTACTTTTCCAATATGGTGCTTAGTGGATTACTGCCCGTTCCATTAGTTGTTTTGCGTAGCTCATGTGATTTCCGGAAGAACGTGCTTTAAACACGCTACGTAGTAATTCAACGTTGACTATCTTCTGAAACGCCAATAATTGAAACGCCGACTGAGGAAATTAGGAGACGCGTCTGCGTTAGCTCGAAGTATCAGTAAGTGTCTATCTCTTTTGTACCGTTTGGTCTGTTTTGTTTATATGCTCTCGGTATGAGCATTGTGGAGCGACTTGCTACTTTATATTGGTTTCTTTCTCTCAGCCGGTTTTTGGGCTGCAGGTGTATAGTTAGGCTTATTTGCCTTATCCTTGGGGTGGCCACATGTGTGGTTTCATTTTGCATAGTTTCGTTGATTGTGACTATGTACTCGTTGATAACCTCTGTTTATATCTTTGGGATAATCGTGTGAGCTCTCTTTTATCTATCACTTAAAGTTACGCATATTTATTTTGTTTTCCCTTTAGATGCGCATCTATTTAATTCTGTATTCTGTGGCATCGAATACTGAAGTACCTGGAAGTCGATATCGTCCATGCATTTTTCTGCGGTCCAAGTTACTATCTGCTCATATATGTGAAACCATATAATCTAGGATTTCTTATGGTTATACGCCGTCGCTCTTCCTCATTTCAAAGAGGTATTAGTCCTTTGTTTAATTTTGACCTTAGCAGACCTGATCTGTCGTTTCTACCCCTAAGAAATGGGTTTGTTTAGTCGCTTCTTTTCTTGTTTGTCTCCCCAGAAATCATCTTTGTCTTTTGGATACATTATTGTTTCTATGTATATGTCGCCCTGTGAGGTAGTCTCTAACCTTTATAATGATTAACAATAAGTACAGATCTCTTATTTTGGGCTCCGTTTGTCATTTCTCTGCTTTTTCTCCTGTCTTTTTTTGTGGCAGAAATATGAGAAACTTTTGGAGTGGGGTATAAGGTGCAACCCTCTAGTTGTGATAATTTTTTTAAATGATTATTTTTATTCACAGTTGGTTTTTGTATCCTCTGTGTATTTCTTTTATTTTTTACAATCTTTTTACATTCTTTGGATTTTCCATGCACTAGCTGATGGGTTATAAGGTTACTTTTTTCATATACATCGCAATTTTTTAAAAGCATATATTTTTTAACTAGTTTATTGGGAGGAGTCTACATATGGATATATATTTCCTGTTTTAAAAAAAGTCTTATATTTTAGATATTGCTCTGGATGTACACCTTGTTTTCCTGGCCTTTATGTTCTAGCGCCCTGAAGAAGGTGTGACCAAGATTGTGGGTTGTCATCGAAACGCACGTCATGCACTACCAGAAACAAGAATCGAGGATTATGATATTCGCCTGATGACATAGAAAACTGAAATGTTATGATAAACTATAAATGGCATCAATGCATATGTAATAACTGAGAGATAAATAACTTCTCTTTCTTGTTATGCGGAGCGAATAGTTCTTTTTCACTCTTAAGGGCCTTTGTCATTTGTCATATGTCTTGTTTTCCTGTGGCTTTTGTTATATTGATTGTTTTTAGACCGTGAAGGATTGAGGTGTGAGTGCTATGGGTAATGAGTCGAGTATTCAGGGGGTGTGCAGTTTGTCTTCCCAGAGCAAGTAATAATTCTCTTTGAATCCTTTGGTGTATATGTTTCTGAGATATTTGGCGATTTGATGCCAACGGTGTGTATATATATTTATATACATTTATATGAATATGGTTACAATAAATAGTATTTTTTTTTTTATAACAATTGTGATATTGAAGCTGATTTTTGCTGCTGTTTTTGATTAGATAGATAGATAGATGGATAGATAGATATTCCACCAATGAAATGGACCAGGCAGGTTCTTTTTTTGCTTTGTTGTTCAGTTTTTCCCCTGTTTTCCTGCTTTGGCATCCATCTTCACAGGGGGCTCTCTTTTTGCTTGCTTTTAAATGTGGGGAGGGCGTGTCTTTAAACCTACTAGGTATAGGTAAACCCAAATACATACTATAGACTGATTGAGTCCAGTGGATCTTCTAGATGTAATCCCACATGATCAGGTTGTGTTGATTAATTCACCAGAGGTCACAATGCTAAAGTCACCAATTTTGACATATGTTGTTATAAGTCAAAGTGGCCGGCAAGATTCTCACTTCATAGGATTATTTTTGGGTTTCAACAGAAAATCTACCCTCTCATTCAATGCCACAGGATTTGGTCCTCATGGCCTTCTGACAGACTACCAGTAGTTTAGAGGTCATTGTATCTCCAAATGATCCTCAAAATTCTGGACTAAGCCATCTAGTGCTGGCATAGTGCCTGCATTTAGATCTCACAATTTCACCAACCAAAAGTGGTTCATCTAGCTTACGTGCCTCCTGTGCTTTCACCTTTGCCAACTCAATTTGATTCAAGTATGTTTCTACTTTGTATTGCAGATCGGGATATAATTTCGAATATAATTTTTGCTTATTTCTATACGTATGTTGTTGGAAAGTGCACTTACTGACCCATGTCTCTGTGCACATTTCTGGGCTATTTAATTTGGGATAAACATAACACTTCACTGTATTAAATCCATTGGTCTTCTCTAACGCATTCCAACAGTTTTTATCTTTGACTTCCTCATACTGTAATTCTAGCTGCTTTGAACCCTCTTCAGTTTTCTCCACCTCATCTTGAATAGATCTTGAGGGACCTATAAGCGTACATATAATTGAAATGATTCACATATGTTGCAGCAATCATAGCGAGGGTCTTGCTCCTATCGAACAACTATGTGACGCTCTCTACCATGGACGAACAAGACTCTAAGGACATTAATGGATGCATTGTATCCCCAAAAGCAACTGATGCCCTGTCAGCCTAACACGTAGTTCGCAGATACAATTTACAGGTGGGTGAAGCCCTGGGCCTCCACCACCAAAGCCTTATCTGGCTCCACCATGCACCATCCAAAACCTTTGACCCACCTGCCACAGACCCTTCACTCAATGCACATCAAAAGATCTGCCCTATTTCGGACAGTCCTTTAAATGTACATGTTTGCTGTTTGGGTCCATCAGGCAAAGCAAGAATGGCCAAAACAGAATTAATCTTCAGGCGCTCAGAGAAAGCTCCTAGTGTGTCGGGGACATTCTTGGTGTTACAAAAACAGTTCCAAGCAGGTGCATCAAAAAGGGTACCTCCAGCACAAAATCATTGCTTTCAATGCATCCACCATAGCGGGGTCTCCATTGAAAGCACAGCAATCCCCACCATTCATGTGTTGATCTCTAAATCTGGCAGACTGTCCACTGCCAGGGGAGTGGAGGACATATCTCCTCTGACATGAGAGGCCAGCATTGCACCCACGACTCATGTCAACAAAACACTCTGTTTCATAAGAAGGCCAAGGGAACTCTGCTACACCAGTGCTGTGATTGAGGCACTGCATGGATACAATACACATTCCTTTATCAATCTGAGAGAGTCTGGCCACCTTTATAGTAGTGTTTCATAGAAAGATGGAGTGTCTATTTGAGAACCATACATCTTCCTTACAACTACATGCATTTCTATCCTCCAGCGTACCTTTCACCATGCTTAAATATTTGAATTCTATTAAACTATGGACAATTAGGCAAACATCTATCAGCCCCGAACTTGTAGTAAACGTCACATGCTCTTTTTCACCCAGGAAGTGTGTCTCTTGCAGCATTAGGACTCCTATATTCAGTATATTAAAATGCAAGTATTTTTCTGTTATTGAGCCTGACATTCCACAACATGAATATAATAACCTTGTTACTGAGTGCTGTACCAAACAATGCAGCCTGTTTGTTTCAAACCTGTTATCAAAAACATGGAATACACTCCATTTATTTCCTCCAAATCGGTGTTGCCCTGTAAACTAGCAGATGTTAAGCCCTAATGTTAGAAATGGGGTTTCTGGTTGGCTAGGTATGCACCTAAGCCAGGCAGAACCCACCACCCTAGTCAGGGTAAGTGAGTTACACATCCAAGATAACCCCTGCTCACGCCCTTAGTAGTTTGGCAGAGCATTCAGGCTTATCCCAGATTCAATGTGTAAAGCGTTTGTGAAACACACACACACATACACCAGTGACACAATAAATACACCACAAAAGAGACTCCACACGTTAGTATAGAAAAATATCTCATATATTGTAGATAACTCATAGACCGCAATCACATAGGGCCCGATTCACAGAACTAACTTAAGACAAAATCCTAAACTTACTACCATTTTGGTATTCACAGAAGGCACTTACTCATTTTGGTATTCACAGAAGGCACTAACTTACTCATTTTGAGTAACTTACACATTTTGTGTAACTTACTCATTTTGGTATTCACAGAAGGCACTTACTCATTGATGAGTAAGTGCCTTCTGTGAATACCAAAATGAGTAAGTTACACAAATGAGTAAGTTACTCAAAATGAGTAAGTAAGTGCCTTCTGTGAATACCAAAATGGTAGTAAGTTTAGGATTTTGTCTTAAGTTAGTTCTGTGAATCGGGCCCCCTAAACATAAATCGCTTTGCCAACCAGGCAATTGTCATAACATACAGTTAGTGCAATAAAGTAAATACTTATAGATTGCACACGTCATAAAAGCATCTTTACTCTACATAATCTGCAGATCCTGAAAGCATACTCCTTATCCTATCATGGCAAGGTATAAATTGATATAAAACGCGACAGCAGGGCATGAATATGTGCAGTTAGGTTAGAGAGAAAACACATGGGTCATAATAAGTACATGGGTCCCTAAATAACATCATAAGCCGAGAGTGCAGTGCTTCTGCACTCCTACTTTGTGACAAAACACATGCATCGTCATAACACTATAGGGCACAGCGCACCTGGTCTCCTGTTAGATTGACTATGGCACTTTCAGGTAGTTTTCCCTCGAATGCGGCAATACTCAGATCGGGTGCCTCCATCAAGGTCTCACCCCATCCTTGGAGCCAAACACAGTGCCCCCAGGTAGGTGCAGGCACAGTGGCACACATGCCTCCCACGTTGGCGGGGAAACCTTGCTAGGTCCCTTGCATGTGGAATGATCAAAAAAGCAGCTGCCCTGATGTTGCAACGTGTCTGGGACCCTCCAGGATCTTTCGGACTGCTGATAATAATGCCCCAAAAGCGGAGCCGCCTGCGTCCTCCACACAGCATTGATCAGCTGTGCTTCTGACACAGGAAGCTCTTTGGACACGCCCTCTCTCCCCTGCGACTTCCCCTCGGGCTCCCACGTTGCCTGCTTGCAGAAAGTACCTGTCTGGCTCAGAGGTGCCGGCGGAGCTGGCTATCCAGCGCAGGCTCCCCCGGCATCACTCAGCCGGCACGCTCGAGGGGGAGGGCTGCGCTGAGGGATTCTTGACATGCAGTGCAGCATCCAGCAAGCCTGTCCAGCTGACGGGGCCCCGTTGAGGGGGGGTTCCTGCAGTGCAGCAGGTAATGATCAGACCTGATCGTCGCGCTTTCGCTCTGATACCGCAACCCTCAACAGCATAGTCCACTAAGCAGAGCCCCTGCTGTAAATCAGCAATGTAAGATGGCACAGCGCGTTGAGCCTAGCACAGGAGTTTCCCACAAGAGGATTATCACGCTTTCCCAGGCGGAAGGCCAAGGAAGTACTCACCATGCGCCAAAGTTGCAGGGCCAGGGGCAGCAAATGTCGGTGCTCACAATGCACCAGTTTTGGAAGGATCAATGGAGTTTGAAGCGCTATTCACATGCTTCACCAAACAGGATGAGCTAACTTCGCCACGAGGTCAGAGACACGGGGGCGCTCCTTACACAGCGCTCTAGGGATCTTCCAAGAACTCCAGGAAATAAAGCCCTCCCCACGCACTTCCTTCTTTTTCAAGATGAGGAACAGTCCAGTCCTTCTCCTGCTCCAGACAGAATTTGCAACTGCAGGCCAGCCCAGCCCTCCTTCCAGGCAGGTTCCTTTATGATCCAAAAAAGATCTGTTGAAGTCTTTGATTTCCCTGAGACTTCCAACAGGAGGCAAGCTCTGCATGAAGCCCTTGGAGATCTTCTCAAGCAGGATACCACAGCAGGGCAAAAAGAGACCCTTTCCTCTTCCCACAGATAGAAGCAGCAACTGCAGGCCAACCCACCCCTCACACATAAAAGGGCAGCACTCCCACATAGCTCCTCAGCTCTTCTTCTTGGCAGGGTCTTCTTGTTTCCAGAAGTGATTTAAAATTCTAAGATTTTAGGTCCAATACTTATACCCCAATGTCTCATTGTAGTCTTTGTTTCAGAGTCCCTGAGCTCGGTGCAAACCAGTTCTGTCCTCTCTGGTCCAGCTTGACCACAGGGGGTAGAGATAGCATTGTACAGAGGAGACAGAGACTATTCGAATGCTAGTGAAAACTCCTCCCACCACTCTAAATGCAGAAAGGTCTATTCAGCCTGGCTATGAGTCACCCAGGAAAGGCAGGACACACCTCAACCCCCTCTTGTGACTGTCTAGAGGGAATGCACATCCCCAGCTCCTGTCACTCCGAAACCAGACAGTGAATACACAAACAGGCAGAGGCACACAGAATTGTACAGAAAGAAAATGCCCACTTTCTAAAAGTGGTATTTTCAAACACACAATTTAAAAACACTTTTACTAAAAGGTGTTATTAAATTCTGAGTTCAGGAAGCCTAAACTTTATTTCTCTGTCTTGTCCCAATGGAAAGTTACACTTGTAAGATGTTACAAGGCAGCTCCCATTTTAACCTATGGGACAGACAGCCTTTCAATAGTGAACACGAAATGCACAGTATTTCACTATTAGGACATGCAAAACACACCAGCACATGTACTACCTTTCACCTACACTGCACCCTGCCCATGGGTGTACCTTGGGCCTACCTGAGGGGTGCCTTACATGTAAGAAAAGGGAAGGTTAGGGCCTGACAAGTGGGTGCACTTGCCAGGTCGACATGGAAATTTAAAACTGTGCGCATAGACACTGCAGTGGCACGTCTAAGACACATTTGCAGGGCTACTCATGTGGTTGGCACACACAGTGCACATTACTCAGGACTTACCAGTAACTCAAATATGCCAATTGTGGATAACCAATCACAATTTACACCGAGAGCATATGCACTTTAGCACTGATCAGCAGTGGCAGAGTGCCCAGAGTCCTAACGCCAACAAAAACAGGGTCAGAAAATAAAAGGCCAAAGGTAAAAGGTTTGGGGATAAATCTGCAAAAAGGGCCAGGTCTAACACCTAAACAAAATAGCCAGATAATCATCATGGTCAAATTCAAAAACACATACCATCCCCTGCTAATAACTGAGGAATACACTGGAGTCACAAGTATGCATCCCCAGCCCCACCTTTGAGGCAACATAGTGAATCAAGCCCCAACCCCACTATCATTCCCCCAAAGAACAACAAGCAATGAATGACTACTCCCTGTCTCAAAGGGTAATTTACCATTAACCATTACCTTTTGAGTTCTTAACTCACCATCTAGCTACCTTAAAGATATATTATATCTTCAACGAGTGCTTAGTTTGTAAAACAATAAGTGCAGGGGCCTAAAGTTTTGTTCCAAGGTCGGGATGCCGAATAACAAGGCTGTGTAGTCTTGATTTCATCTCATGCCTCTTTAATCCACCACGAAACACTCACTGTCTCTTTATCTCACTCCTGCTTTCCCCCTTTGTCACGTTTAGCATCTTTATCTTCCTCCTTGAGTTTTTTTCAATCTCCTGCTCTGGGTTAAAGTTTGAAGGAGAAAAATAAGTGCTGGGCCCCAAACATTAGTGCTGATAGGCCCCATCTGAAACCTCCGGCTCAAAATAAGTATGGGTTTAAGGTATATAGATGTGGAGTTAAGAATAGTGAATCTATGGTTACCTATATATTCATCATTGTCACTTTATTTGGATCTACACACAGATCATAAAAGTACAAACATATAAGAATATATTCTTACTTTTATGATATCATGGTAGTAGTGGATATTCTGGGCATTATATTTTTATATGCCAATATTTTTGTTGTTGATATTCTGATATATCCATTTCACTTTCCTTGTAAAGACATTTGGCCTGGTATTTCCTAATGTGGGGTGCCTGGGAGTTATGCATAATTTCATAGGGGTTCTGGTGATCTCCACTTTGTAAAATTGTATTGTATGTGTTCGAATGTGTTGCAAATGTTAGGTTTTGACATAAACCCTTTGAAAATCCTGTCGGGGCTATTAAATGTGAACAGTGACCATGCTGAGAATCATGCTAAATTTGTTTCAATATATTTAAACGTTTTCTGATAATATCAGTGAGAGGGATTTATCACTGAAGAAGTTCACAAGCTCTTTTTGGTTCCCAGAATGTCAGCATTTTTCTGTCATAGAACGGTAGACTCTAGAGGCAAAGCACTCACCTTGTCTCTATTTGTTGATAGTGTCACTAAACATAATTCTTTATAACCAGGCCCAGATTGCCCGTTTATTCCACTGGGCATTTCCCCGGTAGGCTGGAGCAATTGGAGGCCAGTTTGTGAAGGCGCAGGGCGCCTCCGCCACTTTCAGCAGTCCCTATTGCACTTCAAGCGGGCACTTTAGACGAGAGAGAGGAAAAAGAGAGCGGAGAAATGGAGAGAGAGAAATGAGTGAGCATGGGAACGAGGCTGGTTTTAACATCTTTGCCAGGGCTCCTTTTGGTTCCCAGTCCGGCTCTGTTCATAACACCAGTACATGTGCAGGAGAAGGAAATGCAGCTATGATTTAGTAATGTAAAAAGCATCACTACCGGCCCAGACACTTCGGAAGAGTACTTTTGACACCCAAGAAATCACTGACCAATTGTTCGGACATAGCAGGATTGTGTGGATAATTTGTGAGCTCATCCCTCGAAGCTGCGGTTTATACTCGGGGAGTGACAAATGAAATAATCCCTCCCCAAGTCATAGGCCCGAGCAGTTGTGGCGCCTCTTACTACAGGTATCTGCGAGGGTTTCCTTGGGGTTCTGTGTTTTCTTCAGTTGTTATTAGAGGTTACAGTGGGCTTCCTTTTAGAAGTTGCTGTGGTATAGAGTGAGGATCGATTTGTTGCAAGAAGGTGTTCTTGTTTGTTAGTGTGGAGTAGTTGTGTGTTGGGGATTGATAATGTCGGACATTCACATAAATGCAGCGATTTGGATGAGCCTCGTGGAAGTTTTTTTCATACTACCTCAATTCTATGCAGCTGTCATATTTCCGCCCACACTGATCTTTGGTATTTTGGAGACAAGCATATGCACGGTGTGTTTTTATCATGCTGGCTGGGTCATGTTGGCCTTCATGTCTCCTCCACCAGATGCCAAAGCTCTCCTGTAATGTGAAGCAATATAGCTGCATTATTTGCTTTCTGGGTATGCAAAAAAAAAAATGCAACCACATCTGCTCCTGTCAGGTTTGCCTTGTGCTATCGGCAGGAAAAGTGGTTGCCACCCTGTAGAATATGCCTCTGGAGCAAAGTCTGCAGCTCCTGGTTTAGTTCAATGCAGTTACCTCTCCCATGATCTATCTTTTCACAGGCTCGTATATATTTGTGCTAGTTATGCAGCACTGTACGTGGCTTTACGTATTAGCAAAATTAATGTTATACTATTCTGACGGGCTAGTTTGTATTTCTGGCCACGCAAAGATGCAGGAGAACAAATATCGAATCTCTGTATTACCCTGCCTGGGCACAACCTGGGCATTTATGTAAATGTGGTGCAGGTTTTCAGAGCAGTATTAACTTTGTGTTGGTGGATGCACAACAATAGGCCTCGCTGTGTATTACATCATTGCAGTTCATGCCAGTTTTTTTTAACTAGCCCTTTGAAATATTCACCCAACAATGCTTAATAGGTGGAGCAATACACGAGAGCCTAAAACAGATGGAGTTGACGGTATTCAGTCCTTTGCAAGGAAAGTGTATCAATAAAACTCACGTACTGGGTGACTGGGAACCTGCAGTGCTTTGCCAAATCCTTCTCTCGAGACTTGGGGTGAATCTGTACCCAGTATGGAGTACACTGCACACAGGAAAGGAAACTGCGCCAAAGGCTTGTTCGAGTAGTAATATGTTCCAACACACCATTAGTGTGCTCACGCGTGAAATGCCAGCAGATGGAAAGGGTGCCCCGTGCTACTTAATATGCAAACAGCTGCATCAGACACTTCATCTGTAATCTTTGGAGATTCTTTCAGAAAGGCCTCTGAAGCGTAAGGAGACACTGAAATCTGTCAAAAATAAAAACTTACAAACACATCGATAGCATTAGCCTGTAAGTCTCTTTAAATGTGACTGTTTAGTCTCATAACATATAAAGTCATTCCCCTCTTTCTGGTTTCACCAGCTCTCTAGAAATGAGCTCATTTCAATATTTGAGCTGCGTTCGCGTAGGTGTGAGTTTATCGCAATTTAATACACCAACAGTTCATTTTGTGGAGAAAAAAAAGTAAAAAAACGTACTACCACACATGGTACCACAAACTCCTGTATGACAATTGTAACTTGGTCCATGGATAAAGCAAGGTACTCGGTGGAGAAGTCCAACATCCCAATGTTGGGCTCAAGATCGTTAGGCAATGGAGGTGATGAGAGTTTTTTTTATTAAAATGTTTTGCATTGTATCAACATTAACATGTGTACATGCACATTTATTAACTGTGTATTTTTACGTTTAGATTGACCATAGGTAATGTAGGCCTGTGTTTAAAATAGCTAAGTTCTGGTTGCCATCTTGTTTCATATCAGGTGCATTTGTTTCTTCCTAAGAGAATCGGACTCCACATTTACAAATGCAGTATATGTCCTTGTTCTCATGCCAAATGCTTTCCCTTATGCAATCACTGTAGAATGTTTCAACAAGCTGCTACAGTGCAACTGCATAGGACAGGCTGGTCCAATGTATCTTGTTATGTTGCAGATAGCTGTAAGTTTGAAGGTGGGTTAGAGAAGCTGCATTGCGGAGGAGCTCGAGAAATATTGAGCTTAGATTATCTCTGTGTGCCTTAACCTGATTGGAGCATTTTATTGGAAACATGTAGGTTTATCAAATGTTAGAATTGTATGATTTAAGCGAGTGCAATGTAGCTAAGAGCCCAGAACCATCCCTGAACTTAACTGAGTAGGGTGCTCTCTTTATGGGAGAACTGAGTTTAATGATCCTTTTTCTTTTGAGACAACTTTATATTGATTTTTCTTTCAATTGCATGACTTTGATTAGATTGAGCTTCATAGTCTCCTAATGCATTCATTTATTGATCATTGATTGATACAAATTTGATGATTTCGAATCTGTAAACATTTTTAAATTTTAGAAAATGTTTGCGGTTTGAAAACAACCACTCTCTGCTTTCCTTGTGGAGCCTAATGTAATGTGCGTCACGTTATTTAAATGTATGAATTTGATGACTAGCCTTAGTTGTGGATTTTGATTCATCAGCTTTTTTGGGCCCCAAATTTACACGAAGAAAAGCATTACAACAGAGGTGAAAAGATTATAACTATCTCAGGCGCTTTTAGGTTTGGCAATACCATAACTACTGCTCCAGTAGGCCTGCTGATAGCACTCTATGGTAACAGGGCGTGGCCCTAAAAATAACACTGAAAGAAAATAGTGGCACCGGGATTCTCCCCCTGTAGTCATTAAGGGAGAATGCTTTAAAACACAATATGCATGTTGGTGCCATTCTGCTCCTACTTGGGAAATTTGTGACACATGTTATATGTCTCAAACAATAGCTTTCTTCACGCTATAGTGGCATTTAAAGACATCTTCGAAAAGTTTCCCTAAAAGACTGTTCTTGAAAGTTAGTATTCAATAGTGTATTTTAGCCACATTGTGTCCCTAAATCTGTTAAAGTGCAATTGTAAAAGTTGTTTGGAGTTTATATCTCAAGAATCTTTCAGAAAGATAATTGGCGATTGGGGTGTTTTAAAGATTAGGCCTATGTAAAATCTAAATAGAGTAGAGCAATAACATTATTCAAAACTATGTAGAATGTAAATACACTTTTAGAAAGAGGTAGGAAAGGAGGTTGGAGCGTCCCCTTTTCAGAATTTTAAGTAAAGTTGTAAACAAACGCTATCTCAACTACATTTGATCAAAATCATCATGCGATACTAGATTGAATTCAAAGCAGTTTCAAAGACACAGGCCCATAGCTGCAGACATGTGCATGGCCTCTATAATCATGCCCATGAGCCCAGCAGAGAATGTTCAAAGTAGACCTCTAATAAGTGCTTAACTGATACATGTAAGGCATGATGGGCGGTACATCTTTGTTGGTGCACAGAGAATGTGGATGTAAGGCCTGTAACAAAGTCGAGCCTCAAACTCCATACCCAGTCATAATGGCTGTAGCTGAAAAAACAGCAGCCTCCAGTGTAAGGTTCTGCTTTAAGCATTATTTTAACAGGTAGCATCCAGAAGAACCCTGCTGATTTCCATCTCTCTTTGGCACATTCTGTATCGTGGTTGACATTCGGCGGTAAACCTCAGCGCAAAGAACCATCGTGGTGGCGCCACTTAGGCAACTAAACTTGCTTGGAAAGACATGCAAATGCTGAACCTGATTGGAGCCCCATTTTCTGCACTGTACATTTATAAAGCATTGGAGAAGGTTGTCTGTTCTGGAAATGTAAAGGATTTACTTGGCATGGAGGGGTGAAGGTTTTTAGGGCTAGGGTTAATGCTGAGGCTTCACAGTATGAGAATGGTGATAGGTGTTTATTGTTGGAACTTGCTTTAGGAAAACCATAGTACTAAACTTAAGAGTTCTCAGCATGATCACAATGTGCACTTTTCACCTTTATTCATTAAGGTGCCAACAATTCTATTTGGTCTGTCATACTTTAATGTGACAGTTCCCTATAAGGGTACGAGGAGAGGTTGTTGTACCAATCTTATGAGATTTCCCAGTAAGCAATGGGGGACTAGTGATATTGGTCATACCTGAGTAGGAATTTAATTACCTAAATTTCTGGTGTAATGTATTAAGGTCGTTTTATTCTAAATGAATTCAAATTTGTGCTTTTAATAGCACATTTGGACAGTTCAATTGGTCAAAACCTTAACAGCCCTAAATACGACCTTCTAATGTGGCCTCGGTGTAATCCCTGAGAAAAAGTTAGGGAACAGTTTCAACGAGTAGTGCATTTTAAACTAAGAGATAAAAAACCTATCAAAGGGGAATTTCCTGGACGAAATGGTACAGAAAACGGGGCATATTTGTGCCTATGAATTCATGCTGGGTCAGAAAAAATGGTCAAATCTTAAATATATAATTTCCCCTTTCTCTGCCTATATATTCCTTTCCCTCACTCCTATGTCATCACTTACCCTCTCATTACCCTCCTTCCCACAATATTTATCTCATCTTCCTTTCTTATTGTTTGCCCCCTGTTTCCCCTCTTTCTATAGCTTCCTCTAGCTTCCCTTTCTACTGCTCTCTCTGGCACATTGCTCCTTCCCTGTCACACTTTCTCCCTCTCTTGCCTCTTATTTGTTTACCTCTGTCTCATTTATTGAACCCATGTATTTCTCTCTCCCTGTTCGCTCTATTTCCAACTCATATCTCTAGCTAATCTTTTGCCAGTGGAATCCCTTCCATTTGCCCTGCTCTCACCACTATTCCTTACCTCTGTTTGAGTTACTGTTCGATTTTTGTCTGGCTAATGAGATAGTCAGCACTCTGAGGCCATAGTGTTTGATGCAGGGCTGAAAACCGGCAAATGCTTGAAAGGGACATGCCGTAATAAATACCATCATTCATGTTAGTTTTATCGATCCAATGGCGGCACCACAATGTTTAATTGTAGCTCAAGCTGTGCCATTCTCCAAATAAAAGAGCCCTGGTCCCTGGAATGCAGTGTGAGTGTGTGTCAAGCTTGCAATTTGCATCATGGAATCACTACGAATCTTGACCTTTTCCAAATGTCTCTGTAGGTGCTGACAACTCAAACACCATAACAGAGAAAACTGGGAAAAAAGGGGAATGGGAGCAGAGTCACTGGAGCTCTTGCTGTTGGAGAATGGCGATGGTAAAACTGGGTCTGGATGGGTATCGGCTTCTATTGGGTGCGCCAGTGGCCTCGGGGGATGATGCAGAATCTGCGCCTTGTATAGAAATAGTAAGAGTCCAAGAATTAGTATCAAGCTACGCCAGTATATGAAAGCATAATAAACAGGAGAGTATTCTGCTTGCTGTGAGAAAATGCCCCTTATTGCGAATCACCCCTATTTTTTGGTGAATTTTATTGATTGGTTACAGACTCTGCACACTGGGGCACTGCTGCCCAGGAATCAGTGTAGGAAAGTGGGTTATTAGTAGGTGGAGGTAATAATAATAATGGCATTTGTAGAGCACACAGCTGCTCCCGGAGGGGCGTCCCGACACTAGCAAACAGGGACTGCCCAGGAAAGAAAAGACCACTGGGTCCGGGTTAGGCACTGAAAAAATGGGTTTTTAAACCTTTTCTGAAGATCCTTTCTGAAGAAGGGAACGGTAAACTAGATGACGAGTTCCACAGTTTTGCCGTCAAGAAGGTAAAAGATCTTCCACCCCGTCTAGCTCTATTGATCCTCGGAATGCAGAGGAACCTCTGTGAGTTAGACCTGAGAGATCGACTATGCTGATAAACATTGAGCCTACATCTCGGGTACAGGGGTCCTTTGTTCTCAAAAACTCTATAGGCAACAATAAGAGCCTTAAAGTTGATGGGGCTGGCCACAGAGAGCCAGGGTAGCTGGCGAAAGTGAGCAGAAACTGATTGCTGCATCAGGACCTTGAAAATTAGGAGCGCTGCGGCATTTTGAATTATCTGCAGTCGATGCACAAGGTATGCTGGCAGTCCCAAATAAAGACTGTTAGCATAGTCCAAGTTTGGCGGTGACAAAGGCATAAACCATCAATTTATGGGAGGCCACAGGCACCAAATGTAGCATCCTTCTCAAAGATTTCAGTGTGGCAAAACAACTGGCTGAGACTGCCTTGACTTGTGGTTCTAATAACAGAGTGGAATCAAATGTAATGCCCAGATTTCTAAGACAGGATGAAGGTGAAGGGGCAGCCCCTAACTCAGACGGCCACCAGCCAAGAGAATCCAGTATCTTCTCATACCAAAAAAGTGAACTTCCATTTTTATCAGAATTAAGCTTAAGTCAGCTCCCTCCCATCCAAGTGCCGACAGCCTTGAGGCAATTTTTAAGGCCTCAAGGGTGACATGCGCATCTTCCTGAAAGGAGAGCAAAAGCTGCGTATTATCGGCATATGTTCTTATCTTCCGACTACGGTATTCTACCAACTTGGCCAACAGTTCGAGATAGATATTAAAAAGTGAGGCTCAGGGCAGACCGCTGTGGAACCCCATGCTTGAGAGGCCTGGGATCAGAGAGAAAGGGCGGAAGAAACACTGCCTGCGATCTATCCTCCAAATATGAAGCGATCCAGGCCATTGCCTTCGCCTGAATTCCAATCCCATCAAGCCTGTTCAGCAGGATGCAGTGCGAAACCGTATCAAAAGCAGATGACAGGTCTAAAAGAATGATCAAAGCTGGTATGCACCTTCAGCCAGTAATATTGCCCCAATCACTAATAAGGTCCAGTTAAGTCTCAATAAACTAATCCTTGCTCATCTCTTAGTAGCTTGGCAGACAAGCAGTCAGGCTAAATTTAGGAGACAGGTGTGTAAAGCATTTAATATCACCAAAACAGTATATAAGTAAAAGACCCAACACAATAAAAATCCAACACCAATTTATAAAAATCGAGAATATATTTATCTTTAAAATGACACCAAAATGACAAAAATCCAATGTGGGGAACCTGAGAATATGAATTTTCAAAGTGCACCTTACAAAAATGTGCATTCTCGAGCCAAAAAGCTGAAAGCGCCACTTTTGGCTATCTGGTCACACTGGACCTGGACAAAGTCAAAGTTTTAGGCCGAACACAATGGAGCGTGGGTCGGATAGCTTGAGCGCTAGGTCCTGTTCAAGATTTTACCTTCGGACTTAGTCTTTCTTCGCGCTTTTATTTTGGCGTCGAGCTTTCGGGTTCCTTGGATCTGGAGTTCGCTTTGACAATGACGGCTCGCTGCAGAGTGATGCCTCGGTGAGCCCCTGGAAGTCTATGTCCTCAGCGTCGATGGTAAGGAGGTCTGGAGCTTTCAACGGGACAAACCAGCACAGTCAGGCTGATTCTCGACTCGACGATGGTGGCTTGACTCTCAACGTCGAGCCGATCTTCTTCTGAAGCTTTTTAACAAAATTAACAAAAAGTTCACAAACTTTCAGAACCTCTTCTGAGTGGTTCCCTTTGTGTTGAAAAGTGTCCCACAGCATCAGCCAAGGGTGGCTCAGACGCTCTGGATTGCCTCTTGGGGTCTGGGACACAATCTCCCACAATGCACCTGGGTAGTCCAAGAAAATCCAGTTGTAGCTGGTCAGCTGGAGTAGTCCTCTCTTTGTCTGCTACAGGTGACTTCTTCCAGCACTTTTATACCTGTTGCTGATCAGAGAGTCCACTACTTTTCCTTGAAACAAGCACATTAGTTTTTTGATGGAGCCTTGAGAGTGCAGCAGGTGCAGTCCTTCTGAATGCAAGCCTTCTGTGGTGCAGCCCAAGGGTCCAGCAGGACAGTCCTTCTTCAGATGTTTCAGGGACAAATCTGAGGGGCTCCTCTAGATCTCCCATATTTATTCTCCATTCTGGGCTGGCAAGAGGGGAAGACACCCCAGCCAATAAGGTTGAAGTTGCCACTCTCTGCTACGACCACTTCCTGCAAAGTATGGTATTTGTTTCATCCTAGGGTGCATTGTTCTTACAAAAAATACAAAGAATTTCATCTTATAAGTGTTTTAAGGAATTCTCAATGGTAGCCTATGAGAGGAGTAGGCCTTACAGAAGTGAAAAACTAACTTAGCTGTTTATCACTACCAGGACATGTAAAACTTAAAAGTACATGTCCTATCTTTTACTTACAAAACGCCCTGCTCTTATGGCTACCAAATGCCTACTGTTCGACCTGGTACCATTGGCGTGGGTCTCCCTTCCATTTTTTCCGCTATGCCTCCTCTGTTGTTGACCTATTTTTGCTGGTTTAGATGCTTTGGGCACTTTGCCACTGCTAATCAGTGCCAAAGTGCAAGTGCTCCCTATGATAAATTGATGTATGGATTAGTGACTCCATGATTGGCTTATTTGACTTACTGTCAGCCCCTAGTATAGTGCACCGCGTGTGCCCAGGGCCTGTAAATCAAATGCTGCGGGTGGGCTTGCAGCACTGGTTGTGCCACCCACCGGAGCAGCTTGGAAAGCGTGTCTCAGGCCTGCCATTGCAGAGCCTGTGTGCAGTCTGGTACTGCCATGTCGACTTGGGAAGTGCACCCACTTACCAGTCCCCAAACCTTCCATTTTCTGCATGTTAGTCACCCCTAATGTAGGCCTGCGGGCAGGGTGCATTGTATGTAAAAGGTAGGACATGCCCTGATGTGTGTGGCATGTCCTGATAGTGAATTACAGCCAATTTCGTTTTTCACTATTGCAAGGCTACCTGTCCCCATAGGCCAGAATGGGCAGTTTGATTATAACCTCTTATAATCCTAACTGACCCAGGGAACATGGTAGAAAAACAAATTTAGTATGCCTGAACTCAGAATGATAAAATACATCTTTTAGTGAAGTTGGTTTTAACATTCTGTGTTTGAAAATACCACTTTTAGAAAGTAGGTATTTTCTTGCCTAACTATCCAGCCTGCCTCTGCTAGCTTGTGTATTGTATGTCTGGGTTTGTGAGTGACAGGGGCTGGGGGACTCCAGGAGACAGGGTGAGTCAGCACTAGGCTGAATAGACCTATCTGCATGAGGAGTGGTGGGAGGAGTAGCACTTGGGCCTGTATAGGGCTGTGCCTGCCTTCCACAATGCTGGCTCCACCTCCTGTGGTGTGTCTAATGACCCTGGCCCACACTGACAAAGGAAGAAGTTGTGCACTGGCAGAATGCACCCAGAACTGGTTTGGACTAGGTACAGGACCCTCTGCCTTCAGAGGACAAAGGATTTGCTAGTATAAATATTGGGGCCCAGACCCCAAGTCTTTAGATCACTTCTGGGAATCAAGACGAACCTTTGCTGAGGAGAAGAACCAGGAAGCTGAAGGAGGAGACTACCCCTATGCTGCGTGTTGTTGGGGTTGGCCTGCAGTGGTTACTGTATTGCCAAAGAAAGGAGAAAAGGACTGAGTGTGCTTTCATCATCTTGAGGAAGATCTCCAAGGGCTTGAATATTGAGCTTGCCTCCTGCCTGAAGTCTCAGGGATACAAGACTTCACCCCCAGCTCCCCTCCTGAATTCCCTTGCTGGGAATTGAAGTGCCTACTGCTGTTGGGCCTTCTGAGAGACTGCGTGTCGCTGGGAGCTGGAAGCGCGACTCAACGAAGAGGAAGCGTGTCGCTGCCGCAGCAGTTGTTGTCGCATCGCAGAGTAAGCGTGCCGCCACTGTCGCATCACCGAAGCGCCCCGCATCACCGGAGAAGCATGCCGCTGCAGCAGTTGTCGTCGCATCGCAGAGTAAGAGTGCTGCCGCTGTCGCCATCGCCATCGCATCACCGAAGCACCTCGCATCACCGGAGAAGCGTGCCGCCGCCACAGAGGACGCCGGCGCATCACCGGAGAAGCGTGTCGCAGGGCCTGTCGCGGCTCAGAAGATCGCCAAGTCGCTGCACGGCCGTCGGGCGTGCACGTATCCCGTCTACGTTGTTGCACCGTAAGCAAGGCGCCATTTTATCGCATCGCACCGCATCAAAGCGCCATCTCGACGCATCGTAACCGGGCCGTAGTAAGAAACCGATGCATCCTCCTTTCTGCGTGTAAGGAATCGAAGCATCACCTTCCCTGCGACCCTTTTGTTTGTTTTGCGTTACGCATCCAAAGGTACATTGAGAATAAAGTGTTGCATTTATCATCTTTATTGAACTGAGCTATTTTCTACCCTTTGACAGTCATATTTTTCGTATTGTATTGTGGATTTTTGTCGTTTGGGTCTTGTGTTAAGTCTATATAAAAATACTTATTTTTATACTACAACCGGTGTGGTGTCCATTTGTAGTGTTGTCACTGGGTTACTGTATGTGTTCACAAATGCTTTACACACTGCCTCTGAGATAAGCCTGCCTGCTCGTGCCAAGCTACCAAGGGGGGTGAGCAGGGGTTATTTTAGTAGTGCATCCCCCTTTCCCTGACTAGAAGCAAGGGTCCCTATTTGGACAAAGGTACCTACCTCTGCCAACTAGAGACCCCCAGTTCTAACATTGGTGGTCAGCGGTGAGGATTCTGGACTTGCATTTGTGACTCATATACAGTAATTGGTGTACACTACTAGTGAGTGCAGACCAAACGCAACCACTTACATTTCTGGTAGATTGTTTTTCCTAGGATTTCTATTTTTGCCAAGAACTACCAGTTTAGTCACCATGAGCAAAGCAGCATCCATCGCATCTATGGATTTAGATTTTGAAGAAGAAAAGCTGGAAATTTACACTATGAAACCGCTAAAGTACTTCGGCAGGAAATTTAAAGTTGCTACTACAGGTCTCACCAAGAAGGATGAGTACCAAAAGGCGCTGAGGGCCTGGGTAGAAGCAAGAAATACCCCTGAGCCTGTGGGAGAGCAGGTGGAGGGGGCTGAGGATGCAGAAGGGCAGCTAGATGGGC
Source organism: Calotriton arnoldi (assembly GCA_963921515.1). Lineage (NCBI taxonomy): Eukaryota > Metazoa > Chordata > Amphibia > Caudata > Salamandridae > Calotriton > Calotriton arnoldi. The sequence goes on along the minus strand of CAWUFW010002456.1, from coordinate 144,209 downwards.
CAGTGGAGCCAGGGGGGAGGAAAGCACCTTCCCCAGCAGGCAGCAGTGTTTCTTCCAAGGGCCTGTCCCCAGGAGAGCTGGAGGACAGGGAGAGAAGTAGGATGCATGAAATGGAGCTGAGCAAGCTTAAGATGGGTGGGCGGTTGGAATTGGAAATTAAGAAATTGGCCCTAGAGGAAAAGAGGATGCAAATGGAGCATGAGAGAAGTTTGAGGGAGTTGGAGTTGAAAGCTAGGAGCTTAGAGATTACTCCCTCTGGTGGTAGCACACCGTCCATGCCTGTTGAAGCCAGGGTGTATATACCTAAAGATGTGGTGAAAGAGTTTTATAAGAATGATGATATTGGTCAGTGGTTCAAGGCCTATGAGGTAGCTATGTCCTCCCACCGGGTCCATGAGAAGGATTGGGGAGCGGGGTTGTGGGGATGGTTCCTTAGTGAGGGGCGGGATACCTTGTTAGACTTGCCCTCTGAAGTCCACAATTCTTAAAGCCATATGAAAGAAGCATTGATGTCTAGGTATGGGTTGACTCCTGAACTGTATAGGCAGAGGTTTAGAAATTGCAAAAAGTTGGAGTCCAGTACTTGGGTGGAATATGTGACTTTTTTTTGCAGAGCATTGGATGGTTGGGTGAAGGGTAGCAAAGTGAATGATTTTGACGCGCTCTTTGATTTGATTGCATGGGAGCACTTGTCAGGAAATTGTTTTCCAGAGCTACGCCAGCACCTTATTGATAGTAGGCTGACTAACCCTAGGAAGCTTGCTGAGGAGGCGGACCGCTGGGTGAGCACCCGGGTCCACAAGGGTCACGTGGGAGACTCCGCCAAAGGTGGGCAGGGTCCCCAGCAGAGGAGTGGGGGGACAAGGGTAAACAGCAGGAGTTCCAGAAAGGGCCCCAAAGTAATCCCCAAGGGAACCAAGGGAAAGGTTCCCAGCCTCCCCCTGAGAAGAAGCCAGGGGCCCCGACAGATAAGCCTGTTCACAGGGGGCCCAGGACTTGCTTTAAGTGTGGTCAAGTGGGCCACTGTTCTTATGATTCTAAATGTCCCTTGTATGGGAAGACAGCACCCACTGGTGCACCACCCCGGCAGGTGGCTAGTGTAGCCCTGGGGCAAGAGATGGGTGCCCAAGGTAGGTGTGGGTCCCGTAGCGATGTCCTTGGTCTCTTTAGGAGACAGTGAAATGGTCCCCAGGACCCAACTGCCTGATAACACTAAAAAATACAGGCAGTGGGTGACCATCAATGGCCAAAGGGTGGAGGCTCTGAGAGACACCGGAGCCAGTGTGACAGCTGTCAGTTGTCGGCTGGTGTCTGAAGAACAGGTGATCCCCAATGCATTCTGCCCAGTAGTTGCCGCGGACAACTCAGAGAGCCACTGCAGAGTGGCTCAGGTTCCCTTTGAGTGGGGGGGGGTCTCAGGTACCTTTCAAGTAGCTGTGAGGCCAGCCCTGCCTGTAGACTGTCTGTTGGGCAACGATTTAGAAAGTTCACCTTGGGCAGAGGTGGAGAGAAGGTCTCATCTAGAGATGTTGGGTCTGCCTGAGTGGTCGTGCGCGACCACTCTGTCTATGGCAGCCAGTAGAGGTGTTCAAGAGGACCTGGAGCCTGAGAGGGTGGCCCAGGTGCCTGCCTTGAAGAGAAGAGGCAGGGGGCGCGGGAAACCAGCGACCGTAGTTCCCACGGTCCAGGAGGAAGCAGAACCTGAGGGGGATGCTCTGGAACCTACAGGGGAGCAAGTGGCCGAACTGGGGGACCTGCCTGAGCTGACCCATTGGCAGCAAGAAGGAGGACCCTCCAGGGAGGAGTTCTGCAAGGAGCAGAACAAGTGCCCTTCTCTTGTGTGTTTGCAGCAACAGGCCACAAACCAGGCAGCAGGTGATCAGTCTGGATCACATTGGATCTACTGGGAGAATGGTCTCCTGTATAGCGAGCCTAAGGTTGCTGAGCCTGGGTCAGCCCGTGTGCTGGTGGTACCCCAGCGCTTCAGAGCCTTCCTACTGGGTTTGGCTCATGATGTGCCTTTAGCAGGACATCTGGGGCAGGGCAAGACCTTTGAAAGGCTTGTCACCCACTTTTATTGGCCCCAGATGCGCAAGAGTTCAGACACTCATTGCAGGACATGTCAGACTTGCCAGGCAAGTGGAAAAAGTGGGAGGAAGCACAAGGCTCCCCTCCAGCCTTTCCCTGTGGTCAGCACCCCCTTTGAACGGGTGGGTATTGACATTGTGGGGCCACTGGACCCCAAGACAGCCATGGGCAACAGGTTCATCCTGGTCTTGGTGGACCATGCCACCCGGTACCTGGAAGCCATCACTCTTCGGACAGTGACGGCCCCCGTGGTGGGACGTGCACTGATGGGGATTTTCTCCCGCGTGGGGTTCCCCAAGGAGGTGGTGTCTGACCGTGGTACAAACTTCATTTCCAAGTATATGAAGTCCCTGTGGCAGGAGTGCGGTGTAACGTACAAGTTCACCACTCCTTACCACCCCCAAGGTAATGGGCTGGTTGAGAGATTCAACCGGACCCTGAAGGGCATGATTATGGGTCTGGAAGAACCCATGAGGCATAAGTGGGACGTCCTCTTGCCATGCCTTTTGTTTGCTTACCGTGAGGTGCCACAGAAGTCCTTAGGGTTCAGCCCCTTTGAACTGCTCTATGGTCACCCGGTAAGAGGACCTCTGAGTCTGGTGAAAGAAGGCTGTAAGAAAGCTCCCAGTAAACCTCCCCAGGATGTATTTAGCTAGATGCTGGCCTTTAGAAACCAGACTAGGCGATTCAGACAACTCGCTGAGGTGAATCTGGAAGCCAGCCAGGAGGAGATGAAACTGTGGTATGATCAGAATGCCACTCTGATCGAGTTTCAGCTTGGGCATAAAGTGTGGGTCATGGCCCCCGTGGAGCCTTGCGCGCTCCAGGATAAGTGGACCGGACCATTTGAGGTGGTGGAGCGCAAGAGTGAGGTCACCTACCTGGTGGACTTGCAATCTCCCAGGAACCCTTTGCGGGTCCTACATGTCAACCGCCTAAAGCCCCATTTTGAGAGGTCCGAAGTGGGCATGCTCCTATCAACAGATGATGGAATGGAAGAGGAGACAGAAGCTCTTCCTGACCTCCTGTCTGCAACAGAGCAAGGTGGGTCAGTGGAGGGTGTGAACCTCTCTAACTCCCTGACACCTGAGCAGCAGGAAGACTGTCGCCAACTGTTGAGACAGTTCCCTGACCTGTTTTCCCTGACTCCTAGTGTCACTGATTGGTGCGTCCATGATGTGGACACTGGGGACAGTCCTCCTGTCAAGCACAAGGCTTACAGAGTGACTGACAGGGTAAGAGCTTGCATCAAGGAGGAGGTTTCCAAGATGTTTGCATTGGGGGTGATTGAGTCCTCTCACAGCCCTTGGGCCAGCCCAGTGGTCTTGGTCCCAAAGGCTGCCGCGCCTGGTGCAACGCCCGAACTCCGGTTCTGTGTGGACTACCGAGGACTCAATTCAGTCACCAGGACTGACGCGCACCCCATCCCCAGAGCTGATGAGCTCATTGATCGGTTAGGGGCTGCCCGGTACCTCAGCGCGTTTTACTTAACGTCTGGGTACTGGCAGATCGCCTTGACTGATGGGGCCAAAGAGAGGTCAGCATTCTCCACACCAGATGGGCACTACCAATTCCGGGTTATGCCCTTTGGGATGAAGAATGCCCCTGCCACCTTTCAGAGGTTGGTCAACCAGGTGTTGGTTGGACTGGAAGATTTCAGTGCCGCCTACCTGGATGACATTGCAGTGTTCAGCGCCAGTTGGGAAGAACATCTGCGCCACCTCTGGGAAGTGTTGATAGCGCTGCGGAGGGCAGGCCTCGCGATCAAGGCGAGTAAGTGCCAGATCGGGCAGGGTTCCGTGGTGTACTTGGGACACCAGGTTGGGAGCGGCCAGGTGGCGCCCCTACAGCCCAAGATTGATACCATTCTGGCTTGGGAACCCCCCAACACCCAGACAGAGGTGAGAGCCTTTCTAGGACTCACCGGGTATTACAGGAGATTTGTCAAGGGGTATGGCAGCATCGTTGCACCCTTGACAGAGCTGACTTCCAGGAAGCAGCCCAAGAGAGTCATTTGGACTGACACCTGTCAGAGAGCTTTTGACGCCTTGAAGACTGCCATGTGCACAGCCCCCGTGCTTCAGGCGCCCAACTTCTCAAAAGAATTTGTTGTTTAAACAGACGCTTCAGAGCATGGTGTAGGGGCTGTTCTGGCACAGTTAAATGAGGAGGGCCTAGACCAACCTGTAGCCTTCATCAGTAGGAGGTTACTTCCACAGGAACAGAGGTGGAGTGCTATTGAGCGTGAGGCATTTGCTGTGGTCTGGGCGCTGAAGAAGTTGAGACCATACCTGTTTGGGACTCACTTCCGGGTTCAGACAGACCACAGGCCCCTCAGATGGTTGATGCAGATGAGCGGTGAGAATCCAAAGCTGTTGAGGTGGTCCATTTCCCTACAGGGGATGGACTTTACGCTGGAACACCGCTCTGGTACAGAACACGCCAATGCTGATGGTCTGTCCAGATTTTTCCGCCTTAGTGATGAGAACTCCCAGGAGGTAGGGTAGTTCTCCCCACATTTCAGCTGGAAGGGACACGTGTTAGACCTGGTACCATTGGCGTGGGTCTCCCATTTTTTCGCTATGCCTCCTCTGTTGTTGACCTATTTTTGCTGGTTTAGATGCTTAGGGCACTTTGCCACTGCTAATCAGTGCCAAAGTGCAAGTGCTCCCTATGATAAATTGATGTATGGATTAGTGACTCCATGATTGGCTTATTTGAGTTACTGTCAGCCCCTAGTATAGTGCACCGCGTGTGCCCAGGGCCTATAAATCAAATGCTGCTGATGGGCTTGCAGCACTGGTTGTGCCACCCACCGGAGCAGCTTGGAAAGCGTGTCTCAGGCCTGCCATTGCAGAGCCTGTGTGCAGTCTGGTACTGCCATGTCGACTTGGGAAGTGCACCCACTTACCAGTCCCCAAACCTTCCCTTTTCTGCATGTTAGTCACCCCTAAAGTAGGCCTGCGGGCAGGGTGCATTGTATGTAAAAGGTAGGACATGCCCTGATGTGTGTGGCATGTCCTGATAGTGAATTACAGCCAATTTCGTTTTTCACTATTGCAAGGCTACCTGTCCCCATAGGCCAGAATGGGCAGTTTGATTATAACATCTTATAATCCTAACTGACCCAGGGAACATGGTAGAAAAACAAATTTAGTATGCCTGAACTCAGAATGATAAAATACATCTTTTAGTTAAGTTGGTTTTAACATTCTGTGTTTGAAAATACCACTTTTAGAAAGTAGGGTATTTTCTTGCCTAACCATCCAGCCTGCCTCTGCTAGCTTGTGTATTGTATGTCTGGGTTTGTGAGTGACAGGGGCTGGGGGACTCCAGGAGACAATGTGAGTCAGCACTAGGCTGAATAGACCTAACTGCATGAGGAGTGGTGGGAGGAGTAGCACCTGGGCCTGAATAGGGCTGTGCCTGCCTTCCACAATGCTGGCTCCACCTCCTGTGGTGTGTCTGATGACCCTGGCCCACACTGACAAAGGAAGAAGTTGTACACTGGCAGAATGCACCCAGAACTGGTTTGGACTAGGTACAGGACCCTCTGCCTTCAGAGGACAAAGGATTTGCTAGTATAAATATTAGGGCCCAGACCCCAAGACTTTAGATCACTTCTGGGAATCAAGACGAACCTTTGCTGAGGACAAGAACCAGGAAGCTGAAGGAGGAGACTACCCCTATGCTGCGTGTTGTTGGGGTTGGCCTGCAGTGGTTACTGTATTGCCAAAGAAAGGAGAAAAGGACTGAGTGTGCTTTCATCATCTTGAGGAAGATCTCCAAGGGCTTGAATATTGAGCTTGCCTCCTGCCTGAAGTCTCAGGGATACAAGACTTCACCCCCAGCTCCTCTCCTGAATTCCCTTGCTGGGAATTGAAGTGCCTACTGCTGTTGGGCCTTCTGAGAGACTGCGTGTCGCTGTGAGCTGGAAGCGCGACTCAACGAAAAGGAAGCGTGTCGCCGCCGCAGCAGTTGTTGTCACATCGCAGAGTAAGCATGCTGCCGCTGTCGCATCACCGAAGTGCCCGCATCACCGGAGAAGCATGCCGCCGCAGCAGTTGTCGTTGCATCGCAGAGTAAGCGTGCCGCCACTGTCGCCATCGCATCACCGAAGCGCCTCGCATCACCGGAGAAGCGTGCCGCCGCCACAGAGGACGCCGGCGCATCACCGGAGAAACGTGTCGCAGGGCCTGTCGCGGCTCATAAGATCACCGAGTCGCCGCACGGCCGTCAGGCGTGCACGCATCCCGTCTACGTTGTCGCACCATAAGCAAGACGCCATTTTATCGCATCGCACCGGATCGTCATCGCATCAAAGCGCCATCTCGACGCATCGTAACCGGGCCGCAGTAAGAAACCGACGCATCCTCCTTTCTGCGTGTAAGGAATCGAAGCATCACCTTCCCTGCGACCCTTTTGTTTGTTTTGCGTTACGCATCCAAAGGTACATTGAGAATAAAGTGTCGCATTTATCATCTTTATTAAACTGAGCTATTTTCTACCATTTGACAGTCCTATTTTTCGTATTGTATTGTGGATTTTTGTCGTTTGGGTCTTGTGTTAAGTCTATATAAAAATACTTATTTTTATACTACAACCGGTGTGGTGTCCATCTGTAGTGTTGTCACTGGGCTACTGTAAGTGTTCACAAATGCTTTACACACTGCCTCTGAGATAAGCCTGTCTGCTCGTGCCAAGCTACCAAGGGGGTGAGCAGGGGTTATTTTAGTAGTGCATCCCCCTTTCCCTGACTAGAAGCAAGGGTCCCTATTTGGACAAAGGTACCTACCTCTGCCAACTAGAGACCCCCAGTTCTAACACCTACCTTACGGGTGACCTATGTTTAATAAAAGGGGCATTTAAGGCTTGTCAAGGGGTTTTAAATGCCATGTCAAAGTGGCAGTTGCCCACACAGACGTGCAATTCCAGGTTTGGAAGGCTACTTGTGTGTGTGACACAACCAGTGCTGCAGGCCTACTAGTAGCATTTAGATTACAGGTGCTGGGTATATTGTATACCACTTTACAAGGGACTTACAGGTAACTGACATATGCCAATCAGGTATACACCAATGTCACCATGTTTAGGTGAGAAGCACATACACTTTAGCACTGGTTAACAATGGTAAAGTGCTCAGAGTCCTAAGGCCAACAAAAAGATACAGCAATAAGAGGCGGTAAGCAAGCAAGTGTTGGATAGAGCCCAGTTGCGTTGCAATTGTTCCTGAATTATTGCTTGCTCACTGGACTTTGTGGACTCAGTCTTCTCTCCAATTCCTGTTGCATTTCTCAGCTCATTGCCCTGTTGCTTGGGCTGGTCAGCTAGAAAGATTTTCTGTTCCCCAGGTTTTCTCCTTCTTGCTGGATTATTTTCTGGAGTCTTGCTATACTGCCTGTATAAATCTGGTATCTGGCCCTGCCTTTGGAAATAAGATGTGATTTTATTGAATTAGGAAGATGCTCCAAGTGTTCCCCAGAACAACCACGCTCAACACTAAGGGGCCGATTACGATGGCGGTACTAGGCACCTCCGCGGTGCTGGCGGAAAACGCCCATTTACTTACTCCTGCGGCGGTTCTCGCGTCTACCATATTACAATGGGAAAAGACAGCCCATTTCCCGTCCGTCGCGGAGTTTCCGGATCCGCCAGATTGTTCGTTCCGCAACGGTGGCGGAGGGAGCCAATAGAGAGAGACCGCCGTGCAGAATGACGTTACGACCGCCGGACAAATCACGATGCCTCAAACAGCCCATCCGAACGCAGCAGAGAAACCAGCCACCCGGAGACGGCGGAAGCACAACTGCGGAGATAGAAACTCGAATCCGAGACACCTCCACACGTTCCTGGCCGCCATGGATCCAGCTCTACAAGCCCTTCCGCTGCTGTACCTCATCCACTATCAGCAGATAAGACGCCATCGCGGTCAACACCGCAGGTAAGTCAACAACACATCCCTGCATACAACCACAACACACAACTGTCATGCTGAAGTACATGTCCTGTCTACATCAGACAGCCTGGTGGAGACCGGAACATATCCCCCAGTGTAAGTACACATGTCCTGTCACAAATTGACACCTCTGCATCGGGGTCACCCATCACCATAGAAATTACTGCAACTAGCCCAGTCATGCCAGTCATGTCACCGCATCGGTGAAGCCGCGGGAAAACCTGCCCACAATGTACTAGGAGTCCAGGACACTGTCCAGAACAAGCAACACCAACATCCAAACCACATGTAACATAAAAGAAGCACCACTCAGCACAACATATCTGCAGCAAGAAGTCATGTGCAGGGACACTGACTAGAGTGACATCTCATTAGGAACACCTTCAAATGTATAGTAACATGAGTGTAGGGTAAGGCAAGAGTCCCTCCAAAATGACCATAGTCATCTTGCACACAAATAAGGGTCAGTCCACATACAATGTGGAACAGAGAAGGGCAGACCAAGTAGGGTGTGTATGTGTATTTCACAGTAGGGCAACAAGGTGTTGGAATGAGTCAGTGAGCCCAGGTAGATGACACATCATATTAGACACCACTGCCACACAATCACCGATCACCACAGCCCCCAAGCAGACATTGATAGGCCCATCACATACAATGGCAGACCATATCACACAATGACAGCCCATATCATGCAACACAGTGAGAAATTCCTGACTCAAACAGCAAACTCAAAGTAAGCACCACTGTGCATTTGACTCACAAGTGTACTGCTGCAATAAATGACACCATGTGAGTATGTCCAGTACATCAACACTGACTACACTGCCAACTCACAGAACACCTACACACCATCACTACACCTCAACAAAGGGAGCACCAACTACAAAGTAGTGAATGAATGCCAAAGTGTCAGGAAGACTCCATCTTGACAGCAGGAAACTCTGACCTGAGACTCAGGACAACCCTCCTCCTACTCACACCTGCCTTACACTCATGTGAATCAAAGTGAGTAATTTAAGAAATGAAGAGTCACTGTGCAGATTTACAACCATGGAACTGTTCACACTGCATGTCAAGTCCTTCAGACAGCTCACACACTGAAACTTAGCCTCACACACATACCATAAGTCAGCAGCAATGTATGACAATAACTAAACTAGCCTAAAGTGGAGTGCACAGTGCATGAAAAACATGGAGATATCTCAGATAGCATTTGTACATGACATGCAAGAGGTGCAACATATCACACTACACCTAGGCCATCAAATCAGACATGGGTGGCACAGTGAATGAAATTGAACTAAAATAACATCTGTGCAATATCCCTGTGATACAGCAATGCAAGCTATGCTTTGGCCCAGGAATGATAGGAACTGTCATAAGCCATACAGTGACCAGCCCCACATCTGTGTCAACTCCCTTGACATGTGCATGCCACCAGCACAACACTCATGGCTCATTGTCACACTCCCTGACTGTCAAACCCAAGTATGACCTTCACACACCCCTCATCTACCCAGCTCACACCTTCACTACTCCACACCTGTGAGAAACACAGATAAAGGTGCAAATAATGTCCTGTGAGTTTCCTGAGAACCAATGCCACTCCCTGGTGTGTATCTACAAATGTCAGAATCCCACTCAGGGATGTCTGAACCAATGCTGTTAAAAAACCATTTGCCAAACACATGTCTCACAAACAACATCCAAAGAAGTCCAACAAGCTCACCCATGTGTAGGCAAACAGTGGATAGGCAATGTGACCCTAGACAGCACAGGAATAGATAACATTTTTACTCTGGCCAACTGCACGGACACCATCACCCAACCCAATCAAAAAATACATGATCAAATGCCAATCATGAACACTAACTGTGTGCAATAGGACAAAGCTGCAAACACAGACATATACACTCCACCAGTTACCAAGTGAGCATGTTGTCCATGTGTAGCACAAGCATGCACTTGCGCACTCCTGACAAGTGACTGCTCAAATATAGGAGGCCATAGCACAATTGTGCACTCAAAACAAGCCAATGAACAAGACCCCACATTGCTGCATGCGACAGTCACACAAGAAATGCACACAACAAATTCAATACACAAACTCCTCACACACAATGTCATGCACATATAACATTACACACACATGGACCTGTCAGTGGAAAGAGCCAACACAGGCCAAAGACTGCATCCATCAACAACAAATACACAACATATGCACATACAAAATCATCACATAGCAAACTCAGCTGGACATCAGGGGGACTCACACCAGGCAAGGTCAAGGCAACATACACTCACAGCAGTGCATGTACATTAAGCAGTGTGTGAACACCAACAAAACCAGTATCACACATATCTGAGTGCTCCACCATGAACTTCAACACCACAGATCATCACAGGGCACAGATCACATCACACTCGGGATGGGTAGCAGTACCTCAGCAAACACCCATACACTTTAGCTATCACCCACTGCTGCACAACTCTGGAAAACACAGATGCATGGAACATGACTAGAGGACTGTGCTGGACAAACATCTGCACTGTACATGAGCAACCATGACTGCAATCAAGTAGAAGAAAATAGCACATAACAAATTGTGAAACAGTCCTGAGTGGAACATTGGTACTGGACACAGATCATCCTCCCACAGTATAGTGTCACACTATGAAGTGGTGGTGGGGGTCACACACTGGCAAGGCATGGGGTGGAAGACATTAGACTGAAGTGGTGTGTACATCAGTATTGGACAGGTGAGGAGTGTACAGAGCAAAAACACATAGAGGAGTAACTCACAATGTGTAGCCATCAAAAGCCCCCATTGGGGATGGTCTGACTCTCAATACCACATACTTGTCCAACAAATGATGTAAAGTGACACCAATGTATGAGAAACGTCACTTATAATGTCAGTTTGCCTGAGCAGGTCAGCACAGTGAGCACAAACGTAAGCAAGAGCCATGGCTGAACAACAAACCACAACACAGACATTGCAGTGAACCACTCTGCATACTCACAACTGACAGCGACAAAAAGTAGGTGTACCCCGGACTGCAAGGTCATACCGACACACTGTACAGTGCTCAACCAACAACTCCTGCATGTGCCCACTACCTAAAGCACGTGTCTGTCAATGTAAACAGTCAGTCACTCATTACCTGGATCATACATGTGTGTAGGTGTCGTGTTCAGGGGCACATACTCATCAACACTTCTGCCAATGATAGGCCAATCACACTGTATGACTACTCAACTGCACACATTCAAATGTACCCATGTGACTATGAAGCCAGGCCTACACAAGATGACTACACATCTACACTGCTGTTCACACATCAAGATAGATCCCACCACGCAAGTTATCCTGTGGATAGAATTCTCTTCTGTTGTGGTACAGCATCCAAATATGACGTGTACAAAATTGGAGACCTGACAATAGAATGATTAGGATAAGATTAGATCACCACAGACAACCATCAGTGCCCCCTCAAGCCTCTGAGTCAAGAAGCACAAAAGTGCCTGTAACCTCTGGCAACCTCTGAAAAAGAAAATCAAGTATATGCCAATGTGAATGTGGCATACAGAGCATGTGTCACATGAACATATACACATACATTGCGCTGTATCATTAGCAAGGGCAGTGACAAAGCTCACAACATGAGTAATAGTCTTTATTACATAAACTCTGTATAGGCATCAAAAGTGCAAAACATCAAGGCCATTGGCCAGTCCAAATTTCAAGTCTGCACATGTGTGCATGTAAACTTGCACATCAAATAGGTAACACAGTCCACTGCCATGGGAATCACCACAGGTCAGGGGCTACAAATGGGCAGTCCTGGCACCGCTGTTGGAGAAATGGTGTGGGGAGGGGGACTTGGCTTCAACTTTGGCTTGAAGTTGAACTGGGAGGGGGCTGGTTGTCGGGGCCAGTTGGGGGACTGGATCTGGGAGGGAGAGAACTGGCTGAGGTAGAGGGATCCATGGATGTGGGAGCCTGAGGGCTGCTTGGACCGGGTGGAGTGGTGGCACGGGGAGGTGGAGACATGCTGTGTGGAGGCTCAGTGGCTGAGGGTGAATGTCGAGGGCTGGGTCTCAACTGTTTGGGGATCTGATATCCCACAAGTGTCTTGGCCGGAGTGAGAAGTGAGGTGGGCATAACAGCCTCACTCTTCCCCAAAGGTGTAGAAGGTGCAGGTGGCTCTCCACGTGTGGATTTGCTGGACCTGGTGGTACGCTGGGGGTGGCCTTGCCTTTTGCCCTGCATCCCGTTGTTGATGTACACTCCCCACTTTTCTCTCTTGTCCATGCTTCACAGGGGTGTGGGTGGGAGTCGATGTTTTGGGTGAAACTGCCTTTGGAATGTGTTTGGGCTTAGTCGTGGCAGGCACCAGGTTCACTGCAGACAGGGCAAGTGTCTGTGTGTCCTTCGGATCAGGTGTGGGGATGGGAGTGCCTTGGATGGTGATGTTTTGGAGGAATCTAATGTGGATGCATGCTTTTTTGCCATATGTCCCCGAGTGTCCAGTGATGGGCTTTTTGTCTTGCGGTCATGTGTGCTCGTTTTGGGTTGTGGTGATGGTGTATGGTGTCTGGTACGCTTAGAGTGCTGAGGTTGTGTGCTGCGTGTGGATGACTGGGTGCCTGAGGGCTCTTGCGTGTGTGTGTACTCTGGTCAGGTGGGGCCACTGGCAGGGTGGTTGCCAAAGGGACAGGAGCTGGACTTGGAGTTTGGGACTGCTGAATGGCTGCCGTCACTGTGGAGGACAAAGACTGGACAGTTCGGTGGAGGCCACCCACGTCCGAATGAATGCCCTCCATGAACGCAACAACCTGGGACAACTTGTTGCCATGATCCTGGAGGGCATTCAGGAGAGGAGTCTGACCCACACACAGCTGCCGCAAAATTTCTACGGCCTCCACACTGAGAACAGCAGGGGAGGCAGAGGCAGCGGTGCCTGGGGGGAAGGAGACTCTACCCTTCTTAGGGCTGCGGGCACGGACAGCACTTGGGGGAGCATCCGGGAGGGTGGGCACTGGACGAGGTGTGGCGGAAGAAGATGCAGATCTGGAACTTCCGGTGCCCCCCCAACATCGAGGAGTCACCACTGGACTGGGAAGATGTGGAGGTTGGTGTTTCCGGGCAGGAATCATCCAGGGCACTCCTGTCCCCCTCCGAGGCGCTGGTCCCCTCAGTGTCACTGAACTCCTGTGTCCCAGTCATGCCAGTAGCTTCCCCAACGCTGTCAGGCCCCCGTCCTTCCCTGCCCTCGGTAGATGCTGCAAGAGACAGAGACATAGGTTCAGTATAGTGCCACACTCACAAACATCATATGCAATCAAAACTCAAATCCTGCAAATGATACTCCCATGTTGAACTACTCCATGTACTTTCAGCATATGCCACATTTATGCAATCATCAGCTGTTGCATGGAAACATGCATAGTTGATAGTCATGCTCTATGTTGCGTAGACACAGCCAAATAGCTGAGCCTGTGCCTCCCTGTAACCACACATACAATTGTCTGTAGGCACACCTACGTGCCTGTAGGTAAGATAGTGACGGCAGCCATTCAGCAGTCCCAAACTCCAAGTCCAGCTCCTGTCCCTTTGGCAACCACCCAGCCAGTGGCCCCACCTGACCAGAGTACACACACACGCAAGAGCCCTCAGGCACCCAGTCATCCACACGCAGCACACAACCTCAGCACTCTAAGCGTACCAGACACCATACACCATCACCACAACCCAAAACGAGCACACATGACCGCAAGACAAAAAGCCTATCACTGGACACTCGGGCACATTTGGAGTATATTTCATGGAACACCACAGATACCAAGTCAAATATGTCCTTTTGGAAGGGCAATCACCTCCTAAAATCCACCATGTTGGGCTTTGAAGCACAACTACAGTTGTCCATTGGTGTCAGCTGTGTAGATGTTACAATTCATTTGATGTGCACAGCACACATTTTTAAATGCACGCTAACATGATGCTCACTGCTTTGCACTGCCAGTTGATGTCTCTGACACTCACACTGCAGCATATGTCACAAGGCCACATCTTTTTTGTTAATGAAGTGATAATGAGCCCCATGTAACAATGTAGTCACAAACACAATGCACAATAGCTTGAGAATGGGAAAAAAATGCAAGGCCTTCATAGGTTGTGACATGTCACAGACCAACATCTCCACAAGTGCTTGACAGGCCCTCATAGATCCAAGGCAGGATAGTGTCTTCTGTTGATGAGGAAGTTGGTGGACTCCATTAGGACAGCTAATGTGTGAGAATACCTAGGGTCTGGCAATGACATCCCTACGTTGTGCTGACTGATGACATTGAGGACACATCAATGTGCCAAAAAGTCACTCACTGATTAAAAGCTTTAGCCACAACTTCACCATGCACTGATGCACATGGACACCCCTCCACAATGCACACATACCGAGGACTGACACTCTGAGTAACCTTTGTTCATTATCATTTTACAAATTACTGTACAACACCTCAGTCACATCACAATTTACCATACACACAGATCACATCCAACCATGTTAAGCCATAGTGCCAAAACAATTTCGCAATAGCCAGCTTCAGCTACATTGCATTTAAATCACAGAGTCTAACCATCCCAGTAAAGTTGCCATGTGCACAAATCGCAAATGCAAATCAGCCAATGCATCACTGCAATCATCACCATCTACCCCATCAGCACCTGTGTGCACTTGCTGTCACCATGGTAGGAAATGCAGCATGTTATGCTGCTGTTATCATGCTAATATATTTTGCAATGGTGCTGTCTTCTCTATCATTGTGAAAAAAGGACCCATGGGACAGGTGTGACCTTTCCCAACTCACTGCTCACGGAGTCCACATCTGTGCCCGTCTCTAGCCACTAACACATCATCACATGAGCACACTATTGTGCTAGCCACATAGCACACACAAGCCTGACAAGTGTACTGGTCTACACACTTCACACAATGAATTATCCTATGTATGAAGGTCTCAGTTCAGACAACGTTCATACAATGTGACATGAAAACGTGGCAGGATGATTTAATATGACAAGGTTCATGGGTTTTAACACATGAGAAACAAAATGTGGTACGAATGCAGAACCGCTGCACTCAACACTGAGGCCACTTAGAAGCCATTGCATCACACTAGAGACATCACAGAGTTCCGCACTTGCTCAGGGCTGGGATTCATGCAGTCACTCATACGCAAAGTCACACTTTGCACAATACTCACCCCCAACTTGCTGCTGATGGGCCCTCAAGCGTCCATCCAGCTCTGGCTGTGTCACTGCCAAGATGCGGGCCATTAGTGGTGTCATGGTCCTGCGCGCCAACCTGCCACTTCGAGGGAGCACCCCCAGCGTCATCTCTGCGACGTTTTTGCTCAGGCGGCAGATGTCATCCCACCTCTTGTGGCAGTGTGTATGATGTCGGTTTGAGACACCCAGAGATGGCACCTTGCGGGCAATGGCCCTCCATATGGCCTTACGCTGATGGACCTTAAGCTGCAGGCATGGGAGACAAGAAGAGGAAGTTTCTGTGACACTGTGTTGTGTACCACTGTGTGTCAGTACAGGAGCATGAAAATACATAGCACACTAATACATCAATGGAGAGCAGAGCCCATACAGCATGTCACATAGTACACTTGGATCAACCCATATCATAGCTATGTATGCATCTATGATGATGGACACACTACATGCCCATCTCATACACATGCAGAGTGCCAGCACAGAAACAAAAGTAATAATGGGCCTCAGCTGTGATGCACTATGTGAGTAAGCATGACATACAATACAGTGGAAATGATGTGTAGTGGTCAGACTCACTGTGTCCTACACTACACACCCCTTAATGTCCTTGACCATTGCATAGCTACATGTGTCATGGTGGTCACATTTAGGTCCCTGATCTTACATTCTCACACTCTTCTCACAAGGTGGAGTCCTGTCTTGTGAACTCCTCAGGCCTATGATAGCTCATGGAAAAATAGGGTGGTGGACAACACATATGTTTTACTCAGTCATTTTAGTGATGGTTCCTTGTAACATTGGGCAGTTACTGTGCAGGCCAGAGGGCCTTACACTTAGGATAAACGTGGTCTATCACATAAATCACATGCATGTACAATGTGAATGGAGAAACAGTGCATACACATGCGAGACTCAACACATCATGGAATCAATAGTAGGATGACATGTCAACCTCACATTTAGCTGATGTGTCATAGGTGATTTACCACCAAGAGTGATAGACTAGGGCATTGTACTCCTGTGCAGAATGAACACATCTCCAGAGTGTCAATTTTAAAGCTGTACACACATTATCCAGTACCCTCGGGCCAATCTACATTTGAAATGTCACAAATGAGCATATGAACACTTAATGGACTATGACCTCGCATAGCACAGGGAATGTGTGTTCAGAGTTCGAGTGTCTCAAACCAGCAGTGTAACTGTATAACTGCTAAAACACAGTATGTCATTCCCATCCTTTAATGCAGTCAGGGATCTGTGGAAATAAGGCTACACACCCCATTGACATGAAGTCAGCATGCTAGGCAGTGTCTCACACATTTACATTACCCAGTCTCAGAACAACATGTGTTTTGTTTTGGCTTAAAAAGAGCTGCACAAGTGTCTGTTGCCATCCTCCCCACATACTCCAGTGCATTAAGTACTAGGTCATGTATGGACCATGCTGTTGGCAAAATATTGATGCATGAACATTGGCTTGCACTCACAGGCACATACTACTGTACAGTAACATCATGTGAGCATTCAGAGCACTCTCAAACTTTTACTCAGACACTTACCAGTACCTCTGGAGCACCATATAGCCTCCCATACTGGGCAAGGACCTCGTCCACCAGGACCTCCAGCTCTTCTGTGGTGAAGGGATGGGCCCTGATGTTCTCTGTTCGAGCCATCACTGGGTCCAGAGTACAGGTACAGGTACAGCAGCAGTTGGTGGTGATGAATGGCAGGCAGCAGTGTCTGAATGCAAGTGACATGTGTGGCTCTCTCACAGACTTTTATAGGCCCCTAGGGTTGTGTCAGTGGTACTCTGCTGATGCAATTGGTCTGCCTGGTTTGCATCTTACAATTGTATCCAATGACCGTGACCGCAGTGGCGGTGCACGCCTACCACGAGTTTCAAAACTGTATTGCGCTTCCGCGATGGCGGTTGCCATTGGCTGCAATGGCATTGTCATTGGCGGTGTCATACCGCGGGGGCCAGGTGGTCTCTACCGCAATCCTGCATCTTTCAATTGTGTCCAATGGCCGTGACCGCAGTGGCGGAGCACGCCTACCGCACCTATGGACACATTGTGCTATTGAATTGCCACTTGGCAATTTTCATCACTGATCACTATACATTCACACTATATTGTTGCACCTGGTGGGAAAGTGAAAGGAGAGTGTGACATTTAACTGAATGATGCCCACACATGTCATGTCAGTACACATGAGTACATGCATTGGCATGTACTTTCTCACATGTCAAATATGATATTTGTGTGCATGTACACAGGTTTGATGTGTAATGGAGTCTCATACTTGTGAACATGTCAATGTGTTAAATGGCTACTCAACCCACAGTAATGATGGACTGACCACATAATGTGCCTATATCACTGTGTACAGAGGTGTATTTATCTTGATAGTTGACCAGCTTACACACACTGTGCTCATTGTGTAAAAATGTTGTGCTTAGTGAGACTAAAGCAAGAAGGTGTTGCAAGTACAGCAGCTACGTAGAAGTCAGCAGTGTTGCTGTCTGCCACATGTGCTGTGTCAGGTACACCCAGGGCTGGTGACGCTAGATGTAGGAGTGTACCATTTACCATTCACATAGTCTGATTCTGATTTGGAAGTAGTTTGTATGTACATCCTGACCACATGAATGACTACATGAGATCAAGGTGTCTGTGCATGTGACTTGTGCATTAAGCTGTTGTTACAGTCCTGTCCATGTTGGTGCTGTGTTAGTCATTATGTAAGATGTTTGCCACATCTCATCTGTGAATTGAATTTACATGTGTCCTCTTTCATTATATGTAGGAGACGACCAAATGTGCATCGGCCTTTCCCAGTGCTGGCGAACATGGAGGATGAGGACATCATAAGGAAATTCCGTTTGAATCGCCTTACCTTTCAAGAGCTATGTGCTCAGTTGGAGCCCCATCTGAGGCCTCACAGAACCTATCCGACAGCTTTGACGCCAACAGTTAAGGTGATGGCTGCCCTGCATTTCTTTGCCATTGGTTCGTTTCAGTACACGGTGGCCATCGCTGGTGGAATGTCTCGAGCTATGTTCAGCATGGTGCCGCGTGATGTCCTGTCTGCAATGTTGACCTACAAGGACCGCTACATCCACTTTCCAAGGAGACATGAATTGGCAGATGTGAAGGGTGATTTTTATGACCTTGGACACATACCTAATGTTGTTGGAGCCATTGACTGCACACACGTTGGCCTAGTTCGACCACAGGCATGTGAGCACATATACCGTAACAGGAAGCATTACCATTCCATTAATTTCAAGTGGTATGCCAAGCGGATATGATTATCTCCCATGTATATGCCAAATATCCAGGATCTGCACATGACTCCTACATACTGCGTAACAGCATCATCCCACAATTGATGGAAAATCTGCATCCGGAGCGTGCATGGCTTGTCGGTGAGTATGCAGAGTCAAGTAGTGTGCTGTATGTGTGACATGCTGTTCTGGTCAACTGTTTATATTACTAAATTGGTCTGTGTATCTCACACCTAGGTGACTCTGCGTATCCCAATCAGCCTTGGTTGCTGAGCCCACTGAGGAATCCAAGGACCCCGGGGGAAGTCCGCTACAATGATGCACATGGGAGGACATGTCGTGTAGTGCAGCGTGCTTTTGGGCTTCTGAAGTCTAGATTTCAGTGTCTGCACAAGAGCGGTGGTGCGCTACTCTACTCTCCCCAAAAGGTGTGTCAGATCATAGTTGCATGCTGCATGCTCCACAACCTGGCCTTGCGCAAAGAGATCCCCCTGCTCCTGGACGATGATGAGCAGCAGATGCCCCCCGCTGCAAATCCACACATGCCTAGTGACGATGATAGTGTAGAGGAGGAAGGTGTTGACCTTTGTCAACAGCTCATCGACAACTACTTCCCTTGAGTGTAAGTAACATTGTACAACAGTGACATTGTCTGTTGAGTTTGATGGTAGTGGCAAGGCATATATGAGGTTTTTGGGTGCTGGCTGTTGTTGACTCACGGCTAATGGCTGATGTGTGTGGCACAGTGTATTGTTTTCCACATACCTCATGTCTATGTTGATGGTGTTGGTCATTGTTATGTGTGATGGCTTTTGTACAGTGTTGACTAGTGGTGTGTTGTTGCTGTAATGGCATCACCTGACAACTAAATGTCATTCTCTTGTGTCTTTCTAGGTTCTTTCACCCCATCAATGCCTCGTCACAGTCAGAGCTTGTGGTACTTTGGTATCTGAGTTGACATTGTACATACTGTGATAAACATGGAACTGACACAAAGGCATAGGTGTGTAGAGTGTTTATTTTCAAATCGGTTTTGGTAAAATTTAAAGTGGTTGTTATGAGATTTGTGCAAAGTGAGTGTATGAGTTGTCATTGATGGTAAATGAGACAAACAGTGTAGTCACCACATTGATGTAATCACACAGTCCAACAAACTCCTGCCATCAACATGGCAATGTGGGATAGGATAATCAACAAAGTCCATGTCAAGGGCAACACAAGTGCCATCATGGCTGGCTCGGCGACTTGGCTTTGGTTGGTGCTTTGCCACGTGATCCTCCTGTGGTGTTTCTTGGATGTCCCCTCTTGCGTTTGGCAGGGGGGCCTCTGCTGCAGGCTCAGCGGTGTCTGAGGAGTCATTGTCTTGCAGCGCACCCCTCTCTGCGGCTGCAGCTGAGGTGGTGGGAGTATCAGCAGGCTGGCCACTGGAAGGGGGTTGAGCCGTCATTTGAGCAGCATGTCTGTGCCTCAGAACACCCACAATCTGGCCCATGAGATCCACAAGTTGGCCCATACGTGTGTCCATGGACCTCAGCAGCAGGCGGAGCTCACGCACTTCTTCAACAACTTGGCCCATCTGTCCCTGGTTCTGTTGGTATGCACCAAGGACTCTTGCAACAGTGGCCAGGGCTTCTGTCTCAGTGTCATCCTGTGATTGTCCCCCAGTTGCCCTCCCACCTGCCCTGCTGACACGGACCTGTGGCGTTGGGAGTCGACGCACCGGCACACTCTCTGGCATCCTCGGATTGTGTGGTGGTGTTGCTAACCACTGAGGCAGGGACAGTGTTGCAGGCAGCAGTGGTGATGGTGGAGGTGGCTGCCGCACAGGTCATTGTAGCAGGGGTCAGCGCTGTGGTTGTCACTGGGGTGGTGGTGGTGACAATGAGGCCCTGAGACGGAGTGCGCCCTGGCAGTCCTGAGGGGCCAGGTTGTTGCTCCTCATCCGAGAAACCTAGAGAATCAGCATCAGAGAGTTCACGTTCCGGGGGGGGGAGACTGACTTTGCTGGTTGTTGGTGTTTTCAGCAGCAGTTGCTTGTGGATCTCCTAATGAACATAGGTTATATTGTCAGTTAAGTGCACTCCACAGGCTTGGTGTCAGACTATTGGATGTTACATTTGATATGCCAAACAGTTTACATTGGAATCACTTGTTATTGGTAAAAGATTATCAGCATCATGACATGATGCGGTACATACATTACTTGTCATTAGTGTGACATGTAAATTGCAACCATGGGACACGTACAGATTGTGTGTTTACAAGGACATGTCATCATCTACCAACTTGGTGCACATCAACTTTTGTTAACGCGTGGTTTGTGTTTACTCTTCCTAGAATCTGTTTCAGCTATGCAAAAACTAGACATTTGATTATTTTAAATTCTCTTTCATATCATGTACTGCTGTTTTTTTGACAGATTGACCGTGCATGTTTTGTGTTCATATGGGCCTTCATGCTCTGACACCATAGCACTTACACATTGCATTCTGTGCTGCGCATGATTGGGCCCTGAATTTGCTTCACATGTGACCTGGTGAGTCAAAGTGTAATTTCTGTGACAGTTACATGCGCTTAGCTGTCTGCGCACTGGATGTAACATTTGGATCTATACAGAGTTGGCTGACATGTGAGGGATGTTGTGCTCATATGGCTCCATGCATTTTCAGAAGGATGACAGGGTGCATGCACTGACTACCTACCTGTTGGGTAACACAGTGGAGGGAAATGGCTGCCACATGGTTCTGGGGGGAGGGGGGGGAGTGTTCCATCCTGCTCAGCTGTGGGACAAGGGTGCCTGGTGGGAGTTATAGTGCTGGCTGCCTATGCACAAACCCCCCTCCCTGTTAAGATGGCTACCTACCTGTAAGTTTGAGGAGAGCAATGAAATGGCTGCCACATGGTTCTGGAGGGGGTGGGGTGTTCCATCCTGCTCAGGTGTGAGACCAGGGAGCATGAGAAGGCTACCTACCTGTAAGTTTGAGGTGAGCAATGATATGGCTGCCACATGGTTCTGGGTGGGGGGGGGGGTGTTCCATCCTGCTCAGGGGTGAGACAAGAGAGCATGAGAAGGCTACCTACCTGTAAGGTTGAGGAGAGCAATGAAATGGCTGCCACATGGTTCTGAGTGGGGGGAGTGCTCCATCTTGCTCAGCTGTGGGACAAGGGTGCCTTGTGGGAGTTGTAGTGCTGCCTGCCTGGACACCCCCCCCCCCTCCCTGTTGAGATGGCTACCTACCTGTAAGTTTGAGGAGAGCAAAGAAATGGCTGCCACATGGTTCTGGGTGGGGGGAGTGTTCCATCCTGCTCAGGGGTGAGACAAGAGAGCATGAGAAGGCTACCTACCTGTAAGGTTGAGGAGAGCAATGAAATGGCTGCCACATGGTTCTGGGTGGGGGGAGTGTTCCATCCTGCTCAGGGGTGAGACAAGAGAGCATGAGAAGGCTGCCTGCCTGTAAGGTTAAAGAGAGCAATGAAATGGCTGCCACATGGTTCTGGGTGGGGGGAGTTCTCCATCTTGCTCAGCTGTGGGACAAGGGTGCCTTGTGGTAGTTGTAGTGATGGCTACCTGTACACATACACCCATGGAAATATTGCTAGCTACCTTTGAGGTGATTCAGAGGACGGAAATGGTAGATATGTGAGAAATGTATTGGGAAGAGTGTGTTGTACATAAGTGCATTTTGGTCTAGATAGTGTAGCTTTCTAGTTGTGCAAGACA
The DNA here is from genome assembly GCA_963921515.1 of Calotriton arnoldi. Lineage (NCBI taxonomy): Eukaryota > Metazoa > Chordata > Amphibia > Caudata > Salamandridae > Calotriton > Calotriton arnoldi. Next base: position 121,860 of record CAWUFW010002456.1, on the reverse strand, counting down.
GTACATGGCAGTGTAATGGGATACATTTGTTGGTACTTACCAGCCTCCACTCCCCCGGGTATTCCTGTGAGACTCTCTGGATGCAGTATGGCAAGCACCTTCTCTTCCCATTCGGTGAATGTTAGTGGTGGAATGGGAGGGCCACCGCCAGTCCTCTGAGCCAGCTCATGGTTCTTGTTGGCACGCTCTTTCACCCTGGTCTTGAGGTCATGCCACCTCCTCTTGATGTCACGCAGTGTGCGCAGGGTGGTCCCTTCTGCATTTACTTTGTTGACTATCCTTTCCACCATTTGATTTTTTCTGACTAGTGGTGTCTGTTGGACGATGCTTCCAAACAAATGTGGTTCTACTCTGATTATCTCATCTACCATGACTGACAACTCATTGTCTGAATTTTGGCATTTTTTTCTGTGCCATGGTGTGTGATGTGCAAATAGGTGACAAGTGCAGGTGGGAAGGTGGTGGTGGAGATGTGTGAGGTGTGTGTTGGTGTTGTTGGTATGGGTGGTTGTGATGGTGTGATGTGTGATGATTTGCCTCTCCTTTCTGCTGTGGTGTTTGGCCCTTCACTTCTGGAGTTGTGCAAAGGATGCTGGCCAGGGATGGGGTTGGTTTTATACTCGGCTATGTGGGTGTGTCCAAATGGAGTATTCATGTCAGGTGTGTTTTCTGGGTTGACCTGGGATTTGTATTTTTTTTTGCCATGGGGATGTGTCATTGGGGTGTGTCACATATATTTTTTAAAGCAGCGGAAAACAATCAGCCACACTTGGTAGCCTTGTTGTGTGGTTGCATTTGACCGCCATTCCTCTTTCCGCGTGACTGCAGCTGTCTGAACGCAATGATCGTTCCGCCAGCTCTGCCATTCATCTTTTCGCGTGACCGCGGCGGTCGGAAACGACTGATCGTTCCGCTTGCTCCGCCATTTTATCGTAATTTCACTTGCGGTTATTCCGCTGGTGAATTGGCGTTTTTAATTCTTTCCGCAGCATTACCTTCCGCCGCGGTAGGATTTTCTGGTTTTCCGGACGTTGCCTGCGGAGTGTTGTAGAATCCGACCGCCGCGGTCGGATTTTCCAATCATTGCATCGTAATGTGACCGGTGGTTTTGCGGCGGTACATGCAGACATTTTTTTCCCCCAACCACGGCGGTCGGAGTTCTTTTCCGTCTGGCATCGTAATTGAGCCCTAAGATTGGAATCTGGTTCTGCAATCTATACAAAGATTTTTACAGCGGGCACATTAAACCACCATACTATCCAAAGGTGCTGCATGCCGAAGGATTTGTTTAGTCAGCCCAGTAGATTCCTTTTGTTGCACAAGCTGATTATTGATGTTTTAAATAAAGTTTAATGGAATTATTTGACAAAATAAAAGTACTTTAATAACATATCTTTATGAAACCTAAAATTGGAATACAAAATGGTTGTGACTTGTGTGAATGTCGGTAAAGTTAGTCTGTGAGATGCAGCTGCGTTAATTTTATGTTTCTTTCTGTGTGCCTGTAGGATGTCAGACAATGTGTAGCCGGAAATACACTATGCTGTATGGCTGTCATAGGTCTCTCCCCCTGCTTCTCTTCTCTTCACCGCTAATGGGTGAATCACTGCCACCTCCTGCCAGGCAGCCTTGTCTGCAAGTATAATGATTAGATTTTACAGCAAGGTAGGCTGGAAAAGATAATTGACATTTTATCCACAATTTAAATGTACTGAATAACTTTGCATGTATGTTTTGTGTTGCAAAACTTCTTGCGGAAACCTGTCTGATTTCAAAGCTCACCCAACTAGCTGAACAGAGGACTTGCTGGAGTATTCTGCATTCACTCATTTTCTTAGTGTTGTTTGCTAATATCAATTACTGTTCTTTTGGACAGAATAGGTGTTTTTTCATGAATGTGCTCATACTCACGTTATTACCTGTTTTTTGTTTTTGTGGCTGAGCGAAAGTGTGAACCTTGGCCAATCTTAGCACATATATCAGATCCCCAACACTTTTTTAGGCCTCGATGTACAATTTTTCATGCAACACAGCACCACAAGTGAAGTTGCTATGCTGCATTTCGTGAGCGAGCAGAACTGCAACATATTTTCAAACAAATGGCACATTTCTGCTCTCTCCCTGCACTGGTGGTATTGGGGCTGCCTACTGCCAACACAGGCTACCTTGTCTCACAGAGCCAAGCTTCTTGTTTTCTGGTCAGGATAGTTTTTGTGCAGTAAAGGCTACCTTCCTGCACAAAAATTATCCGGAAAAGGTGTTTCCTCTTTGCATGTGTGCTGCAGAATGCAGCACACATAGCAAATCCAAAATAATGAGGTAAAATAAGGATAAATAAAGCCATTTCTCCTTCTACACCAGTTTTAGGCAGGCACACTATTTTGGCTTAAACCCATGTATTCAACTATTTGTAAATATGGTTTTCCATCAAAATGTATCAAAACAGGATTGCCCATGCACCACCCCTGGAATGTTTCCGTGATGCAAAGTAACGCAAGGCAGTGCAATGTGCTGCGCTGCATTACCTTTCTTTACAAAGCAATGCAAATCGACATATACAGTGCTTTATAAATACCAAAATGGATTTTGAGTCGGCTCTGAGTCAAAAAGTGACACAATCCTGCCTCAAAATGTTTGAGCATCTGGGTCTTGGTTCCTCTCATTTCTGGCATAACTTTGGCAATAATTTATTATCGCTACTTTGAAGGCAGATATTGATGAATTAATGGTCTTGAGCCTCATCTTCCCAAAATAGTGAATATATTATTTTAATGTTAATGCTTTGTAAATTATGTTTTGCTCATGTAATATATGAGTAGTCCCCCTGAGCCAGGCAGGGTGCTTCAGCCAACACCTAGCTGATTCTAGTGGTTTCACGTTTCATACTGCTCTTAGGTGTTTGGTTAAGTATATGTATACATAGTGGATTTATAAACTAGTTGGATGAGAGGCAATATATGCACAGACACAGTTTGTACAATAAAAAGCACATCAATAAAAAGATTATCAGCAGAAAGTCGTTTCTGGTCTTTTATTTCCAGATATACTTGATATGCAATTGATGAAACCAGCCAACGCGTTTCGCCCAAACATGGGCTTCTTCAGGGCATTAAGGTAGAGATATAAGTCAGATCCTCAGTAACTGGATCAAGAACGAGAAATAAATCCGTTCTACAGACACGCTGGTTACAGGACGCGTTCCGGACACGGCTTTGATCTATCTCTCGACTATTATTTTTATACGGTACCTTGTTTAAATACAGAACTGTTCTCCACCACGAGAATTCTTCATTAAAACGTAGAACGGATTTATTTCTCGTTCTTGATCCAGTTACTGAGGATCTGACTTGTATCTCTACCTCAATGCCCTGAAGAAGCCCATGTTTGGGCGAAACGCGTTGGCTGGTTTCCATCAATTGCATATCAAGTATATCTGGAAATAAAAGACCAGAAACGACTTTCTGCTGATAATCTTTTATTGATGTGCTTTTTATTGTACAAACTGTGTCTGTGCATATATTGCCTCTCATCCAACTAGTTTATATATTCATTTTTGTGGTCTACAAGTGGCAGATCATTTGAGGTGGGCAATATCTTTTGTTTACATAGTGACTAGTTCAGGTGGTGCAGTCTTCTAAGACCCAGCCGCTTTCATTCTTGTCCTTACATAGTGGATTTGTCTTTCATTGCTTATTTTTGTTTCTATTTATAGGACTTGTTTTTGTATTTAATATTGTATGTGTGTGTGTGTATATATTTCCATGTTGTATGTTGATTTGTGTGTGATTTGTGAGCAAGTGCACTTGTACGCACAAATTAGTATTTAGTTTGACATTTTTGTTCTTACCTAGGTTGAAGGTCACCAACTTTTGATTGATGGATTCATTGAACAATTGATTGCACAAAACACACAGCTCTGCTCATGCAAAGAATTTTAAATACAGTGTTGTAATCATTGCTAGCATTCAATCAAAATGAATATAATGTTCTTTCTTATAATAATAATTAGAACATTAGAATGTTGAGAGCTCATTTGTAGACAATGAAGTGGCTCAGGGCTAATAATGGCTGGTATAAGCCTTCTGCTTCAACATTCCTATGTTTGTCTTTTTGTTTCTCCCTTTTTTTAAACTGTTTCAGTGCCCTAAACATCTGATATAACCATTGGCAGCAGTTATAAAGCTATAAGTGTTGATGGGGAGTTGATAAGTTTCTCTAAAAAATCTCCACAAAAATCAGGAGTGTCCAAAAGATAAATTTTCTGTTTGTCTTTATACTAAATTATTTATCAATATTGCGTATTAGCTTAACTGGCCTAACTCCTAAAGCTCCTATTTCTAGCAAACAGAAAAACCATCTGCAGCCACTGGCCCAGGGTGTGATTGCCACTGCTGAGGAGAACAAATGCTGGTCCTCATGCATTATTTTTTTCACACAACTTAATTTTAAGCTTTTGCATAGGTGCGTTATTTGTACAGACGGTGCACAGACAGAATATTGAGTTTAAAATGTCAACAAACACAAATATTGAGTTTTAGATATCATGATACAGAAATATCGACAGGAAGAATATCGTGGTCAAGAATATCGGCTTGCAGGTAAGAAATATCCTTTTTGTAAATATCGAAGTTGTTAATATCGTTTGCAAAATATAGTTGTTTAAAATATCGATGTTTTAATTACTGTTTTGTATTTTAGTATGTATTTTAAAAGTATGTGATCTATTTTTTTGTATAAGAATGTGTTTTGTTTTTTAATATATGTGTTAAATTTTTAGTAATTAATTTTATCTTAATTATATTTTGCGTTTTTAAGTTCTGTAGCGGGTTGTGGGTTTATAGGGGAATAGGGTGGGAAGTAATTTAATTATAAGGAATTAAGGATTATTTTTTTATGTATTAGTATTTATTTAATTTAGATTTTATAGTGTTAATTATGGGAATTAATTTGTTATCAATTATTAATTAATTGGCTGATAATTGAATTAATTGGCAATTATGTTAATTGTGGCATTTTTTTAGGAGCAGGTTGTGGGTTTATAGGGGAATAGGGTGGGAAGTAATTTAATTATAATTGTATTAATATTTTGTATTTATTATTTATTTAATTGATATTTTATAGTGCTAATTGTGGGAGTTATTGTATTAAATATTTATTAATTGGTTGTTAATTATTAATTAATTAATTTGGAATTAATTATGGTAATTGTGTGTGGTGGAGTTTATAGAATAGGGTGGGAAGTAATTTATTTATAATAAATAATTGTTTGTTAATGCTAATTAATTAATTACAATTAAAATGTGGCAATTGTGTAATTAATTTTTGATGTAAGTTGTGGGGTTTATAGTGGTAAAGGGTGGGAAGTAAATTCTTTTAAATTATTTAATACATTGTTGTTAATTGATATTAATTTATTAATGTAAAATTAGTCATGGAAATTGTGTAATGATTTTTAGGTGTGGGTTGTGGTGTTTATTGGGGTAGAGGATGGAAAGTAATTTATGTTTAATTAATAGTTAGTTGATTATTCATAATTTATCAATTGATAAATATTTATGGCAAGTGTTTATTGTTATTTTGTGTGTGTGTTTTGGTTTTATAGGGGTATAATTTGGGGAGTAAATTATTTTTTATTTCTTTAAAAAAAATATAAATTAATATTTGTTTAATTGTTAATTAATTATGTTAATTGTGGAGGTACATTTAAAAAAATATGGGTTGTGAATTGTGTGGTTTTATAGGGTAGGAAAAAAATAGTACATTTATGTAATTAATGTTTTAGTTTATGAAAATGTTCTATTAGAAATATTTTTTGTTTTTAAATTTATTTTTGAATTTTTTTGAATAATCTTTCTAGGTATTTGTTCTTTTTAACATTCTAATATGTTTCTATCTTTTGTAATATTTAAAACTTTTATATATGCTTTATTTTTTTGTTTTTTAAAATCTTTTGTGTTAATTAGTTTATTTTTAATTTTGAAATGACTCCAGTGGAAATATTAATTTTTACCCCTCCGCTATCCAACACTTTCCCTACTGTTGCACCCACTGGAGTGGGAATAGTAATTTTTACCTCTCCACTATCCAACACTTTCCCTACTGTTGCACTCACTGGAGTGGGAATAGAAATTTTTACCCTTCTGCTAACCAGACTTTTCCCTACTGTTGCACCCACTGGAGTGGGAATAGTAATTTTTACCCCTCCGCTATACAACACATCTCTACTGTTGCACCCACTGGAGTGGGAATAGTAATTTCTACCCATCCGCTATCCAACACTTTCCCTACTGTTGCACCCACTGGAGTGGGAATACTAATTTTTACCTCTCCGCTATCCAACACTTTCCCTACTGTAGCTCCCCCTAGAGTGGAAATAGTAAATTTTACCCATCCGCTATCCAACACTTTCCCTACTGTTGCACCCACTGGAGTGTGAGTAGTAATTTTTACCTCTCCGCTATCCAACACTTTCCTTACTGTTGCACCCCCTGGAGTGAGAATAGTAATTTTTACCTCTCTGCTATCCAACACTTTCCCTACTGTTGCACCCCCTGGAGTGAGAATAGTAATTTTTACCTCTCTGCTATCCAACACTTTCCTTACTGTTGCACTCACTGGAGTGGGAATAGTAATTTTTACCCCTCCGCTATCCAACACTTTCCCTACTGTTGCACTGACTGGAGCGGGATTAGTATTTTTTACCCCTCCGCTATCCAACACTTTCCCTACTGTTGCACTCACTGGAGTGGGAATAGAAATTTGTACCCCTCCGCTATACAGAACATCTCTACTGTTGCACCCACTGGAGTGGGAATAGTAATTTTTACCCATCCGCTATCAGAGACTTTCCCTACTGTAGCTCCCCCTGGAGTGGGAATAGTAATTTTTGCCCATCCGCTATCCAACACTTTCCCTACTGTTGCACTCACTGGAGCGGGATTAGTATTTTTTACCCCTCCGCTATCCAACACTTTCCCTACTGTTGCACTCACTGGAGTGGGAATAGTAATTTTTACCCCTCCGCTATACAACACATCTCTACTGTTGCACCCACTGGAGTGGGAATAGTAATTTCTACCCATCCGCTATCCAACACTTTCCCTACTGTTGCACTCACTGGAGCGGGATTAGTATTTTTTACCCATCCGCTATCTGAGACTTTCCCTACTGTTGCACCCACTGGAGTGTGAATAGTAATTTTTACCTCTCCACTATCCAACACTTTCCGTACTGTTGCACTCTGTGGAGTGGGAATAGTAATCTTTACCCCTCCGCTATCCAACACTTTCCCTGCTGTTGCACTCTCTGGAGTGGGAATAGTAATTTTTACCCCTCCGCTATCCAACACTTTCCCTACTGTTGCACTCAATGGAGTGCAAAATGTAATTTTTAAGACTATTAAATATTTTAATGTTTTAATTTATAATATAATGTTTTTTTTTAATAAGATTTTGTTATAGGTGTATGTAAATATATATATATATATTTATTTGTAAATTTTTATATATTGATAAAGTTATAAAATAAATTAAAATGAATAGTTTATTGATTGTTCTAAAGGAAATAGATATATATATTACATTTTATATATGTATGTTTAAATATTTTTAAATTAAATGTATTTTATTATATTTGTTCAAATGTATATTAAATCTAAATACATTTTTGAAAGTTAATTTTATTATTTAATATATAGTCAGAAAAGAAAAAAAATACAAAGATCACTCCAAAGTAAGTTACAACACTGTTAGCAGGAAATAGAAGATGATAAAACTGGAATGTGTTCTGTACTTCACATGGAAGAGCTGGTAGAAAGGGTCCTGCTATCATATCAGACTCTAAACACAAAGGCAAGACCAGATTAATAAAGTAAAAACACTGGCATTGAAAAACAAATATTGCCACTGTATTACCTAGTGTGCGGATGTTCTATGGATGCTGATTTGTTAAATTTGTTTGGTAAACCGGTCACTATGTTTCTGATCCAAAAAATAAACAAGTTAAAAATTCTTAGTGAAATCAGGACAACTTAGAAAACTAACCCAGACATAGCAGACCCGGAATTACTCAGGGCCCCCCCCCCCCCGGACTCAACTAACAAGCGAACCCCCCTGGACCCAACTAACAAGCGAAGAAAGCATTTATTTGAGGGCGTGTCAAACCCCAAACGCCCACCCAAAGCTAAGCCTCTTCCTTTCCAAGCAGGCGCTGTTCTGGCCTCTGGTGGGCGCTGCTCATCTGAGATGGATACTTTTTGCACCAAGTATGCAGACCTTCCATTTTTAATGCCCCGAGTAATGACAAAGGTAAGAACCTTCAAAAACAGAGCTTTCCTCTGACCAATTATTTTCAGGTTTTTTAGTTTCTGCCCATAGACAGTTAACAATTGAGGGCCTCATTTATGAAGATTTGCCCTAGGGCAGGGCCGCAGTCCTTCCTGTGGCACTGCCCTACGGCAAAAGAAAAGGGAAGGAATGCACCGCTCTCCTGTCCTTTTCCCCAGCGCCGGCGCACAATGGGCTGCTGTGCGCCAATGCAGGCACCTTTGCACCATGGTGTGAGGGTGCCTGCGTTGCAGGGATGATTATTTTTGTGCAGGAAGGGAACCTTCCTGCACAATGACAATCACGAGGCTTTTTCCTCTTTCTATGTGTACTGCATAGTGCAGAATGCAGCACACATAGAAAAAGGAAAAACGAGGAGAAATAAAGATAAAGATGCTCGTAAGTTTTTGGCCCTGCCTCAGAGTTATGATTGCTCGTAAATCTACTGCAGTGTCAAAAAGCCATGGATGTTGCTGGGAACGCCCCCAGCAACAGCCAATTAATGCCCCTTTAACACAGAAAACTGTGTTAAAGGGCACAATATTTACAAGGCAGCATTAAGCCAAAAAAAAAGTGGCTTAGTGCTGCCTGGTAAATATGGAGCAGGCTCCTGGCCACCGGAGCGTTACAAAAAATGACGCACCTGCTGTGCAAGGGGCTTATAAGTAAGCCCCTGAGTAATTTTTAAATGTTCAGTACAATATCACATTCTGATCTATTTGATGATGTAAAACTATATTTTCTTTGTTGCTTGAAAAACATCTTTTCTTCTAAAAAGCTTTTGTAGAATGTTGTCTTTATTTTTTAGCCAAACATTTCTTTACCAGGGGATTGGAAATAGCAGTGAGCAAATTGTTTTTTTTTTTTCTCTTGTTACCTCCCCTCAGTTCTCACAAATGCTACCAATATGTATATACACAGATTTCCGCATTAATATTGGAACCTTTAATGCCTTTCTGTAAATATTTTGAGAAAACAAATATTGCCAACAACAATCCAGTTTCAAAGACACGAGGAAACAGATTAAGATTGTCTCAAGAAAAAAAGGTTCATCCATTTTCAGAGTCAATTGGCACTTGTGAGGAAATATTGGGAATCTGCGGGGGAAAAGTCACGAGAGTTAAAGGTAGGAAAAATAGAAAGTTCTGAAAACTGATGGTAGACCAACAACTGGCGACCTCTTAAACCTTTGCTCATGTAATAAAAACTTTGCACATCCTTAACCTGAAGGAGGGTGATTTTATTTTATTTTCGACGTCAATTAGCTATGTCTGATCTATGAATCTCCCGCCAATGAGCCATTTCTTCGTTATGTTTGGGAAGTAGCGGGTTCTGGCTAATGATGGATTTTAATCAATAAATCATTATGGAATGGTGTCGAATTGTTTCCTCCTTGTAATCGAGTGATTTCATTCACAGCATCGATTTCCTAATGAAGTCCTGTGACCGGTGCATGCTAGGGAGCAGCTGTGAAACTTCATTGATGTGTACAGTCGCCTAATATGTAACTGCTGGAAATAACAATGTTATTTAATTGCCAACAACAAATAACTTGATTATATCTCACGTTTCTGTTTCACAGTTACCTGTTGCACGCTCGGTCTAAACTGAAGAACATTTGAGTTGGAGGACATTGTACACTATGAATTATTTTTATAACATATAGATAAAGAATTGTTAAACAAATTGTGCGCATCTTTGTATATGATATTTCAAAGCATGGACCTAGACAAAAGGCAGCAGAGAGCTGCACACAGCCAAAGACAAGTATTAAGTCGACGAGAGGAGCGGTAGCTGATTTGCGGACAGTTAATGCATTGTGATATAGTTTTCTTTAAGCAGTTGCATCCTCAGCAGTTTCCTAAATTGCAGCAGTATTTGGGGAGTCCTGCAGGATTCAGCGATTTTGTTCTTGATCCAGGATGCATAGATGGAAAAGGCCTGTGTGGTGTTCTTAGTATCCCTCTTCCCAACCCTGATAGCCTATCTGATAGCTTCTGCCTTCTAGAATGTTAGTGATCTAGAATGGCGGTTGCCTAGCAATGTTTTGAAGGTCGGGCAGTTATTTGAGCTTGCTGCTGGATGGGGTCTCCATGTATTCCTGCACATGAATAAACTACCTTTATTCATTTCTACATGCGTGAGGCTACTTCTTGAAGAGGACGCACTTCCACATTTTGGCGACGATTAACTTACCTACGTGTGTCAAGACGTGTGAGACCCCAACAGCCAACGATTGAGAGATCAGTTCATGTTGGGTTGTGTCCAAGACAAGACTAGGGACGCGCTATGGCAAAAAGACAATCCCACTCTTCAAGAAGTTTTGACGATAGCTAAAAGTCACGAGCATTCAAAGGCATGCGTTGACGTCATAAAGAAAGATTCCTCGAGTGAAAAGAAAGAGAGTTCGGAAGTGAAGCTGGTAGTGTCTACAGACAAGGCTGTTAGGCCCAAAAACAGCTTCACTCAAAAAATATCGACTCAGAAAAGTTTTCCAGGAAGGTGTTTTAGGTGTGGTGACCCTGCCCATATGGCCAATTTTAAAGATTGCCCAGGATGGAAGACTATATGTAAGATTTGCAATAAGAGGGATCACGTTTCCAAGTGTTGCAGATCTGGGAAGGGTCAAAAGAAAGTCAGTGAAGTTGATCTCTTTGTAGAAGATGTAGAAGAAATTGTTGTCTCACAAATTTTAGGGGGTTCCTCTGACGGTCCATATGAAGTGGTACTAGTCAATGATGCACCTGTTAACATGCTGTTTGACTCTGGCGCCAAGATTACGTTGGTACCAAAGAGTTTCTATGAGAAAGTTTAATAGGTAAAGTGTCTCTTACTAAACCAGACATCAGACCCAAAGGGTATGGTGGTGTTACAATAGATTTGTTGGGATATTTTTGGGGAACAATCGATTTTAAAGGGAGGATTATTCCTGGTAAAATCTATGTGTCAATGAAAGGTGACTCACTTATCAGTTGGTTTCACCAGAGAGATCTCCGTGTCTATCTTGATCCCAACGAAAAACCATCTGTCTGTTTGAAAGAATTAACCCCTGTAAGAGTGGTCGATGGATCAACTCAAGATTGGATTAAAGCCTTTCCTGCTGTTTTTAGAAGTGATTTGGGATGTTTAAAAAAATATGTACATCGCATCCTCATAAAGGAAAATGTTGTACCGAAAGCAGCGAAAGTTAGGAATGTGCCTCTTCTAGTTAGGGAAAGTATGAAATGTGAACTTGAGAAACTTTTGAAGAAGGGAATCATTAAGGAAGTTGAAGCAACTGAGTGGGTCTCTCCGGTGGTTATGGCTCGAAAAGCCAATGGAGAGGCCCGGCTCTGTGTTGACCTAAGAGAGCTCAACAGGGCGGTGATCGTTGACCACTACCCTTTACCCAACATCACTGAGATGTTGTGCTCTCTTGAAGGGGCAAGACACTTCTCTTCGTTAGATCTAACCTCGGCTTACCACCAAGTTAAACTGCACCCTTCTTCAGAAGACCTCACTACTTTTGTAACCCCGTTTGGGACTTTTAAGTATTTAAGGATGCCGTTCGGGCTAGTTTCAGCGGCCTCTGTGTTTCAAAGAGTGATGGAGAACATACTGGGAGGTCTTAAAGGGGTTAAAGTATATCAAGATGATGTACTCATTTTTGGGGCAGATCTAGATCAGCACGAGATGAGGTTGAGGTCCGTTCTAGACTTATTACAAGATGCGGGTCTTACACTTCGGGCAGAAAAATGTAAATTTAATGTTGAAGAGATGAGAGTATCTTGGTCATGTTGTCTCTGCGACAGGGATCAGACCAAAAACTGCCCTGGTAGATTCCATTCTCAATTTACGTTCACCCTCCACAAAGGAAGAGTTGGTCAAATTTTTAGGCATGGCAGAGTTTTACCTACAAATTTGTGCACAACTTTGCTGGGAAGACACAATGTTTGAGGGCTCTTTTGAAGAAGGGGTGTGAGTTCGCGTGGTCAGGAAGTTGTGAAGAAGAATTTATTGAGATAAAAAGGATCTCAAAATGCCCCATGTCTCAGTAGTTTTGACCCTGCAAAAATTTCTTACCTCATGACTGATGCGAGTTCGACAGGACTAGGAGCAGTTTTATTACAGAAAGTTGCTGGGGAAGAGAGGACAATCTTGTTTATCTCCAGACCCTTGAGAGGTGCTGAATGTGATTATTCAGTTGTGGAAAAAGAGGCTCTTGGTGTCTATTGGGCTATACGCAAATTACGGAAGTTTCTGTGGGGAAAGGAGTTCAAAGTTTTGTCTGATCACAAACCCCTAAGAGAGGTTTTTACAAAGAAAGGCATTGACTTTGTGTCACATCGTATTCGCAAATGGGTAGTGGCTCTTCAAGAATTTGAGTTTGAGGTGTCATATTTACCCGGTGCAAATAATATTATCGCAGATTGTCTTTCAAGACTTGGTTCTGTTGATAACGACGAAGTAGATGATGTAGAATGGTTTGGAGGAGAACACATTGAAGAAGAAGTCAATGTTTGTTTGATTACTGAGGGGATAATATCTGAAAGCGAATGGAAGAGATGCCTAGTGGATGATGATGTTTTGCAGACGGTCATTACCATGGTTAAAGGGGTGGTGTGAGAAGAAGGATTGTAGTGAGACTCTAAAAGGGTTTTGGAATGTAAAAGAAGAGTTGGCCGTAGCGGATGAGCTCCTTTTGCGTGGGAGTAAGCTTGTTCCTCCTGTTACTTTGAGAAATAGGCTGGTCAGCAACGCTCATGCATCACATATGGGCATTGCTAAAACCAAGGGAGAGGATCAGAGAAGCCTATTGGTGGCCTGCCATGGACGTTTTTGTGGAACGCATTGTGCGGGACTGTGTTGAATGTGCAAATTGTGACAAATTACTTAAATGCAGAACTCAACCCATGATTGTTAGGGAGCAAGCAGTTAGTCCATGGTCTGACATATCTATAGATATTATGGGGCCTATGAGGTACAGCACTCAAGATAAGTATGTCATTGTATGTATGGATTTGTTTTCACGGTGGCCTGTGATAAAGGTGGTTAATTCAGTAGAGGCTGTTGTGGTGATTGAATTTTTGGACGAAATCTTTGAGAGTGAGGGCTTCCCACAAACTCTCTTGTCAGACAATGGGGTACAATTTACTTCAAGGATGGTGCAAGATTTTCTGTCTTTGAGAGGAATAAAACACAAGAGGGCTTCTTTGTACCATCCCCAATGTAATGGCGTCGTAGAAAGGTTTATCAAGGTCTTGAAGGAATCGATGCAACAGGCAAGATCCTGTGGTGAAAATTGGGAGGTGGCATTGAGAAAGAAGGTCAGGGAGTATAGATTCACTCCCCATTCATCCACTGGCGTGGCTCCCTTTCGGTTGTTTAAAGGAAGAATTGGTAGTACTGAAACAGTTCCTTTGTGGGTGTGCGACAAGAGGTCCTTAGTGTGTGACAACGTGGGAAGCACGGATGGATGGAGAGAAAGGGAGAAAAGTTTAATGAATGAACGGAAGGTTCGGTACGACGCAAGGAAAGCTGTCAAGAATACTGTTGTAAGTGTTGGAGATTGGGTCAAAATTAGGTCTCCAAGGATAACCGGAAGCATCTCCAAGTTTAGTAAGGCTTTTAAGGTTATTAAAGTATTTAAGAATGCAATAAAGACAAGTGATCACAAGATTTGGAACCTAAGCAGGGTTGCAAAGTTTCGCCCAGTACCATCAATTGATGGAACTGGTGTGACTCCCACAGGTGAAGTGGTCCCGGAGTCTGGTGGTGAAGAAAGAGGATCCAGACCACTTCGCGTGAGGCGAGTTCCTCTGCGCTTACAAGATTGTGTTACGTAAAGTGTTCTTTTATGAATTTCCATTTAAAAAAAAAAGTTTTACTTACTTTGGGGGAAGTAAATTTGTTTGAGTTATGTATGTTCCTTTTTCCATTTTGTTAATTTGTGAGGGGGGAGGTGATGTGGTGTTCTTAGTATCCCTCTTCCCAACCCTGATAGCCTATCTGATAGCTTCTGCCTTCTAGAATGTTAGTGATCTAGAATGGCGGTTGCCTAGCAATGTTTTGAAGGTCGGGCAGTTATTTGAGCTTGCTGCTGGATGGGGTCTCCATGTATTCCTGCACATGAATAAACTACCTTTATTCATTTCTACATGCGTGAGGCTACTTCTTGAAGAGGACGCACTTCCACAGCCTGCTGCCCTATTTTATTAATTTTTTACCCTGCAGTCTTATGGTGTCCTAGATGCTGCTATGCTGTGAACCACCAGTGAGCTTATCTGCAAGATAATCCAGGGTGCTGGTAGGGATGACTTTGTAAATGATGCAGCTTGTTTTGAAGATGGAACATGATGGAAAGGGGAGCTAATGAATTTTAATCAGAATGGGGATGATGCGATATTTCAGAAGACCCTTCATGAGACATTCTGCTGCATGTAGAATGCCCTTAAGGGGTGCCAGTGCGGCGTATGAGACGCCATGGAGCAGGGCATTACCCCCATCCAGATGTGAGAGTATGAGAGCTTGAAAATCAGTGATTTTCTAGAAGACACGGTTTCACTTTCTTTAGAAAAGAGAACTGGCACCAGGCAGTCTTTGTTTTTGGTAATATGTTGCTTTAGGGTGAGGTTCATGTCCATGGTGAATCCAAGAGACGTGGCATTCTGTGAAAGTTGGGGTTTGAAGCTGTCAGCATTATCGTCATTGAACCAGGTTTGCAATGTTTCTTGTTTGTTATTCTTGTTAAATAACAGGAACTCTCTATTAGTTGGGTTTATCTTCAGGTAGGTGCAGTACATCATCCAGGTCTGGATGGTATGCAGGCCTCGTTTGAGGTTTTGGATGCCTGAAGAAGTGGAGGCTTTCAGGTAGCGATGGATATCATTGGCATGTTAGCATTGAATTAGTAAATAATCACTGATACTATAATTATACTGAAATGTAGAGGCCCATAGGAGTAAAAACATCAGGGCTAAGTAGAAGCAATTCACATCCAAATTTACTTGTCCACCGCTCCACTTTCATTGAAACTGTTAATGACTTCTTTCCTGTACAACATATCCTCACTAGCTACATGACTCCTGATATATTACCTACTATTTCTTCCTAATGTGCTTACTGTTACTCTGATGGAAGTAAACATTTTTGCTCTACTTTCTGTCCCTCATTTTCATATTGTGCTTATGAGCAATGTCTGTACAGGTTCACTGATAGAATATCGATGACAAAATATCCCCATACACAAATTTCGATGCAAAAATATCAATGTCAAAAATATCGACATTCTATATTTAAAATTGTAAGTACAAAAATATCGATGTAAAAAATATAGATGTACAAAATATTGGGTTTTTTGTGGTTTTTTGTACATTTGTTTTTATTTTAATAAAAATTAGACTTCATCCAGTAGTCTGAATGCAGCATACATAGAAAGAGGAAAAAACATGAAGAAATAAAGATATTCCTCAACCGTTATGCCTCTCCTATGGAGGTGTATCTTTTTGGTGCATTCCCAGGTTTACCTGTACTTGTAAATCTGGGAATGCGTCAAAAACTATGGATGTTGCGTGGGAACACTCATGCAACAGCCGTGGACACTCCCCCCTGGCACAGAGTAATGCAACGCAGCGATTTGCCCTGCGTTACATTACTTGAGATTTATGAAGCCATTTAGGGCCACGCAAGGTAACCTTGTAAGCCTTCATAAATTTCATTTTTCATTTGCGTCACTCTTGCATCATGTTGCGTGGTGCAAGAGTGACACAGAGAGGCTCATAAATATGCCCCTAAAAGTTTTTGACTATGCTTAGTTTGGCCACGTGGTATCAACTTCTCTTCCTTCCCCTCACTTTCCTCATGCAAGCTCCTGTAGATTCTTCCTGCCAGGAGTGCATCGACAAGGCATCTGCAGCAAAAGTCCCTTCGCTCTCTGGGAAGACTGTGATGAGAAATGTTTACACTTATTCCAGATCAGGTCTGGACTGGCCCAATCTATTTACAGTCACTGCAAGAGAGGTAAACTTGATAGAACTAGCTCATGGGACCGATAAACAGCTTTTAAAAAAAAATACTTTTGTCACATTTATATTATAAAAGATTATTAAAAAGGTACATTTTTAATAACTAACAAAATGGTGCAGCGATGAAAATAATTTTCTAGTGTATTTGTTTTGAATCCCCAGAGTCGAAAAATGATGTATGGTAGACAGATTGCTTAGGTTGTTGGATTCCAACTGTAGCATATTGTTGTTATATGCACTTGGACCCTCATGGTTCTGGACGGACTCTGAACAGGAACTACATAATATGTGGGGAGGTAGTAGGGTGTGGTTAATGGGAAGTGTGATGTAATGAGCAGTGTGTGAGTGTATGCGGGGCGAATAAAGTAATGCTTAACCGCTGCTCCTGTGTGGCGTAATTCATCTGCATACTCCAGGGCTGGGGAAAACGCTACAACTGGAGACGAATAGGGGATACATGCCCGAAGAACACTAGACTGCCCTTCCTGAGAGTTTGCAACAATACAACAAACTGCTTTTGCATGCCATGTGTGCCCAGAATCGATGCAAAGCAATCTGCAACTGGATATGTGGAGTTAAAGCATGCTCCAGCCCATACACGGCCTCAGAAGAAATAGAAGGCCCTACAGAGGAGGCCATTCAAAACGCCTATCAAAACTGCTGATGACGTGGTCGACAGACACTGCGCCGCCCCCCATATGCGCAGCAACTAATCAGACGAAGCAAAAAATAAACATCACGTCAACAAGGTACAAGAAACAGAGAACTTACTCACCTTCTCGGGTGATTGAAACATTCTGCGACCCTTACTCAAGCACATGGCTGGTGCTTTGCAGAAGTTGTCAGAGGATGCCAGCCTAAACGCGCGATTGCCTGAACGACACTTGTCAACAAAATGGTGGCAGAAGGGAGCACGAAATACAATGTACCCATATTCCTGAACATGTAGAATCAAAAGGAGTGGAAGAGTTGTGTTGAGACAGGGGGTGGGGAGGGCAACACCAAAATTGTTGTGAGACCCTCAACAGTGTTGTTCCACCAAAGGCATGTCTCCCGTTGGTAGACTTAGCCACTGATCGTTACATCATTGGGTCTTTTCCTCCACCAGCAGGGATTGTCTCTTGAATCTGATACCATATGGGATCCACCAAATGAGGGAAAAAAGTTTTAAAATACCTCCTACCTTTAGAAAGGACACGTTTCATTAAAAAGATCAAAGGTAGTGGTGTGATTAAAAAATGTGAAAAGAGCGGTATTATGTGTCTCTCACATCTATCTCTGGAAGAACCAGGTCAACATGTTTCAGCCAACTTTGCGCCCTATGTGTCGATGGCTTTCGTCAGGACTGAAAGGTTGTTTATAGGATCCCTTCATGAAGTCAAATTAAATCAAATCAAATGGGACACTTTCCCTCCAACTTTTGAAGTCTTTTTTGGTCATTTTGGACTCTTTGTCCAGTCCTTAGTTTCTGTTTTAGACGGTCTTCATAGGTCTGGGCAGAGGCGCGGTATTACTATTCCTTTCATTAGAGAGGAGAACCTTAGTCCTTCAGTGTGCACTCCAAGACACGTCCTCTCCAGCCTGCATCTGCCAGATTCCTGAAGCCGTCACTGCCTTTAGAAACTTCTTAGAAGCAGAACATTGGTGCCAGGTGGGCTGTATGGGTCGAAACATTTTATGACTTCATAGGTGCGCTAGAAGAAGAAGATGACAAGTAGATCATCAAACACTTGAAAAACCTTTCAGGTTATGGAGTGAAAGAAGTGCTAAAGAAATTTTCACAAACTGATGCAAAATCCTACCAAAAGATAAAAGGTTGGAGGCCAAGTTCAATCCAATCCAATGCTGAAGGTCGACTATGAAAGGTATATCTTCAAACGAGCATAACAGGTTGGTGAAACAATGGACGAGTTTTTTTAAAGACTTCATGCACTCATTAAACATTGCAAGTTCTGTGACTTCACTGACAAAGAAGCCATGCACCTCAGAGTCATTAATGGCCGCCTTTCAGATTCATTCAGAAAGCGCATGCTGAGAGAAACACACAGTCTAGAGAAAATGCTGATGTCTGCGAGAGCAAAAGAACGAGCAAACTAACAATCTGCAGACATTGAAGCAGGAACAGCATGCAATGAATCAGCATTGACTGTGAAAAGCCAGCACAAGCAAAAACAAGATACATGTAACTCAACGTCATCAAAGAAAACAAAGCTATGCTTCCGATGTAGATTTTCTATTCCCCATGAAGGTAAATGTTTAGTCTTATGACAAGTCTGCAAAGGTTGTGGGAAAGAGAACCATTTCATAACTGGGAGCTGAGCTAAAGATAAATCAAGTGAGTCATGATGGTAAGAAAAAATGGACATGAGAACATTCCAGAAGCATTCTCACAAGTATAAACAAGTATAATTCAGGCAAATTCAATCGTCGTGAAGCTCATTGTACAAAGATTCTTCAAAATCACTATTGAGTACCAGTGAAGATAATGACATCTACCAAAGGACAGCATGCATATGTGGGGTGAGCTGCTTGTAAAGAAGATCAAAGTTCAAATAAAGCGTCAAACTATATTTGGACACTGTCGGAAAATCACATTACAGTGAACGATCACCCAATAACTTTCATCATAGACAGTGGTGCGTCGATTAATATCTTGCCAGTCTAAAAGTTTAACAGCCTATCCCCTATGCCTCACCTTATTCCGTCAGGCACGAAGGTATACGCATGAGCCCCTTCTGAGCCATTGCAAAGCCAAGGGTCGATCACAGATAAAATGTGGCACAAAATGCATCAGTGCAAGCCACCATTCATGTCCTAAAAGGAACTTCGTCAAGCTCAGTTTTGCCATTACTGCTAACACAGGATTGATATCCCTCAACTACAACCTCTGTGCTCAGTCTGAGATCACAAGCCGATTCCCGTCATTGTTCCATGGCCTAAGAAAACTCAACAAAATGAAAGTACAATGAAGACATTCGCCCTGTTGCTCAGCAGCACCGTAGAGTTGATTTAATCTACAAGAAGCTGTAGAGAAGAAGTTGTAGCACTCTTAAAATATGACATCATTGAATGCTCTCCAGGTCCCACACCCAGTTTTTGCCCATAGTAGTGGTACCAAAAAATGATAGTAGTGGCATGATGCGCATTTGCGTTGATATACGCCAGGCAAACAGAGCCATTGAGAGGGAGAGACATCCTGGACCACACATAGCAGACATGATCATACAATTGAACAGAGTCAAAGTTTTTTCTCTTCTTGACCTGAACAAAGGATACCATCAACTCAAATTGAGAACTGCAGGTACATTACTACCTTTGCGACTCATGTTGACTTGTTCAGATATAAGAGACTGAGTTTTGGAGTATCTTCGGCTTCTGAGATATTTCAGGATGTTATTCACCGATTAATCCAACCTGTTACATATGCTTTCAATTACAGTGCCGACATACTGGTTTTTGAGAGAATACAGAAAGAGCATGACAAAGCCCTTATCTGAACACTGCAAAGTGTGAGTTTCACAAAACCAAACAAGTTTTCTGGGCACATATTCTTTGATGGGGAATGACTCCAGTCCCAGACAAGGTGCAAGCACTGTCATTCAATTGCCGCCCCCCCCCCGCAGGATGTTACTATGCTGCGATCCTTTCTAGGCATGGGCAGTTATTGCTCAAGATACATTCGCAATTTTGCTACGGTAAGTGCCCCATTGAGAGACCTGACAAAGCAAAATATCCCATTTCAGTGGTCCCCTGAATGCAACTAGTTTCAAAGAAATTAAGCATGTGATTGAGAATTGTTAGACTTGGCATCTTTGGCGTGGTTTCCTCTGACTTTTTGCCTCTATCTCCTGTATTTTTGATGCTGTGCTGGATTTTGTTTTTGCTGGCTTAGATGCTTTGGGCACTTTGCCACTGCTGATCAGTGCCAAAGTGCAAGTGCTACCTGTGTATATTGTTGTTACAATTGGTTCTCCCTGATTGGCACATTTGATTTACTGGTAAGTCCCTAGTAAAGAGCACTGAAGTGTGTCAGGGCATGTAAATCAAATGCTACTATTGGGCCTGCAGCACTGATTGTGCCACCCACATGAGTAGCTCTGAAAAGGTAACTCAGACCTGCCACTGCAGTGTCTGTACGCAGTTGTTAACTGCCATGTCGACTTGGCAAGTGCACCCACTTGCCA
This sequence comes from Calotriton arnoldi, assembly GCA_963921515.1. NCBI lineage: Eukaryota > Metazoa > Chordata > Amphibia > Caudata > Salamandridae > Calotriton > Calotriton arnoldi. Next base: position 101,349 of record CAWUFW010002456.1, on the reverse strand, counting down.
GGCCCTAACCTTCCATTTTCCTACATGTAAGACACCACTATGGTAGGCCCAAGGTACCCACCTGGGCAGGGTGCAGTGTATGTGAAAGGTAGGGCATGTACTGCTGGGGGCGTGACATGTCCTGATAGTGAAATACTGCCAATTTCGTTTTTCACTATTGAAAGGCTATCTTGCCCCATAGGATAGAATGGGAAATGCTTTGTAACATCTTACAAGTATAACTTCCCATTGGGACAAGATTGAGAAATAAGGTTTAGGCTCTCTGAACTCAGAATTTAATAACACATCTTTTAGTAAAGATGGTTTTTAAATTGTGTGTTTGAAAATGCCACTTTTAGAAAGTAGGCATTTTCTTGTTTAACCATTCTGTGTGCCTCTGCCTGTTTGTGTATTGACTGTCTGGTTTTGGAGTGACAGGGGCTGGGGATGTGCATTCACTATAGACAGCCACTGGGGGGGTTAAGGTGTGCCTGGCCCTTCCTGGATGACTCAGAGCTGAGCTGAATGGGGCTTGGCTGCATATAGAGTAGTGGGAGGAGATTTCCTTGCACCTGAATAGGGCCTGTCTCCCTTGCACAATGCTGTCTCCACCGCCTGTGGTCGTACTGCACCAGTGAGGACAGAACTGGTTTGGACTGGGTCAGAGACCCTTGCACAAAGAGAACAAAGACATTTTGGGGTATAAGTATTAGACCTAAAACCCCTGAACATTAGACTACTTCTGGAATCAAGAGGAACCTTTGCCAAGGAGAAGAGCTGGAGGAGGAGTACTGCCCCTTTGCTGTGTGCTGTCTAGGGTTGGCCTGCAGTAGCTGTTTCTGCCAAGGAAAGGACAAGGACTTTGCTGTGTCCCCCTGCTTGAGGAAGATCTCCAAGGGCTTGAGTAGAGCTTGCCTCCTGTTCTGAAGTCTCAGGGACACAAAGACTTCACCCCCAGATTCCCTGAACTTCCTTGCCGGGAGTTCTGACCTGCCAGGAGGTGCCTGTGACTGTGTTGGGCCTCTAGAGGTTGTCCCTGCTGTTGGGAGCAGCAATGCAACTGCAAGAAAATTGATGCATCGCTCTTTTTGCGGCTATTTGTCCGACGCAGCACCACTGTGCAAGAAGGATCTCCACGCATCGCTGCGCCACTGCTGAAACCGATGCAGCACCTGTCGCCACTGCAAGAACTGATGCATTGAGGGATCGCAGCTGAAAAAACTGATGCAGCGCTGCTCGACGCCACCGCATTGATCGCCGACGCATCCCGGATTTCCACCCATCGTACCTGTGCAGCCTCATAGACCTGGAGTAAGGAAAACCAGCTCAAAGCGCTGCCTTGCCTTATCACTGTCAAGGGGACATTCCATGGGTGTCGTGGTGGGTTTACTCATGCAACACCCATAGGTTTTGGCACATTCCCAGATTTACACGGATCTGTAAACCTGGGAATGCATCACAAAAGTGGGCTTCCCCAGGGGAGGAGTAAAAAGTAGAAATAACTTTAATTCTCCTTGTTTATTCCTCTTTCTATGTGTGTTGTATTCTGCAGCACACATGGAAAGAGGAAAACACCTCCATGGATTGATTTTGTGCAGAAAGGTGTCCTTTCCTACACAAAAACAGTCTTGCCACTGTGGTGCAAGGGTGCTTGCATTACCATTAGGCAACAATTTGTGTCTCACCGCAGGCAGAAAGGACAGGAATGCACTGTATATCATCAATATTGTGCATTCATGCTTTTTCCTTTTGACTCAAGGCTGCGCAGCAAAGTGACTTGCTGCGCTACCCTGCGTCCAAAACTTTTAGATGAGACCTGGAATGGAACAGCACATCAGACATTGACACATTAACTCAGCCCAACCTGAGTATTACAATGCCGGCCGCCTTGCATCTTGATGCCACTGTGGCTAACTGGGGTCCATGCACACTAATCTGGACTTTCATTGTGGACTGTCTATGTGGCCTATGTTCAGTAATAGCAATCTAATCCTCCTCCTCATTGGAACACTCCTCTACTCCACATGTCCCATGCCATGTATTCCCCATGGACTCTGTCTGGACATCTAATGGCTCACAAACTATGTTGGGGTTGTTGCCCAAGGAGTGCAACTTGCTCCTTGATTCACATGCCAATAAATTCACTAACCAGAACCATCGTGTTGTGTATCTGTTCATGATTTGACGAAGTAGAACATGGTATGAGTGCTAACTCTAAAGACACTACCTGCTACCTAAAGTAAAATGTGTATCGTAAACCCTGGGGTAAAACTGCACAGGCCATGCGAAATAGTTTTTGTGATCCCTATGTGCATCTAAACTAGCAAGTAGTTATGCAAGGTCACATGCGTGAAGTGCTACAATAAGCAATCAGTCAATGGTTTGACTGAATGACGTTTCTGCCCAGGTGGGAGACACCTCCATGCATACTGGCCAGCATACAACAGTGATGTGACATCAAAATGGTGCTAGAGAGAGTGTATGTCAGTGGCTGCCATCAGTGTGGCACACAACACATCCAAGTTTAGTCACAATGGTTTGACTCAATCATCCATACAAAACATGTAGCATCATGTAGACACATAGTGCAACATCAGGTTAATACCTGGTTTTGGGCTGTGTGTCTATTCACAGCAAGAGTGCCACGTACCGTGAAGAATAACGTTTGAAGATCCCTTGAGTGACTCCATTGCAAGCTTGTCAGGATCCACTCCTTAGGTGCCTCACCTAGTTACACATGTATACAAACACTGCCAGGAAATCCAACAGCTTGTGCTCTACCCAACCAAAGCATATTGTCATGTCCTTTAGGCTAGTCCTGTCATGTATGCCCCCTTTTTACATGCATTATCCCATCCACACAACAATAACGGTTATGAACAGGTGACCTTTTACCCAGTAGCTTGCTCCAGTCTCTTCGATACCAGGCTCTCAGTACTCTATCATAATCCCTCTACCAGAAGTACATAAACATGTCCTCAGGCACGGTATAATTATTCTGTATAAGGGTCACAACCTTTTTCATCCTTGGCCAACAGCCAGCTGTGGATGATCGCATTTGTTTGGAAAAACATTTATGATTGTTTTCAAAACATTTATGACTGTTTTTAAAACATATCGATTCTAGAAGAAACCCATGAGTGACCACTCTAGTATATAAGAAGCTTATTTTCCCCTGCAAACTAGATGAGAATTCCTTCCAAGCTGACACGGGGTCCTGCATGCTAAAACTTCGACATGCAGCGGTCTGACATCCCTTGTGGGTTGTCATCCTCGGAGCAGAGACAGGGTCCTTTGTTCTCTATCATCAGGTGAGGGGGATGGTTCTTCCCTAGTGGTTTCTCGGCTACATACCTACATATACACATATACATGCTACACATACTGATCTAGGCTAGGTACATTTAGGCAAATTACTTAGGGTGCGCATTTTAGGAATATGCAAGGGCTACTGTTTTTATCTGAACTGCTTATGTTCATCTTGTTAGCACTATGGTAGAAATGTATCTACTATTTACTATATTGGTACTAGCAATCTCTTTCGTATGCTTCTGTCTCCTGATTGTCGCAGCAAATATGTTTTACACAAGACTGATGCTGGACCAATAAATACTTATTGAAATGTCCTAATCGCCCTCCTGTGTATCTTCTGAGAATAAGTGAGCACGAGTGACTGAGCGAAAAGTACGGCATTGTTTTCCACGATCCCTGAGGAATCAGGGTTGTCAGGTTCAGTGGTTGCCAGAAACTACCTACAACACTGTAAGATACAGGGGGCGGTAGTGGCACTGTAGAGCTTGCTGGTCTAACGGCTGACCTATCCTGTGGGGGTGTCCGGAAGCGGTCTGGACACCAAGCCCTCAGTTTAGGTCATCCAAAATGCGCAGGTCCTGTGGATTCCTGGGAACTACACCACAATATATGACAACTGCCACGCAGTCAATGAGCAAGCAGTTGTGAAAGCGCTAAACATATTTTATTTAAAACACTATTAAAAACTAATATTCAAAATTAACTAAACTACACTAACTATTGCTACCTAAACTATGCCTACACTAACCTATGCTCAATCAAGTACACAATCCTAACTTAATACTAACCTAACCTTAACTTATACTACTCTAAATATATACCACAACAGACAGGCTAAACATCAACTCCCCACCCCCCTTAATACACATTTGCACCTGAGACAAACATTAACTTCACCTATACACAAACTACCTAAACATTAAAACCTAAACAAATATATATTTTTTTGTATTTTTAACATTTTGTTTTTTTATACACATACTAAACATTAACCCCCCTACCCACTTAACAACCAACCCACCCACATCCCCATCTATAAACACATACATATTAAAAACTATAAAAACACTAAAACTAACCTACCCTATCACTAAGCTAAAACCTATTCTAACCTATGTTAAAACTATATACACTATAAAAAATACTAACAATAAATTGGGAGAGGCAGAATGTTGGAGGGAGGGCCTACATCTGCTCAGCAATTTTGTCCACTGATTGCTGTAGTGTTCGTACTATCCATATCAGTGTTGCCATCTGAAGTTCCAGCCCTGCCAGCCTCAATTTAATGTCTGAATTGTCCATCAGGGCTTGCCTCTCAAAGTCCATAGGCTGAGCAGGAGTAGGGGTCACCGTATGTGGTGCAATTGCTGGGGGTGCTGTAGAGGGTCCTGCTACTGAACCGTGATCAGTCGCATGGGAGAGGTAGACTTCAGGCCTAGTGCTTACCCAGTCCCGTGCTCTCTGGGCCCGAGGTGGTGACTTCCAGGCCCCTGCTGCCCTTGCTTTTTCGTGCCAGCTCCTCATTCTCTGGAAGGCCTTGGTCACGTGGCGGATGCGGCGGTACCTCTCTAATCTGATGCGGTACTGGCGTTCCTGCTCAGGAGTCATGTTGTCTGTTGGAGAGGAATTAAATATGTATCAGACCAAGCTGAAATTGTCCAGGTTTTCATCAATTCCTTGCATGAATTACAATTAGCTGCACAAATGGCATGTGTACAGCCAAATATAAGACATATATGGAACAAACTAATGACCAAACGTCACAAGATACAGATACTTCTCCTAAAGTTGCCATACCAAAGTATTAAGGGCTTGACCTTGTAGGTCCAGGAAATGGCAGTGTCTGGCCTAATAAACGTTGAACACTAGAAACAATGGGGCGAAGTGACGCCCCAATCCGGATGCACAGCATTAATTCACGCATAGCATTGATGCCAAAATTAATCCATTTAGTCAAAAGTTTTTTTCCAATTTTATTCTTTCTTTCTGCAGTTCAATCCTGTTATCCAGTCACATGTTAGACTCTTATGGATACATTATCTCCTTAAATGCTGTAGGCATGCACATTTCGCCTTATCCTAGAGCACGGAATGTAGCATAAGTGTTCCTCCAAAAGTAATCTTTTTTCAGCCAATGCATTTCGGGCCCCTCCCGGCCCTTCGTCAGGGGTTTATCTACAATTTTAAAACATTACTGTTAGACTAAATTTTCAATCATTATTACCAGTTAATGATTACGCACAGATACAACTGTAAAAAATGCATGCATTCGATTTTCATACGCCCCACACTCAACGTTTTGCCCGCTGAATTCACTGAATAAATGCCTTAAGGAGATAATGTATCCATAAGAGTCTAACATGTGACTGGATAACAGGATTGAACTGCAGAAAGAAAGAATAAAATTGGAATAAAACTTTTGACTAAATGGATTAATTTTGGCATCAATGCTATGCGTGAATTAATGCTGTGCATCCGGATTGGGGCGTCACTTCGCCCCATTGTTTCTAGTGTTTTACAAGTACGTGCAAAATGGGCAGTGCACAATTCCGGGTTTGCACGCAAACAGATGAATAATGAACTACGGATGAACTTTTGGATAAACAGGAGTGCACTCTGTCATTCTTTTTTGCTAATAAACGTTGAGCCATGTGCAAATTAACTTGAGACAGATTCTGCACAATGATGTTGTGTACACATGGAATGTTACACATGGTCCATCTAGGTACTCCTGTGGATAGTCATGCAGCATGCAAGAGGGTAAAATCAATGGCCTATCACCTGTGTGAAATTAGTAAAGTGTAGCATGTACATGTATTGTGCCGTAGCAATGTTTCACTGTTATGGCAGATACACAAGGCCCCACTCATTGCAGCTTAGATTGACACTCTGCCAGGTAGTTAAGACATAGAGAGAGTGTGGCTAGCTACCCCCAAATCAACAGGCCTGTTGGACGCTTCTCCAAGGATCATCAACTCACACTTAATCCATATGATGAGTGTGAATGCATGCTCTAGATCTTATATGTATGAGTATATTGTGCTGTATCTTGACAGTAATTGGCAAAAATGGTTCAATGGTGACATTCCATGGGGGAGACAGTATGGGTATTGGCAGCAGTAGGTGGACTGTGAAATGGCCTGTATGCTGACAACACAGTGCATACATGCCTGTGGTACTTACCACATTGACCTTATTTCTCACAAAACACAACAAAGCTTTGGGAACGTATCTATTGCAGGGCATTGGATATATGGGGCAGGAGTCAGGCATGTAAAAGCATTGGCATGTGTGGACTGGTGGCATGCTCCACATCCACTCATACCTGTTCAGTCTGCACTCGTGTAGGATTCATCACAGCCTGTGTGGACCTGCCACACAAAATGTACCACACATTCCCATGTGTATGCCTACAGTAGCAATGTGCAGAAGACAGGCAGATAGAAGTTCATCCCTCCAATTCCATGTTAACATTGAGTTTCATCACAACTTCCGTTGTACAACCATGCCATTTTGGCAATATCTCCTCTGGCAACCGATCTCACATGTCACGGATATGCAGTACTCGGAGGGATGTGCTGGTACCCATGATCCCGAATAACAGTTGCCACATATCATGGTCAATGTGGACTAAGTAAGTCATTTGCATGGACAATGGACTTATGCACTCACAGCAACAAATGGGGATGTGTAATTTGCCCACTGGTTATGCTATTATGAATGATGCATGTTAACTATGCCACCTCACATATGCAACATCTGTACTAGGATGGAATCATGTTTTGGTATGCCGAGCCTGCTCACATGGTAACTGAGTCCATAGGAGTCCAAACTTTGGCTAGATGCTGTACTACAGGTACATGTATGGATCACAAAACAGTTTGCTGTTTAAGTGGCATGAATGTCTGACATGCATGCCTTCAATAATTTAGGCTGTAGCAATGTTGGTAGGGTAGAGGACGGTTATGTGCATGCAGGCGCATGGTATGATAAGAAAACACAATAAGAGGACACATATTTCGGTAAAATGTCCACTGTGCATATGTCAACATTCGATGTGCTGTTTACAATTGGAAGTATGGTCTGGGATATGTGTTACACCCCAACCACACCTGTGTCTTGTTCAAATTTGGACTTGGGCAAACATACTGTGTCATGGAAATCACAGCTTATTCCAAGCAACATTTGCAACAAATATTTTGGGTAACTGTTAGAACTGGGGGTCTCTAGTTGGCAATGGTATGCACCTTTGTCCAAATAGGGACCCTTGCTTCTAAGTCAGGGAAAGGGGATTACACACCTGGATAACCCCTGCTCACCCCCTTGGTAGCTTGGCACGAGCAGGCAGGCTTATCTAAGAGGCAGTGTGTTAAGCATTTGTGAACACATACAGTAATACAGTGAAAACACTACAGATGGACACCACACAGGTTTTATAAAAATAAGTATTCTTTATATAGATTTATCACAAGACCACAAACGACAAAAATCCACAATACTGTAATCAATAATACTTCAAGATGGTAGAAATGGTTTAAAAATAGGTTCTTCACTTTAAAAGCAGTCTTTAGCAACAAATAACCCCAACTGGAGTTATCACGACGTCGAGGTCAAAGAAATCCCAAAGTACGGCGCCGACCGCGAGGTGCGCGGCGTCGGGCCCGGAGTCAAAACAGACCCACAAAGAACAGTACCTTGGAAAAGCGAAAAAAAAGACAGCTCACGGCGTCGGGGAGGTGCGGCGTCGTTGGCGCGTTGCGGCGTCGGTTCCTTGCTTCGGAGGAGAGGATGCGTCAGGACCTGGATGCTTGCGCAGGCAGGAGAGGCGTCGGTTCCGGACCGGAGAGGAGGTGACGTCACGATGGCGCTGAGGCTATGGTTCCGTACGATGTCACGATGTCGATAGATTCTTGACCACCCACGTCGACGATCGGCTCCGCGATGATGTCAGCTTCGGAGTCGATGCGGCACAGCAGCAGGCGTCGGGCCGGCGTCGTAAGTCGGAGCAGCGCTCACGGCTATAGCAGACTTACGATGTCGCTCGCTGGCGTCGAGGTGGCATGGCGGTCGGCGTCGAGTCTTCGTTGCAAGTCGGAGCAGCGCTCACGGCTTCGATGCAGGAGACGGCGTCGCTCGCCGGCGTCGGTGTTGCAAATTCCTTCTGTAGCACCAGAACAGCAAGTTCCAGATGCAGGCAAACAGAAGGGGGTGAAGTCTGGTATCCCTGAGACTTCGGTCAGGAGGCAAGCTCAAATCAAGCCCTTGGAGTAATATTCTGCAAGATGCTGAAAGTTCTTTAAAAGTTCCTTCTCCTTTCCTTGCCAATGAAGAAACCACTGCAGGCCAACCCAGCAAACAGCACACTTGGCAGAGGGGCAGTCCAACTCCTGCAGCTTCCTTGGTTCTTCTCCTTGGCAAAAGGGTCGTCTTGTTGTTCCAGAAGTGATCTAAAGTTCTTGGGTCTGGGTCCCAATATTTATACTACTTTTCTCTTTGTTCTCTGAAGGCAGAGAGGCCTTTGCCTAGTCAAAACCAGTTCTGGTCAGTCTTGGAGCACTTTGTTGACAAGACTCCTTCTTTCCTTTCACAGTGTAGGCCAGGGACATCAGACACACCACAGGAGGTGGAGCCAGCATTGTGGAGGGAAGGCACAGCCCTATTCAGGTCCCAGGTGCAACTCCTCCCTCCTGTCTGCATGCAGATCTCTCTATTCAGCCCTGTGCTGACTCACCCGGTCTCCAGGCAGCCCCAGCCCCTGTCACTCAAACTCCAGACAAGGAATACACAACCTAGCAGAGGCAGGCTTGAATAGTTAGGCAAGAAAATACCCACTTTCTAAAAGTGGTATTTTCAAACACAGAATGTTAAAACCAACTTCACTAAAAGATGTATTTTATCATTCTGAGTTCAGGCATACTAAACTCGAATTTCTACCTGGTTCCCTGAGTCAGTTAGGATTATAAGATGTAATAATCTAACTGCTCATTCTGGCCTATGGGGAACAGGTAGCCTTGCAATAGTGAAAAATTAAAATGGCTGTAATTCACTATTAGGACATGCCACACACATCAGGGCAGGTCCTACCTTTTACTTACAATGCACCCTGCCCTAGGGCCTACCTTAGGGGTGACTAATATGCAGAAAAGGGAAGGTTTAGGGTCTGGTAAGTGGGTGCACTTACCAAGTCGACATGGCAGTCAGACTGCACACAGGCTCTGCAATGGCAGGCCTGAGACACACTTTACAAGCTGCTTCTGTGGGTGGCACAACCAGTGCTGCAAGCCCACCAGCAGCATTTGATTTACAAGCCCTGGGCACACATGGTGCACTATACTAGGGTCTGACAAGTAAATCAAATAACCCAATCATGGGGTCACTAATCAATGCATCAATTTACCATAGGGAGCACTTGCACTGTGGCACTGAATAGCAGTGGCACAGTGCCCAAAGCATCTAAAACCAGCAAACAGATCAAAAACAGAGGAGGCAATCAGAAAAAAATGGAAGGGAAACTCACGCCAATGATACCAGGTCTAACACGTGTCCCCTCCAGCTGAAATGTGGGGAGAACTACCCTTCCCCTAGGGAGTCCTCTTCACTAAGGCGGAAAAATCTGGACAGACCATCAGCATTGGCGTGTTCTGTACCAGGGCGGTGTTCCACCGTGAAGTCCATACCCTGTAGGAAATGGACCACCTCAACAACTTTGGGTTCTCACCCTCATCTGCATCAGCCATCTGAGGGGCCTGTGGTCGGGCTGAACCAGGAAGTGAGTCCCAAACAAGTATGGTCTCAACTTCTTCAGTGCCCAGACCACAGCAAATGCCTCACGCTCAATTGCACTCCACCTCTGTTCCCGTGGAAGTAATCTCCTACTGATGAAGGCTACGGGTTGGTCTAGGCCTTCCTCATTAATCTGTGATAGAACAGCCCCCACACCATGCTCTGAAGCGTCTGTTTGAACAATGAATTCTTTTGAGAAGTTGGGCGCCTGAAGCACGGGTGCTGTGCACATGGCAGTCTTCAGGGCGTCAAAAGCCTTCTGACAGGTGTCAGTCCAGTTCACTTTCTTGGGCTGCTTCCTGGAAGTCAGCTCAGTCAAGGGTGCAACAATGTTGCCATACCCCTTGACAAACCTCCTGTAGTACCCCGTGAGTCCTAAAGGCTCTCACCTGTGTCTGAGTCTTTGGGGGTTCCCATGCCAGGATGGTATCAATCTTGGGCTGTAGGGGCGCCACCTGGCCGCTTCCTACCTGGTGCCCCAAGTACACCACCGAACCCTGCCCAATCTGGCACTTACTCGCCTTGATTGTGAGGCCTGCCTTCCGCAGCGCCATCAACACTTCCCAGAGGTGGCGCAGATGTTCTTCCCAAGTGGAACTAAACACCGCAATGTCATCCAGGTAGGCGGCACTGAAATCTTCCAGTCCGTCCAACACCTGGTTGACCAACCTCTGAAAGGTGGCAGGGGCATTCTTCATCCCAAAGGGCATAACCCGGAATTGGTAGTGCCCATCTGGTGTGGAGAATGCTGACCTCTCCTTGGCCCCATCAGTTAAGGTAATCTGCCAGTACCCAGACGTCAAATCAAACGTGCTGAGGTACCGGGCAGCTCCCAACCGATCAATGAGCTCATCAGCTCTGGGGATGTGGTGCGCGTCAGTCCTGGTGACTGAATTGAGTCCTTGGTAGTCCACACAGAACCGGAGTTCGGGTGTGGCACAGGCGCAGCAGCCTTTGGGACCAAAACCACTGGGCTGGCCCAAGGACTGTTAGAGGACTCAATCACCCCTAAGGCAAACATCTTGGAGACCTCCTCCTTAATGTAAGCTCTGACCCTGTCAGTCACTCTGTAAGCCTTGTGCTTCACAGGAGGACTGTCCCCAGTGTCCACATCATGGACGCACCACTCAGTGACACTAGGAACCAGGGAGAACAAATCAGGGAATTGCCCCAGCAGTTGGCGACAATCTTGCTGCTGTTCAGGGGTCAGTGTGGCAGAGAGGCCAACACCATTCACTTACCCATCTTGCTCCGCTGCAGACAGGAGGTCAGGAAGAGGCTCAGTCTCCTCCTCCATTCCATCATCTGTCGCTAGGAGCATGCCCACTCGGACCTTTCTAAGTGGGGCTTCAGGCGGTTAACATGCAGGACCCGCAAAGGGTTCCTGGGAGACCGCAAGTTCACCAGATAGGTGACATCACTCTTGCGCTCCACCACCTCAAATGGACCGGTCCACCTGTCCTGGAGCGCACAGGGCTCCACAGGGGCCATGACCCAAACTTTCTGTCCAGGCTGAAGCTCAATCAGAGTGGCATTCTGATCGTACCACCGCTTCATCTCTTCCTGGCTGGCTTCCAGGTTCGCCTGAGCGAGTTCTCTGAAACGCTGAGTCTGGTTCCTGAAGGCCAGCATGTAGCCATATACATCCTGGGGAGGTTTCCTGGGAGATTGCTCCCAGCCTTCCTTGACCAGACTCAAAGGTCCTCTTACCGGGTGACCATACAGCAGCTCAAAGGGGCTGAACCCTAAGGACTTCTGAGGCACCTCACGGTAAGCAAACAACAGGCATGGCAAGAGGACGTCCCACTTACGCCTCATAGGTTCCTCAAGACCCATAATCATGCCTTTAAGGGTCCGGTTGAATCTCTCAACCAGCCCATTACCTTGGTGGTGGTAAGGAGTGGTGAACTTATAGGTAACACCACACTCCTTCCACAGGGACTTCATATAATTAGATATGAAGTTGGGACCACGGTCGGACACCACCTCTTGGGGGAACCCCACACGGGAAAAACCCCCCATCAGTGCACGTCCCACCACGGGGGCCGTCACTGTCCTGAGAGGGATGGCTTCCGGGTACCGGCTAGCAAGGTCCACCAAGACCAGGATAAACCTGTTGCCCATGGCTGTCTTGGGGTCCAGTGGCCCCACAATGTCAATGCCCACCCGTTCAAAGTGGGTACTGACTACAGGGAAAGGTTGGAGAGGAGCCTTGTGCTTCCTTCCACTTTTCCCACTTGCCTGGCAAGTTTGGCAGGCCCTACAATGAGTATCTGAACTCTTGCGCATCTGGGGCCAATGAAAATGGGAAACAAGCCTTTCAAAGGTCTTGTTCTGCCCCAGATGTCCAGCTAAAGGAACGTCATGAGCCAAACCCAGTTGGAAGGCTCTGAAGCGCTGGGGTACCACCAGCACACGGGCTGACCCAGGCTCAGCAACCTTAGGCTCCCTATACAGGAGGTCGTTCTCCCAGTAGATCCAATGTGATCCAGACTGATCACCTGCTGCCTGGTTTTTGGCCTGTTGCCTCAAACCCTCAAGAGAAGGGCACTTCCTTTGCTCCTCACAAAATTCCTCCCTGGAGGGACCTCCTTCTTGCTGCCAATGGGTCAGCTCAGGCAGGTCTCCCAGTTCAGCAACTTGTTCCCCTGTAGGTTCCAGGGCATCCCCCTCAAGGTCTGCCTCCTCCTGGACCGTGGGAACTATGGGGGCTGGTTTCTGCGCCCCCTACCTCTTCTCTTTAAGGCAGGGGTCTGGGCCATATTTTCAGGCTCCAGAACCTCTTGATCACCCTTACTGGCCGCCATGGACCGAGTGGTTACACACGCCCACTCAGGCAGACCCAACATCTCTAAATGAGACCTTCTCTCCACCTTAGCCCAAGGGGAGTCCTCTAAATCATTGCCCAACAGACAATCAACCGGCATGGCTGGCCTCACAGCAACTTGGAGAGTACCTGAGACCCCCCCCCCACTCAAAGGGAACTTGCGCCACCTCACACTGGCTCTGTGAGTTGTCTGCAGCAACAACAGGGAAGAATGCATGGGGGACAACCTGCTCTTTGGACACCAACTGACAGCTGTCACACTTGCACCGGTGTCTCTTAGAGCTTCCACCCTATGGCCATTGATGGTCACCCACTGCCTGTACTTTTTAGTGTTATCAGGCAGCTGAGTTTTAGGGACCATCTTAAAGTCTCCTAATGAGACAAGGGACATCTCTGCGGGATCCCACCCACCTTGGGCACCCATCTCCTCCCCCCCCAGGGCTACACTGGCAATCTGACGGGGTGGTGCCCGGGGTGGTGCTTTGGGATCTCTCATGGGACATTGAGGATCATACCAACGGTGGCCCAATTGACCACACGTAAAACATTTACAGGGGCCCCTCTGAACAGGTTTACCTGTCGGGCCTCTTGCTTCTTCTCAGGGGAGGCTGGGAACCCTTCCCTTGGTTCCCTTGGGGATTAGTTTGGGGCCCTTTCTGGAACTCCTCTGTTTACCCTTGTCCCCCACTCTTCTGCTGGGGACCCTGCCCACCTTTGGCGGAATCTCCCACATGACCCTTGTGGACCCTGGTACTGACCCAGCAGTCCGCCTCCTCAGCAAGCTTCCTAGGGTTAGTTAGCTTGCTATCAATAAGGTGCTGGCGTAGCTCTGGAAAACAATTAGCAGACAAGTGCTCCCATGCAAACAAATCATAGAGCGCTTCAAAAGTATCCACTTTGCTACCCTTCACCCAACCATCCATGGCTCTGCAAAAGAAAGATACATATTCTACCCAAGTGGTTCCCTCCAGCTTCTTGCAACTCCTAAACCTCTGTCTATAGAGTTCTGGGGTCAAACCAAACCTTGTCATCAGGGCCTCCTTCATATGGGCATAAGACATCCTATTCTCACTGGGTAGGTCTAACAAAGTATCCCTCCCTCACTCACAAAGCGGCCCCACAACCCAGCTCCCAATCCTTCTCAGGGACCCGGTGGGCCAACATTGCTATTTCATAGGCTGCAAACCACTGCCCAATATCTTCATGCTTATGGAAATCGTTGATGACATCCTTGGGAATATATACCCTGCCTTCTGAAGGCACAGATGGTGCGCTGCCACCAGAGGGATTGAGTTCTAAGCCCTGTGCTTTGATCTCTAACTCCCTCAACATTCTCTCATGCTCTAATCTCATTCTCTCTCCCTCCAAGGCTAACTTGTTAATTTCAAACTCCAGCTTCTTATTCTCTAGGTCCTTTTGACCCTCCATTTTGAGCCTAGCCATCTCCAGCTTGTGTGCCCTATTTCTCTCCCTATCCTCCAGCTCTCCTGGGGACAGGTCTTTGGAAGAAACACTGCTGCCTGGCGGGGTAGGTACTTTCTCCCCCTTGGGCCCAGGGGCCCATCTAGCTGCCCTTCCACCTCCTCCACAGGGTGCTCCACATTTTCAGATGCATTTCTTGCTTCCACCCAGGCCCTCCGCGCCTTGTGAAACTCATCCTTTTTAGTGAGGCCTGGAATAGCAACTTTAAATTTTCTACAGAAGGCTTTCAGCTGTTTGGCTCTATAGGTATCCAACCTCTCTTCCTCAAACTCTGGATCCATAGAGGTAATAGATGCTGGTGGACTCATGGCAATAAGAATTGGCAGTTCTCAGAAAAATAACAGTCCAAGGAAAAAAATTCTACCAAAAAGTATGTGTTCGCGTTTGGTCTGCACTCACTAGTAGTGTACACCAATCACTGTATATGAGTCACAAATGCAGGTCCAAATCCTCACCGCTGACCACCAATGTTAGAACTGGGGGTCTCTAGTTGGCAATGATATGCACCTTTGTCCAAATAGGGACCCTTGCTTCTAAGTCAGGGAAAGGGGATTACACACCTGGATAACCCCTGCTCACCCCCTTGGTAGCTTGGCACGAGCAGGCAGGCTTATCTAAGAGGCAGTGTGTTAAGCATTTGTGAACACATACAGTAATACAGTGAAAACACTACAGATGGACACCACACAGGTTTTATAAAAATAAGTATTCTTTATATAGATTTATCACAAGACCACAAACGACAAAAATCCACAATACTGTAATCAATAATACTTCAAGATGGTAGAAATGGTTTAAAAATAGGTTCTTCACTTTAAAAGCAGTCTTTAGCAACAAATAACCCCAACTGGAGTTATCACGACATCGAGGTCAAAGAAATCCCAAAGTACGGCGCCGACCGCGAGGTGCGCGGCGTCGGGCCCGGAGTCAAAACAGACCCACAAAGAACAGTACCTTGGAAAAGCAAAAACAAAGACAGCTCACGGCGTCGGGGAGGTGCGGCGTCGTTGGCGCGTTGCGGCGTCGGTTCCTTGCTTCGGAGGAGAGGATGCGTTGGGACCTGGATGCTTGCGCAGGCAGGGGAGGTGTCGGTTCCGGACCGGAGAGGAGGTGACGTCACGATGGCGCTGAGGCCACGGTTCCGTACGATGTCCCGATGTCGATAGATTCTTGACCACCCACGTCGACGATCGGCTCCGCGATGATGTCAGCTTCGGAGTCGATGCGGCACAGCAGCAGGCGTCGGGCCGGTGTCGTAAGTCGGAGCAGCGCTCACGGCGATAGGCTTACGATGTCGCTCGCTGGCGTCGAGGTGGCACGGCGGTCGGCATCGAGTCTTCGTTGCAAGTCGGAGCAGCGCTCACGGCTTCGATGCAGGAGACGGCGTTGCTCGCCGGCGTCGGTGTTGCAAATTCCTTCTGTAGCACCAGAACAGAAAGTTCCAGATGCAGGCAAACAGAAGGGGGTGAAGTCTGGTATCCCTGAGACTTCGGTCAGGAGGCAAGCTCAAATCAAGCCCTTGGAGTAATATTCTGCAAGATGATGAAAGTTCTTTAAAAGTTCCTTCTCCTTTCCTTGGCAATGAAGAAACCACTGAAGGCCAACCCAGAAAACAGCACACTTGGCAGAGGGGCAGTCCAACTCCTGCAGCTTCCTTGGTTCTTCTCCTTGGCAAAAGGGTCGTCTTGTTGTTCCAGAAGTGATCTAAAGTTCTTGGGTCTGGGTCCCAATATTTATACTACTCTTCTCTTTGTTCTCTGAAGGCAGAGAGGCCTTTGCCTAGTCAAAACCAGTTCTGGTCAGTCTTGGAGCACTTTGTTGACAAGACTCCTTCTTTCCTTTCACAGTGTAGGCCAGGGACATCAGACACACCACAGGAGGTGGAGCCAGCATTGTGGAGGGAAGGCACAGCCCTATTCAGGTCCCAGGTGCAACTCCTCCCTCCTATCTGCAGGCAGATCTCTCTATTCAGCCCTTTGCTGACTCACCCTGTCTCCAGGCAGCCCCAGCCCCTGTCACTCAAACTCCAGACAAGGAATACACAACCTAGCAGAGGCAGGCTTGGATAGTTAGGCAAGAAAATACCCACTTTCTAAAAGTGGTATTTTCAAACACAGAATGTTAAAACCAACTTCACTAAAAGATGTATTTTAGTTCACGCATACTAAACTCGAATTTCTACCTGGTTCCCTGAGTCAGTTAGGATTATACGATGTAATAATCTAACTGCCCATTCTGGCCTATGGGGAACAGGTAGCCTTGCAATAGTGAAAAACGAAAATGGCTGTAATTCACTATTAGGACATGCCACACACATCAGGGCAGGTCCTACCTTTTACTTACAATGCTCCCTGCCCTAGGGCCTACCTTAGGGGTGACTAATATGCAGAAAAGGGAAGGTTTAGGGTCTGGTAAGTGGGTGCACTTACCAAGTCGACATGGCAGTCAGACTGCACACAGGCTCTGCAATGGCAGGCCTGAGACACACTTTACAAGCTGCTTCTGTGGGTGGCACAACCAGTGCTGCAAGCTCACCAGCAGCATTTGATTTACAAGCCCTGGGCACACATGGTGCACTATACTAGGGTCTGACAAGTAAATCAAATAACCCAATCATGGGGTCACTAATCAATGCATCAATTTACCATAGGGAGCACTTGCACTGTGGCACTGAATAGCAGTGGCACAGTGCCCAATGCATCTAAAACCAGCAAACAGATCAAAAACAGAGGAGGCAATCAGAAAAAAATGGAAGGGAGACTCACGCCAATGATACCAGGTCTAACAGTAACATGTTGGAACTTTCTGTCCATAGTATGAGTGAGAGACATTAGAACTAATGACCATCAGTTGGTTTCGGGGCAGGTGATGGTACATGTGCATAAACACCCACACCATAGCTGCCACAACAGTAGCTGTGCATATTAAGAGTCATCCATCATGTGGGCATGCATACATTGGAAACAAATCTACATAGCAATTTAGCCCTGTTAATTGCACATTCAACTTTGTCCTACTTCTGTTGTGAATCCACATGTAAGTACAGCTTGTTTCTGCAGAGTGATGAAACCCCTTGCACATCTCACTGCAACCCATTTAAGCAAACACACACAATACTAACAGAGCACAGAAACAATCAGGTGACACTCACTGGTAGCATTGTGATCTCGGAAGGTCGCCACCTCAGCATGGGTGTATGGGCCTGGTTCACCTACAAGACAAAAACATGGTACATTGTTCTGTGAATGCTGAACATGTACACTGTGTACATATGAAGCACAGAATATTGACGTCGCAAATGCCTGGTATTGTCTGTACGTTGGACTTGAGGCATAAGACACAGTTGGAATGCCCTCATGATGGACATGTATATGCCATGTTTCATCACATATGAGGTGCATAAAGTGCAGACAAGGTACAAGACCAGCGTAGCTTACAACATGGCACAAGGGTGGCTGGCTTTGATAGCTAAGTGAACAGTCCGATTTGATTGACTACACTCTGCATAGTATGACACTGCTTGGGCCTTTTCAAGTCAATACATGTTCTTTACAATGATACACACATCAGACAGTACCCATGCTTGTTTGTCTTCTTCACTTGGCTCCTTACATGTGACCAGTGCACTGTAAATAAACAATGATCAATCAAGGCCCATACAGGCTCATCAAGGAATGATTACTATTTTTTGTCACATAGTTTTTTTGGGCTATTGTAATGCCCCTGTGAACAGGCTCCTGTGGCATGTTCAGTGTATGTAACGGAGTTAGCCAGTATTATGCCATAGTAACCTATATACATATCTGGGTCTTCCAGAATGAAAACCGTTCAAAGTATTATGCGAAAGCCACACAGCTACAAGCTCATGGTATATAGGGACTTGCCGGTAGCCCCACCAACTTCAAACCCCAAGTGAACCAGGAGATCTTGCTCCCGGCTGATGACATCTGCCCACTGGTGCCTTAGTTGGTGGATGTTTTGCTGGACATTAAAGATGTAAGACAGCTGGAACCGCACCTTCTCCCAATGCTGATGCCTCTCACAGGTTGGGTATCCTTGGCTGTTCCGGCCTCGACTGCCAAGCATGTTGGGCAGGTATCTGACTAACATGATTGGCATAATGGTAACAGTCACAGCAGGCCCCCAAACTCCTCCTCCATCAGATTTTTGGTGCTGCCCCTGCCCAACATCTCCCCACCAACAATTGCCACCCTAAACCCAACAACAGAAACACTATCTTTTCCCCCTATAACTATAAACCCCTATTTGAACAAACACCCAACAATACAATACACAAAATAACACAAATTTGAATGACAAAACAAAAATGACAGTTTGGGGACACAACAGGGACAGCATAGACACCAACAAAACCGAGAAACAGCACCAAACTCTCCAGCAAACAACAAACACCTCCACCAGCTGACACAGACAAAAAGACTGTAAGTGAAAGGAACTTCACACTTTCTAGTTTGCAGCATAGCTGAGCCATTGAATCATTTCCTGTGTGGATGCGTCACGTTTCCAACATATGCATCACATTTCCTTCTAAATTGTCTTTTTTTTTTTTTTACGCTTCGCTAGGGAAATAGTCAAGGCGCGAGTTACACACAACACATGACAATGCCCAAAGCAATGTTTTTGATGCTTTTGCGTTGATGCGTGGCTTCCGTCCGATACTCTTTCCAAAGAAGCATCACATTTTCAGGTAAAGCGCCACATTTCATACAAAAGCATCATGTTTACTACAAAGGGGTCATCTTTTCTACTAGAGTGTCATCTTTCCTACTCAAGCGTCATGTTTTCAGGTAAAGCGTGACTTTTCTTACAAAAGCGTCCCTTTTACTATAAAGGCGTCACCTTTCCTATTGGAGTGTCACCTTTCCTACTCAAGGGTCATGTTTTCAGGTGAAGCGTGACTTTTCCTACAAAAGCATCACATTTACTACAAAGGCATCACCTTTCCTACTAGAGTGTTACCTTTAGTACTCAAGCCTCACGTTTTCAGGTGAAGTGTGACTTTTCCTACAAAAGCATCACTTTTACTACAAAGGCATCACCTTTCTTACTATTGTGCCACCCTACTATTCAAGCATCAAGTTTTCAGGTGAAACATGATTTTTCCTACAAAAGCGTCACGTTTCCTACTATAGTGTCATGTTTCCTACTAAAAGTGTCATGTTTCCTACTATATTGCCATGTTTCCTACTAAAGTGCCATGTTTCCTACTATATTCTCATGTTTCCTAATAAAGTGTCACATTTCAACTATATTGTCACGTTTCCTACTACAGTGTCATGTTTCCTACCATAGTGTCAGGTTTCCTACTATAGTGTCATGTTTTAGACTAAACTGTCACGTTTCCTCCTAAATGTCATGTTTCCTACTGAAGTGGCATGTTTCCTACTAAAGATTTGTTTATTTCTGACACATCGCTAGGGAACTGGCCAAGGCGCAGGTTACACCCAATACATGGCAATGCACAATGCTTTGTTTTCTGAGGCTTTGACATTAATGGCTGGTTTTTGAGCAATACACTGGGAGCAATCTGTCACACTATGGACCAATGTGTACTTTTTTCATTGATGCAACCAGCCCTTTGTGTGTGGTACAGTGTATTGATTGGTGCAATGCAGGTAAACACTACCAGGGATCCCTTTTCTTACTCATAATTTCTTGGCTGACATGCTTGTAGTCTTAGGCTGCGTTACATATGTAGGTAAACAGTGTACTTATGTGTGACTCCTTGCGTTCATGGTGCAGACACTAGTACAGCCAATATATTCCTGTGACATACACAGACATATTGTCAATTGTGCATTAACATGATCCTATTGAATTAGTTTGTATGATGCTTGCCATAATCTAGGTATCTGTGTTCTTGTAATTTTTGTTTAGTTGGCCTGTGAGATGAACGCAAAGACAAATAATGGCTTCAAACACTTATTGTCACGTCTGTCTCTAGCTGCAGATCGTGGGTGTTGGGGTGTCATATAGATGATGGCATCCAGGACTGAGGAAAGGAATGAGGAGAAAGATGACTGGGAGATTCCAGCCACTCTGACGGCTGTTATCTGGAAGCTCCCCAATGCCAGCATGTTTAGTACCGCCATGAGCTTCACCTGTGGGGGGATATTGGTACTTCTGGCAGCTGTTAGCTGGATCTTTGGCGCAATCAGGTGTAGCAGCTGCTAATAGCTGATGACCTCATCCTCCCTGAGTCCAAGTAGGGTAGTCCGCAGGCAATAAACACGCTCCCTTCTCCTGTGTTGCCTTTGTGGTGGTGAGGGAAGCTGAGTGGGTGGTTGGGGTGGTGGTCATCTCCTTGCATCTCCCATCTGCAAAATGAGCAACTCCAGGGTGTAGCTGTGGTTGCTACACTGTTCTGTCTGGCTTCTCTATATATACCAAAGTCAATGAGTCATTTCCTACGCATGAGTTTCACTGGCGCAGGATTATTGATGCTAGCGGACCTCTGGGCGACTCAAGCCGGCGATGCGTCACTTAGCTAAAATCTCGTAAATATCCATGAGTCTGTTTTACGGTGGAAAGTACGATAGATCGCCCACCTTGCATATTTTCATACGTACGTGACACAGGTGATTCCGACACAGGGTTTCTTCGACGCAGGACTCCTAAAAGGGACGCATCTTCCAAGATACGTCACCTTGTAAATATGGAGTACTGACAGCACCGCCAATGCGTCAAAAACTTTGACGCATTGGCGGCGCAAGCTCCTTGTAAATAACCCCCTATGTTTGTAAGAACCCTCTTTATAACTCATTTGCTGTATCCTCACGTTTACATAAGTATTTCTTTTCTTACCTAAAATGAGATAGCAATTTAATGTTAATTGCTTTTACCCTTCCACAGAAATACAGGAGCTTTTTGCAAATAAAGCTGTCGATTTGATTAATGCTTGTTTTCACAATATTGCCTTTGTTGTCCAGCTCAATTAGCCATGGATGATAGTATACGTGTATGCGTTAAACTAGAAACCTACAGCACTTAATTCATATGATTGCCCAAGCAATAGGAATTTGTGATAGTCTAATTGGATTAATTTTTAAATTATGTTCTCTGATTTTGTTTTAATAGGTTCCCTTGTGGAACTTTTTGCTGCAGTTACAACCGCAGTAACAGCAGCAATCAAGTGTACTGCGCCCCTTGTGCTTCCAAGCCCAAAGTCATTGCATTCTCTTATGGCTGCATCAGTACTGCAAGACAGAACGTGGCATTGATGGATGGTGTTAGTAGAAAGCCAGCATCCTTGATTTGATATTTCATGTCACTGGCAACACTGATAGCATTTCATTCTACATGACTTGCAAGAAGTATGTGCAACACTGCAAGCGATTCTTTCATTTATGTCCTAGGGGAGATAAAGCTTCTGGTTGGCTCATTCCCACAAAGATTTTTGAAAAAGATGATGGTGAAAAAAATAGCAGAGCGTGTACTATTCCAAATGGCACAATTCCATACCAGTATTTCAGCAACTTCAAGTTATCATAGAGGACTGGCCCCTGTCATCTCCCGGAGACATGTTTATTTTGTCACAACGCTAGCAACTTTACATTTAGAGCATGTCGACGCTGCACGGCCCTTGAAAACAAAACAACCCAGAAAACGCCCTTTTCAAAACGGAACAAACATTACTGAAACGATCCTATAATAAAATATTGGCATATGACTTCCATTCATATTCCTATGTCAGAGGATAAAGGTCTGAAGAGGTCCTTCAGTCTTAGAGCTCATACCAGCAGTTTTCGAGAAGGAAGTGCTTTTTCCAGATTCCCTTTCATCACAAAAGAATGTTCAGAACAGTCAATAAGGCACTGATAGATTGGGTGGAGCCTCCAAGTCATCTGACTACAGGCTTGTACAGCAGAGGACAGTCTATCGACTACATATGACATATGGCTCATTGCACACTGGACTTCATGCAAGACAGGGTCTCAACACGAAGGCAGCCACCACTGCTACATAGGTTGTTCAACAACGTTTAACCATTGCTGTGTTTAGTATGGAAGACTCTCATATGCCTACTAATGTCATTTTCGAGTTTAGTTTCAGCGTATTTGAATGATTCCAGGACGCTCAGTGTTCTTTTATAGAATGCCCATGAATGATCACTTGATTCTGCCGCCACTCTTTTCATTGTTGCCAGATCCAGGAGACATTCTGAAAATATATTGACAAATCCAGTCGGTCCTATTGGTTTTGGTGCTCATGTTCTTCACTGTAATGAACCAAAATTGTTGTATTAAATAAAACTCGAAGTGCGATTGTGTTGGACACACTGTGCTCCATTGCATTCGTACCTGGGGAAAATTACAATTAGGGCATATACAGTAATGACCATGGACAACTTGTAACCATACAATTAGGAGATATGCAACTGTGATAGCAGAAATTAGAGATCCATACACAAAAGTAGTGAATTCCATTAGGGACATAGACGTTTGGAAACTCTGATGAATTCTTCCATACAGCTATGCTCAAGTTTGTCAGATTTGTTTCATTATAAAAATTATTAATTCTGCTTTTTCTGCCTTTGCTTCTGGCACTGAGCCTGCTGCACAGTCACATCACGGCTACTATTAATCAGTTAGGGTCACTACATCTCCATCTTGGTCTGAAACTGTTCACCAAATCCTTTAAGTTCTCTCTTATTTTCCTGATTCCAATGTCAAGCTTTACAATTTTGTACAGTCTAACTCACATTTGGATCTTTGGCCCCAGATATCCTGCGTAACATAGTCCAGCCAACCATGTTAGTTTGACTCTTACAGACCTGTAAAACTCTTCCCTCCTGTCTGCTATATTTCCCTGTTCTTGAAAGAAGGCCTTGTTGGTCCCTTTGCTGAGGAAATCTTCTGCAGACCCCAATATTGTGGCAAATGTTCGCCCTATCCGATTGCTGCCTCTCCCATCCAAAATTTTGGAAAAAATGTCAATGAATGTTGGGATGAAAAAGTAAAGTCTCTCGTAGGGTGGAGCTTGCCGGCTCACAAGATGGCCACACAGTAACGGAGCTCCTGTAAGCCATCGATACAATCCGACAATTATCCGAGCATCTTGCTGCCATCTTAGCACCTAACTGGGCTGCTTTTGTTGGGGGTGTGCTGCTGAACTGACACGTGCAACTACTGCCCTGGACGACCGTGCGGAGGCGCCATAAAGCGCGAAGCGAGGGGGGGCCGCCCTGCCTGCGTTTGAGACCCGATGACTTGCTGAGTGAAACGCCCAGAATCGACTCCTTGGTGGAGGTGCCCTCGGACCCTCAGCCTTGTTGGACGTTTGCCGGGCGGCGCTCCGGAGGAGTGCTGGTGCTGCCTGGTGTTCCCGTGGCCTGTGTTCGCCCTGCGCTGGTCTCCTCGCCGCCTGGCCCGAGGCGTGGTTGAGGCCTGCGGTGGGGTCGGGATTTGCCTAGCGGACGCCGCGGCGTGGCCTGATCGCTGCCCAGCGACATCCCTGACGGCGGACGGAGCCGGCTGGCAAGGGGGGAGTGACGCTCGCCCCAGCCTGAGTCCTGCACGGAGACGAGTATTCTACATCCGGTAAGAGAGGAATGCTGCCAAGCGCCTGAGGGAGTGAGGCCTAGAAACGGCCAGAGCGAGACAGGCGATATCACGGGGGCGGCGGTTTCTCCCGGGGTATCAGCTGAGCTACGTCGGCACTTACCCCACTGATATTCATGCCGCCCCCTCTCGAGCACCAGACATAGTGTAATGAGGCACCTTTCCTGGAACAACTGGGCACCCGGTATAGGGGCCCTCTTTGCCACGTGCTTGGATCTCCTCCCCTTGGTGGTCTCCTGCGCTGGACGGCGCTGATTGAATGCTGGTATTGCTGATGGCGCGGTCTGTGCTGGAGTGGCTTGGCGTGCTGGGCAGATAGTAGGGAAGCACTGCTCTTCCCTCCCCCCCCCCCTAGTTTAAAACACTATGAATCCTAGTAAAGTGTGGGGGAGGTGCAGTCTCAATCTTTCTGGTTTGCCCTGATCTCTGTCAGCACCAGTTGATTTTCGTGTGTGGACCTCCTGCGGAGACAGCTTGTGGGGTGACGGCCAACGTGATCTCCTCAACGATGGGGAAGGTGGACAAGGTCCAATCCAAGTTACAATTTGAACAGCAGAAAACGAGGGCCCGCAAAATGGGAGACCCTCAGCCCCCCCCTGAACAGTGCGATATGCCTGAGGACGCACCTGCTGATTTGCATCAAATCCTAGCCGCCATGTAACTGAGCCTAAGCATGATTGATGGCAAAATTGACTCTTTCCCATTTCGTATGGACCGTATGTCCGAGCGCTTAGATAAGCATGCTGAAAGGCTTGATATGGTGGAACGGTGCGTGTCAGAGGTTGAGGAAGCCCATATGGAAACTGATGCAGCACAAAAACAACTCAATAAGGCATTGACACAACTGCAGGACAAGGCAGAAGACTTGGAAGCCAGGTCTAGAAAAAGCAATATTTGAATTACTGACCTTCCAGAATCCACCGCCACAGGGAATATGGAGATATTCACGGAAAACCTCTTAGTGACACTACTGGGCCGGGACATTTTTTCCTCTATGCTCGTGATCGAGCGCGCCCACCACTCCCTGGGTCCTAGGCCCCCCCCCCGCGTGCACCACCGCGCCCGATTATTGCTACGCTCCTGAACTACAGGGACAGGGATGATGCGCTTAAAAAAGCAAGATAAATAGGGGACCTGCAATATGAGGGCTCATCCATCTCGCTTTTCCCTGACTTTACCATCAAGGTCCAGGAGGCAAGGAGGCAGTTCGCACCTTTGAAACGCACATTACGAGCACAAAACCTAGAGTATGCCATGCTCTACCCTGCCAGACTCAGGGTCACGTTGAATGGAGTTTCAAAGATTTTCTTAGACCCAAAATCCCTACAGACAGCCCTAAAGGACTACTCCAAAAACCAGCCGCGTAAGGGCAACACTGAGCAATTGATGGAAGCTGCCGGGGGCAACCTGGATGAACAGGAGTAGAGACTTGGACAGACAATAAGTTATCATTAGTGCCTGAATAAATGGGGGAGTGGGGGTGGATTTTCAATCATCACTGCTCTATTTGCCAATTATTATACTGTGTGGAGATGTGCGTTTGCCATGAAGGTTTGAGGGGGTGGAAGGATCTTGACCTGCAGATAGGGGTGGGCCGACTGGATAGCCACTTCCCAATGAGCAAGACGCCTACACGGCCATACAGATATCTGGGTGCGATCCAGGATGTAATGTGTTTTTGATAAGTGCTAATTGCTGACATGTTTGCGGGCGTTCCAATCAGCGGCCCTTGAATTGTTATGGTGCCTTTGTATCTTCGATCTTGCCTCCACATGTATAAAAGAGTTTAAGGGGGTGCTGGTAATTTTTGTTTGGAACATTGGGTGCATGCAACCTAGAGGCTAATATGTGAAATATATGCAGGGTAAAGGGATGGATACTGAACTCGGCCTTATGACGGTGGTATGCTACAATCCGGGAGAAGGCAAGATGCCTCATATGGTCCTTGTTGGCTTTAATTTTCACTCTGCTGCAGTGGAGTGAGAGTTGGTGGAGAGGCAACATCCGCCCCTTGGTGTGCTCCATGGTATGGCGCTACGCCATTTTTGTTTGGGTATTGGGAGGGGGGGACATTTCGTCCACGACAAGTTGGGGATGGCGTGGCGTGGGTGGGGGAGGAAGTTCACACTTGTTTATTTTTTGAACCACAGTGATTGTATTGTACATAAAAACTGTAATAGGGATGATAGGTTATTGTCCAATCTAGGTATGACTGAGATAGACGGACTCAACTTAGGCACTTGAATTCTTTAAAGATGGCGCAGGGAGAACCTAACAAGGTGCGATTCCTCACCTGGAATGTCAGAGGTCTCAATGATTACTGCAAAGTACGGTGCGTTATTGCATACCTCAAGCGGCATTCCATAGATATCGCTCTCCTACAGGAAACCCACCTTCCGGTTGACAGTAAGATCCTTACGCAGAGAACACTGCAGGGACCCTTTCATGCGGCTGGCTATTCGACGCATGGTAGGGGGGTACTCACATGGGTTAACCCGAAATCAGGAATTGTATTAGAACCTGTTGCTGCAGATGATGAGGGACGATACACTATTTCTAGATGCAGGGGGAAAGGCCTAGACTTGCTGGCCATTAACGTATATGGGCCAAACTACGACAATCCGCAGTTTTACCAGACCCTATTAACTTGTCCACACATTAATACCACATTACCGCTCATAGTGGGGGGTGGGATTTCGACTGCGTCCTTGATCCGGCCCTGGACCGTTCAGGGGGCCCGGCCCGCATTGGCTTCCGCGAAACTCATTGCGGATGCTATGGTGTGCTTGGAGTTGGTAGACGTTTGGCGCATTCGTTCACCGGGTCAAGGGGGTTACACTCATTATTCAGCCCCGCATGAGCAGCACACGAGAATAAATTATTGGCTCCCTGTGAGAGCATTATACCCAACGGTTAGGGAATGCATGGTACACCCACGAACACTATCAGAACATTCACCGATACTACTCGAGCTTCTTTGTCCGTGGAAGAAACCAGCCCCGTTCACATGGAGATTTCCCCCCTACTCGCTGCTGGATAGTGCCTTTAACGCTAACATATCCGAAGCTATAGAGGACTTTTTTATGAATAATATTGGCTCAGTACCTAGATTTTCCACAGTCTGGGAAACTTTCAAAGTATATATTCGGGGCATTGTAATTTCCAAGCACTCGGGGGTGCTACGCTCTATTAGAGGCCGCTTGGATAGCTTAGAAAAACGCCTGGCTGATCTAGAACTAGGACTACTGCGCGGGGAGGAAACTAGTAACACAGAAGAGCTAAAAAAGACTTTAGAGGAATATCATGAGGCGGCTGACAGCGATGTCAAACATATGGGTAAATATGCATTGGCTAGAGAGTATGGGGAGGGGGAGCGCCCAGGAGCAATATTGGCAGCGCTGCTGCGGCTTAGGAGAGAGGCTCCTGCAGTCACTGCAATTCATACGGATGCGGGGGAGACACTGACTGACCCTGAAAGTATCGCTAATCAATTTGGGCAGTATTATTCTGAACTTTATCGCTCTCATACAACTGCAGATGAGAGCAATATTCTAGACTACCTCGAATACATTGAGCTGCCCTGGCTAGCCAATGAGCAATGTGAATATCTGATGAGACCACTGGAGGCCTGGGAGATACACGAGGCCTTAATAGGTCTGCGCTCGGGAAGTGCCCCTGGGCAGGATGGTCTCACAGTTGCCTTTTTCAAAGAATTTAGAGATCTCCTAGTCCCTCACTTGGTGACACTGTTCGAAGAAATTAGCGATTCTGGTGAGATGCCCCCTTCGATGAGAGAAGCTTTGATAATCACTATATTGAAACCTGGTAAGCCTCATGATGAGTGCTCCTCTTTCCTGCTATTGTCGTTGTTGAATGTTGATACCAAACTATGCGCCAAAGTACTCGCCAACCGCCTTGCTCCACTAGTTCCGAAGTTGGCCAGCACAGAACAGGCGGGTTTTGTCCCAGGGCGCAACCTAACATATAATCTGCGTACCTTCTACAGAGCTGTACAACACATTAATCCTGAAATCAAGGCTGCCGCAATTTTCTTGGACGCGGAAAAAGCTTTCGACTCCGTTGAATGGGCATTTATGAGTACGGTGCTGAGAAGAATGGGTGTTGGTGAAATTTGTATTAAATTGGTGGCTGTCCTGTATACCTCTCCTACTGCTAGACTAAGGGTTGGGGACATGGTCACTGCTCCCATCAAAATATCCAGAGGCACTAGGCAAGGTTGCACGCTATCCCCACTCCTATATGCAATTGTTGCGGAACCCCTTGCCTGCACACTTAGGGAATACCATGGGCAATGAGGAATCCGATCCCCTAATTATAATTTAATAATATTATCATACGCAGATGACACTCTCCTATATATTAGAAATCCTGAGACTAATTTATCTCTTCTGCTTAGAGAGGTTGTCCGCTTCGGGGAACTCTCTGGACTAAAAATTAATTGGAACAAGTCCATAACATTTCCATTGACTGAGCTCACTTCTCCCTTTGAATTGGACTTCCCTTTGACTTGGTCAAGTGACCCGGTGTGCTATCTGGGCATCCAGATCCATACAGACCCAGAGATAGTCTTCAGGGAGAACTATGGCAGGGCAGTCACCGAACTTGAGGAGGATGTGGATCGTTGAGCTCGCCTTCCTCTGTCTCTACTTGGTCGCATTTCACTGATGAAAATGGTGGTACTCCCTAGGTTCTTGTTTCTGTTCTTAAATATACCTATGGTCCTTCCGGCACATTTCATTAAATCCATAAGATCAATGCTGACAAAATCGGCATGGGTGGGAAAACAGCTGCGGGTCCAGTGGAGGGTTCTCACCCTTCCCTACGCTCTGGGAGGCCTAGGGGCCCCAGATTTGGAACTTTATTATAGAGTAGCACAAAGTTCGCACGCCTACCATTGGATACATCAGCAGTTGGATCCCCACACTTGCACATAGAGAGGATGGTTGCTGCCCCCTCCGCACTCCCCTCCCGTTTATTCCAAGCGCCTGATCGTCGTACTGGTATCTTGGACTCGTTTAACGCCATGGTACATGCGTGATACGACCTGGAGAAGAGGCAGGCGAGCACTATACTATATTCCCTGATAACCCCGATAGAGTGGTGCAACTGGTTGCCCATCAGCGGAGACCGGGAAGTGGTTAAGGCTTTAAAGTCTATTAATATAACTAAAATTGGAGACCTCTTCCTAGACGGAAGGGTACGTAAATGGGTAGAGACTGGGGCCGAAAATCAGGTCACACTGCTGGTGCGATTCCACTTCCATAGAGAGCGACACGCCCTGCGAGAGCTCCTTGGAGATGACATGGCGGAGCCTCCGGAGATCATTCCCTTCTCATCAATGTTGAGATCCGAATCTCCTTGTAGGCTGGTATCTAGCATCTATGGTGCGGTACAGGGCTACTGCAAGAACTTCTACACTAAATCACGATTAGAATGGCAATCTGACTTAGATATGGCTCTTGACGATGGCACCTGGAGCTACTGCTGCGAGGCAACGCGGCGTGTCTCCTTGAATGAACGCCATCGGCTAATCCACTTCAAATTTTTACAGAGTCTATTATACACCTTCCCGCCTGGATAGATATGGCTTGCGGGAAACAGCGGAGTGTGATAGATGCAGAGTCAGTCCAGATGATTTTTTACACGTAGCCTGGCTATGCCCGGATGTAGCTAATTACTGGAGCCTGATATTCCAGGAACTGAGCGATATCGCAGAAACACCAATATTACCAGACCCTCTACTAGCCCTACTAGGTTACTCGAAACGGATAAAGAAAGATATTCGACGACTGATAGAGATGGGGTTACTGATCGCAAAGCGCAGACTTGCAATGCGCTGGGCGCGAGGTCCCCCCCTACCCTAACGGAATGGTCAAGGCATATGCTCTATTGCAACACACAAACGGAGCTATACAGCGAATTACTTCCTCCCCAGAACCGTCCCAAGAATTTTTGGGGAGTTTATCAAAAATACTTAGCAGAGAAGATATCAGAGGACTCCGAATAGATTACTGTCATAAATGCGAGAATCATGGGTCGGGGTGAAACTGGCTGTGGATGCAGGGATTAGGTTGGTTACTAGGCCACTGAATATTGCAAAGTGCATGAGTCTCTCAGAACTGTAGCTTGTTCCTTATTGTATCTCTTTTTCGCCTTAGTTATTTGAGCATACTTACACCTTGCGGATTCCTGGTGAAGGTTGAAGCTGGGTTTCCAGCAGCTATTCAAACTGGAGTTGAGGGTATGGACTTATGAGACAGGTACTCTTTCTTGAGGTTCTCAATAGTCATGCATGGACGCCAATGTATGTACAACTTGCGAACATGGTAAATGTACGATTTTACAGTCGCAGAAGTTGTTCTCTTATATTTTTTGTTTTGTTTCTATTAATTTTTAAGTTTTGCTTATCCTATGTTACAGCACTGATGACATTGGAGATGTTTGTATAACATGTTATAAAACTTCAAAAAAAAAAGAAAAAAAAAAAAAGAAAGTAAAGTCTCTTGTATTGGTAGTAAACATGAACACTTGCTGTGAGTGCTTGAACTGCGGTTTTATCTGGATACTTGGTAACGATTTGTGCATTTTGCGCAAACCTGGATCATGCGTGTGTACTATGACCTAGGCCTGTCTAACAGATTGCGGTCACATTTGACCAGGAGCGGCGCACCATGCCCTGCCCTCATAGTAGTAGAGGGCTATTGCCCCCACCGAAAGCTGAGTACCACCAGTGAGGTGGTGACAGCATACATGTTTTTATAGTGAGTGATCAAGTAGTCTGGCCAGGCCGTCTTACCGATATAATGGGAGTGTGGCCTAATGGACCACTCATAAACATTCCACTCCTATGTGCTCAGCTCAACCTTGGCCTACATCACAGAAGATTTGGGGATAGAGCGTGCATGTTTGAGTGCACTGCATTAGGATGTACATGAGCCTATGAGAGCTATAGTTCATGGAGACAGCATGTGCATATGTGAAGTTCACCACACTGTTATATGTGTGAGCCTTAGTGCAACAGGACGTACACGTGTGTGTGCTCCACGCTGGTTTGTGACCAAGCTTGATCAAGCTACTGTACATGGAGACAGCACATGGAGATTTATCTGCCTCGTGCTGGTACATGCGGGTGCCAAAAGTCATAGAGCATATGCAGGGCTGCACGCCTGTTTGCATGTAGTGCTAAGGTAACATAGGTGCCTTTGAAGACTACAGTGCATGTGGGCTTGTGATTTCCCTGTTGGGAGCCCCAGGGCCTGCTTGAGGAACATGTGGAGGTAGAGGAGCCCCAGACAGATTTGTGGATCGCTGCATTCATGAGAGTTGGGTGGGAAACGCACACACTGGAGGAATGAAGAGCCAGGCTCTTCAGCAAAACTTCAGCAGAGCTCTTTGATTCTGAAAGAGGTCACTGGTGTAAGGGGCTTGGAAATACAAACAATGAGATGGGACTGATAAGAGAGTCCTCATTAGGGTTTGGGGACTTTGTATCTTTTTGATACACATATCACAGAAGCTGATATCCAGGCAAGATCCTCTAGTTACTCCCATAGCCTGTGTTTGTGGCTATCAATTATGGAGACACGCCTGCTGTGATAGATGGGTCTCTGGAGGAAGAGCACAACAGAGAAATTGACATTTTAAAGTAGGCAATCCCCAGAACATAAACTTTAAAGACAGAGACAATAAATCACATCTGTGTCTACAAATGAATTATAAAAAGGGGAGCTTAATACTCCCAAATTGTCAAATCGAAGCTTTTCAGATTGAAGCTGTAGATCAGTATAGACGAGTTTGCGTGAGTTCTGCCTGTTGTGACCAGGACTGGGGACTAAGGGTCTGACAGTTTTCCATGCTGGGAGAGGGGAGGTTCTCTAGAGCCTGTACCATCAACTTCTTCCTGACCAGAGTACCTTGTGAGGAGAAGGAGAAAGCCTGGAGGAAATCAGTGTAAGGGGGGATCCTGCTGAGTGTATCCTAGGAGTGGAGTGTGAGATTCGGGTCCATAGGGACCACCTCACCAATCAAGCTGTCTGCCTGTGTGACCATTTCACCAATCGGGCCATCTGCCTATATGCATAGTACATGACCCCCATATGACAGGTGGGGGCCACAGTGAAGAATAAGGGTCATCTCCCTTGGTGCTGCGCAGAAGGAAGAGAAGGGGTGCCACCCTGTGCAGTGCTGTGACCTAAAGAAGGCTGACATCTTGTTTGTGTAGTCCATGACCCCTGCATGACAAGTTGAGGGGCCGCAGTGAAGATTTAGGGCCATCGCCCTAGTTCAATGCTAGACCAAGTGCCAGACCAAGAAGAGGTCTGTCACCCTGTGTGCCGCTTTGGCCTGAATGGGCCGTCGCCATTTGTGTGCTCTATGACCCCTCCCTGTGTGTCCAGAAGGGGCCATGACGAAGTGAAAGGGCTGTCGCCCTGAAGCAGTGTGCACCTGTGAAGAGGAAGCAGCACATGTCCTGTGGAGGAAGAGCAATGATTCAACTTTCTGAATCCGATGAGCACCCAAGACCTCCTGTCGGACTCAGAGAGAGACGTATTGCTGACCGGCGAATCGCTATGGACACCTGCAGCCAAAACCACACCATCCAGCCTTTGGCTCACAGTGAAGCCTCCAATGCGTGCTCGGGGACTCTGAACTGCCACTCCAGCAAAAGTGGGTAAGACAGATTACCGGTCTGCCAGGCCTCTCAGGGAATTTGTTCTTATTGACGAACCACACACTAGGACACTTTGGCTTCTGCAAAGCCAGCGTAGAACTTCTAAGACTTGAACTCACTTGCGGGGCCTTGCTTGGATGTCTCATGTAAATGGGGAATAACCACAGTCCTTAGAATGGGAAGTGGCACTTGAGATGAGAGATGAGATGATGAGAGATGAGAGCTGAGCTAGCTAACACCAGCATGCCTGTCTTATGAAGATTGTGTATTTTATTTTGAGGTGTGCTGTACCTCCTGAGGCTTGAGCCGGGAGGTTGTAATAGGTGTTTCTGCACTGTACAATTGCTTTTTTGCACATGTTCGTTTTTTTACTGTTTTAATCTTGCGCTGTGATCAATCGTTTTAAATCTTTTTGTCCACTGCACTACAAGTGGGTTCTATTAGGGGACCTGCTTACCTGGGTGGCGTTCTCTGGCCTGCTGAGGCGGGGTTGGGGGCTCGCTTCTGCTCAATCAGTGGAGTCGGGTGGGGCCGCCATCTTGGGGGTAGACAGGTCGGTGGACCAGCCTACTTCCCGGACCAGAGATAAAATTGGATGCAGCTGCGAGCGCGCAGCGGACGCGCGCAGCGGGCGCGCCGCTGGCGCGCCTAAGGCGCGCCTAAGGCAAGCCCGTCTGCGCCCGTCCGCGCCGGGACGTCGCCAGACGCCAGACATGCTGGCGGTCCCTCTATGGGGGTGTTAAGTTATACCAGGGAATTTTTGATGTCTATTGGTCAGCGGTCTAACCTCTGTGGCTTGCACCTAGGGAGTGCAGTGGAAGGGCCATTTTGTTGTCGTAGGTGCGGGTACAATTCCTACCCCACATCGCCTTTACCGCTACCTGCCCCACCAAAAATCAACTTGAAAATTTTGCATCTTAATGTGCGTTCCTTGGTTAAACACTATATGGAGATCCATGACCTTATAGAGGATGAATCACCTGACGTGTTTTTTATAACTGAAACCTGGCTCACAGATGCCACAGTGGCGGAACCAGGCCTTGCACTTCCTCCGGGCTTCAGCATTCGGACCCTTAATAGAGAGACTAGAGGGGGGGGGGATAGCTGTTATTTTTAAATCTCACCTTCACTGCACCTTTGTCAAGGAAGACGTAGCAGGGTGCGAATGTGCCCGCTTTGTCATTTCTTTTAGTGCCCACTCCTCTATTACCGGCCTTTTAGTCTACCGCCCCCCTGGACCTATCTCAGAATTTAGATCAGCCATTATTGAGGTGGTGAACTCCTTGGCACTGAGAGCCGCGAACTTCACCCTCATTGGCGATCTAAATATTCATTTTGATCGTCCCTCCGATCCAGAAATTAGCAGCTTACTTGCAGACTTTTCCGCCTGTCAATTAAGACAGCTGGTGGTGGGACCTACTCACACTGCTGGGCATTTACTTGACCCTGTTTTCTCTAATATCTCTTCTCTTATGGTCAATACCCCTAGTCCAGTGTGTTGGTCTGACCACCACCTTATTTCTATTTCCCTTCCCTCGTCCGAGGGAGTGACCAGAAGCTGACCTCAAAGCCACCTTAAGACGCTGCTGGCACAAACTTAAATTAGATGACCTTCTTGCCTACTTGGCGTCCTGCCCTCCTATCCCAGACACTGATCCAGAGCAATCGTATAAAGCTCTTTGTGATTGGATACTACGGGCATTAGACACCCTTATTCCTGCTAAATGGTCCAAAGGGCGTTGTTCTAGCTCTAATCCCTGGTACAATGACTCTTTGGCTGCCTTGCGTACCACTCGTAAACATCTAGAACGGGCTTGGAGAAAGGATTACGACCCTGTAGATAAAAAGATGTACCAGGATGCTGTCAAACGATATCATAAGGCTATACACCTGGCACGAGCGGCCTATCTTACCAACGAGATTAAGTCCAGCAAAAACCCTGCGAAGAGCATTTTTAAAATTCTCAAAGATTTTAAGAGCAGGAAGGACCCTCCTACCCCGACAATTGTGTCTGGGCAGCAATGTGAGGTTCTGGCCACCTTCTTTGTCCAGAAGGTAGAAGCTATCTATAAATCTTTCCCCACGTGCCTCCCGGACCCTGTGGCCCCATTAGCATCTTGGCCGACTGCTACCCTGGCAGCAATTCCCCCTATATCTCAGGATGAGCTTCTTACACTAAGCACTAAGGTCAAATCTGGTTCCCCTTTGGACCCTATGAGGCCTGCCCAATTTAGAGATTGTCTACCTATACTTCTCTCGCCCTTATGTCAGTCGATTAACTCTTCTTTCATCACAGCAATGGTCCCCTCGGCATGGAAGCAGGCTAGGGTGATCCCCCTGCTGAAAAAACCCTCATTGGATCCCACCAAGCCAGAGAATTTCCGACCCATTTCTCTCTTGCCTTGGGTTGCTAAAATCGCGGAGGCTCACACAAATAAAGTTCTTTCGGACTTCTTGAACAACAGCGGTATCTTAGACCGCTCCCAGAATGGTTTCCGCTCCGGTCATAGTACCGAGACAGCATTATTAGCAGTGAGTGAACACCTGCGGACCATTCTGGACGAGGGTCAAACGGCGGCTCTGATACTGCTTGATCTCAGTGCCGCGTTTGACACGGTCTCCCATCAGATCCTCCTGCACCGTTTAGAGGAAGCAGGGGTAGTCGGCTTGGCACTGGAATGGTTTCGGTCTTTTCTTTCCGACAGATCTTTTCAGGTCTCCGCCCCCCCCTTTCTCTCTCATGCCCATTCCATCAAACAGGGAGTTCCCCAGGGCTCGGCGTTGAGCCCCACTTTGTTTAATCTCTATGTCCAACCCTTGGCAGGAGTGGCGCGGGACCATGGCTTGACCATGGTCTCCTATGCTGATGATACTCAGCTGGTGGTAGCCCTCTCCGATGACCAGCCTCGGGATGCTACACAGTTCCGGAACGGTCTAGAGGCTGTTGCACGCTGGATGACCACAAACTGCCTTCAGCTCAACGCCAACAAATCTGAGGTGCTGTTGGTGGGGAATGATAAGGGGCTTTGGAGTACACAGTGGTGGCCGGCATCCTTGGGCTACGCCCCAACACCTAAGCTGGTGGTTAAGAATCTAGGGATCTGGCTCGACTCCACTCTTGGATTCCAGGATCACACTAAGAAGATCGCCGGCACCTGCTTCGGTCTCCTACGGGGGCTGAGGCCTATTTTGGGGGTTTTCGACCCAGCCAAACGTCAATTGATAGTCCAGGCGACTATTCTATCAAGACTTGATTATGCCAACGTTCTACTGTTAGGTGCCAACAAGGCCGAAGTAAACCGTCTTCAACGAGTCCAGAACTAAGCCGCTCGAGCTTTGCTCAGACTCCCTAGGAAATGTTCTACGTCAGGCGCTCTACGCCGCCTCCACTGGCTCCCCATCTCCAAGAGGATCGAATTCAAAACATTATGTCTGGCTTTTAAAATTCTCAAGTTCTCTTCCCCGGAGATTTTATCCAATTTGTTGGTCCCCTATGTCCCTGCTCGCCAGCTACGTTCCGCTGAACAATTCTTGGCCACTGTCCCACGAGTGAAACGTATCAGGGCAGGGGGCAGGTCCTTCCGTTGTCTGGCTGCTAGGTTGTGGAATTCCCTTCCTGTGCAGACTCGCCGTATAGACTGCTTGCTATCTTTCCGGAAGGCCATTAAAACTTACCTGTTTCCCACAGCCTAGCTCTTGCCCTCTCAGACTCTGCATTAGCGCCGGGACGCCCCTTTGCTGGGGCAGCTGTGCGCTTTATAAGCTAACTAACATAACATAACATAACAAATACTGCATTTTTCCTAAAGGCAATTATTTGACTAGACAAGTATTTTTTGGGATTGCTCAGTGTGTACCTCCTACCTGAGAAGCATTGGACTGCTCAACCTGCACTACTGCTGACAATCAACTGCTGAAGGTGTACTTGGTCCAGTTGCTCAGAGCCGATAATAGGCTGTGCCCCAGGACATCAGGAGCAAAAGGCCTCAGTCCCCACAGTTGAGCCCAGTAACACATGCTTGCTCATGTCCCTCTGAAAAGGGTTCTGTCAATGAAAAGCAGTCTTGTTGTCTAATAGCCAGTGCCTTACAAGACCCTATTCAGTCTAGCTTTAGGTCTTCCCACAGCCCAGACCTTTCCTTTTGTTGGTTGCTAACATCAGACAGGATATTCTGTTGTTTTCATTTTTACACTTCTTAGGGGTCGATTCCGATCTCGGCCGGTAGGGCACTTAACAGTATTCGTCCGGAAAAAAACCCAGCCGAATGCCTGTTTCCCGACCGATTCGTACACCCGTCCGTACGAACAAGTACGATGCGCATAACAACCCATTTCCCGAGCGAGCCGTACTCACCCAATCCAGCTCCTGTTCCCCACCCGAGCCGGATCCGTAAACGCCGAATCGAGTCGCACGGAGCCAAATACACAGCACCTTCCGGCCGGACTAGTACGATGCGCGCTCCGTACGCGCCGAACCAGTCGCTACATCCGGCACGTTTCAGCATCCTGGAGAGCCGCACATAAGCTCCGTTTCGCGCCACAAGACGAACCACGGCTATGAGACGAACAAGCCAGCGACGAGTACGAGTCGAAGACACGAGAAACCCGAACGAGACGACCCAATCCATGAATCCCATTGCGCAGGTCCTACCTATACTCTACATCTATTACCGGGACCGGTACGGACGCGTACGGCGTAGACGGTAAGTCAAACACCAACAATACAAACAAACTACACGTCCCCAAAATATGTCACACACACATAGGGATGCACAAATGACGTACACTAGCAACAGCACAACCATAGGGGTGGGATGGGCATCACCAATGCCATACACACCCATAGGGGGATGGATGCCTACCACTACTACCATCCCCACCCATAGGGGGATGGATGCCTACCACTACCA
This sequence comes from Calotriton arnoldi, assembly GCA_963921515.1. Classification (NCBI taxonomy): domain Eukaryota; kingdom Metazoa; phylum Chordata; class Amphibia; order Caudata; family Salamandridae; genus Calotriton; species Calotriton arnoldi. The sequence continues at coordinate 63,784 of CAWUFW010002456.1, read as the reverse complement.
CCACCCCTACTCAGGGGGGGCTGGATGCCTACCACTACTACCATCCCCACCCATAGGGGGATGGATGCCTACCACTACCATCACCCCTACTCAGGGGGGGCTGGATGCCTACCACTACTACCACCCCTACTCAGGGGGGGGCTGGATGCCTACCACTACTACCATCCCCACCCATAGGGGGATGGATGCCTACCACTACCACCACCCCTACTCAGGGGGGGCTGGAAGCCTACCACTACCACCACCCCTACTCAGGGGGGCCTGGATGCCTACCACTACCACCACCCCTACTCAGGGGGGGCTGGATGCCTACCACTACTACCATCCCCACCCATAGGGGGATGGATGCCTACCACTACCACCACCCCTACTCAGGGGGGGCTGGATGCCTACCACTACCCCTACTCAGGGGGCCTGGATGCCTACCACTACCACCACCCCTACTCAGGGGGGCTGGATGCCTACCACTACTACCATCCCCACCCATAGGGGATGGATGCCTACCACTACCACCACCCCTACTTAGGGGGCTGGATGCCTACCACTACTACCACCCTTACTCAGGGGGCTGGATGCCTACCACTACTACCATCCCCACCCATAGGGGGATGGATGCCTACCACTACCACCACCCCTACTCAGGGGGGGCTGGATGCCTACCACTACTACCATCCCCACCCATAGGGGGATGGATGCCTACCACTACCACCACCCCTACTCAGGGGGGCTGGATGCCTACCACTACCACCACCCCTACTCAGGGGGGCCTGGATGCCTACCACTACCACCACCCCTACTCAGGGGGGCCTGGATGCCTGCCACTACCACCACCCCAACTCATGGGGGCCTGGATGCCTGCCACTACCACCACCCCTACTCAGGGGGGGCTGGATGCCTACCACTACTACCATCCCCACCCATAGGGGGATGGATGCCTACCACTACCACCACCCCTACTCAGGGGGGCCTGGATGCCTACCACTACCACCACCCCTACTCAGGGGGGGCTGGATGCCTACCACTACTACCATCCCCACTCATAGGGGGATGGATGCCTAACACTACCACCACCCCTACTCAGGGGGGGCTGGATGCCTACCACTACTACCACCCCTACTCAGGGGGGGCTGGATGCCTACCACTACCACCACCCCTACTCAGGGGGGGGCTGGATGCATACCACTACTACCACCCCTACTCAGGGGGGGCTGGATGCCTACCACTACTACCATCCCCACTCATAGGGGGCTGGATGCCTACCACTACTACCACCCCTACTCATAGGATGGGTAATGCATGACACAACCAGCATACTCCCACATAAGGAATGACAGAAAATTACATCCCCCCCAACACCATGACAAGCGTGTGTAGTCTGTGTCAAATGCCTACAACACTGAACATGACATTGAACATACAATGTGACCCACTATCACATGTGTCACACATAAATGTGTGTGGCCTCCACAATGCAAGCAGACCATGACCACTGTGGCCATGGGGTCAAACACCCCATCACCACAGTGACCAAAAGGGAAGTGTGGGGTCCATAACTGATGCACCTCTTGAACAGTGTGGCCATGGGGCCTAAAGCCCCATCACCACAGTGACCAAAAGGGAAGTGCAGGGTCCATAGCTGATGCACCTCTTGAACAGTGTGGCCATGGGGCCTAAAGCCCCATCACCACAGTGACCAAAAGGGAAGTGCGGGGTCCATAGCTGATGCACCTCTTGAACAGTGTGGCCATGGGGCCTAAAGCCCCATCACCACAGTGACCAAAAGGGAAGTGCGGGGTCCATAGCTGATGCACCTCTTGAACAGCGTGGCCATGGGGCCTAAAGCCCCATCACCACAGTGACCAAAAGGGAAGTGCGGGGTCCATAGCTGATGCACCTCTTGAACAGTGTGGCCATGGGGCCTAAAGCCCCATCACCACGGTGATCATAAGGTAAGTGTAGTCATGGTAAAAGCTGCGAAAGCCAAACTGTATGGATGAATCCTGGTCACACAACAACAAACACATCAGTGGCATAGTAGTGCTTGTGTCCCATAGCAACATAGATTGGGCGGGGCAAACAGTGCAGTGTCACAGAAACATCGTTTTGGCTATGAGCATACAAACATCACCCATGGGGGACCACATTGTCAATATTCACAAATAACACAATGACAGAAGTGACCATCATAATGCTGAGCCACATATCTGCACCAATGGACACACAAATGTAGATATCCTGTGGAGACTGTCGATGTCAGGTGAACAAATACCATACCATGGCATCAATGGGACATACAAACCATGATCATTGTGCTGACTGATGACCTAGGAGTCCCCGGGACAGCTGGGGAAAGCCACCAAACAACATACAGACAATGGCACACTACAGAAATGCCAATGCAGTGGTGCAAATGCACAAACAGGCAGACTCACACTGCATTCCAAACACAACAGGTGATGGGGGGGTGTGCCTGTGTCCCCAGGCAACCACACAACACATGAGGAGGCCTGAACTCCAATCACACAGATGTGTATACAGTGCCATACAAAAGTTACTCATGGATCGGATACCCCTATGTGGGCAATCAGGCATCGTCAGCTGAGAGGGAGGCCAAATTACACATGTCACACAAGCTTGTAGAAACAGCAACTAACACAGCAAGAGACAGACCCACCACAGCACTACCCCCAGGGACCCCACATTGTGCTGACACTAGCCTGCATGACAATCCCACTGTGATGACAAAGGTAGTTGTCGTTCACACTGTGAACCACAGCCATGTGTCCTGAGCAACAAACTACCATCACACCTCCACAAGCTCCAATCAATCAGCACGGCCTGCCAGCCAAGGCCAATATGGAGGTAGGGGTCTAGCCGTGCAACAACTCACATTTGCACACTCAACACCACACACCCTGATCTCCACCAATGTGCAGCAGTGAAGCTCACATGCACTGGTGACAGTGCACATGCACCCATGACAATCCCAGGGGTGGTGGGGGGAACTAAGGTGCAGATACCCATCACACATGGCCAGTCAACAAGACTCGTCAATGTCTGACACACAGCACAGTACGCCGTACATGGGCATGATGTGAAATCCACCACAATCAATGGGATCCTGGCCATAGTCACACACCTACGAAGAAGCCAAGGTGACACACAAAGAACACACGTACACAACTTCCAACATTGCAGCTCTGACCCTGAGGAGTGGCAGCAGTCACACACACACCGTGTCACAATCACTGAAAGCTACCACAAACTGAAATTCACATGACTTGTGTAAACAACAAGTGCCAAGGGGAATCCTGAATGTGTCCCATCACCGTTTGCCCACATCCCCAGCCCTGACAACAAAGACAACCTGGGATGACAACCTCATAAACATTAGTTTGCCATGCAACCACATCACAGAGAAACCATGTCCAAGATGCTGGATGAACACAGACCAACTCTGCAAGCAACACAAACAGGAACATCCCTAGGGACACAGCCTGTGTAGGAAAAGGGAAGGGAACACGCACAGACATGCTTACACAACACACAACACAGGCACACGCAATGTCACGGTATTACACACTGCCATGAGGGCACTCCACTCCTGTGGAAGGTCCGCTGTGCCAAACCTTGTCTGTGCACGACTCAAACATGTCAGCAGGACACTCCGTCAGTGAGTCAACAACTACAACACACAGAAGGCTCTGCTCACATCAGCCTGGGTACGGGAGTGTCACGTCAGTCATCTGCATACACCCAAAACACATGCCAAGCCAGTTGCACTGTATACACAGATGAGTCCTTCAACATTGATGTGAAAAACTGCATGTCCAGTGGAGATGGGCACACAGTCAGGGAAATCGCAACATTGAACAGTGGTAAGCCCACCAGATGTGCATCAGTGTAAGACAAAGATGTTCCTTTACAAATGCAAAACGTACATCCCTGTGTCAAATGCTGAACATTACACCCTCAGACTGCAGCAAAGGATGCCATAGATCCAGAGTAGAACAGGACACATATCCCATGGACCACATGGAGTCCATCACAGCAACACTTCATTTTCCTGATCTGAACACTATAACAACTGCAAATGCAGGATGCTACTCATCTACATCATGTACATCAAAAGAAACACCTCAATTAAACAAAAAGAGGCTTTGTTCAGCTAATGTTAAATTAAAAGTTGACGTCCAAAAGAAACTAAGGCCAATGGCCAGTCCAAAATCCATGTCCCAACAGGGTGACAAGTGACAACTGGTCACCCATTGCTTGCCTGCACTGGTACGGACAGGGGACATCCCCCTTGGAGGGGCATACAAGGGGCAGGCCAGGCACCGCAGGGACAGGATCAGGGGATGGCAGAGTGAGGCAGTGAAGGGGTGGTGGGTGCAGGAGTGTCACCGGCAACTGCAGTGGAGGTGTCTGACTCAGGGGGCCAGCACCACCGTGCTACACAAGTCAGTTGGTGTGGGTGCTGCAACCACTGCAGTGGGCTGGTCTGATGTAGTGGACTGGGTCCCCACTGCAGTGCCCAAGTCAGACGGGGTGGTTGTGGACTCCACTGCAGTGCATAACTCCAAGGGAGTGGAAGGGTGGGCAGATGAGGTGGGCAGGACAGAGCGGGGGACCCGGTCCCCACACCAGTGGCACTAATTGGCAGAGCGTCTGGGTTGGGGTGGAAGAGCAAGTGGCAGGGGGGAGGGCCTAAGCAGTCTGGGGATGCGGTATCGGTGTGTGGGGGAACCTGGGGCAGGGTGTGGCAGGGGAACCTGTGGAGTGGTGGCCTGGGGGATGGAGGAGAGAGACTGGGTGGTGGAGCTGCGTGGTGGTGGTGGTGGGGTCTTGCTCTGCCTGGTCCAGGGGGACTTCCTAATGGGGTCCTGTGTCTGCCTGCGCCTGGGGGAGGGTGTCCGGGGGCAAGGGGCACTCCCCTCTGTGTGGGTGGACTTCCTCTTCCCCCGGTATGCTGGATCAGCAGGATTGGAGGGGAAGAGGCCGAGGTCACACAGGAAGATCTGCTGTGTAGGTGGGGTAGCAGGTGAGGCAAGGGAAGGGGTCTTGGAGGGAGAGGATTTGGAGGACTGCGGAGTGACTGTGGATCCCTGTGTGTGTTCCCCATCCCCTGTGTCTGTGGTATCAGTCCCCTGAGGATGCTTGTGTGCACGTCTTGCCTTTCTCTTGGGTGTGTCTGTGCTGCTCGTGTCTGTGTGTTTGGGTGATTGTGCAGGTGTGCATGTGCTTTGGACAGGTAGGGTGGCAGGAAGTGTGGATGGGGCAGAGGTGGGAGGGGTGAGGGACTGTTGGAGGAGGGACACTGCTGCCGTCAGGGAGGAGTCCATGGACCTATTGCTCCTCTGTAGGGCAGACATACCCGTCGAGATGCCCTCCATGAACGACACCAGCTGTGTCAACAGAGTGGTGTGTGCATGGAGGACAGTCAGCATTGCTGTCTGCCCTACATGGAGCTGCCGAAGGAGGTACACAGACTCCTCACTCAGGGCAGCAGGGGACACAGGGGCAGGGGGTGCGGTGCCTGGCATGAAGGAGACACGCTCCTGAGCACGGAAGCCTCCACGGACCTCAGGAATGGGAGCCAATGGGAGGGCGGTGGTGGTGGTGGCGGGGCCAGACAGACTAGCTGGCCTTTGGTGGCTGCAGACACCCGCCTCCACAAGGGAGTCATCCTCCGAGCTGCTGTGGTCCTCAGCTGAGGTGGATGGTGCTGAGGACTACTCGGTGTGGCTCCCCTCGCCCTCCGTGCCACTGGGTCCCTCTGACCACTCGTCGGACGCTGACCCAGTCTGGCTCCGCTGCTCCTCCTGGTCCGTGGAGCTGTCCCCTCCTGTGGCCGTGGATGTATCTGCAAACAATTAGGGAAACAGACAAACATCAGTCACCTGCACTGACCGCACACACCACAGTAAGTACAGCACATCACAGAGCCAGCCCAGGCATCCTTAGTTGAACATTGCCTAAAGTCCTCACACAGATTTGTGGAAACCAATTGTCAGTCTGATGGTCAACCATGGGACTCACACCCCTCCTGCCCTTGCACCCATCAGTCTGGTGCCTGTCTGATGGTAAGACCCCAGTGTGGACACATGCACCACCTACACAGTTGTTGGACATTGCAGGGAACACAGTGAAGTATGTGAACATGCACACAACACATCTCTTGCCACTAAGTCAGTGAAGGGATGGCCAGAGTCTAAATAGAAATGCATGTGATGCATACCAGCACCACACACCATGATGCACCCATGTCCGGATAGTCAATGCCACAATGGGGTGCATGTTGCACATGTCACTCCCCTGCAGGATCACTCTTAGGAAGTTTAATGCCATGACACAGCCATGCGTGCAAAGTCATACATCACTGTCTCCAGTCACAAGGGCATGGCAGCCAGCCAACAACAGTCTGCACTGTGTCACAATCCTAGGACATGGGGAATGCAGGTTATGTAACTGACAAGTGCACGTCCATCCCCCAAAAACCACATCATCAGTACTACTACTTGTCCACGTCATACCAATTGGACATATGGGGGACATGAAACACAACTCTCTGAACATGAGCACCTCACAGTGTGCTGTGACTGAGAAACAGCTGCCTGAAAGTCACAGTCGCATACACCTGTGTGCACAGTCAAGTGATCAGACACCTAAAAATCACAGAAGTATCGTCTATCATGGTCACATCTCCGCTGGCATGCTGAGCCCTAACCGATAAACATACCAGTAGTCCTGACAACGAGGACACAGCACAATGACACAGAGGCAGACACCTGAGGGAACATTTCACTGATCACAACATGCCAGATGGTACACGGGAGTGGGAGTACAGAGTGTATTGCATGCCCTGGAGTAGGCATGACTGTCCAGCTCCACCTGTAAGAGGAATGAGTCCTGGACAGTAGGCATGTGGCTAAGCACGTGTGACACACTTGATACACATACTCCTGAGGCCCAAACATTGTTCCCACTGGCAGCATGGGTGTGTGCCAAATTCCCCAGGGACATGTGGTGATTCAGATCAGCAAGTGGACCACATATCAAAGTTACACCCAGATTACATGTCAGAACTTAGGCATTGTGTAAGCAATTGACCCACACATGAATCCCACAACATAGTCACAGGAACAAATGCTGTCCCCCACCTTGAGCGAAGCTAAATGCAATGACACAGTCCCCAAGTGACACAATTTCCTGACTGTAAGGGCCACACATATGCGTATCAGAGGAGAAGTGGGCATGTCACAAATGAGGGACATGGGTCCTGGACCACATGACTGAGGTACTGTGGAAGTTTAACCAGGCCAGAGGAGGGCACATAGCATGTCAGACAAAGTGCACAGTGCAGTCATGGACTCACCCCCTCCTTGCGGCTGTCTGGCCTTCAGCTGCCCATCCAGGTCAGGGAAGACCACCGCCAGGATCCGGAGCATGTGGGTGGTCAGGGTCCGGTGTCCGCCCCTCCTGCGAGGAGGCGACAGCTTCAGCTGGACCCTTGCGATCCTCCGGGTCCAGCCACGAAGGTCCTGCCACCTCTTCTGGCAGTTGCGGATCCTGCGCCTGTAGACCCCCACAGATCTTACTTCCCGGGCGATGGTCAGCCAGATTTCCTGCTTCTGGTGGGCATCGACCTGTGAGGATGACAAAGTGAAAAAGGCCATTACTACACATGCAACATATCCGTGCATCACACAGTTGGATATACATGTCTCAATCACAGGGGCATATGATGGACATAGGCAGTGCAACAATGGCTATGAACAGTTTGCCAGCACAGTCACTACATGGTGTAATTGCATGGGGAGTAAACCTTTTTGGAATGCACTGTTACTGCACTGTACCTGTTCAGTGCATGTAACTACACACTTTGGGGGTTGACAACTACTCAGTGAGCATGCTAGCCAGTGGTGTGCACACTGTAAGTCCTGCTAGTCAGACAACATGCACAATTGTTAAGGCAGTGGACAGCACACTCACCTGTTCCCCTGGTTTCCCATACAGCTTGCTGTACTGTGGAAGGAGGCTGTCCAGCAGGGCCTGGTTCTCCTCAAGGCTGAAGGCTGGGGCTCTATCCACAGTACGTGCCATTGCAGTAGCCAGAGGATGCAAAGACAGCAGCAGTGGTGTTGGCAGATGTCGTCCTGGAGCATGTAGTGCAGGCAAGTGAGCTCTCAGGGGAACAGCCAGCATTATATGTGTGCTGCAGAGGCAGATACTATCCCATGTGTCCAAAGTGATTGGCCCAAGTCGTTTGCATCTTCTGAATCTGACCAATCCATGGAATAGCAGCACTAATACACGCCCACAGCATCCTTCAAATCTTCAAAATCATGACATCCATGATTTTGCAACATTGTTGTGGCTGGCCAACTGAATTCACTGCATCAGACTCGTTGGAGCCACGAAAACGCGTCCGTTGCCATGCCAGGCCCCAGCCAATGCGTGCGCACCGATCGGTCCATTGCTGTACAACGCGTATTTCGGGGTACAACGCGTACCTGCACACAGCACATGCATTGGGCCGGCCGGGCACACCGATCGGTCCATTGCTGTACTACGCGTACCCGCACACAACACATGCATTGGGCCGGCCGGGCACACCGATCGGTCCATTGCTGTACAACGCGTATTTCGGGGTACAACGCGTACCCGCACACATCATATGCATTGGGCCGGCCGGGCACACCGATCGGTCCATTGCTGTACAACGCGTATTTCGGGGTCCAACTCGTACCCGCACACATCGTATGCAATGGGCCGGCCGGGCACACCGATCGGTCCATTGCTGTACAACGCGTACCCGCACACAACACATGCATTGGGCCGGCCGGGCACACCGATCGGTCCATTGCTGTACAACGCGTATTTGGGGTACAACGCGTACCACGCACATCATATGCAATGGGCCGGCCGGGCACACCGATCGGTCCATTGCTGTACAACGCGTATTTCAGGGTACAACGCGTATCCGCACACATCATACGCAATTGGCCGGCCGGGCACACCGATCGGTCCATTGCTGTACAACGCGTATTTCGGGGTACAACGCGTACCCGCACACATCATATGCAATGGGCCGGCCGGGCACACCGATCGGTCCATTGCTGTACAACGCGTATTTCGGGGTACAACGCGTACCCGCACACATCATATGCAATGGGCCAGCCGGGCTCACCGATCGGTCCATTGCTGTACTAACGCGTATTTCGGGGTACAACGCGTACCGCGCACATCATATTCAATGGGCCGGCCGGGCACACCGATCGGTCCATTGCTGTACAACGCGTATTTCAGGGTACAACGCGTACCCGCACACATCATATGCAATGGGCCGGCTGGGCACACCGATCGGTCCATTGCTGTACAATGCGTATTTCGGGGTACAACGCGTACCCGCACACATCATATTCAATGGGCCGGCCGGGCACACCGATCGGTCCATTGCTGTACAACGCGTATTTCGGGGTACAACGCGTACCCGCACACATCATATGCAATGGGCCGGCCGGGCACACCGATCGATCCATTGCTGTACAATGCGTACCTGTACAGGTCAGTCGCATATGTCACCATGCTTGTCACTGGTGAACATATGCCAGCCACATATACCTGCCAGAGACCCAGGGGCACACCTACAACACCACACCCACTCCACACTGTTTCCTAAGGCATGTAAGGCTGCATTACCTTTTCTGTGTATGGGGGTTGACATGTGGTTTCTGTGGTGGCACTGGTGGGCATCCACACCCAGGCTGTGCATGTGTTCATGGGGACAGGGTCCTTTGTGTGTTGTGCACATGACCAATGTGATGTGCAAAAGTTCATTTCAGAGCATGTGGCATGGTCACATTTCCATGTTGTGTATGTGTGTGACATGTCACATACCCCCAGGGTCCCATGGGGGAAGGCATGTATGTAACAGGATGACCCATTGCCACAATAGTGATGTCCCTCCACAGTCTGTGTGCATGTTGTGTTTCCGATGTCTCTGATTCCATGTGCACGATGGGAGACAGTCTCCACATCAACGTTGTTTGTGCATGGACTTTGATGTTGTGCGTGTGTGTGTCACTGACGTCCATGTCTGTCCTGCGGAGGCAACAGGGGCCACTACCTGTGGGAGTCATGTTTGTTTTTCTGACGTGTACATGATACGCCATGTCATGCCAGTGTCCATGTGGCAAGACAGGGTCCCTGGAAATCTACCTGTCAATGTGCAGTGATGCCTGTGGCGCATCTGTCCAGACATGTCACTATGGTGTGTGTGTGGAACGTGACAGCAGTAAATGGGTACTTTGATACATCCTAATGGTTTCCCATAGCACAACCTGGTACCTGTTGTGCACACATGTTGTACTGAGAACTTAGATGATGGCCATGTAGGTGCGAGTTATGTCCGAACAGAACGGCACACACATCAAGTACTTGTGTCTCGTAATGATGTATCATATGAAATTGAGTATGGTGAAAGGCACATCTGTGGGGTGACTGGCAATCTTTCTTTTTTCATCCTATGCACTGCAGGGCTCCAGCTGTCCATAGACCATTCCCTGACCTGGCAACGATGGTGGAACGTGACAACATCCGACGGTACCGCTTCACCAGGCCGCTGATTGAGGATTTGGCAGTGCGCTTGGCACCACATCTGCAACCGGGCCGGCCGTGCCCTACGGCGCTGCACCCAAGGTGAAGGTAATGGCAGCCCTACACTTCTTTGCCACCGGTACCTTCCAACACACTGTGGCGACTGATGGTGGGATGTCACAGACTATGTTCAGCCGTGTGCTACGCAATGTTTTGGTGGCTATGTTGAGGAACCTGAACCAGTTCATCTATTTCCCCAGACGTCGACAACTCACTGACGTTAAGAGTGACTTTTATGCCCTGGAGAGGATGCCACATGTAATTGGCTCCATTGATGGGACACATGTGGCTTTGGTACCACCACAGGCACATGAGCAGGCCTACCGTAACCGCAAACACTACCATTCGATCAATGCGCTGGTAGTATGTCTTGCAGATATGACCATCACACATGTGTGTGCCCGTTTCCCCGGTTCTGCTAACGATGCCTACGTGATGAGGAGTAGTCGCATCCTGAGGATGATGTCACAGATGCCGAACTAGCGTGCCTGGCTTGTCGGTGTGTACTGACTAGGTACCATTGTGTGTGTTCTGCTATGTTGTATTCCGCCCACTTTTTGAACTCAGGTAATGTGCAATGTGTAGGTGACTCTGGATACCCCAACATGCCGTGGTTGCTGACACCCCTCAGGAACCCTGTGACACCAGCCCAGATGCGCTACAATGAGGCACATGGTCGGACCAGGAGAGTGATCGAGCGGACCTTTGGTCTCCTGAAGAGCCGCTTCCGCTGCCTGGACAAGACAGGAGGGGCCCTCCCATATGCCCCAGCAAAGGTGTGCAAGATTGTCATCGTTTGCTGCATTCTACACAACCTGGCAGTGCGGAAGGAGTTGCCTCTCATCCTGGATGACGATGACCAACGTCCGCCACCTGTGGAGGATCCTGGCCTGGACCACGATGCCAGTGATGATGATGATGGTGGTGATGTCCGCACACAGCTCATCACCAACTTCTTCAGCTGAATGTGAGTATCCAGGGAGATGCAATGTGAATGATGTGAGTTTGCATGATATGTGTGGGTGGTGCCCTGGTGCTGTTTTAGTGTGGCCATGTGCCACTTGACTGGATGCGTGCAGCGATGTGTCCTTACAGGTAGTCTGTACTCCCCAACAGTGTTGACATGCAATCGTGCTTTTGTGTAGGTATCTTGTGACATGTTTAGGGCATGAGTATTGCAGTTCTGTCCTGTTCTTCAGTGGTTTTGACTGTGTGTCATGTCTGTCCTTCACAGGGTGTTTACAAAGTTGTTTGGTCAACTTGGATCCCCCAACACCATGATTCAGCTTTCAGGGTGGCAGCAGTCGTTTCCCTACAGGTGATGTGCCACACACCCCTGGACTTCATATCTTCTGCACTTGTTGACTGTGTGGCCACTGCCACGTGGGATTAACTTGCATTTGTAGTGGTAACAACATGTTACAAATGTGTAATAAACCTGTGCTTCACTTTGGGATGTGCGTTGTCTGTGGTCACACATCTGACTGACATTTGCTTACTGCACCTGTGGGCTAGTTGACACAGACTCTGAATAGGTGTGGTGTCTGTGCATTCCACTGTATTTCCTGGCAACATCACTGTGGGCGATGAGTCCGATGGCCCTGGTGTCTGTGTTGTGTAGCCCTAGTGGTGTGTCTCCCTCATATGTGTCACGTCACCATGACTCACACGACGGTGTTGTACTTGCTGTAGCAGTTAGCATTCACAGTGTAATTTAGCAGAACATCATCACCATAACAGTATCCACATTTGAATAACAACAGTGGCAAGTATGGTGTACTAGTGATTTTATTTACAGAAATGTGTGTGTGTATAGTGCACAGGATGGTGGGTGCTGTACAATGGGATTGTGATCCAAAGTTCCCAGATGAGTTGGAAGTCTTGGTAGCAGAAATGTCCTGAGTGAAGTCCACAGTCATATGATACATTAGTCCAACTTGAACTCCCCAAGTCATGTGGGAAAGTAGTGTTACATTCGACAGGGTGAAACATTTGCACACAAAGGAGAATTTCCGGAACAGGTGTTGGCTTCCTGGGGGATGTACGTGGCCATCAACCTCTCAGTTTTCCTTCCTCGGACGACCCCTCTTCTTTGGGGGGGACCCTCACGTGCAGGCTGCTGCGGTGCAGGGGACTCTCTGCCAGAGTCCTCCTCCCTCCCGGTGGCGGTGTCAGTTGTTGCAGCACCAGATGTTGTGGGCACACAGGGAGGTGTGGCCATGTTGGTGCTAATATGGCGGAGGCATGTCAATATGTCCCTATGCACCGCTGTGAGTTCTTGCAATGTGTCCCACTTGGACTCCATGCGAGACATGTGTGTCTCCACACGGGACATGTGGGAGTCCAAGCGGGCATGATGGGCAGCCTGCTGCTGTTGTATGTCCTTGAGGATCCCCACTACCTGTCTGACCTCTCCGGTGCTATCCTGCTACGCATCAGCGATGCGTGCCAGTTGTGGGTCATCATGCAGTCCAGACCCCTCTGCAAGCAGCGACCTATGTCTACCACCCCTCCCACCACCCCTGGCGACACGTGCAGGGCCTGCTGTGGCACGCACAGGTGACCCGAGGCCCACTTGGGGGTTGTTAGTGGTGTTGTCATCCGTTGCTCCACGGTGGGCCTGGGACCCTGTGCTGTTGTCAGCGGTGGTCCTTGGTCTGTCCGTGTCGGCGGGGGTGGTCTGTATGTTGGCAGTTGTTGGAGGGGTGGGTGCAGGGGGTGCAGATGTTGGTCCAGCTGGTGCTGCATGACGACTCAGACCGGAGGTGCCAGGTAGGTCTTCGCCATCCGAGGTGGGCAGAGGCTGTTCCACACCAGTGAGCTCTGTGTCCCCCGGAGCCTGGGACAGGGACTCCTCCTCGCCTGCTGCTGTGTCCCCATCATCGTCACCTGTATTTGGAAGAGACACACATTGTATGTAATGTTTCTACAGGCATCAATGGTTCACACACCTGACAGTTGTGACTGTACCTCTGGATGCGGGCATGTACATTGCATTGTCCTAAGTTGTCACAGTAAGAGGTTGATATTGGTGTAGCACATTGTCATGCATACCTGGGGCATTTCACTATGAATGTTGAGGTGTATGCATGGCCAGCATTGGTTGTATTTGGTGGACATCCGGCCATCCTTCTCCACCTGGCCCAGTTATCCCACCATGAAGCATGCCACCCTTGCAGTGGGTTCAGGTTGACTCTCAGGATGTCATTCAGTGGTGTTGTGCTGTTTGTTGGTGCACAGTTCCCAGCAGGGCCTTGTGCTCCCCACAGCAGTAGCCAGTGTCAGCCATCTTGTAAGTTCTTTTCCACTCCCTGTGATGTGAGCATGGTTCAGAGTGGTGTTGATGGGCCAATTGTGAGGCTGAGCAGTATCTGTGACTCCAACTCCCATCATGCTATTGTCTACACCCCCCTTCCCAGCATGCCCGTACTTCCTTCCTTTGGACTGTGCTTCCCTGTGGGGTAGTGTGCCTGTGCTGACAGGAAGGCTGACAGTGTTGTCCTTGCGTTTGTTTGGCTACAAGTCCCAAGTGTGTCCCTGTGCTTCACACAGCATTACCCAGGGTGGTGGTTCTTTGTGGGATCTTCATTTGGTATGTGAGGCATTGCATTCTCCCAGGTGGGTTATGTGGAGTTTGTGTTGAGGGGGAGTGTGAGGTGAGCTGCTTGTAACTATGGTCAGTGCTGTGAGTCCTCCTTCCCACCCAGCCAGATGTCCCGCCATGCAACGTGCTTGCATTGCAGAGAGTGCAAGTTGCCTTTCAGGATGTCAGGCAGTGGTGTTGTGCTGTTTGTTGGTGCACAGTTCCCAGCAGGGCCTTGTGCTCCCCACAGCAGTAGCCAGTGTCAGCCATCTTGTCAGTTCTTTTCCACTCCCTGTGATGTGAGCATGGTTCAGAGTGGTGTTGATGGGCCAATTGTGAGGCTGAGCAGTATCTGTGACTCCAACTCCCATCATGCTATTGCCTACACCCCCCTTCCCAGCATGCCCGTACTTCCTTCCTTTGGACTGTGCTTCCCTGTGGGGTAGTGTGCCTGTGCTGACAGGAAGGCTGACAGTGTTGTCCTTGCGTTTGTTTGGCTACAAGTCCCAGGTGTGTCCCTGTGCTTCACACAGCATTACCCAGGGTGGTGGTTCTTTGTGGGATCTTCATTTGGTATGTGAGGCATTGCATTCTCCCAGGTGGGTTATGTGGAGTTTGTGTTGAGGGGGTGTGTGAGGTGAGCTGCTTGTAACTATGGTCAGTGCTGTGAGTCCTCCTTCCCACCCAGCCAGATGTCCCGCCATGCAACGTGCTTGCATTGCAGGGAGTGCAAGTTGCCTTTCAGGATGTCAGGCAGTGGTGTTGTGCTGTTTGTTGGTGCACAGTTCCCAGCAGGGCCTTGTGCTCCCCACAGCAGTAGCCAGTGTCAGCCATCTTGTCAGTTCTTTTCCACTCCCTGTGATGTAAGCATGGTTCAGAGTGGTGTTGATGGGCCAATTGTGAGGCTGAGCAATATCTGTGACTCCAACTCCCATCATGCTATTGCCTACACCCCCTTCCCAGCATGCCCGTACTTCCTTCCTTTGGACTGTGCTTCCCTGTGGGGTAGTGTGCCTGTGCTGACAGGAAGGCTGACAGTGTTGTCCTTGCGTTTGTTTGGCTACAAGTCCCAGGTGTGTCCCTGTGCTTCACACAGCATTACCCAGGGTGGTGGTTCTTTGTGGGATCTTCATTTGGTATGTGAGGCATTGCATTCTCCCAGGTGGGTTATGTGGAGTTTGTGTTGAGGGGGTGTGTGAGGTGAGCTACTTGTAACTATGGTCAGTGCTGTGAGTCCTCCTTCCCACCCAGCCAGATGTCCCGCCATGCAACGTGCTTGCATTGCAGAGAGTGCAAGTTGCCTTTCAGGATGTCAGGCAGTGGTGTCGTGCTGTTTGTTGGTGCACAGTTCCCAGCAGGGCCTTGTGCTCCCCACAGCAGTAGCCAGTGTCAGCCATCTTGTCAGTTCTTTTCCACTCCCTGTGATGTGAGCATGGTTCAGAGTGGTGTTGATGGGCCAATTGTGAGGATGAGCAATATCTGTAACTCCAACTCCCATCATGCTATTGCCTACACCCCCCTTCCCAGCATGCCCATACTTCCTTCCTTTTGAGTGGACTTCACTGTGTGTGAGTGTGACAGCAATGGCAAGATGGCTGACAGTGGTGTCCTGCTGTTTGTTGGTGCACAGTTCCCAGCAGGGCCTTGTGCGCCCCACAGCAGTAGCCAGTGTCAGCCATCTTGTCAGTCCTTATCCACTCCCTGTGATGTGAGCATGATTCAGAGTGGTGTTGATGGGCTAATTGTGAGGGTGAGCAATATCTGTGACTACAACTCCCATCATACTATTGGCTACACTAACTTCACCAGCATACACAGAATTCCTTCCTTTAAGTGAGCTTCCCTGGGGGGTGGTGTTCTAGTGGTGGCAAAATATCAGGCAGTGTTTGTTGGTTATATTTGTACCACTGCCTTGCTCTATTTGTTGTTAGGTTTGTACATGTCATGACACAGTTACATATCATTATGAGATGGCATGTACTGTGTTAATCTAACTGACATACACATCTTGGGATGATTATCTTTTGGTTGCTGTTGATTTGCTAGGGGTGGATGGTTTGACTGTCCCCTTGAGAGTGATGTGTGTGTATTGTCACACAATGTTGTGTATATTAGTTGTGTACTCACCAGGCTCTGGGATGTCTGTTAGTCCATATACGCTCTGGTGGTAGGATGGCCCGCACCTTCTCCTCCCAGGGCCTGAGGTATACTGGTTTTGCAGGAGGGCCACTGCCGGTGTGCTGCTCAGGAGGTAATCCTTCTTGAGTGGGTCTCTGACCCTCCTGCGCACATCATACCACCTGTTCTGGATGTCTTCCTTTGTGCGCAAACATGATGATTGTGCATTCACCCTGTCGACGATCCTCGCCCACATCTTGGTTTTTTGCGACATGGGGGTCTGTTGGACCAATGTGCCAAACAACTGTGGCTCTACCCTCAGGATCTCGTCTACCATGACTTCCAATTCACTATCTAGGAACTTTGGATTCTTCTTTAGGGGCATGGTGATGGGTGGTGGTGGTGGTGATTGAGGTGTGTGTGTGCAAGTGAGGGTGTGTGTGTGTGTAGGTTTTGCTGTGTGTGTGTGAGGGTGCTATTTGTTGAGGTGCTAATGGTGTGTGGCTTTTGTGTTGGATGAGCTGTGTGTGTGTCTGTGTTTGCTGTGTGATGGTGTTGTGTGCTGGCAGGTCAGTGGAATTTGCAAAGGATCATGGTAGGGATTTGTGGGCTTTATGTAGGTGGAGTTGGGGGTGTGTCCTTGTTCCATTTTTTTCTCCCCTGTATTCATTGGCTTTGTCATTGCTTGTTTGGCCCTTTTTTTGTATTTTTTCATTAGTGATTATTGTGCATGTAGGAGTCGTTCTTCTGACCGAGTAGGACGTTGCAGTTGTCTCGTGCGCGCCTGTCCGAGTCGTTCCCGCTGAGTTTCAGCTCCGTTTCATATGCGGCGTACGCGTCGTTCGCGGGGTATTGTGTTTGTACGGCTGGCTTTTGTATGCGTGTCGGTCGTACGGCTTGGGCTCCATGCGAGTCGGTCTGATTTTGCACCCATCGCATCGTACTGCGCGGGTCGGAGTTCGCGGGTACGTTTCGTTCGGGTTGTTTCCTGGTGCGTGTCGGTCGGTGCGATTCGCGTGGTTTCCCGGCCGGATAGCTTGTTTCCGGCCGGGTCGGTCGTTCGCCTTGAGTTCCGTGCGAGTCGGTCGTAATTTCCATGCATTTCATCGTACTTCCCAGGTCGGGCAACGCCGGTACGTGTCGGTCGGACTATTATCCCGTACCGAGTCGGTCGGTATTTTTTCCGGCCCGAATCGGATTCGGCCCCTTAGTCTGCAGTAGGTTGGTGCACTGGCTAGGAGTGTGCTAAGACCCACAAAAGATGGTGGGCTTGTCTGCAAGATAAGCGGGAGTGCTGGTCAGGATGGCTTTGTAAATGATGCAGATGGTTTTGAAGATGATGCGTGCTAGCAAGGGAAGGCAGTGGAGTTCCATAAGGATGGGGGGTGATGTGATCATATTTCTTCAGGCCCTGGGTGATATGTGCTGCGGTGTGTAGGATGCCACTATGAGGTGCCAAGATGGAGTCTGGGAGGTCATGAGCAGGGCATTATCTGATGCAAGAGTTTGATGGCATGAATAGCAGTTCTGAAATCGTTTTCTGCAAGAGACAATTTGACTTTCTTTATAAGGGCCTGTAGCCAGCTGCTTTTATTTTGTAGGCAATCTGTTCCTTGAGGGTTAGGGTGGTGTCCAAGATGAATCCAAATTATTTGCCATTCAGTGAAAGTTGGGGTTCAAATCTATCAAAGTTCATGTCATTTAAGCCAGGGTTTTACTGTATCTTGTTTGTTGTTCTTGAAAAATAACAGGAATTCTTTCTTGGTTTGGTTGAGCTTCAGAAAGGAACTGGACATCCAGTCCTGGGATGTGTAAGGAGTCTTTGAGGTGTTAGATGTCTAAAGCAGAGGACACTTTCAAGTAGAGTTGTGTATCGTTGGCATATTGTTGAATCTTGATGCTGTGAGTAAAGCAGCAAGTGGCTCCATGTAAAGATTGAAGATGAGAGGATACAGTTTGCCACCCTGGGGGACTCCACAGGTGATAGGGATCTTTTGTGGCCTGAGGTGCCTATGTGTACAAACTGAGGAGAACCAGTGAAATACTTTGCCTGTGAACCCCATTTAACATTCCAGGGTGTGTATGGGGAGTATGGTTGACTGTGTCAAAGGCTAGCTTTATCAGGAGGCAGGGGACATATTCATCCGTGGTGAAGAGGGCAGTGTCTACAATGTTTAAGGTAGCAATCTTAGTGCTCCAGCATGATCTGCAGTCAGACTGGTAGTCATGCAGGAGATAGTTAGCACTGATGTGAGCTTGGGGTTAAACACAGGCTGCATTTATATATATATTCTAATGAATGGTGGGTCAGTGATGGGCTGCTAATTTGAGGTTGCCTCTGGGGTTCCTTGAGAGCCCTCTATGAGCCCCACTTAATTCAATGAGTATTTCTCCCCGTTGCCCAGGATTATTGCCTCATTTGGTTTCTGAGACTGGCTTAGATTCATGAAATCTAAATTGTTTTGTCTGGCCCCCGGATGTACTCAATCCATTTTTTTGTGCCTGTCATCTCAAGGTGGCTCAATGACTGAGAAGTACCAATTTAAAGCTCAACAAAGACAACACCGAAATCATGAGTTTTGGTGGATCAACTCATATATGGACTTCTGAGTTAGGTCCCCTACCAATTCATTAATCAAATATCTAGGAGTCTATTCTGACTTTCTGTTATCTTTCTCCTTCTAGATTAAGAACGTTTGTGTGAGCTGCTTCTTCCATCTAAACATTTGCAGGAGGATAACTCATCTTCTTACCACTGCTGCTAGACAGTTGCACAATCTTTTGTTTTATCCAGCATGGATTATGTCAACTTTTTGTACATTGGTCTACCCAAAACCCATGCTTACCGATTGCAGCTTGTCTAGAGTTCTGCTGCTTGTTCTTAATTTGCAGCACAATTCCCATATCTTCAGCAGTGTAGTGAAGCTTAAATGGTATCTATTGAGAAGTGCTGCAATTTTAAGGCACACTGCTTTTGCCATAGGGCAGCTTATAGTGGATCCAATATAATGTTGCTCTAATAGTTTTCTATTCCAGCCATTGAGGACACCTCTACCTAATCACTTGTTTCTTTTGCCAGTATCTGAGAAGGCTATTTTATTTTTATAGCTGAGGTTCTTTGATCTGTCTAGCATGATGGTCCTTTCTGTTTAATGCTAGGACACTCTACCAGGGACCAGTGAGCCGTATACATATATGTCATAATTGTGATCCATTCAAAAGACTTTATTCGGTGTGTTAAAAAACAACCATAAAAGCAGTCATGGTAAAACAACCACGCGAAATTAAAAGGAGAAAATAAAAACAATGACAGTTGATAATAATCAAAGAAGTCTCTACCAGAGGTACATTCTTAAATAACTAAAAGGCTGCCAACCAGTCTCCATAGTGTTCATTTCAACATCAAGGAGAGATACTTTTACGTATGTTAATTGCTTTCGGGATAAAAAGTGTAACGTTAAGGCATACCCTAGAGTCATTCAACTCAAGCAAATATTTCAAAGCAACAATATGCGATCTGATATCTTGTGCAAGCAAAAGAGGTTTTAAATAATATCACCTAAAATTGAAATAAAAAATACAAAACAGCATAAAGTGCATAGTGCTTTGTTTGCTCTGGCCGTCACAAGGTTATGGATTCGAATCTAATGGGCAAGTTTTCATAAGGAACAAGGCAACTAAATGGTGGACAATGGCTAATCTAAATCTCGTTAGTACAAATCGGTGCATTAAATTTGAAACCGGAGTTAAATAACTTTGATAGCCCTCCTTCAGTGCAAGTGAGAAATAAAGTGCAACAGTTAGTTTCCCTCCCTCGCTTCTCACACTGGCTTCCCTTTTATGAAACATAAAGTTATTTTTGATAGACCGTTTAGAGATTATTATTATCGATCAGGGGTTAGGCTGAATTGGCATCTTAAACAGCTCAATATAAATGGATTTGATATAACTTAGCCAGGGGATGCACAGTGCTTTATCCAGAGACAAACAATCTTCAATAATTGACTTAGTAAAACAGGTTTCTTCTTCAGTCCACATAGCATGCAAGAGCAACAAAGGGCGAAGTGCGGTTATATCTGCTAGGTTTCACAGCCCAACCTCGCTATGTACTACCTCTGTAAAGGCGGAGGTAGGGAGACACAACAAGCGTTTGAGGAAGCTATTTTCCTTAGTCTGAAGAACCTTCCTCTTATAGTGGCCACCTACCCCCGCCCCATTAGTGGCGATAGCTGATACCCTAGCCTTATACATTGCAAGCATGTCTTCTATGGACCGGGTACCCAACTTTGCTGAGAACCTGAAAATTCTGTGGGCACTCCTACTCATCTTACTCATAACATTGTTAATTTCGTGTGACCATGAGCCATTTCCTGCAAAGGTAATGCTCAAATATCAAAAACAAAAGTGTTGACTGTAGCTACCGGGATATTATCCATAAAAAATGTTCAACACTTCTTTTGCTTGGCTCCGCAGATCATAGCATAGGTTTTACTCTTGTTGACCACCACTTTTCTTGCAAATCGCCAAAAGTATTCGTTGGACATTGTCAGCCCACCGGGATCCTGGCCAGCAAAACAGCATCGTCCGCATACAATAGGACTGGTACTGGAATCCTGGCAACTTGGGAGGAATCTGTTTTGATATCTTTTAGGGCCTTGTTCAACCCATTAATGAACAGAGAAAACAACAAAGGGGCAAGAATATAACCCTGTCGAATGCCTCTCTCATCCTTAAAATTTTCAGTGCATTCGCCTCGTGGGGCAAAGCGGACTGTACTTGATAACTTCTCATATAGTCCAGCAAGAAAATTAATAATTGGTCTAGGCGCACCAATGGAGAGCAGGGTTGACCATAGGATGGTTTGGTCAACTAAGTCAAAAGCACTGCTCAAGTCTGCAAAGCAAAGATACAGTTTATCACCTTTGACCCGTGTGTATTTACCTATCAATAAATCTAGGTTCACACATTGCTCTATGGTTCCCACTTCTTTTCTAAAGCCAAACTGTGCCGGGAAAGTATAGAGTGTTCACTTGCCCAATCTTCTAGTCTCACGAGTAACACTTTACTCAGCACTTTTACCGAGGAATCTATAAGCGATATTGGATGGTAGTTCTTTGCTTCAGATTTGTAGCCCTTCTTATAGATTGGCATTATAATAGATCTTCCCCATAACGGTGGGATCCCTGTAATAGCAGCCATATTAAAAACTCTAGTTAAAATTGGAACCCACAAGTTGGCAACAGTTTTAAAAACATCCACAGGTACCCTGTCAGGTCCTGGGGCTTTGCCTCCTGCACTTCCATTTACTGCTAGAAGGACTTCTTCAATGGTAATATTCAGTGGAAGAGTAGGCCAAGGGTCATCTATCTCCCGTTATCTAACCTCCTCCCTTAAACAGGTAACCTAAAAATGTTGGTGAAGTGGGAGAACTAGGCATCACATGTAACATGAGATAGCAGCTCAGGGCAAGAGTCGCTCTTTAAAAAGGGGAATTAACAGTGTCTCAGAAAAGTTTATTATTACCTGTTTCAGCAGCCCGAGATAAATTATACCAAGCCTCCTCTTGTAGCTCTTTTTTCCTGACAGAGAAGGCTTTTTTAAATTAAATCTAAGAGATGTAATCAACTTGGGATCTCTTGATTGACAATTGTGCCTGTTTTAATTCCTGGGAGGCTAAGATACAAGTATGATTGAACCAACCGCACGGTTGGCCATGGCCTAAGCTACTCGGGCGAGTCAGGAGGTCATTAGTTATATTAGTTACCCTAATGAAACTAGATAGTAGCTGATTAGGAGTGACTTCATCCTCCAGACAGTAAAGGATATCTGTAAGGCCCTTAAAAAAAATACCTTGTATGATTTTGATTGGGTCAACTCCCGCCCCCTTAATACAAACGCCATTAGGTCTTATAGGGATGATGTTAGCAGTGAAACTTGGCCCAGTATTACTAACTTTTTCCCAAAAAAAGACCTATAATACAATTATGGTCGATCAGGCTTAACAACTCTAGGAGTAGAACATCATTTACTTGCACTAGCTGAAATTAGTATGTGGTCAAAAGTAGTTGAGGCATTCCTTCCTATAAAGGTTGGTATCTGTTTACCATTATTATCACAGGCACATTCCAAAAGGTGTAAATCCAGCTTGGTTGTCATAGAATTCAGTATGCCCCCATAATCATTATGGGGAAAATGCAAATAACAAGCCCCAGCCTGGTCAATGACCCCACAAACCCGTGTAGCAGACAAAGGGTAGGGTTGGATGCTAAAATCACCTGCCCAAAAAAGTAAAAAACTATTGGGGATAGAGGGAAGTAATTTCTCTAAACCACCACCTAGGGCTGCAATCGCCATTCCGCGGGTGGAGTCAAAAATATCATTATAGAAGTTTACCAATACCACATACCGGCCTCCTTTAAATGTTAGCCATAGTATTAATGAGTGTGGAACTACAATAATAATTGTTTTCTTAATGTTTATTGGGAGTTTATTTGATATAAGAACCAAAAGCCTCCTACTAGCCCAGCCAGAAGGCTTTGGATCAGCCTCAAGCCAAGGTGATGAAAAACCCTCGAAATAAATAGGGGCTGTACACCAAGTTTCCTGGATACACATTATATCAAAATTGCTAATGAAATCAGACCAACTGTGTGAGCCTTGTTTATTTGCTAGCCCACCTACATTCCATGATGCAATTTTATGTGGCCTCTAACTAGAACTGGGCAAAAGGTGCTAGGGGATGGCGAGTTTTGTAAAACAGCTCTCTGGCATATTTGGACCGCGTTACTATTCGGAGATGGCAGTCGGGCACTAAAACTATTAACAACACAATTGGTATCATGGATAGCCAGGGTAACATCTGCTTGCCTATCTTCATTCAGCCTATGTTGTCCTATGTCTTATTAATCAATATCTTGCAGGTCACTCAGTGCTTGAAACCTATTAGAGACCACCAGGGGCTGACTTAATGGCTGTTCTGAAACATGGTTAGTGAATACATTTCCCGCTCTCCTCATTTGAAACTGGTGATTCCGTAAATGCCTATAAAAAACCCCAGAGGTTACTGTGATATAACCGATTCCATTAGAAGTGGGGGTCTTGCCTTCATTGTAAACTCCCGTGCCCAGCAGTGGTTCCTAAACGGTTCACTGACACATCGATGTAAAAAATATTGAATCAAAAATATCGAAGTAAAAAATATAGATGTAAAAATATCGATTTAAATATATATATAAAATAGAATAATATATATTAAATATATTAAATATTATAAATTTTAACACAATTAATTACATTTAATATACATTTTTACAAAAAATTACAAATAAACGTAATTAAAAATAATAAACACACACATAATATATACATATATATTTACTTTAAAATAATTAATAAACTATTTATTTCAAAACTTTAAAATTACATTAAAATAATATATATATATATATATATATATAAATAATTTAAAATATAAAAAACATTCTAGAATAAATTAAAACATTAAACTATGAATAAATATTTAAACTTAAATTGCCCAATACAATCAGTGCAACAGTAGGGAAAGTGTTGGATAGCAAAATAATTACATTTACTATTGCAACTCCAGTGAGTGCAACAGTAAGGAAAGTATTGGACAGCGGAAGGGTAAAATTACTATTCCCACTCCAGTGAGTGCAACAGTAAGGAAAGTATTGGACAGCGGAAGGGTAAAATTACTATTCCCACTCCAGTGAGTGCAACAGTAGGGAAAGTGCTGGATAGCGGAGGGGTAAAAATTACTATTCCCATTTCAGTGTATGCAACAGTAGAGAAAGTGTTCGATAGCGGAGAAAAAAAATTACTATTCACACTCAACACTTAGAAAAAAATATATATATTAAAAAGTTTACAAAAAAATTATTAATAAACAAAATTTTAAAAATAAAATATATATTAAACATATCAAAATAACGCATATTATAATACGTATTACATATAACAAAAACCTATATATATTATATAAAATAAAATAATAAATAAATGTACAAAAAAATAATTCTTTTAACCTAGAAAATATTTACAAACCAAAAAATTAATTAAAACATAAATGCATTTATTTTATTTCCTACCCTATAACACCACACCAATAACAAAACACTTCAACATTTTTAATTACTTATTTACATAATTAACATAATTAATAATGAATTAAAAAAATTATTAAACAAAATAAATAATAAACATTAATTGACTACACACACTTTAACACTATAATATCCACAACACACACCTAAATTAAACTATAAAATATTAAAAAACAATTAAAACTTATTTTAAAATTAAAATGTATTACTATTAACAACTAATAATTAAATAATTCAAATTATTTAATACCCACCCTTTATCCCTTTAAAAGTAAAAACAACACACAAAAAAACAATGACCAATAATAAATATCAAATAATTAACATTAATTAACAACTATATATAATTAATTAAACACAAATTTCTTCCCACTCCCTACTCCTATAAACACCACAACACACACCTAAAATGAATTACACAATTACCATAACTAATTACCAATTAATTAATTAAAGTTAATTAACAACCAATTATTAATTCATCAATTAAAAATAAATTACTTCCCACCTTTCCCACCCTTCACACCTATAAAAACCACAACACACACCTAAAACTAATTACACAATTACCAAAATTATTTACAAATTAATTAATTAACCAATTATTAATTCATAAATTAAAAATAGATTACTTCCTACCCTTTACACCTATAAACACCACAACACACACCTAAAATTAATTACAAAATTACCAAAATTAAAAACCAATTAGTTATTACAAATGATTAACAACCAATTATTAATTCATAAATTAAAAACAAATTATTTCCCACACTTTACATCTATAAGCACCACAACACATACTGAAAATTAATAACACAATTACCATAATTAATTACCCATTATTAACAACCAATTATTAATTAATAATAAATTACTTTACACATGTAACACACATCTCAATTAAACAAATATCAATAAATAAAAATTATTCAATAATTTTAAAATAAATTACTTCCCACCCTATTCCCCTATAAATCCACAACCCGCTACAGAACTAAGGGGCACATTACGATACCCGGCGTAAAAAAATCCGCCAGGCATGGAAGCGGCAAAAATCCGCCCGCACACACCGCCTGAACACCGACCACGCCATTATGAGTACACAAACTGAAAACCGCCATCGGCGAAAAATCATACAAAATACCGCCCGCCATCGTCCGAGTCGGAGTCAAACCGCCCGCCACGGACGGAAACACGCACGACAACACAAAACCGCCCGCCCATCACGGCCGACACACCGCACGTGAAATTACGATCGCACCGCCATGAGCGCGGAAAAACAACAAAAATACCGCCCGCCAGCGCAAACAACGCCGATGAGAATCGACACGGCAGAAGCCATGGCGCCCACGTACCTGCACAGAAACCATCCGCACACAAAACCAATAGCACACAACATGGCCAACAAGTCCACACAGCAAGGCACGCACAAATACACAAGCACAGTACACATCCCGAAAACACCCCCGGACAAACAAAAAATACAAAGGCCAGAACCCCAGACACAACACACCTGAAAACAACAGACCATGAGGACACACCCACATAGGTGAGTACAAAAGCAGCACTCCCACAGACCACAACCCCTTGCTACATTGCAAACCAGAGAGGAGAGGAGAGGACACAGTGACACAGCAAGGACAGCAGCCCACCACAGAAACGCACACATCACAACCACCACCACCACCACCACCACCACCAACACCACCACCACCACCACCACCACCAAACACCACCACCACAAACCCCCTGCACATTACACAACACACACCGCACCAGCACCACAAACACCATGGCACCACAAAGGATGCCCAAGTTCACGCCCATGGAGCTGACGGTCATGGTCGACGAGATCATCAAGGTGTACCCACAAATCTATGGGAACATGGTCCAGCACACACCACTAGCCACCAGAAACAGAATGTGGACCCGGATCGTAGACCAGGTCAATGCAGTCGGGACCCTGCCCAGGAACAGAGGTGAAATAAACAAACGTTGGAATGACGTAAAGAGCCTGGTCAAGAAGAAGGAGGGCAAAAACAGAGAGCTGGCTGCCGTCACTGGCGGAGGGAATCCCGCGCTCTTTAAGACCTTCAAAGCGTGGGAGGAGAAGGTGCGAGTCGTAATCCATCCGGAGATCCTCGCCGGATTAGCAGAGGGAGTGGAGGCTGGTAAGTACAAACTAATGTATACCAGCACACCGCTATGTACTCACATGCGCAACCACCATGCCACAGCTCCCAGGGACAAACACCCCCATGTCCAGCACACAATACACAACACATCACACACACATGCAACAGACACCACCACACACAGCCCAAACCGAACAACTGCAAGATGTGTGGGGACATGTGTACACTAAGCCAGCCACGTAACCACCAACAGGTCCCCAAATATGCCAGAAGCGCCACAACGAGCACCCACCACACCCATGTGTCCGCCACAGCTGCACCAACTGACAAGTAACAGGTAAGTGGCAGGAACACAAAGTGCAGTGGGTCGGAGGGGGACAGCTGAAGTACAACACCCACCAGGCCCCCACTCCCACAGACCAGCAAGGTGGAGCACTCCCCACACCCATGTGTCAGGCACAGCTGCACCAACCGACAAGTAACAGGTAAGTGGCAGGAACACAAAGTGCAGTGGGTGGGACGGTGGACAGCCCAAGTACAACACACACCAGGCCCCAGTCCCACAGCACAGCAAGGAGGAGCATCCCCCACACCCACGTGTCAGCCACCGCAGTGCACAACGACAGCCGAAAGGCAGACATCACGGTCCACAGCAATCGGTGTCAGTGGGTGTACAGCCACCCCCACGACCCACTACACCCCCCACCCCCACAGACCTGCAACATGGAGCACCCCCGCTAAGAGCCATGTGGCATCCAGTACAGTGCACGCACGAACAACTTGCAGGTGGGAAACTGGACAGGGCTGGATTACTGGAGGCATGAGGACCATAACACCACCAACACATGGGACATGTCACGTAGCACACGAACACGCAGCACCGCCCACCGTCACGAACAAGTGAACAATGTGCACACGGACATGAACAGCAGACTCACACCCCACATGACCCATCACAGACATAGCAACACCCAAGGAGCCACGTCTGCATGCACAAGCCACACTGAACATAGTCCCACACGGCAGCCACTGTGCAACTCATCACACACAACCGAAACACCATTGAAGTCCTGTCCATGTAGCCCCTACTGCCTGTCAACCACACACCCCACAACTACGCCTATGTAAGACAAACAACACTAGACGCAACAGAGCGGAACAACAGAAATGCACACGAACACCACTGAACCCATCAAACACACAGACACACCATGCACATACAACATACCATCCATCCCATCCGTCAGCCCCAGTCTCATGAAAGGCATGTCATCCGCACAGCTGCCACACATACAGCAGTCACGCTAAGACACATGCCCATGACCAACCATGTGCCAGAAGTCAATTAAGCGCACGACACACTGTGAGCAACAACACACAACATGGGCCACACCCCCGAGCACTGCAGTGATGCACATGGCACAGGGCAGCACGCACACCAAGGAGATGGGACAACTGCAATACGTTGGCTGGCACACAACTATCACTCACTCATAACGATGCGTCCAATGCCATGTCCAGTAACCACAACAGACAGCAAATATGCAGGGCATGTCAGGCATGCACACACCTCAGACCATGCACTGTCATGCTGCCACAACACATGTCACGTTCGGTACCCATGGCTCACAGCATGTACCCCAAAAGCATATACCCTCCCAAATGCGAATCTGGGGCATGGCCCCCATGTTGCCATATGCGTTCCTAAGCGTTCCATTTGAACCCCAAAAGCATATTCCATCCCAAATGCGAATCTGGGGCATGGCCCCCATGTTGCCATATGCGTTCCTAAGCGTTCCATTTGAACCCCAAAAGCATATTCCATCCCAAATGCGAATCTGGGGCATGGCCCCCATGTTGCCATATGCGTTCCTAAGCGTTCCATTTGAACCCCAAAAGCAAAGTACAAACCAGACCCAGGATGGGCCAGGAGCCCGCATACACCAGAGTCACAATGAGTAGGGGCAAAGCAACACACCCATCGGCATGGCCAATCCGTCCCATGACACATGTGCACAGCACACAGTCCCATTGCCTAGCACACACACCTACAGATGCCACAGCCACACACTCGCCTCCGGGAAACCCATGTACGAGATTGCACGAACTGCCAATGTCAGACGACTAATACATACTTCGCCAGGTGCAACACAATAACAAATCTCATTCTCTCCACAGGTGACGAACTGCTGGACGCTGGGGATGGAGACAGCAGCCAGCACAGCCAGCCTACAAGCCCCCAACGAGGACACACGGATCTGGAGGATCTGTCCACCTCTTCGGACACGGACCACCAAGCTGGCCCATCTGGCGTGGCAGGGCCCAGCCGCTCCCCAGGACCCCTCCTACCCACCAACCCATCATCCAGGGATGCTGAACAGTCCCAGTCCCCTGCTGCCACTGTCGTTGCGGCCACACCCACGGTCA
This sequence comes from Calotriton arnoldi, assembly GCA_963921515.1. Classification (NCBI taxonomy): domain Eukaryota; kingdom Metazoa; phylum Chordata; class Amphibia; order Caudata; family Salamandridae; genus Calotriton; species Calotriton arnoldi. The sequence goes on along the minus strand of CAWUFW010002456.1, from coordinate 34,736 downwards.
TTGCGGCCACTACCACTGCCGCAACCGCCACCATCGCCGCACCGACCACCACCGCCTCCACCACCACCACGTCTTCGCTGGCACCAGCCCCAGCGCAGGTGGTGGCCCGGACCGACTGGATCCACCCTGGGAGCCACAGCGAGGACCGTGGTGAGCAATGTGGCTAGTGGGCAGGCCGGTGGCAGCAGGACTGGTAGGAGGAGCAGGGTCAGGGAAACGCCAGCCTCCCCTGGGAGCCATGCCCTGCCTCAAATGGCCAGAGTCCTTGGGGCCTATGAAGAGGCCCAAGGACAATGGGCCAGGTCTGCTACTGACACGCGGGAGGTGCTGGGGGTGCTGAGGTCCATGGACGCCCATATGGGCCAATTCGTGTCCCGTATGGACCAACTCGTGGACCTCATGGGCCAGCTGGTGGTGGCGGTGGGGTCACAGGCAAGGCCAGCAACACCACCTCCGCCACCACCTGCTAGGGCGCAGGCTCGGGCAGCAGTGTCCACTTCCCCTGCGTCCACAGCCAGTGAGCACACCTCACCCACCACCAGCAGGTCGCCACCACACACCCCCCTCCCAAACGTGGAAGGGGCCGTCCGAAGAGGAAACAGATCTCCCGGGAGGACTTCGCACGCTCCAGTCGCAAGTGAGGCAGCCAGCCAGCCTTCCGCCAGCCTTCCTTGACCAGCCACTGCATTGACTTGCTCTACGATCCCACTCCACACAGCCATCTGGATGGCATGTGTGTGTTGGACTATGGACATAGAACCAGTGGGTACACCCTGATCATCACGCAGCCATGACCGACAGCTCATTGTCACTGCACGCACCACTTTTGTCATCACCTTACACACAATCACATGTCACAGTTTGTAATAAATGCACCTTTTTCACTAACTGCTGTTTGTGCCCTGTGTCTTTATTGTACGGAATACAACGGCCACCTTGGGCGGAAAGGCACCTGATGCGTGGCATGGAAATGGAATCCGGAGGGCCTGTAGGGACCTAGGGGTGGGAGACAGAACAGGAGCACATTCAATGAGTGTGTCACACACCCATCACACAGTACATGTCAACAACTACAAGCAATGTACACACATCGCACAGAGCAATAGGGCACAATGCCACAGTCACCAACAGTGGCATACTACCCTGGCCATGGAGCGTTGACACACTGCACGCAGTGAACATACGGCCACCCTGACACAGCACACACACACCTGCATAGATACAGACACATCATCCGTCGTACATGGACACTCACCGTCAAGTGAAGTAGCGGGCGATGAGCTGCTGGCGCACATTCCCAGCTTCCTCCTCTCCGCTGTCCACCTCACTCGAGCTGTCCTGGTCTGCGGGCTGGGGCCCTGGTTGATCTCCGTCATCCACAATGAGGGGGATCTGCTTCCGAATGGCCAGATTGTGCAGCATGCAGCACGCCACCACTATCTGGCACACCTTCTGTGGGGAGTACGCCAGTGCACCCCGGTGCGATCCAGGCACCTGAACCTGGACTTGAGGAGGCCAAAGGTACGCTCGACCACACGTCTGGTCCTCCCATGTGCCTCATTGTATCGATCGTCTGCTGGGGTGCGAGGATTCCTCAATGGACTGAGCAGCCATGCCCCATTCGGATACGCAGAGTCACCTGGGTGTGAGGGACACAGAGAACCGTTGCTATTCCAACTGGACAGGGGACAGCATCGCACAACCAGCACGCTACACCACTCCACATACTCACCGACAATACAGCCACGATCCTGTTGCAGATTGGCCATCAGTCGTGGCAAGATGCTGTTGCGCATTATGTGTGCGTCATGGGCCGAGCCTGGAAACTTTGCACACACGTGGGTGATCACCATGTCCGCAAGGCACACCACTTGCACATTCAGGAGTGCGTGTGCTTCCTGTTGCGGTACAGGTGCTCAGTGGCCTGTGGTGGAACAAGGCCAACATGAGTGCAGTCAATGGCTCCCACGACGTGTGGGATTCTGCCAAGGGCATAGAATGCACCCTTCACTGCCGCCAATTCACGAGCCCTGGGGAATCTGATGTACCTGTTCCGGTACAGCATCATGGCTGCCAGTACATCCCTCAGCACCTTGCTGAACATGGGCTGGGACATCCCTCCTCCACTGCCCACTGTGTGCTGGAATGACCCAGTGGCGAAGAAATGCATGGCGGCCATCACCTTAGCCGTGGGGGTGACAGCAGTCGGATACACCCTGCGGGGACGGAGATGGGGCTCTAACATGGCACACAGTCGATGCAGAGTTGGCCTGTCCAGCCGAAACTTCCTGATTACCTCTGTATCGTCCATGTCCGCCAGCAATTGGTATGGGCGGTCAATGTTCGGTCTCCGCCTGGGTTAAATGGCAGAGGACACATGTCAAAGCAAGACGGCACATAGCAATTTCGCATACACATCACTGACATGACTGAGCAAGCACATGGGCCACAGCCCAGCTGTCAAGCTGGGACGGCACGGCCACAATACACTTACACAGGTCTCCCAACAATGGCAATGGCAAGTGAGACATACCACTGCCATGTGCATGCACATGGGGATCTAGGCCCCAATGACTTGCGGGCGTGCTGATGGGGACTGACTGCATATTCGTCAAGCGGCAACGCCACGGCAACATGAGTGTCTGCTGAGCATGGTACTGCTTCCGAGGCTGGATGAGTATGGCACACGACGACGACGATGTGGGCACGGGCTGAGCGGCCAATACAAGTGGGACCTGTGGCACGAGGGGATATGAGACAGTAGTAGGTGTCAGCACTGCACCCTATGTACAGCACTGTACGGATCACAGCTCCCGAAACATTGACTGGTGTCCACATTGACAGCCCCATGCCAAGACGGCTGTGTGCTTGCAGTCACACGTCACAGGTGAGAGGTTACATTGCACGTGCCAGGTGGCAGTCGTACATAGTGGGAGCTGGCATGTGTGTGCATGTGTCTCCTGTTCAGGATCCACCAGATGGGCGCTGACTCTGTACTGACCATTGGACACAGCATGTTCCGTGGAAGGCTTGTGTGTGTGGGATGGTGGCACTGGATGTGCCTCCGTTGGGTGGGGGCCATGCACAGGGCGGGTACGTCGATGATTGCGCATTGTTGGTCACGGTGGGTGCACCAGCTAAGATGTGTTGCCCTGTGTTCAATTCCTATGTCCGCATGATGATGGACTGTGGATGTGGGCAGACTACACATTGGTCGATGTGCTGTCTATATGCATGTGCCTTCACACCAGGCACAGCTGCCCCTGCACATGTGACCCCTGCTGGACTCGCTGCTGGGTCTGTGGAGCTGATGCACCTTCTGCGCGTGGGGCGGACAGCTCTCCTCACTTCCCTCATTGCGCATGTCATGTCTTTGCCGCAGGTGACATGGATCATGGAGGAGCCCACATGTACGCGTGGGTAGGCTACACATGATTGTTCACTGGTCGCCACCCCCAGTCAGTGTTTCGAATGGGAAGGTAGTCGTGCTGGTGGTATGTTCGATGTGGCGGATGGGCGGGCCTAGGTGCGGGCTTACATTCCGGACATGGGGGGGTAGTTGGATTGGCGACTAGTTGCAGTACACACGGGACACGTCTCTTCCTTTCCACATCTGGGTCATCCCTTGTACTAACTGACAGTGATACAGTCATCTTCGCCCCAGCCCTCATGTCCTCCCTCGCCCCCAATATGCATGCTCACCTGCGAGGCTAGCGCTTGCACAGGCAGCCCCAAGCTCGCACCAGAGAGGGCAAGGAGTGTATGTGTGGGTCCAGTTGCACGAGTGGGCTGTCTCAGGGTATGATGTGTGGCGGGACGCCGTCCACCTGCGTGGTGCCCCAAATGGAGACCCGGCCTGCATGGACTATGCATCACAGTCTTCGCCTTCCGGATCCGCCACCTGCGACACCCAGTGGCTGTGGCTGCCCTTGCGGCCATGCCGCGTCCGTCTGTGGCTGATGGCCCACACATTCACTCTTTGGCCTCTCTGGGGAGGGCTCAGGGGTGGTGGCGCACGCGCTTGCACTTAGTCGCAATGGCATGTGGCGTGGTTGGTATGATGGGCAATGGATGGGATGGTGCGAGCCACCTCCCGTGACGTCAGTGCTGCTCGTGCTGTGGTGCGTCCCCTACACTTCCATTTGACTTTTTGCCATGCTGGACGTTGAGGTTCTATTGCCTGCGTGATATGACCAGGAGGAGCGCGAGGAGACCTCTCACACACCATGCTCCACTGCCATCCCGTGCCCTGTATCGCCTGTGCGGATTGACTATGTTGGGGTTACACCTGGTCGACTGGGGCTGTGTGTGCCTTGTCAAGGGGCATGGCGGGCGCACAACAGGATCCAGCTTGTCCACAGAGGGTGGGCTGAGGTGCGCCTGGTACCGCTTTGTACGTGTGCCCGGCTGCTGTGCACACACGTGTTCACTCCCCCCGACAGGTGTCCTCTCACAATGCCCAGGGAAGCGGTGGTGTACTGTTCATGACCCCTCCCAACACGGCGTGCTCCAACTTGGCATGTGCGCATCTACCCGTCGCACCCACCCACCTGAGCACTGCGTCCATACGACTTCACACGACACATGTGTGTCTTCCACAGTAGTGCTACTCATTTGCCTTGACATCCAATACCAGTGGACTACATGGTCATGTCACGACTGCCGTGTACTTCACATACTCTCATCCTCTCTCATTCGTACTTGTGAAATGAGTCAGCGGAGACAGTTCTGGTTTCAAACATTATATTGAGTCTTCTGTCCTCTGTGATGCAGTATACTGCACACTACTGGCAGCGGGATACATGTTGAGGATATACTGAGCATGATTACAAATGGGATAGAGTGTGGGGTTACATCTGCTTGGCCAAGGCTGTGCTAATGTACATTTACGTATAGCTGCGGAGCTGCGGACTTTGACACAGACGGTATACATGTAGCCTACCAGACCGCTCGGCATCATGGGCACAGTCCATCTCAGTTCCATGTGACAGGTTTGCTGCGGTTGTTCCTCATGCACGCGTGCATGTGAGATGACATCAGGGCATGTGCTTGCGTGCATGCAGCGGCGTGCCACTTGTTGTTGCACTGTGGTGGTTACTGGACATGTCACAGTCACTGGGGTCGTGTTGTTGTTGTATGCACTTGTCGTCCATGCAAAGGTCCTGGTATGGGATTCCCGGGGCGGGGGTGGGAGGGGTGCAGCACCCACAGACTCCAGGCGACCTATTCATGTCCACTGAGCGGTGTGTGTGTCCATGTGCGCTGGATCCATGTCGTGTCCTGGTTGTTCGTGCAGTTCCGTCCATGTGGGTGCGATGCACAGAGCCCATGCCACTGCCTCCCACGATGCATGCGGTGTTCCTGGATGTGATGGGGAACAGTGTGCATGTCCCGGTCATATCCGATGTCATGGCGATGTCGTTGATGGTGTGGTTACAGTTGCCGGTCGTTTGGTATGGCTGTTGTGGTGGTGACTGGCCAGTCCGTGCGGAAGCTGAGCATGGGTGCGGGGTTGGACTTCATAGGTCACTCGGGGAACCTGCGTTGTGGTCCGACGTATTTACAGGTTGACAGGTATGCGATGCCGTCCAGCAGGGCTTCCATGTCATTGGTGGTGTACATGTTTGCCAGCCAATGAAGCGGATGGTGGCTGTCAAGGTGTTGTTCGTAGGTTGTCCCTTGGAGGACCATGATGGGGCATGCTGGGTGACATTCGATGTAGCTGTTCTCGATGATCCGTCGTGTGGAGGCACAGTGGTTCCATTTCAGTGCGCGTGCGATGTTGGCCACATACGCCATGCCCCCATAGGCAGAGCAGGCCCTGTCGTGTGCGTCCAGAGGGAGGAGTAGTGGTAGCAGGTCCGCCTTCAGACATGCCGGGTTGGAGAGGCATATCTCGACTGGATGCTGGTAGGGACACCTCCGACAGTAGAAGACGGGCATGACGCAGCTGAACAATGTGATGCGGTAAGTCAGTCGGTAACTTACGTTCAGCAGGGACAGGAGATCGCATCCCAATGTATGTATCGTGCTGGTTTGGTACAGCTTGAGCTCTTCGGCGTAGTTGGGTAGGTGTGTTGCGGTTGCCATTTCGCAGCGGTGCGTTGAGGTGGCGTGCTCCGGCTGTGTGTGCAGTCTGCAATGTGCACGCTCCGGGGTTGCTGTGAGCTCTGTGTAGTCGTAGGGAGACAGGACTTGTGTTCTGTTGGCTTGTTTGGAGGACACGGGCCCTCTTCCCACATGCTTCTCAGACAGTTCAAGGTCGGTGCTGTGTGACTCCTTCCAATTAACTTGCATGTGGCCGACATGGGAGAGTGTTTTCTTCTTTCTTCCCGTCCGTTGTGTGCTTCTGTGATATGCGCTATCTGCCCTGTGGTCGGTCTCCTCGGCATGCCTGTGTTGGTCTATTCTTGGACAATGGCTGTATTCACCGGCTTCTGTCGTAGGGCTGTGGTTTCGGTGTTGGAATGGAAGGTCATTCAGTGCTGTCTGCTCTCCCTTGTGTGGGCGGCAGGCTGCCTTTCCGCTCTGCGTTGGGCCTTGTGTGTGGATGTAATTCTTGGGCCACCTGTTGTCGGTCACCGGGTTCTTTGGTGTTCCGTTTCATGTGTCTTGTTCATATGTGCAGGGTGGTATGGGTTTTTCAGTGTGGTACTGGCGTTCCTCTTCCCGAAGGAGCCCTGCTTCTCCTAGTTGGTGTTGCCGCCGCTGTGTGCTTCGCCATGTTTGTTACACTGGGGTGTGTCCTGCTGTTGCGTGACTTCACTGACATGTGTGCGTCGGTTGTGTGGCGTTGGGTGTTGTCCGTGAATTGGGCGTTGGGGACATGTCTGTGGCCGGCCTGTCACGTGTCATGTGCGTTCGGGGTGGGGCTGGTGTGTGTGCTGCTTGGTTGTGTCCCTGTGTCTGTGTGCGACGCATGCATGGCGCTGCGGTTGGCCTCTGCGTTGTGCGCATGTGTGGCGGCGTCATCGGCGCTTTGGGGCCGTGACGGGGTGGTTGGTTCCTAGTCCCAGGTGGTGTGTACACATGTGTTCCGCGATGTTAGGATTTGGCCTGTGTGTCATATGTGGATGCAATGGTGGATGTGTAGTGTGCACGCGCTGGTAGGGGGTTGTCCGCTTTTCCGCCCTTGCACTGTGTGCGCTGTTTGCGTGCACTTGTTGTGTGTGTGCCTACCTGCGTCTCCGCGGTACGTTGCGTCCTTGGTGGTGCATCAGCAGAAGCATGGGAAGGGCCTGCAGTGCTGGATTCATGCCCGGGGTGCCGCTTCTTCGTTGTCCGTGCTCTGCGTCCGTGTTTCCGCCTCTCTTTCACGTGCGGTGTCTCTTTGCCGTGGGAGCCGTTTGTTTGCGGCATCGTAATTTATGCGCCGGGCGGGGCGTGTTTCGTCGGACGGTGTGTGTCAGTTGTGCTGCGCCGCTACGTGTGCGGGCGCACTTTGATGGCGGACGGTGTTGCTGGCTTGCCGGCGGTGTTTGGCCTGCTTTTCGCATCGTAATTGGGCGGGCGTGTGGACTGCTGCGTGCCGGCGGTAACTGGTGGTTTTGCATCCGCCAGCACGGCGGTAGTGCTTCCGCCCGCCATCGTAATGGGCCCCTATATTTTTGCAAAGCGATATTAATGACTTCGATATTTTTGAAAACGATATTTCTTACCTTAAACTCGATATTCTTGACCACGATATTCTTGCTGTCGATATTTCTGTGTCTCGATATTTCAAAGTTGATATTAGTGCAAGTCGACATTTCCAACTCGATATTCTGTCTCTATACCATTGATTATATTAAAAGTGGACCTGATGGAGCATCCACTACCAAATAGGGCACCTTTTTAAAAGGAGAAAGATTTTAAATTGTGATATTATCAGAGGTTTCAAAATAATATTTAATTCAGTGAGAAGGTACTGTAGATATTTATCAGGTAAGCCTAAATATGGAGGTCCAACATAGACTGAATAAAGGCATTGATCACTGGGGTTTGCAAAGTATTTTCAAAGTAGGGAGACTTTTTTCAGGATGCGAAGATGGTAGAAGTAGGTTGTTGTCACTTTGAAATCCTGAGGGACCAAGGTCAACTCAAAGTGAAGTAAAAGTCTAAGATTGCAGGGACTACCTTAGATGGAAGAGGTGGTGGGCGCACAGTCTGTGGCTAAGCTGTAAGCACCCAAGTGAGGAATGGGGATGTCAGCTTCAATAAGTTGCACTGGAAACTTGGAATATAAATCTACACATTTTTACACCCTGTATCTATGCAAAGAAATATTAGAGCAAGCAATCGCACAGCTATGTACACCAGCACAGTGGACCCTAATGTATGCATTCCTACTCTAGTGTACTTCCAACCTAAATGTATAGGCATATTGAGTAATTTGGTCATTTGCTGATGTAGATGGTGCACTGTGAGCAAAGCTGAATGCTAAGGATTGAGGCCCTGACAAAGAGAACAGTCCTGAAAGGTAACAGCTGCATGGTGGTAGCTGAAAACTGTAGACCAGCCACAGACCTGTCCAATTGGTGAGCACCGTCACTGGGATGGGGCAGAGATGGAAAGATGCCATGGTTGGAAACTACTAGCTACCATGAGGAGGATTTAGTCAGAAATCTTCATCAGATGGGAATCCATGTCCGAATGAAAATGCACTATAACAATTAGAAACAGCAATACGTATCTAGACAATATTTGGAGGAAAGGCAGCAGTTCTTCTGCCTATTAGGTCTAGGGATCCACTGAACTATGTTGTAGTTTTTGGGTCAAGGATAAACTCCTGGTGCATGCAGTAAGAACAAGGGAAGTGTCTATCAGCAATGAGAGCTGAAGGAGGTAGCTTCCTCCTCTACCAGCAGGGACAGTACTCTGTCTCATTTTGTTACTCACTCAACTGATTGCTCCTCAAGCGTACATCAGCCTCTAGGTCCTGTAGGTGAGCAGCCCAGGAAAAATAGGGAATGCAAAGATTGCAGAGAGCACTCCAAGATGCTTATAACCTATCCACTGTAAGACACATGCCTGTCTGTGCATAGGAGCATGAGAGATATTGATACCACATTGCTCAAATGGTATACCAGAAATTTGCAATACACTATTCACCTTTCTTAAGAGTACCTCATGCAGAATTCAGAGTTAATAAAACCATTATCTGTAAGATTTATTTCAGCAGTATCCCACAACCACTCTTCAATAGGTCAAGGTAGTGAGATCAAGAGCAAGCACTTGTCAGGAAAACACACAACTTCACTAGGGGCCCGATTCTGATGCGGGTTGGAAAAGCTTCCCGACCGAGGGCCTGATTCTGATGCGGTTAGGAAGGCCTCCTAACGGCATTTGCTCCTTCCAAATCGGATCGGGAACGTGTCTTCCCGACCGAGGGCCCAATTCTGATGCGGTTAGGAACAAATGTTCCCATTGAAGTCAATGGGAGTTCAACCAAATCGTATCTGGAAGCATCCGGATGCATCCTACTCCGCCAGTCGGACTTTCCCGATCCGAGTGGGTCGGACACCATTTCCCAACCGATTCGGTCGGGAAGCTTTTCCAACCCGCATCAGAATCGGCCCCTAGGTCTCTAAAGGGTGTACCTTTTTCATTTCCACACACCCTCTGCACCCAAAGCTATACCCAACTTATATCAGCCTGAGGAACCCCAATTGTATAGTAGCCTCTAGTCAACCTCAACTGGAAATTAGTTAACTCCATATAAATGAGTATATCTGAAGGTACCATTGTTCATTCTGTTTGCCCTGTTTTTGCTAAAAAATATATACAGCGTCACAAATATGTTTTTTTCTAAATATTACATTTTTAAAAAGCTAACATTGATTTCCAACTACTTGCATGTGAACGATATCACTTATTACCTTTAGTTAAAATACCAAAAGCTACTTTTCTTCACTGTGTCTCTATTGATTATCTTTGAACATTTCGTGGCAGTAAGCCTATACATTTTTCTTGCTATAGGCCTTACTTTATTCTATTAATTGAATTCTTTTTGGGTTGAGTTCTTGCCTACTTAATTACTTCCCTCAAAGTAAGCTGCAAGCTTTTGAAACTATTCAGTGTTGCTAAAACATATTATAACTAACATTAATTAGGAACTATGCAGAAATGTAATTCTTGCAGAATATGAACAATAAATGCAATACAACTAATTTGTCACAAGTGTTGTATTAGCAATGCTTCAAAGGTGGCATTTATAAAGTTGTCACATTTCTGCCTTTAAGATGACCAGCATATACACATAGCTTAAAGTGCTTAAAGTGGCAAGGGGCTCACAGGAAATTGTTGCTGTACACACCTTTTCCTGGAGGGAATATGACCATCTGATATTTTTCAAAGGCTTCAGAGCACCAAATTCTTGGTCTCTTGTTTGCTTATCAACAAGGACCACATGCAGCATTTGAAGAAAGGATGGACATCCAAGAGAAAAGTCTACCATTTCATATGAAATAATAGCAGTTGTGCTCATGACAGATGAGATATTTCTTTGATTGTGAGGGCTGAATACAGCAGATGCTAGAAACTGGGTTACTGGTTGACTGAGTAAGAGCCCTGGTCAAGCAGCAACCACAATCCTAGTCAGGATAAGGCATAAGCAAACCCCAAATTAAACTGTGCTCAACCTACTGGTATCTTGGCACAGAGCAGTCAAGCGAAACTTAGAGGCACTTCAAACAGGAACAACAGTGAAAACACCACACAAAAAGAATAACACTGGTGCTGAACACTACATACAGATTTTTCCACATTGCTTGGTACAGTTCACAGGTCCTGGCACACAGACTGGAAGTGATTGGGGTGATCTCTGAGATTGCTGAGACTGAGATCCTTGCTTCCCCATTGATAAGGCTTCTGGGTTATGTTCAGGATACTCCAGGAGTTGCCAGGCAGCTAGTGAAATAGATGCTGCAGATGGAAAAATGCAGAGTGGCATTGTGTGGGTTACAGACCTCACGTCTCATGGTGAAGAGCCTGGCTACTAGATAATGCCATGTCTCATACGATAGCAAGAAAATATGTGGCTTTTCAACCTGAGTTCACTAGGCCCTGGGACATATGGGATTTGTTTAGGCATTATCTTCGTAAAAGAGGTATGGTCTTGACTTACCATTCCAGAAGTGGATGGATAGAGGGTGCAGATTCATGACGGTATTACAAGACATATCTTGACCATGGGTTAATATAGATTAGTGCATATTACAGTATGGACCCTATCACAACAATGCAGAGATGAATATGGCTGTGCCTAGTGCATTGCTATAATACCTGTTAACATAATGATCAAATATGCTTTATCAAAGCCCAATACTGATGTTAATTGTACAATTAGTTTATGTGGTACATTAGCATGCATTGATTGTTACTTTTAACTCTAAACACAACAAAAAAGATAATTATTAAGGGACAAAATTAGTAATAGTGATAAAGTTAGTTAAAGTAAAATCAAGAAGACACCAGAGGAAAAAAACGTCAAGGGGATCATTTAAAAAGAAGAATAAAGTGATGCATGGATAAATGAGGAAAATTAGGAAACAGATAAAGCAAGAGGGAAGTTCGAAAAATGAAAAGAAAGAGGCAAATCGAAAAGAGAAGACCAAGCGAATATGAATAAGGCAAGAAAACTATTACAACTGTTGCAGAAAGACTGGCATGCATTCTTTCCCCGGCCAGAGAAATATGTATCTTACCTCTGCTTCCACCCAAGTTTTGGGAGTGGGAATATACTTGTAGTAGACAGAGGATCTGATTGACCATCCATCTGGGAAGCTGGCTTGTCCTGTTAGATTAATTGATATCATTCAAAGCATGTTTTTCTGCCACAAATTGACTTTTAATTCATTCTAAAAACTGCACAGTTGTTAGTGTAAAAGATCTGTATAAGACTGTTACTTGGATTGAGAGTAGGTATTTCCATACAATCCAAACAACATTTTAGAAGGGAGTTACTATATGTAGTTTACAAGCATCATTCACTGACTCTCATAATCTTACTGCACTTGTGGTTTTCTCGGTATTCAGACAGACATCTGCTCATTGCAGGCTCCATAAAGGAGTGAGTTGTGTCACTTTTTCACCAAGCCTATGTGAGTGTGCTCCATAGGTTTGTATTTTAATTACAGTGTGTGGTGTGTGTGTGTGTGTTTGTGTGTCATTGTCTCCCTCTCTCAGTGAACAAGTCAAGTGTTTATTCTTTTCTTAGTACCAGTGTCGCCTTATCCTAGCAATAATGGGACAGAGTACAAAGCCATTTTGGGATTGCAAACCCTGCGTTTCTCAAAGTCGCATTGTTTGCCATTAAACTCATTTTGCAAGTGGTATTTTTGACTTTCATAACTGGTTTACTGTCAGATACCGAATCGCAATTAGGAAGCGGCATGAAAGGGGAAGGTTCCCTCCTAATTGCGATTTGGTATGATCTGTGTCAGTTGTTTGATACTGCAATTGCGGTCATGAACTACTGTCCTCAAGATGGTGTTAATTGATCCACACACTGGAAGGTGTAACTTGGGACAGCTTAGCCTTTGTGACTGGTGTTGCCAGCCTTTGAGGGAATATGCAATGGTCCAGAGTACCACTCTTTACTGCGCCTCAGTAATTTCCCAACCAGGAAGCCATTTTTGTTTTTATAAAAAGCAGTAGCGGTTCCTTTCAGGAATAGAGGCTGCCTTAAAAAAAAGTTGCCCTTTTGAGAATGCAAACATTAGGATGGGAGTCTGCTGCTCTTTGCAGGCCACTATCCTTGTGTTTGCAGCCAATCACACAGGGATACAAATAGCGAACTGCCTAAATAATGTCCATTTGGCAGTTCGTTCTCTGCGACAGCGTGTGTCTAAAAGATTTTGCAAGGTGACCTATCAGTGCATAGGCCACATCACAAAATTTAAGACTGGTCTCAAAACGTTGATGCGTGATTTGCAATGCTTTTTTAGTACATCTAAATCTTTGTGTTCCGTGCCTCAGTGCGGATGCAACACAGGTCACTTTGTCAGTGCATTCAACATCACAGGTTGTTCCCTGTGTTAGTGTGTTCTTGAGTCAGTGAACCTTTCCTGTGCTGTGTTCATGTATTCCCTGCTTTAGTGTGCAATTCTTCCTGTCCCAATATTGCACTGTAATTGGCTTGCTATTGTAGTCAGTGAGCTATGGTTTGTATGCTTTAGTTGCTGTGATCCCAGTTACCCTGTCAGTGTATTCAGTGTCCCACTACTTGCTTATTCTCTCTTCATATGAGAGTGAATCACTGGTTAGAGCATTCCCTTTCTCTATGTTATTCTGTATTCAGCATGATACAGTTGTCCCATTGCTGTTGTATTGTTATCGTCATGCTATCATTAGAGTGTTGTAGTTCATGTGCTGTTATTGTGGTAGTGTTTTAGTCAGGGCAGTGTTCATGTCAGGTAGTACAATGCCAGGAAATTATTGTAGATGTACTGCTAGTGTTCTGTTATTACAGCACTGCTGGTGAAGCTACAGTTGCAATTCTGCATATGCATGGCCATTGTTGCAGTGCTGCAGTGTTGCAATCAGTGTAGAAATGCGAGTAGTTGTGGCAATTTGTGTGATAGTGTCACGTTGTTATGTAATTGTAGTGTTATTTTCTAGCATTATAGTTTCATTGCTGTCATTTCAGTGTTGAGGTTGTAGTTGTAATGTTGTAGTGGTATAGTGATATATTCATGTGGTTTTGCAGATGTAGTTCTGTAGTAAGCCTTGAAGCTGTAGTATTTTAGTGATGCAGATTTGCAGTCGTATTATTGTCATAATTGTGTTATTGATGCAGCTATAACGTGTGTTTTGGCAGTGGTCATGTTGTAATGGTAAAGCTGACATAGCAGCGCTGCAGAGGCAGGGTTGATATGACAGTTCTGTAGGTCAGTGGTAGTGTTGCTATTTCAGTGTTGTTGTTGAAGTGTTGTTGTAATAGTTGTTATTTTATACCAATAGTGTTGTTATTTTAGCGCATTTGCCCATAATGGGCACATAATGAATAAGAAGGGGTTTGAAAAGAAATCTGTGGTGTTGGCATTCAGGTGTTTGGAGGTCCCTATAGTTTTCTTCAACTCTTAAGTCAGAGGCTCTGCCAAGGTGGCAGCCATAGTGAAATTAGAACTAACAGCAGCCTGTGAATGACCAATAACTTCAACCCTATCACCCCAGGGATGTGTTTGGTATTACTTTGGCTGATTCGATTTGTGTGGGAGGCCGACTACGAGATGAAGATTGTGAGCTATAGAATATATCTGACTGAGCTTAATTAAGGACAGTTTAAAGGCACTAAGGGGTCCATTATGATGGCGGGCGGACAAAGTCCGCCCGCTGTCGCAAGAAACCAGGGACCGACCGCCGAAGTTGCGGCGGTCCCGTCATGTGAATTAGGATGCGCCCGCCACACTGGCGGGCGCATCCTGGCCCTTTTACATTGCGGGTGGAGCTGCTGGCTGCAGACCCGCTCGCAATGTGAAAGGAATGTGCACAACATTGCCATGCACTACATGGCAGGCACCATGTGGTGCTTGCCACGTAGTGCATGGCAATGAGGGGGTACCATAGGTACCCCCTGTGCACCCCACCCCCAACACCCTGGAGGCCCTAGCGGGCCCCCAACAGAAGGAACCGTATGCCTTTTCATGGTGGCAACGCCGCCATGGAAATGCGAATCACCGCCTGCATCACAATATGGATGGCGGTGTCTTGCAGTGCACCGCCACCATATTGTGCCCGTTTTCCACCCGGTCGGCGAGTCGACCCGGCAGAGCGGCGAGCGAGTCTTCCGTCCGCTGCGAACCCCCCAGCCATCCTAATATGGTGGGAGGTCAATCAGGCATGGATGGTTGGCGGATCGCCCCCGCCATCCTAATGGGCCCCTAAGTGCAGTAAGACTCTCTTCCTTGGGATTAAAGATCTGTTTTGTGGGTCTGGATGTATTCAATAGCTTGTGGTGCAATGAATTGAGCTCCTCTTCATTAGTGTGAACTAGTGCATTAACAGAAAGTGGCCCTTATACCTCTAGCCCCATTAAGTGGAATGAGGCGCCATGATATGGACTGGGGATATTGGGTCACCTTTTACACCTGAAACCTGGGTGATATATTGAGAGAGTTCTTTGGAAACATATAGAAAATATTTTAACATTCAGTATAGACCATATAAATGTGGAGAAAGTGCACTGTTTTAATCAGTGATTCAAGCATACATTAAATGTTATTAGAAAATAGGACTCAAAATATCAAACAAGTTTCATGATCAAATCTATGTATCAAGGGTTAATAGTACAAAATGAGTTCCATATACAACAAGTAATGTGGTGAGGCAATGCACAGGTGAGTAGAATGTGTAATTCCTATATATTATGATTGCAGTGAGCTGATAGTCGGCGCAAATTCAATCATAGCCCATAAATGCTATGGGTCATATTTATCAAGGTTTTGCATTGCCCTTGCACCTTGTAGACGGGCGCAAAGGCAAAGCAAATCCTAAGTGAGATTTATCTTGCGTGGCCATGCATGGCTTGACAAATCTAGAGTAACACAAGGCAGCGCAATTCGCTGCCTTGCGCTACTCTGCCCTAATGTGGAGTTTCATGGGTGGGCGTGGGCTTTTCCACTGATGTATGATGAAACATGCATGCCATTACCACGCATGCCTTTACCACATGACCATTACCACGCATATGCCTTTACCATGAATGCATTTACCATGCAAAGTTTTACCACGCATATGCCTTAACACGCATGCCTTCACAACGAAAATGTAAGTATTTCACACGTAAGTGTAAAACCTTTATATATATAGAGCATTGCGGGCGTGAGTTATAGTTAACTCAGGTAACTATAACTGCTGAAATTCTCTGGTTTTGTATGAGTAAAATCTGACCCTAACTATAGCGTCCCTGTAACCTTTGGGTTTTTTGGTGAATTTCTAAGGTTTTTAATTTTATTTGCTAACTATAACATCCATGTAACCTTTGTTTTTTTCAGTGAATTTCTAAGGGTTTTTAACTAGAAGTCATGTTTGCAGAGTGGTGGAGAAAGGGGGCTGGACCTCTGACCAGCTTTCAGGAATTCCACTGTGTAGGACTTACAGGAGGTACCAGGAAGGCTTCTTGGCCCCCAAGGTCCCTCTGGAGCCAAGGGGACTTTATTCCCCAACTAGTAGTGCCCCGGGAGGCATGTTTGCAGAGTGGTGGAGAAAAGGGGTCACCTCCGAAGACCTGTAAGCAATACCGCTGTGTGGGACTTACTGGAGGTAGCAGGAGGGTAGTTAGCCCCCAAGGACATCCTTTGGGGCCATGGGTGTTCAATGGGTGTTGCGTGTTACAAGGAAATGTAAACCTGGGAATGCATCAAAACTGTACGCCTCCCGAGGGTAGATGTAACGAGGATAAATATATTTATTTCTCCTTGGTTTTTTCTTTCCATGTGTGCTGCATTCTGCAGCACACGTACCTAAGAAAACGCTTCCATTGATTGATTGTTTTTGTGAAGGAATGTGTCCCTTCCTGTACGAAAACAATTCTGCTAACAACGTATACACCCCTTGCACCATGGGGCAAGCCTGCATTGGTGCTAGACATCAAATTGTGCACCATCTGAAAGAACAGGAATGCCCTGTATCTCGCAAATATTTTGCATTCCTGCCCTTTTGATTTGGCGTAGGGAAGCGCAGCAAAAAGCCTTGAGGCGCTGCCCTGGACCAAATCATACTAGATGAGAGCCTGTAGGTGGTGAATACCAAAACAATGGTAAACTTACACAAAAGTGTGCGTTTACATGTGTGACACTAGGGCTAGCAAATTAGGATCATTCCTAGTTATTTTAATGGTTTTTGGAAATGAGCAGTTACTTTTGATCATCCAGGTGCTCACAGGAAGTAATGGTACTGAGAAGCTGGAGAGCTACTGTAAGCTATCTGCATAAAAACTCTTCATCTATGTGATTGTTTGCCTGTGTTCATCTGAAGACATGCGAACAAACATATGAACAACAAGCAACGTCCTGACATATGATAGTATGAAGCCGCAGATTGGAAGACTGAAACCGAGTAATGTCTGATATTTTTGCTTTCACGATTAAGTAGCACTAGAAATGCTACAAATGCACACGCCTTGATGAAGGTCATAGTCTAACTTGCACCTTGAGCAAAACATATACACATCTGGATGAAGCCCACAGTCCTACCTCCACTCCAGTTAAACTGGTCCGCTGCTTTTTCATTGCAGACAGACAACTTCAATATTATCCTATATTAAAAGACCTACATGGTAAAATTATGTGTATGCCAAGAAAACTCAGAAATGTCAAGATTTATTAGTTTGATTTGAAAATATATCTCAATAAAGCTAAACATCTTAGTTTTAAGTAATCCTTGCTGTTGTACTGACATTCTTCGTAGGCCTGTCAGTCCTTCACAGAGTGCTTACAGTAACTTCTGCAGCTTGTGACCCTCTGCAGCTACCTTGATGGTAAATCAATTTTTATCTAAACCAAATCTCTCTTTTCCTTTTCCCACGTTCATTTCATGAAGTCCTTAGGACTCTCTCAATAAACGTTTTATGGTGTCTCTGTGCCTTACGTTTGGTCCTCCTCATCCCTTAACACATCAGTTTATATTGTGTGCAATTGGGCATTCAAGTCCCTTACCTTCCAAGAATACCTTTCACTAAATACAGTTTTTATTACATCAGAAAAGTAATGAAAATGCTGCTGTGTTAATAATAGAAAACCTTACCTGCGGTGTATGAGAACATCGCACAGAGCAGAATTATTTTGCCAGCAACTTCCCACATGTTTGGGTATCTTCTGATAAGAGGAGCAAGAAAGAAGTCAAAATGCATACTATACTTACTGTCAGTATCTTATATACAATATAGTACTTACTAGTGAAGATGATTAAACACTGGAAATTATTGTAGATGTAAAATGGCTCACAATTCCATATTAAACAGGTTTTAATGTTGATATCTCCCAAAATGGATGTGTAACAAAACGTGTCCAGGGAGAGGGAGGGAGCATGATATGTCAGCAGAGAGATCAACTTTTGAGTGGAGTCAAAGACTTGGTAGCAGGCAGGGAGGAGATCACCGAGTACATTTTGAAGGGGGGGTTAATAGGGGAGGTGGGGGAGGGGAGGAAGGAAAGTGAAGTACAAACCAGCCGCATAAAAACAGATTTACTGGGGCAGAGCCAGCTTCGAGGATGCTGAATATCTTGTGAGAGGGAAATTGGGGAATATAATACAAATTGCATTCAATATGACGGAGTTCTTTGCCCACCCACAGCCTTTCCCTCAGGATACAATATAAACATATAACAATAGGTCCTTCTGCGACCACCAATGAATTGCCTAGGCAGTACACATTACAGAAGACTGCCACCACACTAGTTTAGAGAAGAAAATTGCAAATTCATTTTAAGGTAAAATGTTTATACCAACTCTAAAATAGTTGCAAAATATGAAAAAATATGAAAACGTTTTCTAAATGTCAGCAAATCAAAAAGTAAAAGCACTCCATACACAGTTTCACAAATTCTTCAGGTGATTTTTTTCTTCTATATCATCTCCAGATGATGTATAATTTTGCCGGGCCCCAGAATAAGAGATTACATGGGTCTTGGATGGATTTGAACAAGAGGGTCACCATACGCCTATCTCATGGGCTTAGGGAAAGAGGCCTGCAGCTGTGTATCTAAAATCCAGGGGCGACACAAACTGCAAAGTTCACAAATGGCAGGATGTCACAGCTCAGTGGACATTCTGCCCAACACTAGGTCAGTTTATAAGTCAGTATTCCTCTTTGCAGAAGACCAAATATAGAACATAAATGGGCAAAAAGTATACTCGTTTATTTGAAATTAAATCACTTTTCTGGCTACACCACAGAAATGATAGATGAGAGGTGAGAGTTTTCAGAAAATGGTTAGTAGATTTAAGGCCTTATTTAAAGTTTGGCGGATGTGTCACTCCATCACAAAAGTGTGCCTTACTACAAATGCCAAAGGATATAAAGCACTTGTAATAAGGTGGCAGGATGTCCATGACGTTTGTGATAGAGTAACCCTTGTGCCACCCTGTAAATTAGGCCCTTATTCTATTTCTCTACACAACCATTGCAGCCTCTGTGACACAACACTCACAGGTCACCGTCAAGCATTTTAGTGTTTTAGTTCCCTCTCTGTTCTACAAAGCTAAAGTTACTTTCAATGAGCATGCATACTTTTCATTCCTAATTTCTCACCCTCTCAGTGCTATATTTTTCTATTTTAGTGAAACCCTTTAGCCCCGCCTCACTCAACCGCAGATCTCTTTACAGATGCTGCCAAGGACACTGTTCTCTCACTGAGCTCTATTAGGCTCACTTGGACTCTGCAGCTACGGGAGTCTTAGGGCCTGATTTTGAGTGTCTCGGTTAATTTCCATCCCGTGCGCAAACTAAGCCTGGGCGGAGTTCGTGGAGTTCTGCTTTGCGGAACTCCAGCGAAGTGAAAAAAAAACTGCTGCGCTACGCAGAGGTCCGCAAGCGGCTGGAGTGCATTAGATAAATGCCGTTCGCAGTGATTTTCAGTGCCAGGTGCTTGTCCGCACTGTGCAATCATCACAAATGGCACCATGCACAGCGCAAGCGGGCACTGCTTCCTTTCTGCCGCTTGAGTAGATTTTTACTCGAGCGGCAGCTTCCTTTGTAAACGCGAACGGACAGTTTCTCAACACGAGCGGTCGCGAGCATACACGGCCACTCGCAATGAGAAATCTGACTGCTCGCGTTGAGAAATCTCGCCGGGAAGTTGATTTTCCACGCTTGCGCTCACCAACTTGATGTTGACGATCGCGAAAGAGGAAAAATCTCGCCGGGAGGTGGATTTTCCTTTGCTCGCCAACTTGATGTTGACGAACGCAAGCGCGGAAAAAACTCATCTCGCTACGCGGAGTGGAGTTTTCAGAACTCCGTGAGATCCGCGTAACGCGGAGTGCGGAAAACGCCCGCAAACTCCGCGAGCGGAGCAGAGTTCACCGCCCAGACTTAGCGCCAACCCCTGTTTACGGCTTAGGTCAGAATTACAAGTTAGGCTGTATGAAATGCATCCGATAATTATCAGATGCGTTGAATACCTCAACTGCTGTTAAAGTTTGGCTTGTCAAACCTTCTAAATTTTATGTGGGGAAAATCATGCAGTATTTACTGTGCCATGCGGATTTTGTTGTGTAAAACACCAAAACTCGCATATTATGCCCCCAAACTGGGTGTTATTTATTGCACCCGATGAATAATGTACCCCGTGGTGTTGTTATATATCAGGTGCCATAAATAACACCTAAAATCACAATCAGACCCTAAAACATGGCAGCTTAAATGGTCAAATGGTAAGTAATGAGGAATGGCACCAGAACATGCATTGTAACATATTTTTTTACAGTCAGTAAAGCGGTAGTTTGTTCATTTTAATTCACGAGCACACCATCACCCTACTTCCCCTCTCTGAAAACGTTGGTCTCTTGCGGCCTCTGTTTATTTATAACCTACATGTTGGTGATATGCAGCGTCAGATTAGATCCGTGCCGTAAACCTCAAAACGCACATTTTGCAGACATATTCACAGCAGTTGGACATACATCAATTTCAGATCTAGCTTCGTGATTTAGAAAGTGTGGTAACGTAAATGAAGCCCTGCTTCCCTGCACCGACCGCCAGAAGCTCAATAAATAAACATTCACTCTGGTAATGAATGGCAGCTCCATGGAACACAAAAGGAAAGAGAACTGAAGGCTCGTCTTCCTTTCAGGTCTTTGACAGCTGGGGTTTGCTTTGGTGTTGCTTTTCACGCTGTCTGCTGGTTGTGACTCCGGTCACTGTAACGTCACACCCGAATAATTATGGTATGAGGACAAGTGCTGATGGCTCTCCCTTTTAAAAGGAAAATAGTGATGTGACAGCGGGGCTGTAAAATGCAAATTAGATAAAAGTGTTGTACAAGGAGCGCAGGTTTCCTCATCTTAGAGCACTAATATAGACTATGGGGCAGATTTACAAGCCCCTTGCGCCACTTTTGCGACACTTTTCCCATGTTAAAAATGACGCAAAAGTGGGCGCAAGGGCTTGTAAATCTGCCCCTATGTGAGTTAAAACAAGTGAAGGTGAATTCAGGCGAAGGAAACGAGTTTAACCAGCAAATCAACTGTAAAAAAACAGCCCCCTGGCACTCTTACACAATTCTTGTGTCAATGCAAACCCGTTGTCTCACCTTGTATCTTGGAGCAAGAAAGCTTTTGGAAGAGAAGATCCCGTCTGTCCAGAGATTCATGGCCGGAGGGCTCTTATTAGGTGACAGCAGCCGCACCTCTCGTTCACCAACCAATCACTGAAAAGAATGCCACTGAGCAATAAACCTGTCTCCAGATTTGACTCGAAGAGCATACTTTTGGTCCTGTGCCACCAAATATTTATAGACGTCTCCCTGCATATATTCACATCTTTCGTTTCATTAATTTTGACCTACTGACGCACAAGATATTCCATGTTGGAACAAAACATCAGACTCTTGAATTAGCCTTTCCTCATTTCCCTTTCCTGTAGCGCCATCGTTTTTCCACGTGTCTTGCATGGAGCAACCTCTCACTGATGGTGTTGGACTTAGCCCTTTTTGCAGAGTCATCCCAGAACTTTTTGCCTTCCTCTTGCATTTTTTCTGACCTGTTGTTGGTGGTTTTAGGACTCTGGGCACTTTATCACTGCCATTCAGTGCTAAAGTGCATGTTCTCTCTATGATAAACCTGGTAAGATTGGTCTACACCTGTTTGGCATATTTAATTTACCTGTCAGTCCCTTGTAAAGTGGTATCTCATATATCCAGGGCCAGTAAATTAAATGCTACTGTTGAGCTTGCAGCGCTGTTTGCGCCACCCACCAAAGTAGCCTTTCAAACCTGTCTCAGGCCTCTGCCATTGCAGGGCCTGCGCGCGCAGTTTACTGCCGCTGTGACGTGGCACATAAAGTGGTTGCCACGTCTGTGACTCCCCCTTTACTACATATCAGTCACTCCTAAGGTAGGCCCTAGCTAGCCCTATGGGCAGGGTGCGGAGTAGGTAAAGGTAGGACATGTGCCTTAACTATGTGGCATGTCCTGGTAGTGACAAACAGCCTATTTGGTTTCTCACTACTGTGAGGCTGCTGTCTCATAGGAATGCATTGGGGATTCCCTGATATGTGCTTCAGTGGTAATTCCTGACATGAGAGAAGTAGCGTGATCAAGTTTGGTATGTTTAGTATATTTGGAATAGTGGTGATAAATGCTGCGTACTAGTGTTCGTGGATTTATTATTACTATTTTAGAAATGCCACTTTTAGAAGTAGGCATTTCTGTGTGCTATGTGTCTTTGTGCCTGCCTGTTGTGTATTGCATGTCTGGCTCTGGATGACAGGGGCTGGGAGGTGCAGTGGCTCCAGAGAGACTGGGTGCGTCAGCGCTAGGCTGAATAGGCCTGATCTGCATTTGGAGTAGTGGGAGCAGTAGCACCTGAATAGGGCTGTGCCTGCTTTCCACAATGATGCCTCCGCCCCCTGTGGTGTGTCTGGGGCCAGAGCCTACATTGACAATGGGGAGTGTTGTGCACTTGTCAAGTGCCCCCAGAACTGGTTTGGACTGGGTCCAGGGCCTTGTGCCAGGGCAGAACAAAGACTTTGTGGCATATAAATATTGGGTCTGTGACCCCATGTTTTTGGTGCTTACTTTGAGCTTTTTGAACTACCACACTGCATGGACTGCAGTGTGCCAGGAGGAGCCACCATTTGGGACCAAGCCACTGCTGACTGGGGGTCTGAAGGAGCTGTCCCCACTGCTAAGGGCCCTGCGTGCTGGCCTGCCTGTGGTGCCTGGTTTCCTGCCGCTGGGCGGGAGAGAGATAGCGCGAGGTGAGTGCTGTGCTGTCTACCTTCTCTGGGTCTCTTTGCTGGAGACAGGCGGAGCACTCTATTCTTATGGCCTGGAGCGCATGAGGAGCGCCGATTTTCTTGAGGAAAAGGAAGTAGCCGTTGTGTGTGTCGGCACCCCTCCTGGTACGTGTGGTGGGCACTCTGCATTTCTGGAGCCTTACCGTTGTGGCAGAGCGGAGCTGCAATCGTCGGAGACTTTTGCTCTGTAGTCACCAGGAAGTTAGGTAGAGAACGCCTGACTGTAGGTGGGGCTCCTGCAAGGAGGAGGAGAGCCCCGCGTATTTACTAAGGAGGTACAGGCAGGACTGCGCCCTCTCAAGAAGGTCCAGGAGGAGTAGGAGGGGATAGCTGCCGAAGGAAGCACTCTCCCTCTCTCTGCTGGTGGTTGCCGTGGAGAGGAAGCCGACGGAGACTCTGCACCGTGGCCAGAAGAGGAAACAGGAAGTCAGGCGAAAGACGCCTGGTTGTGGGCGGGGCCGTCGGAGACTTTGCTCCGTGCCCTGCTGCCCGTTTTTTCCATTTCCTGGCAGAGCGGCTGCATGGCATGGTTGCGGGCAGCCACGGTTTGAGGAGCCAGGGTGGGAGGCCCCTACCCGGCCTTACTTTGCATTCCAGGCACCACATGGTCACAGACAGCTGCATCCTAATGTGCTCGTGGGAGACAGAGACCGGGTGTGTGTACGCCCCACCCCCGTACTTGGTGTACAGAGCTCCGGGGGAATTCTTCCTCAAGCAGCAGGAGCATCCAAAACGCTGTGAGAAAAATGTGCCTGGGGGCACCGTGACTTCTGCATTTGCTTATATCGTTGTAGCTGCGCCGCTTAGTCACGGGCTGCTGCACGCTGACCGTGATGGGGGCAATTGGTCTCCAAGGATTTGTTGGCCCATGCGGGGAAATTCACACTGATGTGTTTCTGGAAGTTACCTAATGCTTTTGCCTAATGTGTGCCCTCTGAAAGTTGGTACTGTGGTGCATTGTTGCTGATGATCATAGGCATAATGTGCTATGCTGAGCACTGCTACTGATGGTTTATGCCTAATGTGTTCATGCGAAGTGTACCCTTACCAGTAGTTACTGGTTATCTTTACTAACTGTGAGTTGTGATGTTATGACAGTGGCCCGATTGGCCTTGTGGTGTATATAATCCCTGTAAAGTAATGACTAGTGCCAAGTGGCACAGTGTATATATGTGATTATGTTCTAATGTGTTTTATGAATAATACAAAGGCTATTTTTCCATAACCTTGTGTGGAGTTTCTTTTGTGGTGTGCCTAGTGTGTCGCCGCTGTGTGAGTGTGTTGCGCAAACGCTTTACATATAGCCTTTGGGATAAGCCTGACTGCTCTGCCAAGCTACCAAGGGGGTGAGCAGGGGTTATCTTTTGTGTGTAACTCCCTTGCCCTGACTAGAGTGGTGGTTTCTGCCTGGCTTAGGCGCATGCACTAGCCAACCAGAAATCCTATTTCTAACAGATGGTGTCAAATGTGATGTCATGGATCAAGTCAATGGTAGTGATATATCTCATATCAGTGATTGTGTCATTTTTATGTCATTTGTTATCTTATTTACAGGGTATTGTGGGCTATTATTTCTATTTTTCAAACCTCATATTTCTCATTTCCATCCACGTGGGTGTTCGCAGATGAAACCTTAAAAAACTTAACAACGTTATTTCACTTGATTTCCAATTGTTTGTTGTCTAAATTTTGATCAGCAGTGGCGTGTTAAATGCATCAAATCTGGAGCGGCACAGCAAGCATCTTTGTCTAATATTTGGTGGACCAGGACATTGTTTTCTAGAGTCTATGTCATGAACACAACAAATATAGAGATAAGGGCTTTGAGACTCCTCCACCAGCCATTGGTTGCTAAAGGTCAGTCTGCTTCCACGACTGCTTGTTGGAAGGGTCAGTCAAATTTTGGATCAGCCAGTGGAGTGTCCTCTTTACTGGTCTCATTGGTCAGCTAGTTCATTAGAGCATTACATGCATTAAGTCACCCATGGGCTTCTCCAATTGTAATGCATGGGCTGAGAAGCGTCCCTACATTCCAATGAAATCCCACAGTTACTATAGTCTAGGCTGACTGCAGAGCAAGTGAGCAGTGCCATGATACCTGGGCCAAAGCTTGCTCCTCTTAAATCCATCTTTGTGAAAGCAAAATAAAGTTTATAAAGTTACAGCAGTGGAAACCAATTATTATCATCATTTAGACTTGTAGATGAGCAGGTGAGCAGTGCCAGTGGTTGCACACATGGGCAACCCCACTCAGATCAGAGGACCATTCACACTAGGGCTCAGCATGAGTGATTTTGCTTGTGCTGGCCTGTTTTTATGAGAGGTACCAAATTACCATAGCAGCATTTACATTGATTTCAATTAGTGTCAAGTTTTACAATAAAATCTAAATATTGTCAGCAAAAATTAAAATGCCATAAAAATTTATTGACAGTATTTTGATGTCTATCTGAAATTACTGAATAGTTCTTCTTCTATCTCTATTTCTTCTCTGGTCTCATTTTCCCCTGCTGCATTGGGCATGTCTCTGAGCATGCAGTGCACCCTTCTACCTCTGAGCATGCCCACCTGTTCCGGTTTGCTGGCTGTTGGCCACAGTGCTTCAACTTCATTCCTTGGATGCCATATTTTCAGCTCTATCTCCAAGTGTAGGCAACAAGAGGCTCAGTCCATTACTTCAGGAGACCCAAAGGTGAGTGAGAAAGCAATGCCTGTGGCGGGGGCTAGAGAAAGCGACAGAGAAGTGGTAAGAACCTCTAATCCAACTACCATGCTCTGTCTGCCACAGCTGGATGCCCAATGCGGACAGTAGTACTCACAGCACTGTCCCTCCCGCTTCACCGAATACTTGTTGTCCTGAGATTTCCCTTGCCTCCACACAGCGCCATTGCCCAACTCATCAATTCATCGAATCCTTCATCAATGCACTAACTAATGCATCCCTGCACTCAATTACTTAGTCATTCAGCCGCCCTTCAAGGCACATATGTATCTCTCCATTTATCCAAACATTGACTATTACTCACATTCATCCTCTCACCCATCCAAATAACCACAGATGCAAACAATGAATAAGAAAACACTTCCATTTGAAAGCCAGACCTATTGACTTTGACAATGCTTGTTAGTTTATGTCACACTAACTGTGTACCACCACTACAGGAAAAACTCAGGACAGTCGTATCTAGGTGGTAACTATTTTTAATGAGGGCGTTCCGAAAAAAAGTCTTTCTCTCCCATAACCTGCCTGCACTACCTTATATATGTAATTGCTCCGCCCCAGTCGTAGGGATATTGAGGGATGGTTGGACTAGCTGCCACTCCGAATGTACTCTTTGTGCAGTACTATTTCCATGCGCATGACTACAGCAGATTTAACCATCATCACCATGATTTAACATGAACTTGAGTGTCAGAATAAGGTATACCCATATCATCTGACATAAATATTGTTTCCTGAATATTTTTACAAAAACATAATTAAAAAAATGTTAACAAAAATATCTCTAATTGGGTGTAGATTTTATATTATTAACAACAAAGGCAATATTTTGTAGACGATATTTAGGGCATGATATTTATTATAGACAATATTCTGCCAAAAATATTGTAGTACAACACATTCACGGTTAGGTATTTTTGTTACTATTTGTTTTGCACAATATTGTGAACCTTACATTTAATAGAGAGCATAAATATACTTTATATTTCATTTAGTAGTCAAAGAAATAAACGGATTGATCTGAGGCTTTACTGATATTCTTATTTGAAAAACAAATTCTGAATATAGTTATTAAAATATTTTAATTGCTTTTTTATTTACATAATTTCTATTGTTTTGCTATGTTTATGTTGAATTTTGAGTAAAATAAATTCATAGGTTTGCTAAAAAAACAAATAAGTATAAGCAAACTAAAGCTAAGAAAAAACGGAATCTTAGAAGTATTTGTCATGACTAATTCACTCTCATCCTATTTATTGATTTTCAAGTTCTAAAATATTTTTATATTACTCCATTGAGGATCAGCGGATTAACCATTCACTAAACAACAGCGAGCTATTATCACATATTCAATGCGTTCCTGATACATGCGTTTTTTAAGGTGAAAGGGAACACATAAATATATCGTAGGCCAGACCTCTTAAATCACACTATCGCTGATGCACTTCTAGACTAAGAGTGCACAGGTATAATATTCAACTAATATTTGAAACAATTGGACACTACAAAATGTCACTTTTACCCTGATTAGTCTATGCAATTGTATTTTTGCATTTGTCAGGTGGTGCTAATATAGGTACAAAAAAGTACAATTTCGTTTCAATCAACAACATATGCAATAACAGAACACTCAGAACCACAATAATCACAGTAGAATAATTTTCTATCTGCATACAAAACATCATCCACACTAGTTAAGTTTGTAGATTTGCACTGCACTCACATAAATATACCTGTATTAAAATGACACTTTTTGAGGTGATCTTAGAGGAGGGCACTCGAGCATTAACCTAAGCTTAATGTTGACATATTACCAACTGGTGATTTGCACACCTGACCGTCTAGAAGGATATTGTTAGGTATTGTAGTCGTACGTATCACCCGCTGGGCCTGGAATGCCACAAGCATTGGAAGGCTAGCCAGCACCGGGCCCACAACAAGGTCTAGCACATTCTTGGAAGGTCAACCCAGCCCTACACCAGGTACTGCCAGCTGAACCCAATGAGGAGGGGGTCCTACAGACCACCTACCCAGATCTCCATTATCAGATGGAATAACATCAGCAGCAGGAAAGTGGTCAGCAAGGTGTACTTTTATTGAGATCCCACAACTATAGATTGCATGTTTTGTTGTCTTATGTGTTGTTCGGTTTGTCATATCCAAGGTGGAATGCAAGTGTCAAAATAACCAAGTAGTTAACAAATGACTAGTGATGTGTACTACTTAAATGTCCCTCATTTCTAGACATATGCAGAGCCATACATGTGGGAACACAAGAGATTGGCTTTGGGAGAGTATGCCTTGACTGGCGCATTCCCACCATGTTATCGTGTGTTACAGTCCTTATGACAGTGCTTTGCAACAATGTTGTGAACAATCAGTTAAGTCTAATGACGGGGCGTGGCCTGCAGCCGATGGGATCGGACGGGAGCTGAAGAGCTCCGACCGCCGCTTCCCGTTATCAAGTATCCTGAACCCGATCAGCCCTGGGGCGACAAATTCTAGAACCGGAGGAATTCCTGGTGCTGGGGGCATGTGGCAGTGAGTCATAATTGCCCACATCGCTGCCGCAAGAGGGAAAATCTGACCTTGCAGACCAGTGCGCGATGGCAGCAAATGGCGCCTCTGGTATGAATGGCGGCGCACAGAGGTCGGGGCTTACTGGCGAGACGGCGTTGCCTTGCGGCGGGACCTCACCCGCTAAATTGAGAGCCTGGAGGTGATATCGGACAAGTGGGAGCACCACAGTTGTGAGTAGCCTCGTACAACTGCAAGGCGGGAACACGGCTTGGCATAAGCGGTTGCAAAATGGCGCCCGCATCTCCGGTGGTCTGACATAGACGCCGCAGCGTTGAGATGCTACAGCTTCCCTGAAGGGCCCCGCTAAGTTGAGAGCCCGGAGGTGATATCGGTGCAGTGGGAGCACCGCAGCTGTGAGTAGCCCCGTACAGCTCCAAGGCGTGGAACACGGCTCGGCAGGAGCGCTGCAAAATGGCGCCCGCAGCTCTAGCAGCCTGACATAGCCGCCACAGCGGTGAGACACTACTGCTTCCCTGACGGGCCCTGGAGTGCAACATAATCGGTGAGCGATTAGAGACAACCGCACCGCTTGGGAGAGAGAGCGCAAGCGGACTGCGGGAAGACTGCCTGAACTGGGAGATTGGTCTCGTATTCCCCGGGGAGCGCAGCTAACCGGAGGACCGCGGAGGGATGGCTCGGCGTCGCTGTTCAGAGTTCCCCAACGGCGGTGATAGGAGAGAGAGGCCTTCGTTAGTCCACCTCCCTGCTGTGGCCCCACCAACGTGCAGATCCCCCTATAAGGCTGCAGGGCGGCACTCTAATCAACAGGAAGCGACCGCAAACGGGCGCCCGTGCCACAACATGACCTGCCACAGCGGTGAGATGCCCTTGCTCCCCTGAAGGGCCCTGGAGCATGGCGAAGGGCACTGAGCATCTAATGGGCGGACGTCCTAAAGGCACTAGAGCCCCTGAAGAGACCCGTCTGTACCTGGGGGCTGTAGCTGAAAGACTGCAAGGTGAGCCGGTTGTGTTGGGGCCGCACGGGAAGGGACTTGAAATTACCACACCAGGTCCCTGATCTGAGGGAGAAGTGACCGGGGGACTGCAACTGGCCATAACGGTGCGATTGGGCCTGACAATAGTGCTTGCGGACCTGCGGCAGTGAACCGCAAAATGGCGCCCACGCCGTGAACTGAGTTAAGTATCCGCTGGGCTACATCACCACCAAGGCAGTCCCCAGAGGAGGCTCGAACAGCTCTTTACGAGGCAAGGACACAGTGGGCAAAGAGACGACTTCGAGGTGGCAGCGTTGGGCATATGCCCTGTCTGAAAAAACCGCGAAGTGGCGCCAAGATCACTAATTGCCCGAGGTGGCCGTCGTAGCGGCAGAGGGAATCTGAACCCCAGCAGCGCATCAAACCCTGTGGGTAGCAAGGTGGGCCCGGTGAGAGTCGTGCTGATTGGGAGCTGGCTGGACTTCCTGAGGGGAATCGTTGGTACCCTGCGACTGTGGCTGGGAGCTATTGGGGCGCAAAAACGAGAAGTAGACTGTGCTCAGGAGGGATTGGAGTTACTGGTCACGGCCGCATGGTGAAGGGTGATCACAGCCGAGAGACATCTGCCCTAACTATGCTGGGAGCACTAGAAGACAACCGGGAAAGGTGATTTATTAATAGGGGAAAGCAGTTCTGAGGAGTGTCAATAACCCCGTCTGGCACTAGTTTCAGTCTGAGTGGTGAGCTACTTGCTAACTAGGACTCTGCCGCTAGCTCACTGAGGCTTACCTGCAGCCTACGAGAACCTTACACCCCATAACTTAAGCAACCCGAGAGCAGAAGTGTGCCTCTGCTACTGCCGGGAAGGGCAGACACCACAACCCCAACACGATGGGGCGCACACAGAAGAAACGCGGGTTCAGCACCCTCAGTGCAGATGGCCCAGGTGCACACACAGACGACGAGGAAGAGGCCCTGGAAGCGGGGAAGGATCTAATGCTCAGGAAGCCCACCCTGACCGACATCATGCAGGCGATCACGGCCTCCAGAGAAGTGCTTAAAGAGAAGATTGACGCAATTGGAACGGACTTAAGCCTGCTAAAAGATGATCATCGTAAACTCAAAGAAAGTGTGTCAATCAACGAGAAAGAACTGGGGGCCTCCCGGAGAAAGTTCAAGGGATGCAGCGATCACTCACGGACCTAGAAAGCGAAAATAAAAGTGCTGGAAATGCGGGCTGAAGATAGCGAAGGAAGGTCCCGCAGAAACAGCATCCACGTCATTGGCGTGCCAGAGAAAACAGAAGGGACAAATATGGTGGGCTTCTTAGAGGAGTGGCTCCGGTCAGCAGTGGCCCCAGAGGGACTGTCTCCGTTTTACACTCTGGAACGGGCGCACAGGGTCCCAGCGAAACCTCCAAAGCCAGGGGCCCCACTGCGCCCAATCGATGCATTTTAGAGACTAGATCACATCTTGCAAAGTGCCCGCCAAAAACAAGGATTGCAAATTGGCAACAGCACTTTAATGAATTATCCGGACTTCACCAGGGAGGTTCAACGAGCCAGAGCATCCTTCATGGCTGTGAAAGAAATTGCACCAAATAAAAATTCCTATGCAATGATGTTCCCTGCACAACTCGCGTAGCAGATCCGCGGGGCCTCACTTCTTTATGATGCCACAAGCAGCGTGGAACTGGCTCAATTCGCGGGGCCCGCAGGCGCACCGTGACTTCAATGCGACCTCTCCGCAGCTGAGCCCCAGGAGCCGGACTTCTGGATCTAAGGCCCCGTCGCCAGGGGAACTCAGCCTGGAACGCCGTAGAGCACTGCAAGCTGTGGCGACACATAGCCAACAAAGTACCAGCCCCACGTCAAGCAGAAGCGGACTACAGGCTGGAAGATCAGAAACGTCGCCAGTGCACAGTGACACTGACAATTCGGAAACAGACTGCCCCAAGGTCACTCCTCAAACTGCAGACGATCTCATGTGATATACGCGATGAAGCACGTTGAAGCACGCCTCGTAGTTGATTCATGATGAGGGGAGTATAACACTGGCCAGCCACGAACTCATTGACCTGATTGTATTTCATACTGCAGTAAGGGTCGCCCCTAGCTGGCTCAGGGAGGTTGTTTGCTTTAACTGACAGGAGGCGGTGCCATGGGGGAACTTGAGTCCACGACTGTGGGTTGATTGCCCTGTAACCATCATTGGATGTTTATCTGCTTAAGCAGTGTTTGGATGGGAGCTAGTTCTTTGGTACCTGTCCTGGGGAGGGGAGTTGGGGTTCTTCATTAGGTTGGGTGATGTTCAGGGGCCAGGCGTGTCACGGGTTTTTTTAATGTGCACCGTCAACACTTACGACAATGGGATCCCCACTAGGATTAAAATGTATTTCCTGGAATGTGCGGGGGATGCACTCAATGCTACGTCGTCATAAGATACATTCCTATCTTGTCCGTAGAGGCGTCCAGATCGCACTGCTCCAAGAGACCCACCTTTTAGCGAAAAGAGGAGCAGCGCTACAGCGAAGATGGCGGGACAGGCATACTACACCACTTACTCTGCATTTGCACGGGAGTCCTCATATGGGTGAAAGCAGGGTTCCCTTCTAATGCACGAAACAAATAATTGATCCAGAGGGCAGGTATGCGGTAGTGGTGGGAGAGACTGGATGGTAGGGATCTGGTCTTGGGCAGCATATATGCACCCAACTCGGACCAACCAGCCTTCTTTTTCGCACCTGTCCCGGAAACTGGCGACTGTCCTTACGGGGGCAGTTTTACTGGGAGGAGACTTTAACTGCACGCTAGACATCAGACTGGACAGGTCGCACCCTCCGCTCCTTGAAGCACCTGCACACAAACTTGCAGAAGCACGCTCTGGCTGGCAACAAAAATGGGGCTGGTTGACACCTGGAGACGCAGCACCCGAGGACCGTGATTATTCCTTTTATTCAGCCTTACATGGGTTACACATCAGAATAGATGCCATATTGTGCTCACCGGATGTCCATGAGGGGATTCGCAGTAGTGAATACCTCACAAGGACGCTGTCTGACCACAATCCTGTGTTAGTAGACTTGCACTGGTATCGCGCGTGCTCTAGGATCCCCACCTGGCGCTTGCAACAGGAGGCTTTAGAGAGGACCCTGCATTTCCAGGAGGCGATAGGTGCAGCTATTGCAGACTAGTTTCAGGACAACAAGAATTCGCAGCGTCCTCTTCAATAGAATGGGATGCCTGCAAAGCTGTCATTAGAGGGACGATGTATATCAGAGATGATGGGGGTATGGAAGTTACTGCTTCGAGACATAGAGAGAGATGACCAACGACTGCGAGACCTAGAAAAGAGAGACCTGAACGACCGGAAAGGCAGGAGGAGCTTTTGGAGGCTAGAGAAGCGGTAGCGGTGCAAGTAGAATGACTACGTTGTTTTGACCATAAAAATACATTGCCAGAGTTCATGCAGAAAGGGACAAGTCGGAAGCTCTTCTGGCTTGGTTAGCGAATCCTGCCAGAAGAGGGTCAGTAATATTGGAGCTCAGGGATCAAGAGGGGACAGCTAGACACAGTCAGCAGGACATTAACAAAATATTTTTAACTATTATACAGACCTATACCATAGCAAGTTGAATCCAACGGAGGTGGACTTACTAGAATTCACACGGGAGGTGGAATTGCCGGCGCTAGATGAGGACACTGCCGACCACTTGGGCGTGATATTGAGCTTGGAGAAGTGAGGGGGCTGTCAAGGCCATGGCTCGGAGGAAAACACCAGGTACAGATGGCCTGCCAATTGAATTCTATTTAGCGTACCTTGATTTACTAAGCCCCTGACTAGTGCAGCTATATAATGACGCTAAACGGGTTGGCTGCCTACCCGTCACCACTAGAAGAAGCGATCATCATACCACTGCTTAAACCAGGGAAGCCACCATTGGACAGGGCGGCCTACCGCCCACTCTCCATGCTCAACTTGGACTACAAAATTCTTAGAAGGATTTTAGCTACGCGCCTGCTCCCTCACATGACCACCCTGGTACATAGAGACCAGTCGGGGTTTATTCCCACCAGAGATACAGCGAGTAACATTAGGCGCCTTCTGCGGGTTTTAGAAGCAGATACCTATAGCATAGACTCAGCGACGATCTTCGCCGTTGACATCGAGAAGGCGTTTGATAGCCTGGAATGGCCTTATCTATTCCATGTGATGCAGCAGTTTGGGCTGGGAGCCGAATTTGTGTGCTGGACGGCGCTCCTGTACTCCGACTCCACGGCCAGGGTCAGAACTGGGGGATTATATCGGACGTTTGCCATGTGAGAAGAGGGACGCGACAGGGGTGTCCCCTCTCCCCTCTGCTGTTTGCCCTGGCGGTGGAACCCCTGGCGGCGCGAGCTCGGACTGGTCGGGACTATCAGGGACTTAATGTACACGGGCAGATCCACCACACATTGCACTGTACGCTGACGACCTGCTCTTATTTCTGGCTGACTCGGGAGGCGCTTGTGGGGAGCAAAATCTACTACAGGACCTTAGCAGAATCGCAGGGTTAAAAGTAAATTGGGCCAAATCTTGCCTGTTTCCTGCAAAAAAGGGCAGAAGTGGCCCACAAATGGCGGAGGGGGTGACCTGGGCAGATAGGTGCCTCCCATACCTGGGCATGCACATATACCACGATCCGGAAGATATACTAGAAGGTAACATAGGGAGGGCAATCAGGGGAGTAAAAACTAACTTTACTTTCTGGGGCTCCTGCCGCTATCTGTAGCTGGCCGTGTGGCACTCCTGAAAATGGTTACTCTCCCGAGGCTTTATATTACTTTGGGACCTTGCCGGTCTGGATCCCAACGAAGTACTTTGTTCAGCTCCGTTCGTTGGTTACTGGGGTTTCTATGGGGAACTGGCAGGCATAGAGTGGCGCTTACAGTCTTAATGAGGTCCAGAGCAGAGGGAGGACTAGCAGTGCCAGACTTTGAGGGCCTACTACCTAGCGGCGCAATTTCAATGGTTAACGCAATGGGTGGCGAGCACTACTAGGGAGGCGAAGAGCAGAGGAAGATTTTGTGAACCTAAAAGAGATATCCCGCATCATTTTGAAGCTGCCTGTTAATATGGCAACCCTCACAACGGAATTACGCATGGCGCATAGATGCTGGAACAGGTACCTGAAGAGGGCTAAAATTAAGTGTCCTTATGCGCCGGAAATTCTGTTACTTATGTGCGTGGCTTTGCCTCATGGAGGCAACTGGCAGAAGACTGACGGACTGGTCGGACCAGGGATTGACTTGTGTGGGGGACCTATATGAAGACGGGAACATGATTCCGTTTAATGATCTACAAGCCCGATATGACCTGCCTGGAGGGGACTTTCTGTTGTACATAGCCCTCACTACTGCCATGCGGAAACACTGGGAGGGGCCTCACCGAAGCGGCAACGTCAATGGGCTGCCAATACACAGTTCTAGCGGCAGGTACATTCAAAGCGGTAACATGCTTATTCAAGCGCATAACGCAAGAAACATTACTCCCCTAACAGCGCTGAGGCTCAAGTGGGAAG